>CM042145.1:65068091-65108091 GCA_023376005.1 Doryteuthis pealeii | reverse complement strand
CGCTAATTAAGAACGAAACGTTTTCTAACTTAGACTTCGATTTCAGGAACATGAACATCTGTTCAATAATTAATTTTCTGCTCTTTCTTTTAGAAGAATTCACTCGGTAGTCGGAATTATCTGTACGCATTTAAAAATGCGTACAGATAATTGGTGGAAATGGACGGCGTAAAATATAAGCTACGATCACGTTTTCTAAAACAACAGTTGCCCTCATATAAGTTGCAATACCCAGAAAATTAACACAGTATCCTATTGTATAATATTTAATAATAACTATTTACCGAACTCCTCTTCCAGATCTGACACAAGGTCAATTTTTAAGCGAAATAAAACTGGTTTGAGGGAGGTCTTCGTGGCATAGAGGCTAATGTGCTGAACTTTGACATGATAGTATGCGAGTTTGAACTCCAGTTGTACTATTATGTTCACTTTTTGACTCTTACACTTGGGAAAGGCATGAACCGCCTCATCCCTCCAGCTATGGGTTAAATAGTACTACGATTGCTTTTCTACAAAGATTGCTTTGGAAATAAATAACCCACGAAGGTTGGTATGCCATTACAAAAAACTGGTTTGAGTTTATTTTATTTTTCCTAGACTGGTTGCCTTACCGAGGCTAAAGAACCCAAATCTGCCTTAATATTTACTCATGTCTTTTTCAAGATAGGTATGCGTCCTGCATCCCTGACGCATAAAAATCTAAAAGGACGCAGTAAAATCATATCCATGCGTCCCAGTGTTTTGAGCGGGGTAAATTGGTTTGAATTCAGCTTTCCTTTTCCAAAACTAGTGCCTAACCAAAGTTAAATAACCCAGTCTACCCTACAATTTACCAAAAGCTGTAAGGTTGAAAATTCGGATTCATGCCTTTTCGACGGGCATTAGTGTGAAGTACAACGTAAACAGCCTCCCATCTTTCCTACGAGATAACCGTTTCGCTAAGCGAGCCTCCATAATATTTTATAGCAATATTATCATAACTAGAACTTTTTAAAAAAATGAATGTTGTATTTTTCATAGAAATAATAATTTCCATAAAATCCTCAACATTAATCAATAATATTAGGTATACATGTTCCCAGCCAATTATTTTGTACAATGAAATGTAAATTAAATTTCAGAAATCTTGACCGTTTATCCAGCCGTTAACTGTTTGTGTAATTATCCGACTCCATTACATCCTTCACAAACATTAGTCGACTTCAGATTCTCCGAAAATGAGACCCACGTGGATTTTGGAAAAGCGATATCGGTCAGCAATGAAAGACACGTCGTTCTATTTTCCCTTGATACAGAAAACATTCTTTCTTAGACAAGATAGCAGCGATTACAACTGGTTTACGAGAAAACCCAGAACAGCTTTCAATATGTCAAAATGCCGGTGAAATATTATTTTAGTCTTCGATGTAATTCAAGGAGAACTCATTGTTTTGAATTGCTCGAACTTTAAATCACGAGTCTGCAATGGTACATCATCATCATCATCATCATCAGCAGCAGCAGCATCAGCATATCGCGCTTGTATCATGGATATCCATGACAATCTCTCTTCAACCATCCCTATCATTCATTGCCCCTAGCAGGTCTCCTGCGCAGCATCCAGTATCAACGCAGAGTTGGTCTTTGCTGGACGGCCTACTATGGGGTACCCATGTGATGGCTTCCACGTCAGATGCTTGCATCTCCAGCAGAGTCCAGCGTATCTTGTTTATCTCATGCGTATGGTTTGTGTGATATGGGACAGGTGGCCGTACAGTGGGGTGTTGTTTCCACGTCTTGTTTAAGGTTTCACACAGCTTTCTTGTGCAGCTCACATCTAGCTCATTCTCCAGGCATCTTGTTAGGATCCAAGTAGTGCACCCATACAGTAGCACTGATACAACTATGGCTTGGAAGAATTTTCGCTTTAACTTGTCAGTGAGATCGGATTTCCATATCGCTGATAATCTGATTAAAGCAGCCGATGGACATGTTTTTTTTGTTTTTGTTTTTTTCTCTCTTGTTTTACGGCATATCAACGTCATTTGATGCCGACAAAGTTTTGAAATAAATTCATTCTTAATGGATACACAATTTTTTATAAACACATTTTTTTTATTTAACCCATAGATGGGACCCTAACAGGTACTACCACTCCGGGTCAGAGTGGACCAGGGAGCAATGGTGATAAAGGGATGCTTTACATTCCCCAAACCACGAAAACTGAAACCTCACCATCAGATAGAGTTTAACTTCATTCCCAGGATACGTAGACCCTCAGGCACCGCCTTCTAGCACCCAGATGATAAAAAGGGGTTGGGGGTTGCCATAAGGGCAATAGGGTTGATAAAATCATATAGGTGCTAGGGCTTGATGTGACCAGCCGATTGAGCGAAGGGGGCCTCTCCGTCTAGCCTAAGTAAGTTGCATGTCATGGACTGCTCAACCACTTGGGTTCCATCCTTAAGCACCACGGATCGCCACCCACAGCCAACACGTGGCTTCATTAGGGGAGTCTTACCCTTCTGCAGAAGTGGAATCGGTGTATTCTAACACCCCAGCCGAGAGGGCAAACAAATTGACCGGGTTGACTAATTGAATAATCCATTAGAAGAGAAACGGCACACACCGTATATATATTTACCAACCCCTCCGCAGGATGTGACACAAGGTCAATTTCTTAAGCGGAGTTTATCAGGTTTGAATTCAGAGTTTTCCTTCTCCTAGACTGGTTGCCTAACCAAGGTTAAATAGCCTAGTCTGCCCTACTATTTATCCATAGCTGGAGGGAGAGTAGGATTCATACCTTTCACAAGGGTATTAGCGCTAAGTGAATGCAATTATCACATCCAGGATTTGAACTCGGGGCGACGAGTCCATTTCCCATGACTTTAACCATTACACCACGCGCTTCCTACAAACCGCATATACTCGCGTTTCGTGCAACTTTGTGAGACTTTGTCTTCTAATCTTAAGGAGTCGCCTCATACGCGAAATACACACATTTTGTGTATGAATTGTTGGCAAGGTCAGACCGAGGTTAAATGGTACGCCTACAATTTCCAAACGCTCAAAGGTCACAATTTAGGTTATAGAAAGTTGCATGTTATGTATGGACAATTATCATTACAGGTCGAAATTAAGGAATAGTAAGATTAGAAGAATCCAAGAATTAATAAGAAGGAACAAAAATTCTTGAAATTTAGCGTTGGAATTAACCTTATTCCCACGTGGAAATGGTAAACATAACACTTTCTCAGACACTAATCAAACGTTAAAGTGTTACATAATTATTGGATCCCTAATACATTTATAAGAAATCATAATGGCGATTAGTATAGCTGATGGCCTTGAGGGTGAGTGACAGCGCTTGACCTCGATCTCACCTTGCGTTCTGGGGAGAATCGTGAGAACCGGAACCCCATAGAAGGCCCTCTTCCGGTTTAAGGATACTAAGTAAGTAAGAGTCAGTTAGAAGTTAGAAGCCAAGCTAGCAAGATGTGAGTCGCACTGCGTAGATTGTCTGGTCTGGGGAATCTACGAATAAAGTAACATCATCGTAAATCGAAGTCTTGTGTTTATTACTAAAAACTAACAATGACACAGGGCTTCTGATAACAAGAAATCCCTAGCAACAGAAACCAGACCAGGAATCCTCAATAGAAGACCAGACGAGACCTTAGAAGATATACCAGACCAAGATAGATGATAGACGACCAGAGTAAGAAGTAAGAAAGGTATATAACGTTATATAGATTTGGTACAGTGAAAAGACCAGTATATAACATATACCTATTTAGTGCCGGTAAAGAAGGCGCTATGCAACAAAAGGAGTTAAGTAAATAAGTACTACTAAGTTACCCATTTATGTTGCCTTGTGTCAAACTTGGTTAACTTTCTTGAATTATAACAGCATTGAGCACATACACGTATGTGGGTGTATTTGATTGAATGGGTGCATATATATATGTGTGTGTGTGTGTGTGTGTGTATGTGTGTGTATGTGTGTGGGGTGTGGGTGCATGTGTGTGTGTGAGTGTGTGTAAGTGAAGATATATATGTGTGGATATCTATCAAATTTCAAAATTTTTACTCTTTTATATCTTTAGTTAATGGCAGCCTAATCATCAATTAATTAACTGCTAATGATTTAACTATGTTAATTACAGAAACACCCAAAATCTCGAATTGCATTCCTGCTGATGACAGTGTTCGGCCACCCGCCCATGTTAACCACAATATCAGACCCACTATAACCTTTCATTGAACTCTTCTGCCAATTCTTCGTACACATTTCCTCATTGTGGAATAAATATTTTACATCTTAAAATCATTTCTCCATCCATTTTTTTTTTAAATTCTAAGCTTACTAATTAACAATGGTCTAATTTTGGGGTTAAGATTTTTTCTGTTATTTTCATTACAAATAAATCAGCTTGGTGAGTGAGATAGTTGGTTCTCCCTTACCACCGTTACTGGTTGATGTTGGACCCCCCCCCATCGAAAAAGAAATCTACGTTTTATATGTACAGCCCCCCCCAAAAAAAAAAATTGAACCCACAAATTTTGTAATAAAACTGTAAATTTCAATTTTAATTTTTTTTCTTTAATAATATAGTCAACTTGGTGCTTAAAATTTTGCAAATTTTTTTTTCAAAATGTCATTGTCAACCAAGGGAAAAACATCTGGAACGTTTATAGACGTTGATAAAATTTTTAAAAAATTATTTGGGTTCTGTTTTTTTTTTTTTTTGGGGGGGTCACCCTGTATCTACCAATCTCTGCGCATGAGTAAGATATGACACAAGGTCAATATCTTCAATGGAGTTTAACAGGTTTTAATTCAGAGTTTTCCTTCTCCCAGACTTGTTACCGAGCCAAACAAGTCTGCCTTACTATTTATCCCTAGATGGAGGGTGAGTCATTGGTTGCATACAATACCTATGGGTATTAGCACTATGTGAAATGCGTGCAGCTTTATCCAGGATTTGAACTCGGGTCGACGAGTCAATTTCCTACGACTCTAACCATTACACCACGCGCCTCGAAAGCCCCAAAGTTCACAAGTAGCTTCTTCTTGAAAGACTGACAAATCACAATCTTTCTCCTCCGAAGTTTTCACAATTTAGACAGTAAAACATACTTTAATTCACCAAACGAGCAAATATATGCACCCTCCGGATGCAAGTATTTATGTTTTAATGTAATAAAAAGTTATAATAAATTAGAAAGTCTAACGAAACTAAATAAGAACACAGATAAAAAGATTTGAAACAGAGGTGGGTATAATTGAAAAATAGAACAACTGTAACTTACTCTTTCATCACTCCCGTCTTTCATTGCCAAATTCTCCCAATTTAACTATTTAATTAAAATAGGAGGTAAAGAATAAACTTACAGTTTCTTTTTTTTTCTTTTTTTGTTAAAGCATATTTTTTAAGATTTATCCTCGAGATTTTTGCTCATATTCATTATGATAAAACCAAACAATTAGAAATCCATAATACTAAGCACATATCTATCAAAATCAATTTTATAATATCAATATGCAAATTAGCCTTCCTGTTCTTATTGTAAACCGCTATTTTTTGTATATATAAATACAATTGTATGTTGTTAGAATTTTTATATGGCCAATTAATAATGTAAAACAATTATTAATAATTAAGATTTAAATAAAAATAAAATCATGGAGAATGTAACGTAAATAACAAAGGGAATTGTGACTTGAATAGTGATATAGTTTCGGTTACAGACAGGCGAACACACAATCTCCATTATAATAAGATATTTTTTGTTTCTGTTTGTCATCGACAATTATAAAACCTTCTTTTTTCTGGTTACACTAGGGAACAACTTCGGACATAATTTCTGTTGAGTTTGATTTTTCATTTGATTTAGTCTAAAACTGGTGTGCTGATTTCAAAACAATAGTCAGTTTTCTTCTATGACACCAAGTTTTTTCTCTACAGAAACCCGCTAGATCTCCGAAGTTAAGCAGCGATGAGCCTGTTGAATACTTAATTGGGTGACCACTTAAACAGAGCAGGTTCCGTAAGCAATCAGTCTTTTGTTTATAAAACTGACATGATTCGGCATTAAATGAACCGAAAGGGGTTGAAATGCCGTAAAACCAACAACCAACAAAATTGTTCTTCTTTTAAGGTCATATCAACCGTAATGATGTAATGTAATGCCAAAGTATTAATTAACTTGTATATTTTTGGCCGTAACTAATAGGACTAGTTAGCTGATTGCGTTTACTAATAAAAACTCACCTGATCAGAAACCGAAGGCCCCTAAATCCAGCTATGTATATATGACTGTATGCGCTTATGTATTAAAAAGAAACTTACCGTAGCTTGAACATGCAAATGTTTTGAGATATGGATGAGATTTACAATATGGTGCATGTTGCCTGGAGAATAAATAGTTGCCATGACGCCCATCACACTGGAAGATGCTATGAAAGTTAATTACTCAGTGTTGTACCGGCCGTTCCTACAGTGGAGAATATACACCGGTTCTCACTATAAATAGTGAGACACCGAGTGAAAAGGTTGTACTGTTACCGTTTAGCGGCAAACTAGCCGTTCTTGTACCTTATTGTAAATACACTTGTCTCATTTTACCCTACCTCGACTTGACTTCTTTTTTTACTGTTGAATTAACAGCACAACAAATAGATATGTAGCTGAGAATTCCCTCATCAGAAACCAAACTTCTATATATTAATGCTTTGTTCCTTAATCTTCCGACCGTTACTACCTTGCAACATACATATATTTGCATTTACCCAATCCATTTCAATTCAGTTTTCCTTCTTCTAGACTGGTTGCCTAACCAAAGGTGAATAATCCAGTCTACCTTAGTATTTTCCCCATAAGATAAGAGGGTGTAGATAGATTAATGAAATTTCCCAAAATTTTCCAGATCTGGTAACTATGTTGTTGATTCCCAGTCGAAGAACCAGCATCAGCACATTTGTGAAACTTGTCTTTTTTGCATCGTTCAAATTAAAATACAAACGCTGTGCCCTCACAAGATATGCAATCGGTATGTTGAGAGTTGGCGGATGTAGACCAGGGATAAGTTGGCATTTGATATACCTATGATTTAAGGGCCGGCGTACCTCAGTCGGTAGAGTATTCGGCTGGGAACCTCATGGTTCCTGGTTTGATTCCGGCCTTCGCCAACTCAGCGTATGAGCAGCACATGGACGTGCGGTAAAGTGAGGAGCTGATGGTAGGTGTGGCGCTTCACCTCAGATGCCAAAACAATTTCCGTGGTCTAGCGCTAGTAGAAAGGGGGATAGACTTCCTCGCTATCTTTAGGCCACCCCGGTGACTTTACTTACTTTTATCACTTGGCAAGAGCCAAAATATCATTGCACCGATTGTTGCTTTCTATATTTTTTAAATTTCAAAACAGTAAATTCTTAATGAATTGTTTGATTTCCACTACAATTAGAAGGTAAAACTAGACCCTCACTTTGTATCAGTTACGTTAAGTAAACAAAAATCATTACTCTCTTTTTCCCCTTAAATGTATAGAATAGATATGTAGCTGAGAATTCCCTCATCTGAAACCAAACTTCTATATATTAATGCTTTGTTCCTTAATCTTCCGACCGTTACTACCTTGCAACACCCTCTGGTTAAAAATGAGACTGTTCAAATCGTTCAAGATGAAATGCAAAAATGTAAATCATGATTATCTGGTGTTGCTTATCCGCCGAATCCTTAGTACTTATGAGTGTCGTCACCTCAGCTCAATAATGGACCCGCTTTTATTGTTAAGAAAGAAAAGAAAGAAACGGACATGCTATCCAGAAACATATAAGAAAGAAAGAAAGAAAGAATGAGAGTAGGGGGAAAATAGAGAGAGGTGGTAAGCACGCGGAAGCGATAACGCTAATCTGTCTCAACATAATGAACATAATAAAAAAAGATAAAAAGAAGGAAAAAAGTGACAGTGAGTTAAATTAAGATTATCATACTTTTTGCATATTGAACTATTTAGCAATATCAAACGTTGTAATAATTGAATTATCATACTGTGGCATATCCACAGGTCCTACAAGAACAATGAATAAAACGGATATAGTTATTGTTTTTCTTATGCAGATTTTAATTGCTAAAAAGGTAACAGACATATAGAGTGAAAAAAAGAAGGTATAAGAATGAAGACGATGAAATGTGAATCTATTCTAATGTTTAACAGGAACATTTCTCTGAAGAATCGGAAAATGACACAAAATGATTTGGTCTCATATATATATATATATATATATATATATATATATATATATATATATATATTTAATATACCAAACTTATTGGTAAATCTTCGCGGTGAGAAAAAAAAACAGCAAATAGTTTGATTGTAAAAATATACTACCAAACATCAACCGGGAAGAAAAAAAAATTTGTAAAAAAGAAAAGACCAAGATAATCATACCAACAAAAAAACAATAATATATTAGTACAATATTTTGGCCAAAAGAAAAAACAATTTATATGCATATATATATAATTATAAATATATATATATATATACATACAAACCCGCCAGGAGACTAAAGCTAATAAGTAAAAAGTGCTCAATACCTAAGTAGAGCAAATAATAAAGAGTCAGATCTTAGCCCTGAAGAGCATTAAGCGAAACTTTTAGTAGGTTCGTCTGACTCATTAGATTTATCTTTATTATATATATATATATATATATATATATATATATACAGGGTGTCCCAGAAGTTGCACACCATCGTGGTATTCAAAAATACACCTTTATTGATGTCAATTCACTGTTAATGAGAATAACCATTTAAAAAATGCTCAAATTGAGGAATAGAAAATTAATTGCATCAATTACTATCAATGATTGTTTTTGAAATCCATAAAGGTGGGTTTTTTTGTGAAACCCAGGATGGTGCACAACTTCTGGGACACTCTGTATATATATCATCATCATCATCATCATGGCGCGCTGTTTGCACGGGTATCCATGACAATCTCTCGCCAGCCCTCCCTATCATTCATCGACTCTGGGATCTCCTCCACGCAGCAGCCAGCATCCCTACATAGTTGGTCAATGTAGGTTCTGGCTGGGCGGCCCACATTAGCGTGCCCATGTGCCGGCCTCCACAGTAGTACGTCGCTTACGAGCTTGTCCTTGCTTCTCCAGCAGTGTCCTGCATGCCTAGTCCGTCTTAACTCGTATGGTTTGTGAGATGGGGGGCAAGTGGCCATACAGTTGCTTCTTTGTGGGGTGTTGCTTCCACGACTTATTCAGGACCGCTCGCAGCATTCTTGTGCAGCTCCCATCTAGCTTATTCTCAAGGCGCTTCGTTAGGGTTCAGGTGGTACAGCCATACAGCAGTACCGACACAACCACAGCCTGGAAGAATCGTCTCTTTAGCTTGTCAGGGAGATTGGATTTATATATATATATATTATATATATATATATATATATATATATATTCTCCTATATATCCGGTGACGTTATGTGAGGGACCTTAACTTTCAGAAACAAACAAGCAAACAAACAGAAACATGCGTTATGAATTAGCTCAGTCGGTAGAGTGTATGCCTAGGAATCAAAAAGTTCCGAGTTCGATACCGACTTTCGCCAACTCCCCGTATAAATATTAGCGCCAAATGAAACGCAAACATCCTCGTTCAGGACTTGATCCCGGCTCAACGATTCTATCTCCTATGACAATTATTGTTAGGCTAAATGCGCATCACAGATGAAATTGACCATCTCTATAAAAACTGACAATGTTCAGTTTGAAGATTAATGGGCAGGTTTAGCTCAGTCGGAAGAGCGTTGGGCTAGGAATCACAAGGTTCCTGATTCGATACCGGCCCTCGCCAACTCAGCGTATGAGTAGCACAGGGATATGTGCGCTAAAGTGAGAAGCTGATTATAGGTGTGGTGCGCCACCTCAGACGCTAACATAATCTCCTTGTTCTAGCGCTAGTGAAAAGGGGATAAACTCCGTAGCTGTCTGGCTGATACCGTCATTAGGCCACCATAATTTACGTTTGAAGTATTATCATTATTCATCCTTTAACCGATCGAAATATGTCTTTACTTATCACTGGTAGATGAGCCCCAAATATTTCATTTTCTTCAATTGTTTTGTTTTGGTTAGTTTTACGGCATATCAACCTCCGTGGGTCATTTAAGAGAAAATCAAATATTTGAATTTAAAAAAAATTCCCATTGTGATTCCTTTAGTTGTTTGTTTGTAATTTGTGCAAAAAGATTTGATGTGCAAATCATTTATTAATCCTTTCATATTATTCTGCATTTATACATTTATTTATTGCGGGGAAACACCCTTCACCATGAATTTATTTTTTGTGCAATTATAGACATCCAGCCTATTTGAGTTTAAGTTGTTTTTTAAGGAATTTACGTAGGCTGAGGAAACCTGATGAGAATTTACGTAGGCTGAGGAAACCCGACGTGGGGAGGGAATTTACGTGGGCTGAGGAAACCCGATGGGGATCATTACTGAAGAGATGGCAACTCACAGTTTTAAAAATTGTAATTTCTAATGAATATTATATTATTTATTTTTTGATTTGTATTTCTTTCTGTTTTTTTTTTTTTTTTTTTTTTTTCATGTGTGTTTTGTATAATACAAGCATGTTAAATACGCGGTCCACTAACCGCATGCTGCCCCCAGCAAACACTGGTGAGGCACTTATACAGTACCCCTGGTTTTTAAAGTTGGTAACGGTCGTTTATTTTCATTCGGGCTTTACCACCAGATGTTGGGTAGTGTCATACCGAGGATACCCTTTTTAGGGGTGCTCTTACACCTCTGCAGGGGATGCAGCCGGCGTATTCTTATTCGGCGTATTCTATTCCGCTAACTGGATGGTTTGAAACCAAATCATGATACACAGATACTACGCTCTCATCCTAGCAAAATCTACGAAAAGACTAATAATAATATTGATCTTTCATATTAATAACAGCCAGCAATCTATTATCCATTGATTTTGTTCTTTTACTTCAGCAGGTTCAATTTCTGACATGATAGTTTTAATTGTTTCCCATACGTCTGCTTTGCTGTTATATTATTTGCCGCCTTCATATAATTTTATATTCACAGTTGATATTAGATATCCAATTGAATTCAGATCAGGACATAATGATATCCATTTCATTATTTTATCCTGTAAAACCTTTATGCACGGCAATTCCCAGTTAAGCTTAAGATATATGAGGAGGAGTTTATTGTGCATGTAGTGCAATAAATATTAGTAAAATAGATCACTAATTAGGACTGAACCTATTCTAGTAGTGACCACCCCAAGCGGAGTTTAACAGGTTAGAATTTACTTCATTTTGAAAATGGGAGGGAGACTGAGACGTACCAAGTAAAGAAAGTCTTGTCCATAAAATCACAATAGCACTTCACCGACTTTGCATGGTTCAATAATTGTAAGCAGAGCTGTAATTTAGAATATTTAAATTAGGGTCTGTTGATATATAATCAAGGAGTCCCCATGGAAAATTACCGGGGACTGTTAATAAACCTTTGACCCTTTAGAGTTGTGCGATTTGGGCGCCATGACAGACACGTAATAGAGTTTAGTTAGTTATAAAGATTCGACCCGATTTTGAAGGAGAGAGACGTGATTGTTGTCTCTCCCGGGTCCAGTCTCATTACCACGGTGGAATAATCAATATGGGCAAATAAAACTTGATCAAGAACAAAAAAGGTCTTGTTGTGTTTGTTAATAAGCCGAGAATTAGCAAGGAAGAAAGTCAACCCTTACCAGCAGGTAGAAGTCGGCCAGACAAGATAGAAGAAGCAAGTAACCAGCAGAGTACCAAGTAAGACCAACATCTCTAATCTAATATCTGTCTGTCTGTCTGTCTATCTATTATATATCCGAGTAGGTCAGAAGGGTATATAAGGCCATACAGCATTTCTTTAGAAAGTCAATTTTCCTGTGTTTCTTAGTCCAATTTTGATGCTTTAAGATTTTTAATTTGGTGAGAAGGGTTACCTAGGAGACTTTTTTTTTTCTGAACCCAATTTCCCAATGTATTGAAAACCTGGTGTCCTTCTTGATTCCCACAATTTCAGCTTTTTCAAAGATCTGAGAGCTGGTAAAAAAAAAACGATTTAGGTTCATCTCGAGAAAGCAACTTCTTAAAACCTTTTCCTTTGCTTTTAGTTCTCAGCTCAATTATACCACCCTGTCGACTGGGACGTGTAAATACCACGACTGCACCTCTGCAGAGGGGAAAGACTTCCCAATGGGCCTACCTGTTATCCGTGGGTGGCGACCCGTGGTGCTTAAGGATCGAACCCAGGTGGCTAAGCAGTCCATGACGTGCAACACTCCACTTAGGCTCTTACTTAGATTAGACGGGTGGTCGGGAAAGCCCTTTCCGATCAATCGGCTGGTCACGTCAAGTCCTAGCATCTATATGATTGTCCTGACCCGTTGCCCTTATGGCAAGCCCCAACCCCTTTTTATCATATGGGTGCTAGAAGGCAGTGGCTGAGAGCCTTCATGTCCTGGGTATGACGTTAAACTCTAACTGATGGTGAGGTTCCAGTTCTGTAGGTATGGTGAATGTGAAGCGCTCCTTCATCACCATTACTTCCAGGCCCACTCTGACTCGGAGTGGTTGTACCTGTTAGGGTTTCATCTGTGGGTTAAATTTAAAAAATGAATTAATTAAAAAAACTGAGTATCCATTAACAATGAATTTATTTCAAAATTTGTCGGCATTAAATGACCCACTGAGGTTGATATGCCGTAAAACAAATCAAACCAAACCAATCCAAACCTTAATTATACTTTCAACAACCTATTTTTATCATTCGATGATCTCTGAAGCGTTCCTTTCATATATCTCGTGTGGATATTCTTTCACTCAATAACATTATTTTCTGTTAGATCCTTCCCTTTATCCATGTTTTAACATATATTATTTTACTAATAATGTAAAACAATTTTATCAATAATTGAGGTTTAAATAAAAATAAAATCGTAGAAACTGTGAATAATAACAAAGAGAATTGTGACTTGAGTAGTGATATAGTTTCGATTGCATACAGACAAATGTAGCGTAATTATTATGGACTACGGGGAATTTGGTGATTAAAAATAAAACGGTTCAGATTTCTGGAGGAAGAGAAGAAAAAGAAATAAGAACAAATGTTAAAATTTGGAAGAGTAAACATTCAACGGGGTGTCAGTAAGTGACCGACGAATGACCCCGGAAATAGATTTAAAAATAAAAACGGAAGTTCCGGGTTTTGATCAGAACGGGACGTGACTCTCCTACCCCCCGGCACGAGAAACGGAAGAAGAAAATCGCTCGTTTTTCGGCCAGGCTTCATTGGAGGCAGAATGGAGGCTCTCGTATGGGCCTCGCATAGTAGTACATAACATGATCTCTCTCTCTCTCTCTCTCTCTCTCTCTCTCTCTCTCTCTCTCTTTCATTCTTTCTGAGAAAAGAACCCACGAGCCTAGGAAGAAATAAACAGCCTTCTGTGACTATACAACTTGCGTGTGTTGTTTCTGAACTAATGACGACTACTACTATTAAACGACTACTACTACGACTCGAACTTGGCCCCATGCAACACAAATATTCAAGCTCCATTATAATAAGAAATGCAAACATAGTAATTTATAAACAGCAATCAAGAGGAATTATTGCTAATTGTTGTGGAAGCATTTTATGATGCAACGGAGTATGATCTTCCTTGTTTACCATTCTATTTAATAATTTGTTTACGTTTTACTATTATGACTACCATATGTTTAGTGAAATTAAATGTTTTAGGAAGATAATATTTTACCACTTTTACATCAACAAGAAATTCTGAGAGAAATGATTAAAATAAAAGAAGCATTTACGGTTTACACAGAAATATCAAAACAATTTTTTTTATGTCGAACAAATTTTCAAAACACAAATACGTATCTTAAACGCTTGAAAAATCTTAGGCGGTACTGATTTTTACGACAAAACATTCCTTAATATTTTCAAGTAGCACAACAGTTTTTGAGGACACTGCAATTTTTAAAATATCTCTATAAGACAAAATCTACTTTAGGTAACTGTTAAATTATGATTTTTTTAAATTCAATATATGCAATTAAAAAAAAATACTTTGTTTATTCTGTTGTTAGCTTGATATTCAATTCTAGTTGGATTTCGCATTTTAAATTTGCAATATTCTTAAAACGCTTGATATTTTACATTCTTTTTAAACATTCGCATTTTTATTTTCTCTTAATATCTTTTGCTGGGTTAACTATCATCTGTTTCACAGTTTCAAGAGAAAGAAATTCCTTTTTGGCCGGAAAATTCATAAGTTTCTCTGTCAAAGGAAGAGTAGAATATCGTGTTGCACACAATGCCATAAAACCGCGTTTAGCAAACTAGTCTCGCACTCTGTTATTACTGCAGTGAACTACGAACTCACTTGGTGCTATGTATGTATAATTTCGTGACACTCGAAGTTACGCTTAGTAAATATCATAGGATAGAGTAAAATTGTAGTCTATGCCGTAGAAAAATATTTCGTCTTCAACCACAACACTGATATAATAAAAATGGCAACACATGAAAGATTTTTGCAAATAGAATCATTGATAGCAAGTTGATTTAAGTCGACAAGTTTTTGGCCGCTCAATTAAATAGGAGTTTTATTGTAATTGTATAAAAAATATGAAGTCTTCGGGTGGCCTAAAGTATGTACCAGCCAGACAGCAAAGGAGTCTATCCCCATTTCACTAGCTATAGACCAAGAAATTTATTTTTTCCCTCTGAGGTGGACCGCCACACATGCTATCAGCTCCTTACTTTACCGCACATACCCCTGTGCTACTCATACGCTGAGTTGGCGAGGGCCGGTATCGAACCCGGAAACTTGTGGTTCCTTGGTTGAAGAGACTTGAATTAATGAATTAATCTAGTTAAACTTTAGCTACCGAAGTGTGTTCGATTCTAAAAGAAGCACCACTTTTGTAGCCTTATGCCAGACTTTACTAAAGTAAATATCTTAAAGAAAAATATACACCTTGAATTTATGATTCTATTTGATAGCAATTTTGAAACCCGATGAAATTCCGTGAAAGGAAAAACTTAAATTCTGTTCAACATTTTAAAGCTTGTGAATCAAAATGTTTTTTCGTGCATCGACCCTCAAGGTGTAAACTTATTAGCCCCCCTCCCCCGTTATAAAAATGTTCTTTTTGATATATTTGGCAGATGTACATTAATGTGTTTACTTGCCAAATATTTCAATCTGGAAGCGATAAGTCCAATCATGAAAACCTTTTGAAAAGAATTATTCTCTTTCTTTTTTCTTTCCTCTTTTTTTCTTTTTTTCTTTTTTTAAAAAATCTGTTAGTTTTCCAAAACATTTGTTTTATTATATTCTTATAAGTATAATTGAAAGTAGTGCACTTAGCGTGTGAAAGAATGAAAATCGAGTGGAATAAGCTAGTGACGTCATGAGACCGACGAGGAAATTTGAAACTCTCCTACTGACGTCACTTTTTTTTGGTGTCAAATAACCGAGACGCGCGAAAACTAAATATTCTAATATCAACCTCTCTGTCTATGTTTTTATAACTCCTCGATCTATCTAATGATAAAGTGGAGTATGTAGTATCCTATCAGATATTTATCTCACGTTCTCTCTATTTACATTTACTTATCTATTTCTTTCTTTTCTTAAAATAAAAAAAGCAAAAAGAAAACTCTTTAATTTCTCATTATGTCTTTTATTCGGCTGGTTGCTTCTCCGAGTTTGCAGTTTTTTTTTATCAGCTTTTATTACAATCCCCGATCCCCAAACCAAACTATAACCCATCCTTACTACTCACCCCAAGAGACATGCCCAATACTACCCCACTCCCACCACCACAACCAACGAGATACCCACTACAGCTGGCCAACAACATGGGACAACATTTTACTTGAATTGCTTATTCTTTTTCATGTCAGATTTTCTGGTATTTTAAAATTGCGAAACTTTCGTTGGAATTTTACAACGCTTCTCTTTCTGGACAATCAAAAATTTTTATGAGAAAAATTTTTTTTTCTTTGAATATTGAATACTACTTTTTACACACACATGCAAAATACACACATATACACAAAACACACACATATAGATATATCTTATTATAATGGAGATCGTGTGTTTTTCTGTCTGTAACCGAAACTATATTACTACTAAAGTAACAATTCCCTTAGTTATTTGCATCACATTCTACATGATTTTATTTTTTATTTAAACATCAATTATTAATAAAATTGTTTTACATTATTAATACTGTTAGCCACATACACATACTAATTACATGCAATTGTATTTATATATATACACAAAATAGCGGTGTACAGTGTCAACGGGAAGGCTAATTTGCATATTGATATTAAAAATTTGATTTTAATAAATATGTGCTTGGTATTATTGATTTCTAATTGTTTGGTTTTTCCTCAATGAATATGAGCAAAAATCTCTTCAATAAATCTTAAAAGAAATCCTTTAACAAGAAGAAATAATTGTAATTTTATTCTTACTTTCTATCTTAACTAAATAGTTAGGAAAACTAAATAGTTAGGAAAAAAAATAGGAAAAATTAGTCATGAGAGACGGGAGTGATGGAAGAGTAAGTTTCAAATCTTTTATCTGCATTCTTATTTAGTTTCATTAGCCCTTCCAATTTAAATATATTTAATTACATTAAAACTTAAATACTTGCACCCGGAGGGTGCATATATTTGCTAGTATATATAATATAGATCACGCTACTTTTGATAGCACAGCACTCGATCGTAAAACGTGGAGAACTTTGTGTTACAATGGTATCAAGAATTTTGCAGCATCGGAGGTCACCAAACTGCGTCAAGCTAGAGAAAGGACTAGAGCATTGGCTAGTGTCCCAACAATACATTCTAATAATGCACACTCTTGTTCCATCTGTGGACTCTTTGCAAATCATTGGCAGGGCTGAAATGTCACCTGCGATTAACACACAAGGTTAAATGAAAGAGGTTGTCGGAACCTCATACGTCAAAATCGACGGGAGAGTCCATCATATATATAATAAAGAAAATTAATTACCGGGGAATAAATTATCGAGATAGTCGCAATATTGACGGTCGATACAAGTATTAATCGAATAAGTCAGTGTTAATACGAATATAAAGTTACTAGAACGAACTAGGGACCGGGTTAGCTCAGTCGGTAGAGCGTTCGGCTAGAAACCACAAGGTTCAGTTCGATACCGGTCCTCACCAACTCAGCGTATGAGTAACACAGGGATCTGTGCGGTAAAGTAAGGAGCTGATGGTAGGTGTGGCGCTCCACCTCAGATGCTAAAACAATCTCCTTGGTCTAGCGCTATTGAAAAGGGGATAGACTCCCTCGCTGACTGGCTGATACCGACTTTAGGCCGCCCCGTCGACTTTAATTATATAGAAATAACCTACTCAAGTTTCACCATAAAGGATCTTTAGGCTTAATTGCAATCAATTAATCAAGATATTGATTAATTACAGGCAATGGCGGAAGTGAATAATGCAATTATGACCGTCAAAAACAGTTTCGAGGTGAAGTTGAACGCTGTGTAACTGATTGCGTCATTCAGAGTTAAATGTTAAACACGATGTTGTTGAATGCTGTACGTGAGTGTCAACGTGAAAGATTAAATACAATGCTAAACGTATTTATTGACGGGGAAAAACACGTGTGAAGAATTGGCTTCTTTTTTATAATATCAGGCGATATCCGTGTTTGCGTTAAAAGAAATTTGTTTACATTTTAAATTGAACATTTTTGGTTTGTTTTGTTTTACGGCATATCAACCTCAGTGGGTCATTTAATGCCTATAAAGTTCTGAAATAAATCAATTCTTAATGGATAATACAATTTCTTTTATAAATATATTTTTCTATTTAACCCATAGATGGGACCCTAACAGGTACTACCACTCCGGGTCAGAGTGGACCAGGAGCAATGGTGATGAATGGGTGCTCCACATTCCTCAAACCTCCTGAACTGGAACCTCACCATCAGATAGAGTTTAACGTCATTCCCAGGACATGTAGACCCGCAGCCACCGCCTTCTAGCACCCATATGATAAAAAGGGGTTGGGGCTTGCCATAAGGGCAATAGGGTTGGGAAAATCATATAGGAGCTAGGGCTTGACGTGACCAGCCGATTGATCGGAGGGGGCCTCTCTGACCGCCCGTCTAGACCAAGATAGGGCCAAAGTGGAGTATTGCATGTCATGAACTGCTCATCCACCTGGGCTCTATCCATAAGCATCACGAGTCGCCACCCACGGCCAACAGGTGGCCCCATTAGGGGAGTCTTACCCCTCTGCAGAGGTGCAGTCGGTGCATTCTAACGCCCCAGCCGACAGGGCGGAAATTGAAAATTTAAAAAAAAATGCAGTTGATGAGTTTATGCAAGTATTTTCCAAAAATAATTCTGAACTTTGGTTTAACAGTTCTTTGGTGTTATCATTGCATGATATTGCCATTTTTTCCTTGGAGCATAAAAGACAGAATCCATCACCTGGTCCATCTATATCTGCGAGATTAAAAAAAAATAATTCCCAATTTTACGATAGTATCTATATCGTATTTGTTTTTGATGTCCCAGACATATTCAGAAAGAGTGGTGTTATGCATATATTTTATGTTATTAAAGCTAGATTGGTGGTTATAGAACCTTTTCTTGAAAATGTCATGTGTTGAGCCTATGCATATCATTTTATTATTACTTCATTAATATGTACAGTAGTTTTGTATACTAAACAAACACTTCAACATTCTCCATGTTTCTACTTTATTATTACAATTACAAGTGAGAATATCGTTAAAATGTTTTTTCGTTTAATTTTCTAACATTGGATTTGTTTATATATCGATCAACATTTGACGTGCAACTGTTAGATAATTTTAGAGTGTTTTTATAAAATATCTTATATAATTAATTTTCGGGAGGAAATTGTTTATTCAAAATGTTGAAGAAGATGCAACCGCAAAGTCCACCAGTTGGCACGTTCTCTTATTTTTTTGGGTTTTTTTTTGTTAATCAATTGCTGGGATGGGGTGATCCGTCTTTATCTCAAAGTCTCAGAGAATGTTAGGCATTTCATTGTCAAGAACAGATTCTGGTTTATGCATATACCATTTTGATGTATGGTCAAACTTTAATTTTTTGTATAAGTCCCAGTGGATCACCTTCCTAGCCCAGTCGTGCCTAGCTTTGTATTCCCGTTGTGCTAGTTTTTTTTTACATTCGCTTAATACATGGTTTACAGTCTCGTCTCTTGTAACCGCACAGTCTACATTTACTGTTTTGTTGTCTTATCTATTTTTGCTTTATTTATATATTTTATATTAATTTATTGTTATGGCATTATCTTGTTCAGCAATTATTAGCGATTCAGTTTTTCTCTTGAGGTTTCCTCTTCTTAACCATGTAAAAGTCTTTTCATGTGCAACCTCTCCGATTTGTCGTTTAAATTGTCTTTCTTCCCATCTTTGTTTTCTAGTTTTCATTGTTTTTCTGTTATCCATATATTATATCTACTGTTGTTGGCTGCCATCTTTGCACTTTTTTATGCATTCTTCGAGCCCTTGGATTGTGGCTTCTACACAGTCCTCTATGTTGGCAAGACCTCTAACACCTTTATTCTTGATACATATAGCCTATCTCTATCATCTTTTGTGCATTGTCAATGATTTCCTAATCCTTTTGTCGGTCTGTCTGAGTTCTTCTTTTATCCATTTTAAGAATAAAGAGTATCTTATAACGGGGACGGCCCAGGTATTTATTCCTTTGATAAGATTTCTACTGTCGAGCTTGGTTTCTAAGAGCTTTCTTGTTCTTCTGAGGTATTTTTTTAAAACTGTTCTCTTCATCTGTTTGATATTGCCTGCTTCTAAAATTCCTAAGTATTTGTAACTTTTTTTCTTCAAATGATTTCATAGTGTTTTGATTTGGTAGTTGTATTCTGTCCAATAATCCCCCCCCAACCCGTTGTATTACTAGCATAGCACATTTTTCTATTCCGAATTCCCGCCCTTTATCTTGGCTATATATTCTAATGGTTTGTACCAGGATTTCTAGTTCTTTGTCGTTTTTGCAATTTTTTTATGTCATAAGGTGGTTCATTTTTTCCTGTGGGTTAGTGAATTTGTATCCTCCCTGTGCATTTTCTGAGTATATGATTGAGGGACATCATTACTATAATAAATAGTAATGGTGATAGCGAGTCTCCTTAGAAAATACCTCTTTGCCAAGGATTGTCTTCCTGCTTTTAATTGGACTCTCCAGTTTTCCATGGCTCTTTTGATAAAATTTATGATGTTGTTGGATATTTTGTACATGTTTTGACATACAAAAATCTAGGTATGTGGGACCATGTCATAGGCCTTTCTGTACTCAATCCATGTCATTGCAATCATTTTCCGTCTATTTTTAACTTCTTTAATGATGTGTTGATCAATATAAAGTAAGTCATGTGTTCCTCTTTTTCCTTGCGGCATCCTTTCTGTTCTTCTGGAAAAAAGTTTACGCCAATTAAGTAAAAAGTATATTTCTTGTTTTATTACCGCAGTCAATATTTTCCACATCATTTTATTTACCTCGTACCCCACTTGTACGGGTTAGGCAAAAGGCCCTATTAACGTGAGACTACCCACAAACCGAAGCTCATGGGTGGCAGGTGGAAAATTGCGTCGATCCCGTCGGCATTCCCCCTCAAGGGGGCGCCTCAGGCGATGGGCAATAAACCCAGCCCTGCACCTTTAAATCAAGGGGGCAGGTATTCCCTAGGGTCGACGCTATTAACTTGTAAAGATCCAGGGCCGAAGCCGCTGGACCCCCACCTCGAGGTCGAGTTTACTTTTACTTTATTTTCCACCTCATCGACAGACAAGTTATGGGTCTATGATTGCTAGGGGTATTCCCTTTTTGTCTGTCTGTTTGGATTAGGGTAGTTATTCTTTTTGTCATCCATTCGGGTACATTCCTGTAAACATTTGTTTAGTTTTTGAACTATTGTTTCGTAGATTGAAGTGAATTTCTTGAATCAATTCTTGAATTCATGAATCATTATGGCCTGGTATTTTCCGGCTTGCTATTTTCTTAAGTGTTGATCTGAGCGTAATGTGTATACTTCCTAGAGAACCTGCCTCGATTTCCATCAGTTCATTTTTAATATCACTTATCCATTTTGATGATTTGTGTCTTTTTTCTTCCATATATTATTCCAAAACAGTTTTACGTCTATTGCATCTGGGTGCTCAACTGCATTTGTTTTTGCTCCACCGATTTGTTCGTAAAATTTATTTTCATTGTTTTGGAACGTCCTATTTTGTTTGTACTGTTTTGTTCTTTCTCGGTATCTTTTCAGTCTTCCTTCTATAGCTAATATCTTTTGATTTACTTCTTCCATCTTAATTCGCTGTAGTCTTTTCAATTTCTTTTTGAATGTGTATTTGTGTGTGGTTTTAAATGTTTTTGCTTGTTGTTGTAGTTTTTTATTTGTCCTTCCAGTCTAATCTCCTACGCAGATTTTGTGTTTCTGTTTGTTTTCCTTAGAGGTACACCAATTCTATCACAGGGTAATTTTGCTCCTGCATAAATAAGGTTATTTAGGTCAGTGATGTTCTCTGTTGGGATGTTCACTAATTTGTTGTTTATTTTTTCAATTTCTAATTTGACTATTATTATTATTTACTCTTTTTGAGTTTTCACATCAGCATTAGCTGATGGTCTTTCACTGGAGTCTGAGTGACAGCAAGTCTCCTCAGGTCTCCATGACTCTTCTGAGTATTCTGGCAGATTGCAGCAATGCAGTGTCCTGTATGGTATCAATCCTTCCTCTTATTTCTAGACTTTCCAAACCCTTTTCCAAACCTTTTGCGACCGTTCCAAGTGCACCAACTACAATTGGTATCACTTTGACTTTCATATTCCATAACTTTTTCAGTTCTCTGGCAAGGTCCAGATATTTGTCTATTTTTTCATTTTCCTTTAGCTTCACCCTATGATCTGCTGGAACTGCAAAATCCACCAGTTGACAAGTACTTTCTTTTTTGTTTATCAACACTAGGTCTGGTCTTCTTGCTGGGATAAGTATTATTATTATTATTATTATTATTATTATTATTATTAATGAGGGCGTTGTAACATGATAACTCCCTCATCAAAATCATCCAGGAAATGTAAAAATGTAAATTCTGATTATCCGGTGCTGCTTATCTGTCAGATTCTTATTTCTTATGAATGACGTCACCTCAGCTAAATAATGGACCAATCCGTTTTTATTATAAAGAAAGAAAAGGAAAAATAAGAAAATGATACACAGAAAAATATAATCAGAAAGAAAGGGCAGGGCGTAGGGGAAATAGAGTGAGGGTTCAGAGAACGGAAGTGAAAACGTTAATCTGTTTCAATCGAACATAATGAAAAGAAGGAAAGAAAAAAAAAGAGTGAAGGTGAGTTAAATCAAGATTTCTATACTTTTTATATATTGAAGTATATTGCAATAGCTCTTAAGTAAAGAAATCAAACTTTGTATAATTGAATAATCATAATGTGGCATATCTACAAATCCTGCTAGTATTTTATATAATCTTATCAAGTTAAGATTGTGTTTTGAAAAATAACATAAACTTTTGTAGAAATTCTTTAAAAAATTAGAGTGAATTGCTTTTAACATTTTATTTCATCTATTAATAATGGAGATTCGCTTGCGGTTTTTGTCTGTAACAAAAATTACGTCACTGCTTACGTCACATTACCCAAAATCGTCATCGTCATAACATAGAATAAATACACTCAACATTTGAACATGCAACATTAGACAGTCCTCATAGTTTTTAAAAACAAGTTTTAATAAATACATGACTGGTATTATATATCTATATATAGTTTGTTTTATTTTAATACATATTTAAAGTTTACATTTCAAATTGTTTTATTTTTTGATCCTTTAATGAATTTAATGATTTTACTTATTTGGGGTATAAACTCGCTGACATTGAATTTTTTACTCCCACCCCTCAGGTAATATGTTTAGAAAATCTGTTTTTACATCGCCCGGTGGGCGATTTTTTATTTTGTACTAGTTCATTTAAAAGTGAATGAACTAACAACAGATAAAATGCAAAACATCTTCTGAACTTTCTACCTGGATAAAATATACTTGAACTCTTTGCCTACCAAATTGCTCCCACGGCTGCACCAAATTTTCTTGGTATTTTGACCCGTATGATGGGATATTTTAAAGTTCATTATCTATTCACTTCAGGACATATTTTATTCTAATAAAGTCCTATTTTTATTGCAATCTGAGAGGGGCTTAAAGTAGGCAAAGAGTTAAACAAACTAGACTAAATTATTCAAATTATTGGTATTATATGTTATACAATCCATGCAGATGAAAATGCCATGAAATAACCCAATGTTTACATCGCATGGAGGGTGTTTTTTATTTTGTACTAGTTATATTAAAACTGAAATAATTTCCCTGGAAGAGCGCATATGTTTGCTTGTTTTTATTAATTACAGTGGTAGTTACAAATTATTGCGTAATATTTTTTTCTCTCCGACAATCCTTGGGTTTTTCTGTGACATTCTTTTGGTTCAATTCTTCATGTTCCTGTTTTCACTGGGTCAAATATTGCCTGTTTACATATCTTAACGGATAGATCATCAGGGTAAAACTTCGCACTTGGGGATTTTTGTAAACGATAAAAATCTTCCGGATACTAAAAAAACTTTTATCAGACTCTGAAGACATAGTGTGAAAAGGATTTGTTTCTTTTTTTTTCTTCTTTCTTTAAAAAACATTCTTTGCGGTTTTTATACTGTGAAGCTGGGGGATAAATAAATAAATAGAAATGAGAGAAGAGTGTGAACAGTGAAACGTATACTAAATGTAAATAGGAGCGGTGTATACAGTAGGAATGAGTAAGATATGAAGGATGGTCAATACACCCCCCCACACACATACGTATATATATATATATATATATATATATATATATATATATATATATGAAATAAAGATAAATCTAATGAACCAGACGAACCCACTAAAAGTTTCGCTTAATGCTCTTCAGGGCTAAGATCTTACTAAAGAGATCTTAGCCCTGAAGAGCATTAAGCGAAACTTTTAGTAGCTTCGTCTGACTCATTAGATTTATCTTTATTATTTGCTCTACTTAGGTATTGAGCACTTTTTACTTATTAGCTTTAGTCTCCTAGCGGGTTTGTATGAATATATATATCTTATATATATATATATGCATATAAATTGTTTTTCTTTTGGCCAAAATATTGTACTAATTGATTATTTTTTATTGGTACGATTATCTTGGTCTTTTCTTTTTTACAAAATTTTTTTTCTTCCCGGTTGATGTTTGGTAGTATATTTTTACACTCAAACTATTTGCTGGGTTTTTTTCTCACCACGAGAATTTACCAACAAGTTTCGTATATTAAATATATATAATATATATATATATATATATATATATATATATATATATATATTGGGAGAATATGTGCTTAATTGAAGTCATACCTAATTTTGAAAATTGATTAATTGATAATTAATGAATTAGGCAGGCTTTTTTTTCTAATGTAAGGCTAAACAAATCGAAAAAATCAATCTCCGTATGCACATTTGACTTTTCTCGATTTGTTTAGCCTTAAATTTGAACAGATATACCCGCCTAATTCATTAATTATCAACTAATTGATTTTCAAAATTAGGTATGACTTCAATTAAGCACATATTCTCCCAAAAATTGTCGGCTAAGGCCATATCAAACACATTGTTTGTTTGTTTACTTTTTATATATATATATATATATATTATATATATATATATATATATATATGTACCCCCCCCCTCGCACGAGCAGGATGTGGCACAAGGTCAATTTTTTAAGCGGAGTTTAACAGGTTTCCATTAAGAGTTTTCCTTTTCCTAGACTGGTTACCTATCCATGGTTAAAAGCCCAGTCTGTCCTGCTATTTACCCATAGCTTGAGGGAGAATTGGTCCATACCTTTCCCAAGGGTATTAGCATTATGTGAAATGCAAACATCTTCGTCAAGGAATTGAACTCGAGTCGACGAGTCCATTTCCCACGACTCTAACCATTAGACCACGCGCCTCCACCCACGAGGTGAAGTATCTTAATAATATATATTGAATTTAGTTGCTGTGTTGTTATATCTACTCTTTCCAACCTTATATATCTATTTTCAACCATATATATATATATATACATATATATATATATATATATATATATATATATATATATATATATAAGGGTTTTGTAGTTTGCTTGAAGTATTGCACGTATGTGTTTAAAATAGAATTTAGAAAGTAATTGACAATGCAATGGAATCGGTGATGAAAAGGATGTTTATTTACCTGTTTCCTAAATATTTTCGGGATAAAATGAGGATAAGTGGCTATAACAACACAACAACTAAATTCAATTGATATCTCACCTCGTTGTTTAGTTGAGGCTTCTTCAAAATTTATTGAGACAAACGCTTTTACATTCAGCTATTATATTGAAAAGGTAATTAGGTAAGGGATAGTAAGAGGGTAGGGTCTCTTAAGACAAAATGGTGGTGCATAAGCATCAAATTTCATCATCTGATCCATCCAATACAACGAGAAGGACCTCCTTCCTGTGTTATTCTTCCTATGACGTACATGATGGCAGCAAACTCATGTTCAAGTATTGCCATTGCTTGATATAGTAACAATCTTATTATAATGGAGATTGCGAGTTTGTCTGTCTGTAACCGAAACTATATTACATCTCAAGTCACAATTCCCTTTGTTATTTACATCACATTCTCCATGATTTTATTTTTATTTAAACCCCAATTATTAATAAAATTGTTTTATATCATTAAGACTGTTGACCATATCTACATGATATTTTCCACGTACCTCACTTGTATGGGTCAGGCACAAGGCCCTATTTATGTGGGACCACCCACAAGCCGAAGCTCATGGGGTGGCGGGTGAAAAATTGCGTCGATCCCGTCGGCATTCCCCCTCAAGGGGGGCGCTTCAGGCGCTGGGCAATAAACCCAGCCCTGCCCCTTTAAATCAAGGGGGCGGGTGTTGCCTGGGGGGATGGCCCCCTGGGATCGACGCCGTTAATTATATCAATGGTCCAGAGGCCGAAGCCACTGTTGACCATATCAACATACTTAAAACATGCAATTGTATTTATATATACTCAAAATAGTGGATTACGGAGTGAATGGGAAGGCTAATTTGCATGTTGATCTTAAAAATTTGAGTTTAATAAATATCTGCTTAGTATTATTGATTTCTAATTGTTTGGATTTATCTTTATGAATATGAGCAAAAATCTCTTCAATAAATCTTAAAAGAAATCCATTAAGAAGAAGAAATAACTGTAATTTTATTCTATTTTAACTAAATAGTTAAATTAGGAAAATTTACCAATAAAAGACGAGAGTAATGAAAAATGATGGAATAGTTAGTTTCAAAATTGTTCTATTTTTCAATCATACCCCCTCTGTTCCAAATCTTTTTATCTGCATTCTTATTCAGTTTCATAGCCTTTCTAATTTAACATGATATTTTATTACATTAAAACTTGAATACTTGCACCCGGAGGGAGCATATATTTGCTAGTAATATTAATAAAAAAGAAAAAAAAGGTCAACAGTTCAAACATTATAATGTTGAGCTTCAAAAAAGTTCAACAATGAGCTGCACGAAAGTGGCTCTTTAGTCCTGCCAAAGTCTTGCACACCTTCCCACATTTACAGGTATTTCCAGGGAGCACAGGGTATTTTATTAGTCCATCTCGCCGATGCACAGATTGGTGACTGATCAGGCCAGCTTTGCTCATATATAGCCTTCCACACTGGTCACATAGTAGACCGATTTGAAGCCCTTGATTGTCTACTTTTTTATTCTTGCGAATATCTCTTTTCAACTGCTCATGCTGTATACATCCGGTCTCAAACTTTTCCGTGCCCTCCTGCACAGCTCTTCTCCACTGCACACGGTCCAAAGACTTACTCTCCCAGGTCTTCACATCGATGTCACATTTTTTCAAGGTCGACCTCAGGCAATCCTTGTATCTCATCTTGGGCCCTTGAGCCAAACGCTTGCCGTTTATAAGTTCCCCATAGAGCAGTTGTTTAGGAAGTCGCCCATCGTTCATCCTTACCAAATGCCCACTCCATCTCAATCTATGTTTGATTATGAGAGATTCTATGCTTTGGCATTTGGCTCGCTTCAGAACCTCGATGTCACTGACGTACATTTGCCAGCGCACCCCTAGTATTTGTCGCAGGCATTGCTGGTGAAAACGCTCGAGACGTTTAAGATGTTTCTTGTATGTGGTCCAGCTTTCGCAAGCATAAAGGAGAGTAGACAAAACACATGCAACATATACCTTGACTTTTGTTGCAACTGAAATACAACGTCAAATCCACAACCTCCTGTTTAATTTTCCAAATGCATCACTTGCCTTGCTGATCCGAAAGCAGATCTCCCCATCAAGGGTACCAGTCATGTTTAGCGTGCTACCCAGGTACACAAACCTATTTACAACTGCTAACTTCTGCCCATAGATAGCCGGTTCATAGTATGATTCACCTGGTGCCAGTTGATACATAAGAACAGTCTGTTTCAAATTGATTGTAAGTCTCAATGAACCGCAAGCAGCTTCAAAGGCACCCATGAGGCGTTGCATATCAGTCCGTGCATGAGCAACAAGATCACAATCATCTGCATAGAGCAAGTCACGAACAGTATTGGTAAATACCTTGGTGTGTGCACTAAGACGTCTGATGTTGAAAAGCTTCCCAGTAGTTCTAAACCGAATATATACACCATCAGAACAATCCTTAAATGTCATTCTAAACACCATGGCAAAATACAAAGCAAAGAGTGTGGGTGCTGTAATATCCCCTTGTTTAACACCGTTCTCCACTGAAATAGGATCCGCCAGTTTCCCTCCAATGTTGACCAGAGCTTTCATATCATCATGAAAAGGCTTTAAAATAGATATAAACTTGTCAGGACAACCAAGTATTTTGAGAATCTCCCAAAGAGCTTTCCTATTTACGGTATCAAATGCCTTTGTTAAATCAATGAACACTTGATACACATTTCTGCACATTTCTCTTGTAATTGCTTGGCTGTAAAGATCATATCTGCCGTCCCGCGACCACTTCTAAAGCCACACTGTGACTCAGGTAAAACACCATTAACAATGTGTTCCAGCATTCTATCAAGCATGATTCGGCATAGCACCTTGCCAACAACCGAAAGCAATGAGATGCCCCGATAATTTCCATAATCATCTTTTGCACCTTTTCCCTTGTATAGCACCACCATTAATGCATTCCGCCAATCCTGTGGAACATATTCATCATGCCAGGCAACAAGTTCATCAAGCGCTGCATCATATTGCAGCCCGCACATTTGATTATCTCTGCATATAGCTGATCCGTACCAGTTGACTTTCCAGAGTTCAGTTTATAGACAGCGGCTTTAACCTCCGAGAGGGAGGAGACATCTGCCAAGATCTCCTTGACCGGGTTGCAGGGGATAGACTGAATGAACTCCTGTTCAACCTCAGAAGGACTATTGAGAAGCTCATCAAAATGCTTTCTCCATCTATGACGTACATACATATATATATACATACTAACTGCCCTTTATATATGTATAGATGACATATTGTAAAGGTGTTTGAATGAATAATACCTTTCTCAGTTAAGATCGTGTTTGTTATTTGATTGCAAACATTTTAAACATTGCTATCTTTCTTTTGAGAAAATGCCAGTGAAAGAGGAATCATTTCTTTTTCGAAAATATTAACAGTAAATTATCCATATCATTGAAAGTAAAAAAAAAAGAAGGTATTTCCACTTAAAGTAAATTTCTTGGCAAAATAGAATCTCAGCTTTTCTTATTATTTTCTCTGATTCCTTATAAACTTGTGAAAACTATTTACTCTCATGGCAAAACTGATTGTCTAGTTTTTTTTTTCATTATCTTTTTCGCTTTTTTTTCTCTTGATAAAATTTTGCAGTTTATTTTTCACTTAACTTTCTTCTTTTCTTCTTTTCTTCTTTTCTTCTCTTAACTTCTTTTTATTTTTTTTTTCATTTGTTAGAATGTTTTTTTTTTCAATTCGTTTTTTTTTTCCCGACTTATTTCTTTGTTATTTTTCCTTTTTTTATTACACTTCTTTATTACATTCTTCTCAGTGTGCTCCCCTTTCTCCTCCTCCTCCTCTTGTTGTTGTTGTTGTTGTTGTTGTTGTTGTTCTTCTTCTTCTTCTTCTTCTTCTTCTTCTATTGCCTTCTTCTTCTTCTTGTTCTTCCTTTTTTTTCTTCTTGTTCTTGTTCTTCTTGTTGTTCTTGTTCTTGTTCTTGTTCTTCTTGTTGGTCTTGTTGTTGTTGTTGTTGTTGTTGTTGTTGTGTTCTTCTTCTTCTTCTTCTTCTTCTTGTTCTTGTTCTTGTTGTTGTTGTTGTTGTTGTTGTTGTTCTTCTTCTTCTTCTTCTTGTTCTTGTTCTTGTTCTTGTTCTTGTTGTTCTTGTTCTTGTTCTTTTTCTTGTTCTTCTTCTTCTTCCTGTTGTTGTTGTTGTTGTTGATGTTGTTGTTGTTGTTGTTGTTCTTCTTCTTCTTCTTCTTCTCTTCTTCTTCTTCCTGTTGTTGTTGTTGTTGTTGTTGTTCTTGTTCTTGTTCTTTGTTTTGGTGGGCAACTCCCGATTTCTTGAATGTTTTATCTTCCTGTTGAGAGTGACTAGTGGCCTACTATATAATCATGTCTTGCAACTACTACAACTTTGACCAATCTTAACTTGACACCCTCGTATTATGACTCTAAACCAGATGAATAAAAGTCATTCTTTTTTAGTCTGTCAACTCGTTCCCATTTTGTTCTGATCTTATTCTAATTCTTGATCGCTTCTCCAACTGTTCTTATTCTTCAGAGCAACTCAGACCCCAAATCTTATGTGCACATTACTTCATTACTTATTCGGCAACTCTTCTTTTAATTATAACCGGTTCTCCATCAATGCTCTAAGCATGGTGTAATAGATCTGTTCCAATGGACGAATTCTCAAGATTATATTTAACCTTTTAATGTCACTTAATCACGTGACTTTCTAATCCAATCAAAAGCCACTGTGTTACGATTCGTGTAGTCATTTCAAAGCTGTAGGTGAAATCAGTTGTTAGTCGCTACTCTAACTGTTTCCATCACTGATCAAATTCATACCAATGGTATTAGCGCTATGTACACTGTATCTTCGTTCAAGATTTGAGCTCGGGTTGACGAGTCCATTTCCAACGACTCTAACCATTACACCACGCGCTTTAATTAGTACTAATTGAATTCTATTAAATATAAAGGCCATTTTCAAAATGTTATTAACAAATAAAAGTGTGGGGGGGGATGAAAAAAAAAACATATCTTACCTAGGAATATTTGCACCGAGTTTTTAGTGCTGATGTATCAGCCAAAAAAGAAACAGTATTTTCAATGCTAGATTTATCTGGGGTTTTATTTCTGACACCTGATAACGATCTTTACATTCTTACAGAATAAACAAACACAAGAATTAGTATTATCTGCATTATTCGGACTATTGTCCCCATCTTTATTGACTTACTTGTTAATGGGGTGACAATTTCAACTAGGTAACGACTCAATGGGTGGCATGCTGAACCTCGGCAGCTGACAATGGGTCTTAATGGAATACCATCTTTATGAATCTTAGGAAGGCCGTATATGTGTAGTAGCTTGCTGTAGTGTTGAACTAGCTGTCTGTATTTCTTCTGTGGTATGAGGTCCTTGTTCTTACTAAGGATCTGTATAAATAAAGATGGAGACAATAGTCCGATTAACACAGATAATACTAATCATCAAGCCTCATCTCAAACATTCAGAGAAATAGTACACACAAGAAAAATTCAAATATTTATTGAAAAAAAAAAAGCTTTACACATGAAATAAAATCCTAATAATTAAAATGGAAAAAAAAGTACAAAATTTCAGGTAATTGATAAATAATTTAACGATGTTTAAAATCCATCAAGATTCAATATTAACGAATTCTCACTGACTAAAGATTCTAGTTAACATTTTAATGTCACTTAATCACGTGACTTTTTTTTTATCAAATCATCAAATCAAAAGTCACGATGTTACGATTCGTGCAGTCATTTTAAAACTGTATACGAAAGCAGTTTTACTGTGGAGTTCCCTTGTGGCATAAAGTTTGATCCTTTCTTAAAGTAGAGAGATGTAGTATCAATTTTAATCCTTGTCAGCTCATTCGTATTAAAGAATTGTATAATCCTCGTCAGTTGGGCCGTGTTTAGAAAGTTCTATAATCCTTGTTCATTCGTCTGTACATCCAGCGATCAATTGTGCGACAATATACCAACGTCTTTAAATAGTAGATTAAATAGATGTTTGAGCGTTTTGATTGGCCAATTCAATCAGCTCTGCTTAAGAAGAGTGTATAATTACAAGTTGTAATCTTCAGCACACCTTATACCACAAAAATACGCCGAACAACACAGAGATCATCACCCATCAATCAAACCTGGATGACCCAACGGCTTTTCTTCTGCAACCGATTTAAACTGCGCTACTCAACCTGCAAAACAACAGGAGACGCCTATTTATCATTTATCAAAACTTAATAAAACACCCACAATTAAATGGAAATTGATTTTAAAAAGCTCAAGAGCACCAGGAACAGGTTCTGAAAATGGAAAAAACTGTTTGTAGTCCCTTTTCGAACAATATCATCTCTTGAATAAGAAATTGTTGTATCACCAATCTGGAGTGATACACAGAAGAAATTGAGTGCATAATTTATTTATTCAGCACCTGTATCCGGTGCTAACAGATACATACAAAACAAAGAACAAAAGTTACAAAACAATTAACAAAACAACTTACAAGAAATAGAGGAGGTTCAAATGTGGTATAGCCAAACGCAGTAAGATCAACCCGAATCTTATCCGATTTATTAATTCACTATTGAAGTCCTTAATAGGAGACTATTAAAGTTTGTGAGCCAGTCCATCTAGTACGGTGCTGAAGGGCTTCTAGTCATTCTACAAAGGAAATATGAATTAGTAGACAAATGCAGATATGTTAACAAATTCCATGAATTTTGCAAGCGCTGACCGCAACTGTCACGCCTCTATCTTTATTAATTAAGGGTTGGCTGTGTTGACAAGATACAAGATACAAATAGAAAGGAGTTTTGACTTTTGAAAGGAATCACATTACGTGACCTATAATAATACTTCCTGATATTGGCAATAGCACAAATATGTTTAGCGTAAGGCATTTACTCGTCCGTTGAGTTCTCGGGTGATCGTAAACATACATCTTTGTAAGTATGTATCAATTAATTGTTCGTCTCTTCTTGACAGTTTCCGGTAGCCGCGAGGGTAAAGAACTTGACAGACAAAAATTAACACGGGTTTCGCTACTGGCTAGAAGTAGCTATTAAAGTCGAGCGGCACAAGAGACGTAAACGTCGAATCACTGTGTCTGTGGATGACTTATATATATACATATACATAACTGAGTTCATAACAAACGAGAAATCTGGAAGGGCTAGCTAGTGTAATGGATAAAATCCCCGTCTGTCAGCCTGGCAGTTAGGGTTCGAATCACACACTGAGCAGTTTCCTGTCTATAACTCTGCTGATGGGGCATAATATGCCGGAATGTACATACAGAGATTGACTTTTTCTCGATTTGTTTAGCCGTACATTTGAACAGATATGCCCGTCTAATTAATCAATTATAAACTTATTAATTTTCAAAATTAGGTATGACTTCAATTAAGCACATATTCTCCCAAAAACATATATATATACCTTAAGTTTTTCCTTTATGTTTTCAAATTCCTAACGTCAACAAATCTGAACCCTGTGATTTTGCTCCAGATTACGTTAAGTTGATATTACGCATTATCTAAAAATCAAATGCCGTGTCATTGTCTGTGAAATCCTGAAAATTGTGATGCTATCAAACATTTTTTTAAGTTGGCGTCTTTATTAGGTTTAGTGTTTACATGCTAGATTTCATGTTGGAAAAACAAAAGTTAGGGATAAACTGTCTGTGACTCATGCTAGGGTATTTTACATGTATCAGGTGCACTTTATCTCTCCTATTCCCTTGGTTAAAAATATTTTGTTTAACATGTCTGTCGGTTGGGGCTTTAGAATACATCTCTGCCGATGGGTAAGACCACCCGCTTATAGTGCCACCTGTTGGCCGTGTGTGACGACCCGTGATGCCTAAGTACGGAATACTAGGGGCTGAGCAATCAATGACATACTACACTCAATTTTGGATCTTGTTTAGGCTAGTCCAGGTAAGCCCTCACACCTATATGATTGTCCCAACCAGATTGCCCTGAGCTCCCAACCCTTCTTATCATATATGTGCTAGAAGGCGGTGACTGAGGGTCTTCATGTCCTTGGTATAACGTTAAACTCTATCTAATAGGGAAGTTCCAGTTCCGGAGGTCTGAGGAATGTGGTGCACCCCTTCATAACCATTACTCCCAGGTCCACTCTGACCCCGAGTGGTGGTACTTGTTAGGGTCTCATTGCATATGAGATAACAAAATAATAATTAAATAGAACAAAATTAATTTTTAATGACCCGATGCGGTTGACACGCCGTAAAATCCAACCATCCAACCATTTTGTTTAAAATGGTTAGTTTTGTCTTTTATTTCTTTGTTTCTAGTATTCGGAGTCTTTTTTTCAAAAAATGGTTGTGTTGTCAATCGTTGTCGAATATTAGAAAGAATTTTCTGGTCTAGCGTAATATGTTGTTAGATATGGACATAATCTGATAAATGGCTTAGGTTTGATAAGTGATCTGAGGTAGAGTAGTGGCTATATGACTAACATTAGAATTAGATTCCAGTAGTCACAGTTTCTCGATCTCTGTTCATAAAAAAAACTGCAATAACTTTTATCTCTCTAACATCCACTAGAATACTACCCATAAAGATTGAAAATAGCTGTCATAAAAGAAAGCAAAAAAACAAAAAAACTTTCTTAATCGAGCCAAACTAAATTCCTCCTTTTCCTTACATCCATTATTCTACAGAGAATTAAGTAACATCAAACAAATCTTAATTAATAATGGATTTTTTCACCATTCTATCGTAAGAGGAGCAAATAAAAATAACTTTACAGAAGACATTTAGTCAAAAGTAACATAAACAATGATACTGACAACAAAATAAAAATAACATTAACCTTTTTCTTACTGCAATCAAACGCATTCCAATTAAAAAGAGGATGAAACAGCGACTAGAACTATTAGTTTCACGGACTTATAGTAATAAATCAATCGAAATAAATGTTTTAAGATTCATCATATACCATAGAAATTTTAAAAGACTTGACCTCATCACCACTAATAATAATCAACATAAAAACTTTCTGAAAAGCCAATGCTATTTTAAAATTCTCAGGTGTCCTGGGTATGACGTTAAACTGCATCTAATTTAATTTCGGAGTTGTGGATATTGCGGAGTACCTCTTTATCACCATTACTCCCAAGTCCACCCTGACCCGGAGTGGTACTACTTATTAGGGTCCCATCTGTGGGTTAAACAGAAGAGAATGAGTTAACAAATTCCAGTACTCATCAAAAATGAAAGGAACAACACGTCTTCGTTATAAAATAATCCAATAAGGGTTGACATGCCGTAAAATACCAAAAACGTAAAAGAAAAGAAGAATTCTCCAGCCTGTTGAAAAATTGCATTCCCGATACCAAAAAAAATTTGCATGCCCCCCCCCTCCGTAGACTAACATACTCCTTATAAGTTCTCAGCACTATATATATATTTTTTTTGGTGGGGGGAGAATATGTGCTTAAATGAAGTCATACCTAATTGAAAAATTAATTAGTTGATAATTAATGAATTAGGCGGATAAATCTGTTTAAATGTGAAGCGTAAACAAGTCGAGAAAAAGTAATTCTCTGAATGTACATTTCGGCCTATTATGCCTCATTAGCAGAGTTAGAGACTAGAAGCCACTGTGTGTGTGATTCGAACCCTAACTGCCTGGCTGACAGTCGGAGATTCTAACCGTTACACTAGGGGTCTTCCCAGATTTCTCGCTTTGTTTATAAACTCATATATCATACATTTTTGGGGGACTTGCTGCACGACAGTATATATATATATATATATATATATATATATATATATATATATATGTGTGTGTGTGTATCAGACAAAAACAGAGTATCATGACAGCTATTATATCTTATAAAACACTCATCATCATCATCATCATCATCATGTGCTAGTAGCACGGATATCGATGACTATCTCTCTCCAAGCGTGCCTATCATTCACTATCCCTTGGAGGTCCTCCACGCAGCACGCAGTATCCGCACAGATCTGGTCTATGTGGATAATTATTGGCCGACTCGCACTGGTATGTCCATGTACTGGTTTCAACAAGATGACGTCGCTTATGAGTTCATTCTTTATTTCTCCAGCAGTGTCAATCATGTCTTGTCCTCTGACTCGAGATGGTTTTTGTGATAGGGAAGGGTGACCGTATAGCTGCTTCCTTGTTAGATGTTGTTTGCACGATTTGTTCAAGACCGCACGCAGCATTCTTGTACAGCTGCCATCTAGCTTATTCTCAAGGCGTCTCGTTACGGTCCAGGTGGTGCAGCCATATAGTAGCACTGATACCCTGAATACTAGAAACAATCATATTAAAGATGAAATAACCCGATTAAAAACAACTTTCATTCTAGGAACGAGAGTGTTAAAGTGTAAAAGAAAAACTCAATATCCTCCACCCAAAAGGGAATTACAGTTACCTGATCCCTAACATTTGTTTTTCAAACATTAAGTAGTTAAACAGTTCACACATTGTGATGAAAATACAGTGCTCAATCACAAATTGTGAGAGCTAATATTTATTTAATTTGCTGAGTTTTTATAGATCAATGTTTATTATAAACAGCTACCCAGGTTTCATGCTAGGGAGCAATCATCAGTCGTTGAGTTAGATCCCATGGTGTTTATTGAAGATCTTTTCTTAATGTCACATTCTGGACCGCAAATAACGTCGGTTGTTTTCGCGGACGCTAGTGCACTTCGGATTTATTAAAAATTTTGATTTTTTAATTTTTTCAAAAATTGCATTTTTTTGCAACAATGCCAACGAAGTTACCTCCCTTTATTCATTAAAAATAGAAACATTTTTCTTTTGAAAATTTTTTATTTTTAAATTAATTCCGTTTGATAAAGGATGTATATGTTTTCAAAAAAACATTCTACTTATGTGGACTCTCAATGAAATCCCTAATTACATCAAAATCTAAACTAAACACAAACCCTACGTGCTCATGTAGAATTAAGGAAGATTTCGTAAACTTGTTCAATGACACCAAAGTTTTCTGTATTCAACCCAAATCTCTAAAACATTTACATTCTTGATTGATGACCAAAGATGGACAAAAATACCCGATCGCCTTGTCGGCTGGGGCGTTAGAATACACCGACTGCACCTCTGCAGAGAGGTAAGACTCCCCCAATGGGGCTACCTATTGGCCGTGGGTGGCGACCCGTGATGCTTACGGATAGAGCCCAGGTGGATGAGCAGTTCATGACATGCAATACTCCACTTTAGCCCTATCTTGGGCTAGACGGGCGGTCGGAGAGGCCCCTCCGATCAATCGGCTTGGTCACGTCAAGCCCTAGCACCTATATGATTTTCCCAACCCTATTGCCCTTATGGCAAGCCCCAACCCCTTTTTTATCATATGGGTGCTAGAAGGTGGTGGCTGCGGGTCTACATGTCCTAGGAATGACGTTAAACTGATTGGTGAGGTTCCAGTTTTGGAGGTTTGGGGAATGTGGAGCACCCATTCATCCCATTGCTCCCTGGTCCACTCTGACCCGGAGTGGTAAGTACTGTTAGGGTCCATCTATGGGTTAAATAGAAAAATGTATTCATAAAAAAAATTGTATACATCCATTAAAGAATTGATTTATTCAAAACTTATTTCGGCATTAAAATGACCCACTGAGGTTGATATGCCGTAAAACAAACAAAACAAAAACCAAAAAATACCCGAAATCAATAGAAAGAAACGAAGCTTGGGACATTTTTTGTACTCGTCAGGAAAAAAATAAACTAAATAGTATTTTTTAAAACATTAATACGTTACTAGTAAGATATGCGCCCTCTGGCGTAATGATTTATGGTTTTAATGTAATAATATATTAAATTAAAATGACTAAGGAAATTAGATAAGAACACTATAAAAAAGATTACACTTATTTTAATGATATTTTATTGGTTTCTATATAAAATCATCATATTGATTTAATTCCTGAAGAATAAAAATAATATAATAGAAACAATAGCACCCAGAAATTATTTATCAAAACGGTTTAGTTAAAACCACGCCATACATTATGTAAATCTTTATTTCTTAGTGATATAATAAGATACATTGCAGGATTTTAAACGCAATAATAACATGGGCTGTTTTGAGGCAAATCTAACTCAGATTTTCATAGAGACATCGCAATAACTAATATGTATTCTCTGTATTGATCATTTGAGTATGAATTTACTCAATTGATGAACATTGATGAACTTACTCAACCCCTGAGGAATATTGTGACGTAGCAGTGATGTAGTTTCGGTTACAGACAGAGATACACCGATCTCTATTAATATATATATATAATATATATATATATATATATATATATATATATAAATATATGAGTATAGAAAAAAGGATATGAAACTAACACAATATGCTGTTAAAGTGAAAACATTTTTATATCATAATTCATAGCTAATATTGAACAATATTTCGATTTATAAAAATCATCTTCAGAGCTTGTTTTTACTCCGGACTCGTCGAGAGGGAGACGAAAATAATTTGAATTTTACTTTTGAATATCTGGCGAAAATTTGCCATATGTCATAGACCAAGTACTTTCTGCCCTATCGTGGGCCATCTTCAAGGTATTTTGAAACCGTACAACAATGGGCTATTCCATTTTCCATTTATATAGGTTGTGTTTATTATTGTTGCTGTTATTACTATTATTAATGTTATTATTATTATTATTGTTATTATTATTACTACTTTGGCTATTATAATTTTGTAGTAATTATAGGCATTTTAGAATGTTGGTGCTATTATCAAAGTTTATTTTGTTTAGTTTTGGATTTTTGTGTCTAATATGCAGTGCTTCTAAGATTTTCTTTTTTGCCAGATATTACAAAAATAATCCGGTAATACGAAAAAACAAAGGACAAAACTTGCAGACAGAAAATGGCTGCATTATTTAACTATATATGCCTCCAAGAAAAAATGCTGCCTAAATACACACACACACACACACACACACACACACACATATATATATATATATATTGTTTTGAAATAAAAATGATTTACCATTCGTGTCAGAGTTGGTAATGTAAGTGATATTGAACTCAGGAGATTCATAGTAATTATTATATTGCCGGTTAAGTCAGATGTAAATTCTTTTGTAGTTAGTGCATTTTTATTGGAATGTGGTTTATGTGTTGAAAAATAATTTTCTGAATATTTTGATAAGTCGCTTATATCTTTTAACCATTAGTCTAGTTTAAACACCTATACTTACATTTATTCATGAATAAATGGGAAGAATACGCGAAAACCCTAACAAATCTGAGAAAAGATCTTTTTATATATATATATATATATTATATATATATATATATATATATATATATGTATGTATATATATATATATATATTATATATATATGGAAAAGGTAGACAAACACGGGATATTATGGAAACTGGTTTGTCTACCTTATTCCACATCCTGTCGGATTAACCTCCTCACATTTCTCCCTATATATATATATATATATTATATATATATATATATATATATATTATACATATGTATATATATATTTGTATTATATGATAGGAAAGCAATTACAATGCGTATAAAATAAAAATAAAAAGATGTTTAGTTCGATTTCAAATTAACTTTATCATCAGAGACGTTTGTCAGAAATGGGCGCGTTTTTTGAGTCGTTATTTTTTAATTTTTTTTTTTATGTTATAAACACGCGTCTCGTGATTTTTTTATAACGACAAATACTATATATATATATATATATATATATATATATATATATATATATATATATATATAGTTATGTTATAGTTATAGTTATAGTTATAGATATATAATCATTACTAGAACTTAAAGGTAAAATGATTTTTAATCCATAAAATCTTGAAGTTTTTAATGCAGAACAATATCACGATACATTTCAGCTATAAAAGTGGATAAAAGTTCACGACTTTGTACGCTTCTATTCAACATACACACATATATAACCCATATACATCCACACACACGCACACACACACACACACACACATATATATATATATATATAATATATATATATGTGCGTATATATATAAATATGCATAGGTGTGTGTGGGTGTGTTTGTGTGTGTATTTCGTTATTTTCCTCAGGAGGAGACATATTAGTATAGTTGTTTACCAAGCCTATCACAGTTAGTCACAAATTCAGAAGTATAAAATCACTAGTAATGGTCTGTTAGTCAAGCCCGCTAACCATTATACTACGTGGTCCGCCCAGACATATTAATGTTCGTATAAATTGACTGATTGATACAAATTAACTGCGACATAAAAAACATGAAACTGGTTGAGTGATATAGCTGAATAGAAAGAGAAAGAGAATATATACTACGTTCTCTATACATTTTACTAGAACCTTGTAAAATAACGTTACACTCTATCTGATGGTGAGGTTGCATTTTTGGAGGTTTGGGGTATGTG
>CM042145.1:65055591-65063091 GCA_023376005.1 Doryteuthis pealeii | reverse complement strand
TTTCGGTAGTTAAAACGCTTAATAAATGCAAATTCACAGAAGAAAATGTTTTGTTTGTTTTGCTCATGAAGACAAACCAACAACGCAGACATCTTAGATTGACCAACCGAAAGTTTAAGACTGAGGATCGACGTCCCATCCAGATAAATTGTTCCAAGAAATATAACAAGTTTTAAGGTAAGAAGCTCACTCTAGACACAGAAGAAGTGAGAAAAACATACGTCGACCTACAAGAAGCAGACAGTTTTAAATGTAAATATTAAGATAAGTATGGGTATACAACCACGGAAATTATAACCGTGTAATGTAAAGGAATTGACCTCTCGTTTGTTCATTCTCATCCCATTCATGAATCCAGGGATAGCTTCTTTCGTTTTTTCAAGGGCCAGACTCATTTCGGGCATTCCAACCCTGCCCCAAAAGTTGAGAGGGAGAATCCCCAAAATCAGCGATATTAATTACTGGGGTTCACAAAACACCTCACACGTAACTTCCACTTCAGTTTAAAGCTGCGAGATTTAGTAACCTCAGTGCTAAATCAATCGTTTTAACTACCGAAACTTAAACAAGCGTGGGTTCCTAAGCTAAACTACGTCTTTATCGTCGGTGGTTTAGCTAGAATTGACTAGAACTAAACTCTTTCTCACATGTTGCACGCCAAATGGGGAAGAAGAGGGTCAAACTAGGGTTCTGAGATGTCACTCAAATCTTCCAACTGTCTAGGTCGATTCAAATGATTATTTTCTACATTAACTGTGCATAATTAATAGGGTACAATTCGATAATGCAACTGTTGGTGGCTGCCTAAAAGCCATCATCTCAAAGAGCAACACAGGGACATAAAATCTGCTAGAGTTAAAACGGTTTTAGTTCACGTTAGTGAAACATTGGCCATCAACCAATTGTCAGTCTGCCTCTGGTTGTTGTTGTTGTTGTTGTTGTGTTGTTGTCTTCTCTTCTTCTCTTCTTCTTCTTTCTTCTTCTTCTTCTTCTTCTTCTTCTTCTCTTCTTGCTTCTTCTTTTGTTTGTTAATTTTAAATGGAATAATACACAATAAATGACTCGTCAGTCACGAGATGCCGTAAAAATGTTGGCAGCTGTGACTTTTTAAAAGCATAAAAATGACTCAAAGATAGGGAAAAGGGAATACACAATAGTCTGAGTTTCAAACAGAATTAAACAAAATGCAAGTTATTGAACATCCAATGGGAAAGTCAAGAAATGATAATATAACATGAAAATATATCATAAGATTTGCTGGAGATAAAATTTATGCGTAGATATTAATCTGTATATATATATTATATATATATATATATATATATATATATAATAATATAATATAATATAATGTGTTTTATAATTTGGCTTGAAGCATTGTTTATATTGGTTTGGCAGTTGTTTTTGCAGGCTATCACAATACATTTTAAACAACAGCCCAAACCAGTCTCTTCTTCTCTCTCCTAATAACTATATATATATATATATATATATATGTTATATATATATATTATATATATATATATATATAAAATGTTGTTCTGGTTCCAACGGGAAGAAATTCAATATTTTATTAAAAAAAAGGAAGGTCCGCAAAAATGTATTTTGTTCTCAAGAATTTTTTTAAATTCTTTTTTGTTTACATATGCAATATGTAAAACAAAAGAATAAAAAAAAATTTTCTGAGGAAAAATACATTTTGCGGACTCTTTTATTATATATATATATTGTATATATATTATATTATATATATTATGTTGTGTGTGTGTGTGCTGTGTGTGTGTGTATACATATATATTTATATATATTATATATATTATATATATATATAATAAATATATAAGGTTTTACATACCTATTGTATTTGAATGAACAAAGGAACAGTTACCGACTAATTTGGTTTCATGCATGTATAATTGTGTGTACAACACACACACACACACACACACAACACATTGATATATTATATATATATATATTATAATTTGCTTGAAGCATTGTTTATAATTTGGTTTGCCAGTTGTTTTTTGAAAGGCTATCCCATACATTAAACAACAGCCCAAACAAGTCCTATATATATATAATATATATATATTATATATATATAATATATATGTGTGTGGTGTGTGTATACATATTATTATATATATTATATATATATATATATATATATATTATAAATATATGAAAGGTTTTACATACCTATTTATTTTGATGACAAAGGAACAGTCATGACCAATTTGGTTTCATGCATGTCAATAATTGTGTGTACATATATATTAATATATTATATATATATATATATATATATATATAATATATATATATAATTGATTGTTATGTTGTTCCAACGGAGAAAAATAGTTAATTTAATAAAAAGGTTTCCAAAAGGATTTTTTTTTTAATTTATTCAACTTACTATTCGACACGTGTTTCAGATATGTTATCTTCCTTCAGGCAGAATAGTCGATATTTGATAGGGTTGTGTAGTTACAAAACACAAAACCTATCAAATATCGGACATATTCCTGCCCAAAAAATATAATTCTGCCTGAAGAAGACAAACAGAATCTGAAACACATGTCGCATATGTAATTAATTATTTAATATATATATATATATATATATATATATTATATATATATATACTATAATATAATAATGTGTTTGCTTTTTACCTCATTGATTAATAGTTGTAACAGGGAAAACTTTTTGAAAGATCGAATCTATTTCTCAAAAGAATCAAATTTTTAAAGAAAAGTAATTTTGAGTCTAATCTTTTATGTTATATGCAATTTTCACTACATGGAGAATGGTTTACAGTTCCAATCGACCTACGCTAACCCCTGGAAAAACCCAGCCCTCTCCTTTTTTGATTATATAAATAACATGCATTTACCTCTGCAAGAGAGCAGGGGCGACCAAGTTCAATTTTGTTTGAATTCAGAGTTTTCCTTCTCTTAAACTGGTTTCCATACAACCTTAAAGAGTCCAGTGTTCCCTACTCTTTAGAGGGAGAATAGTAAGAATATATACATTTCTGGAGAGAATTAGCGCTATGTGTAATATAGTATATGCTAATATACTGCACGGCCTGTGGATTACAATTTAATCATTACAACTATCGAAAAATAGTTCAAATGTAAAATTTAATAATCTTTTTATAATATATTAATGATTTGAAGGCAATTCTCTCTCCTCTCATATTTTCTTTCTTTCCTTCATTTCATCTTTTTTATTATGTCTGATTGAACATCTTAGCGTTATCGCTTCCGCCAGGCTTTGTTTATGATAAAAACGGCATGGTCCATTATTTAGCTGAGGTGATGACAATGATAAGAAAAAAGAATTTCGTGGATAAGCCAACACTAGATATTCAGGTTTTACATTTTGCATTACATCTTGAACGATTTAGACAGTCTCATTTTTACCAAAGGGTGTTGCAAGATGGATAACGGTACAGTACGGAAAACGAGTATCAATCCATTACATCTTATAGCATTATACTTGTTTTTGCTGAAGTGGAGCGCCACACCTACCGTCAGCTGTCGCCTTTACTGCACAGATCTGTGCTACCCAATCTGTGCTACACATGCGCTCAGTTGGCGCATATAGCCCAACATGATAATTCAGAATTAATGTCTTAAATCTTCCAAGCTGTGTACAGTAATGCTCTATTGCTGCACCAGTTTTGAACCCTAACGAGGCGCCTGGAGAATAAGCTAATGGGAGCTGCACAAAGAATGCTGCGTCTGATCTTGAACAAGTCGTGGAAACAGCACCACAAGGAAGCAGTTGTACGGCCACCGGCCGCTTATCTCACAAACCATCCGAGTGAGATGGACAAGACATGCTGGCCACTGCTGGAGGAGAAAGGACGAAATTATAAGTGACGTTCTCCTGTGGAAGCCAACTCAGGACATGCTTATGTGGGCCGCCAAGCAAGGACGTACATTGACCAACTTTGTGCGGATACTGGATACAGCGCAGAGGATCTCCCTTGGATAATGAATGATAGAGAAGGTTGGCGAGAGATTGTCATAGATATCAGTGCTAATTGCAAGATGATGATGATGATGATGATGATGAATAAAATCTTAGATATTTATACTGGTTATCTTTCATTTCCTTATCCGACAACCCCACCCTTCCAACATTACATGAAAATTTATGGCTGTTTTTCATTACACTTGATTTTGGTTGTTTCCATATCATTCCAAACCTGCTAGTTTCCGATTTCAAAAACCTGGTCTAAACATCCTTATATTTGATATAAGTAGGAAGCGCGTGGTGTAATGGTTAAAGTAATTGGAAATGGACTCGTCGCCCCGAGTTCAAATCCTGGACGTGGTTATTGCATTTCACTTAGCATTAATACCCTTGGGAAAGGTATGGATCCTACTCTCCATCCAGCTATGGGTAAATAGTAGGGCAGACTGTGCTCTTTAACCGTTGTTAGGCAACCGGTCTAGGAGAAGGAAAACTCTGAATTCAAACCTGTTAAACTCCGCTTAAGAAATTGACCTTGTGTCGCATCCCGCTCGTGCGGGGAGGGGGTAGTATATATATATATATATATATATATTTATGTATGAATAGTGGCTTACCGGTGGGTACGGGTACGATCGTTGGGAGCGCACAGTATCCAGGGGTTAAGACCGAGAAAAAACAAATACAAAGAGCTCAATACAATGTAGAGCAAAATTTATTTAAGAAATGGATATAAAGTACCTACTCGTGTTTCATCATCTGAATCGTCAGGGTTACATCCGCTGAATTAATCGAGTTTTCGATTAATATCAGTTGGTACCCACGTATGTCTGTTGAAAAGGGTCTTATCGTTATAGATCGTTCATCTATAAAAGATAGACCCTTTTTCAACAGACATACGTGGTACCAACTGATATTAATCGAAAACTCGATTAATTCAGCGGATGTAACCCTGACGATTCAGATGATGAAACACGAGTAGGTTACTTTATATCCATTTCTTTAAATATATATAATATATTATATATATATATTATTTTTAACTTGAAGGCACTTTACAACGCATGTATCGCATACAATTCGATACTTTCTTATAGAAATGAAATTGACAAGTGTAATCCCAGTAAAGGATGGCTCGATGTGTAGAATACCGTACAGACTGTTTGGACTTTATTAAGTCTCATCAGCGGTATATACTAACGATTTCCTCCGACAGAAATCGAAACCGGGACTTTCAGCAGACACGTGAAACACTAGTGAAACACTTTTATCGGCCTCGGCCACTGTAACACAGCTGACCATCTTGACCATTTTCATCAACTTCAGTGGATAAAAGATGGCCACCACACCTTCTGGATTTTTACGGTTTTACCCAATGTGTGTGTAGATTCTATTTATTTGTTGATCCGCATTTAGATGTTTCATTGGCGCCATTCTTTATTTTTAAATTTCTTTTATTACCCTCCAACTATAATGTACCACCTTGCTTAAAAATCAGCTGATCATGTTTAAAACCAGGTAATACCACTCCGGGTCAGAGTGGACTAGGGAGCAATGCTGATGAAGGGGCGTTCCACATACCCCAAACCTCCAAAAATGCAACCTCACCATCAGATAGAGTGTAACGTTATTTTCAAGGTTCTAGTAAAAAATGTATAGAGAACGTAGTATATATCTCTTTCCTCTTTCTATTCAGCTATATCACTCAACCAGTTTCAATGTTTTTTATGTCGCAGTTAATTTGTATCAATCAGTCAATTTATACGAACATTAATTATGTCTGGGCGGACCACGTAGTATAATGGTTTAAGCGGGCTTTGACTAACAGACCATTACTAGTGATTTTTATACTTCTGAATTTGTGACTAACTGTGATAGGCTTGGTAAACAACTATACTAATATGTCTCCTCCTGAGGAAAATACGAAATACAACACAAACACAACCCACACACACTTATGCATTTATATATATACGCACATATATTATATATATATATATATATAATGTTGTGTGTGTGTGTGTGTGCGTGTGTGTGGATGTATATGGGTTATGATATATGTGTGTATGTTGAATAGAAGCGTACAAAGTCGTGAACTTTTATCCACTTTTATAGCTGAAATGTATCGTGATATTGTTCTGCATTAAAACTTCAGATTTTATGGATTAAAAATCATTTTACCTTTAAGTTCTAGTAATGATTATATAGTCTATAACTATAACTATAACTTATAACTAAATATAATATATATATATTTATTATATATGATATATATATATATATTATATTATATATATAGTATTTTCGTTAATAAAAAATCGAGACGCGTGTTTATAACATAAAAAAAAAATTAAAATAACGACTCAAAAAACGCGCCCATTTCTGACAAACGTCTCTGATGATAAGTTAATTTGAAATCGAACTAAACATCTTTTTATTTTATTTTTATACGCATGTTATTGCTTTCCTATCATTAATATAATACAATATATATTATATACATATGTATATATATATATATATATATATATATATATATATATATATATTATATATGGGAGAAATGTGAGGAGGTTAATCCGACAGGATGTGGAATAAAAGGTAGACAAACCAGTTTCCCATAATATCCGTGTTTGTCTACCTTTTTCCATATATATTATATATATTATATATATATATATATAATATATATATATATATATATATATATATATATTATATATATAAAGATCTTTTCTCAGATTTTGTTAGGTTTTCGCGTATTCTTCCCATTTATTCATTAATAAATGTAAGTATAGGTGTTTAACGCTAGACTAATGGTTAAAGATTATAAGCGACTTATCAAAATATTCAGAAAATTATTTTTCAACACATAAACCACATTCCAATAAAAATGCACTAACTACAAAAGAATTTACATCTGACTTAACCGGCAATATTAATAATTACTATGAATCTCCTGGTTCAAATCACTTACATTACCAACTCTGACACGAATGGTAAATCATTTTTATTTCAAAACAATATATATATATATATATGTGTGTGTGTGTGTGTGTGTGTGGTGTGTGTGTATTTAGGCAGCATTTTCTTGGAGGAATATATAGTTAAATAATGCAGCATTTTCTGTCTGCAAGTTTTGTCCTTTGTTTTTTCGTATTACCGGATTATTTTTGTAATATCTGGCAAAGAAAATCTTAGAAGCACATGCATATTAGACACAAAAATCCAAAACTAAACAAAATAAACTTTGAGTAATAGCACCAACTTTCTAGAAATGCCTATAATTACTAACAAAATTATAATAGCCAAAGTAGTAATAATAATAACAATAATAATAATAATAACTATTAAATAGTAATAACAGCAACAATATAAACACAACCTATATAATGGAAAATGGAGCCCCCATTGTTGTAACGGTTTCAAATACCTTGAAGATGGCCCAACGATAGGGCGAAAGTAACTTGGTCTATGAACATATGGCAAAATTTTGCCACGATATTCATC
>CM042145.1:65053470-65055491 GCA_023376005.1 Doryteuthis pealeii | reverse complement strand
GTGAGTAATAACTTTTAATCTCCTCTACACTCTCACTAGAGAAATACTACCCATAAAGATTGAAAAAATAGCTGTCATAAAAGAAAGCAAAAAAACAAAAAAACTTTCTTAATCGAGCCCACAACTAAAATTCCTTCCTTTTCCTTTACATCCATTATATTCTACAGAGAATAAGTAACATCAAACAAAATCTTAATTAATAATGGATTTTTTCACCATTCTTATCGTAAGAGGAGCAAATAAAAAATAACTTTACAAAACATTAGTCAAATATGTAAATAAACCCCAATGATACTGACAACAAAAGAAAAAAATAACATAACCTTTTCTTACTAGCAATCAAACGCATTCCAATTAAAAAGAGGGATATGAAACAGCGACTAGAACTATTTAGTTTCACGCGACTCCATATAGTAAAGTAAATCAATCGAAATAAAATGTTTTTAAGATTTCATCACTTATACCATAGAAATTTTTTTAAGAAGACTTGACCTCATCACCACTAATATAAATCAACATAAAAAATTTCGTGGAAAAGCCAATGCTATTTTTACAAATTCTCCAGGTGTCTGGTATGACGTAAACTGCATCTTAATTTTTTTAATTTCGGAGTTGTGGATATTGCGAGTACCTCTTTTATCACCATTACTCCCAAGTTCCACCCTGACCCGGAGCTGGAGTGGTACTACTTATTTAGGTCCCATCTAGTGAGTTAAAACAGGAAATGAGAATGAGTTAACAAATTTCCATTTACTCATCAAAAATGAAAGAACAAACTCTTCGTTAATAAATAATCCAATTAAGTTGACATGCCGTAAAATACCAAAAAACGTAAAAGAGAAAAGAAAATTCTCCAGCCCTGTTGAAAAATTGCATTCCGTAAACCAAAAAAAATTGCAGCCCCCCCCCCCCCCCCCCTCCGTAGGTAGACTAACATACTCCTTATAATTCCTCAGCACTATATATATATTTTTTTTTTTTTTGGGGGGAGAATATGTGTTTAAATGAAGTCATTTACCTAATTTTTGAAAAAATTTAAGTTAGTGATAATTAATGAATAGGCGGATAAATCTGTTAAATGTGAAGCGCGTAAACAAGTCGAAGACGGAAAAACAGTAATTCTTTGAATGTACATTTCGGCTATTATGCTCAATTAGCCAGAGGTTAGCAAGAGGACTAGAAGCCACTGCTGGTCCGTTATTCGAACCCTAACTGCCCGCGCGACATCGGAGCATTCTAAACCGTCTACACCTTAGGTCCTTCCCAGATAGAAATTTTCTCCTTTAGTTATATAAACTCATAATCATACATTATTTTGGGACCTTGCTGCACGACAGTATATATATATATAATATATTATAAATATATTAATATAATATTAAATATATGTGTGTATGTGTATCCAGACAAAAACAGAGATATCATGACAGCTATTATTATATTCTTATAAAACACTCATCATCATCCATCGATCAATCATGTGCTAGTTAGCACGGATAAAATCGATGGACTATCTCTCTCCAAGCGTGCCTATCATATCAATCATTCACTATCCCTTGGAGGTCCTCCCACGCAGCACGCAGGTATCCGCACAGATTTCTGGTCCTAGGCTGGATAAATTATTGGCCCGACTCGCACTGGTATTGTTCCATGTACTGGTTTTCAAACAATGATGAACGTCGCTATAGTTCATTCTTTAATTTCTCCAGCAGTGTTCAATCATGTCTTTCCATCTGACTCGAGATGGTTTTCTGTGATAGGGAAGGGTGCTGACCGTATAGCTGCTTCCTGTTAGATGTTGTTTGACGATTTTGCTCAAGACCGCACGCAGCATCTGTACAAGCTGCCATCTAGCTTATTCTCAAGGCGTTCTCGTTTACGGTCCAGGGTGCACGCCATATAGTTTTAGCACTGATACCCTGAATTACTAAACTAGAAACATCATATTAAAGATTGCTGAAATAACCCGATTAAAAACAACTTTCATTCTTAGAACGAGAGGTTAAAGTTGCAAAAGAAAA
>CM042145.1:65035970-65048470 GCA_023376005.1 Doryteuthis pealeii | reverse complement strand
AGGATTTGAACTCGGGGCGACGAGTCCATTTCCAATTACTTTAACCATTACACCACGCGCTTCCTACTTATATCAAATATAAGGATGTTTAGACCAGGTTTTTGAAATCGGAAACTAGCAGGTTTGGAATGATATGGAAACAACCAAAATCAAGTGTAATGAAAAACAGCCATAAATTTTCATGTGATGTTGGGAGGTGGGGTTGTCGGATAAGGAAATGAAAGATAACCAGTATAAATATCTAAGATTTTATCATCATCATCATCATCATCATCATCTTGCAATTAGCACTGATATCTATGACAATCTCTCGCCAACCATCTCTATCATTCATTATCCAAGGGAGATCCTCTGCGCTGTATCCAGTATCCGCACAAAGTTATTCAATGTACGTCCTTGCTTGGCGGCCCACATAAGAATGTCCTGAGTTGGCTTCCACAGGAGAATACTTATAATTTCGTCCTTTCTCCTCCAGCAGTGGCCAGCATGTCTTGTCCATCTCACTCGGATGGTTTGTGAGATAAGCGGCTGGTGGCCGTACAACTGCTTCCTTGTGGGGTGCTGTTTCCACGACTTGTTCAAGATCAGACGCAGCATTCTTGTGCAGCTCCCATCCAACTTATTCTCCAGGTGCCTCGTTAGGGTTCAACTGGTGCAGCAATAGAGCATTACTGTACACAGCTTGGAAGATTTAAGACATTAATTCTGATATTATCATGTTGGCTATATGCGCCAACTGAGCGCATGTGTAGCACAGATTGGGTAGCACAGATCTGTGCAGTAAAGGCGACAGCTGACGGTAGGTGTGGCGCTCCACTTCAGCAAAAACAAGTATAATGCTATAAGATGTAATGATGATACTCGTGTTCCGTACTTGTACCGTTATCCATCTTGCAACACCCTTTGGTTAAAAATGAGACTGTCTAAATCGTTCAAGATGTAATGCAAAAATGTAAAACCTGAATATCTAGTGTTGCTTATCCACCGAATTCTTTTTTCTTATCATTGTCATCACCTCAGCTAAATAATGGACCATGCCGTTTTTATCATAAACAAATCCTGCAGAAGCGATAACGCTAAGATGTTTCAATCAGACATAATAAAAAAGATGAAATGAAGGAAAGAAAGAAAATATGAGAGGGAGAGAGAATTGCCTTCAAATCATTAATATATTATAAAAGATTATTAAATTTTTACATTTTGAACTATTTTTCGATAGTTGTAATGATTAAATTGTATATCCACAGGCCGTGCTAGTATATTAGCATATACTATATTACACATAGCGCTAATTCTCTCCAGAAATGTATATATTCTACTATTCTCCCTCTAGCTACGGCTAAAGAGTAGGGAACACTGGACTCTTTAAGGTTGGTATGGAAACCAGTTTAAGAGAAGGAAAACTCTGAATTCAAACAAAGATTGCCCTTGAGTCGCACCCTGCTCTCTTGCAGAGGTAAATGCATATATTTTATGATATCAAAAAGGAGAGAGCTGGGTTTATTACCAAGTGCCTGAGGTGTCTCAATTGAAGAATACCGAAGGGATCTTCGAAACTTTTACATTGGCTAGGCATGAGCTTCGGTTTGTGCGTAGGCCTCCGCGTTAATGGTCCTTGCGTTCAACTGACATTGCGGGGTTAGCGTAGGTCGATTTTGGAACTGTAACCTTTCTCATGTAGTGAAAATTGCATATTAACATAAAAGATTATGACTCAAAATATTTTTCTTCAAAAATTTGATTTCTTTTGAGGAAATAGATTTCGATCTTTCAAAAAGTTTTCCCTGTTACAACTTAATCAATGAGGTAAAAAGAAACACATATATATATATATATATATATATATATATATATATATATATATATATATATATTAAATAATTAACTTACATATGCGACATGTGTTTCAGATCTGTTGTCTTCTTCAGGCATTGAATTATTATTTTGGCAGAATATGTACGATATTTGATAGGTTGTGTGTGTTTTTGTAACTTACACAACCTATCAAATATCGAACATATTCTGCCTGAAGAAGATAACAGATCTGAAACACGTGTCGCATATGTAAGTTGATAAATTTTTAAAAAAATCCTTTTTGGAAACCTTTTTTATTAAATTACTATTTTTCTCCCGTTGGACACATAACATCAATTATATATATATATATATATATATATATTATATATATATATATATATATATATATAATTATATGTACACACAATTATACATGCATGAAACCAAATGGTCATGACTGTTCCTTTGTCATCAAATAAAATAGGTATGTAAAACCTTTATATATTTATTATTATATATATATATATATATATATATATATATATATATATGTATACACACACACACACACATATATAATATATAATAATATATATATATATATATATATATATATAGACTGGTTTGGGCTGTTTGTTTAAATGTATTGTGATAGCCTTCAAAAACAACTGGCAAACCAATATAAACAATGCTTCAAGCAAATTATAATATATATATATATATATATAATATATATATATGTGTGTGTGTGTGTGTGTGTGTGTGTGTACACACAATTATACATGCATGAAACCAAATAGTCGTAACTGTTCCTTTGTCATCAAATAAATAGGTATGTAAAACCTTTATATATTTATTATATATATATATATATATATATATATATATATATATATATATATATATATATATGTATACACACACACACACACACACACACACACATATATATATATATATATAATATATATACATATATATATATATATATAAAAGGAAGGTCCGCAAAATGTATTTTGTTCTCAGAAAAATTTTTTTTTATTCTTTTTGTTTTACATATGCATATGTAAAACAAAAAGAATTTAAAAAAATTTTTCTGAGAACAAAATACATTTTGCGGACCTTCCTTTTTTTTTAATAAAATATTGAATTTTCTCCCGTTGGAACCAGAACAACATTTTATATATATATATATATATATATATAATATATATAGAGAGAGAGAGAGAGAGAGAGAGAGACTGGTTTGGGCTGTTTGTTTAAATGTATTGTGATAGCCTTCAAAAACAACTGCCAAACCAATATAAACAATGCTTCAAGCAAATTATAAAACACATTATATATATATATATATATATATATATATATATATATATATATATATATATATATATATATATATATACAGATTAATATCTACGCATAAATTTTTATCTCCAGCAAATCTATGATATATTTTCATTTATATTATCATTCTTGACTTTCCCATTGGATGTCAATAACTGCATTTTGTTAATTCTGTTTGAAACTCAGACTATTGTTATTCCCTTTTCTCTTTGAGTCATTTTTATGCTTTTCAAAAATCACAGCTGCACATTTTTACGGCATCCTCGTGACTGACGAGTCATTTATTGTTTATTTATTGCCATTTAAAATTAACAAACAAAAAGAAGAAGAAGAAGAAGAAGAAGAAGAAGAAGAAGAAGAAGAAGAACAACAACAACAACAACAACAACAACAACAACAGAGCAGATCTGACAATTGTGTTGATGGCCAAATGTTTCACTAACTGAACTAAAACCGTTTTAACTCTAGCAGATTGTTATGTCCCTGTTTGCTCTTTGAGATGATGGCTTTTAGGCAGCCACCAACAGTTGCATTATCGATTGGTACCCTATTAATTATGCACAGTTAATGTAGAAAATATCATGTGAATTCAGACCTAGACAGTTGGAGATTTGAGTGACATCTCAGAACCCTAGTTTGACCTCTCTCTTCCCATTTGCGTGCAACTGTGAGAAAGAGTTTTAGTTCTAGTCAGTTCTAGCTAAACCACCGATCGATAAAGACGTAGTTAGCTAGGAACCCACGCTTGTTTAAGTTTCGGTAGTTAAAACGATTAATAAAATGCAAATTCACAGAAGAAATGTTTTGTGTTGCTAATGAAGAACAAACCAACAACGCAGAGCATCTTAGATTGAGCCAACCAGAAAGTTAAGACTGAGGATCGACCGTCATCCAGATAATTGTTCCAAGAAATAAACAGTTAAGTAAGAAAGCTCCTCTAGACAACAGAAGAAGTGAGAAAACATACGTCGACTACAAGACAAGACAGTTAAATGTAAATATTAAGATAAGTATGGGTATACAACCACGGAAATATACCGTGTATGTAAAGAGATTGACCTCTCGTTGTTCATTCTCATCCCATTCAATGAATACCAGGGAGTAGCTTCTTCGTTTTTCAAGGGCCAGACTCATTCGGCATTCACAACCCTGCCCCAAAAAGTTGAGAGGGAGAATCCCCAAATCATGAGATATATATACTGGGGTTCACAAAACACCTCACACGTACTTCCACTTCAGTTTAGCTCGCGAGATCAGTAACTCAGTGCTAAATCAAACGTGTCATATTATTATAAGCAATGTGTGTATGTGTGTGAGAGATACATAGAGAGAGAGAGAGAGAGAGAGAGAGAGAGAGAGAAAGAAAGAAAGGAAGAGAGAGAGGGAGAGAGAGAGAGAAAGAAAGAAAGAAAGAAAGAAAGAGAGAGAGAAAGAAATAAAGAGACTGAGAGGGAGGGAGAAAGAAAGGAAGAGAGAGAGAAAGAAAGAAAGAGAGAGAGAGAAAGAAAGAAAGAAAGAAAGAGGGAGAGAGGGGAGAGAGAAGAGAGGAGAGAGAAAGAAAGAAAGAAAGAAAGAAAGAGAGAGAGAGAGAGAGAAGAGAAAGAAAGGAGAGAAGAGGGAGAGAGAGAAGAAAGAAGAAAGAAAGAAAGAGAGAAAGAAGAAAGAAGAGAGAGAAAGAAAGAGAGAGAAAGAAAGAGAGAGAGAGAGAAAGAAAGAAAGAAAGAAAGAGAGAGAGAGAGAGAGAGAAAGAAAGAAAGAAGAGAGAGAGAAAGAAAGAAAGAAAGAGAGAGAGAGAGAAGAGAGAAGAAGAGACAGAGAGAGAGAAGAAAGAAAGAAAGAAAGAGAGAGAGAGAGAAAGAGAAAGAAAGAGAGAGAGAGAGAAAGAGAAAGAAAGAGAGAGAGAGAGAGGGGAGAGAAAGAAAGAAAGAAGACAGAGAGGAGAGAGAGAGAGAGAGAGAGAGAGAGAGAGGGAGAGAGAGAGAGAGAGAGAGCGAATTCTGTCAACTGATGCCTTTTAGTCATTCTTTTATAATGCTACATATGACAACAGACTTGATTATACTTAACAATATTTTCTTAAACTCTACATAAATAAATACTTTCTGTTGTTTGTTTAATAGGTATCGTTTCCCATTGTGCTTTTCTATATCTAATCGCATATATGTTCAATAAAACATCACATTGTCCATCGATGTGAAAGTAGTGTTTTAGTATACTGAATACTGATACCAAGAATTAGATCTTTTACTTGGACCATTATTTGAGAAAATAGCATCAAACATTGTCTACTAAAATGCACTAAAGTCCCTCGTTTTCTCATAATTTATCCTAGAAATTGTCTAGAAAATTTACCGTTTTCAATATTTAAATCAGAAATATTATTTTATTTTTATTAAAATGAAATGAATTAAATATTATAAACAGAATTCAAATTGAAAATATTCCCCCATCACTACCGACAACCCTGATATGCTTTTTTTACCTCATTAATTAAGCTGTAACAGACGATCTTTAATGCTATTTCATCAAATAATGGTATAAGTAAAAGATCTCATTTTTGGTATCAGTATTCAGTATACTAACACACAACATTCACATCGATGGACAATTTGATATTTTAAAAAAGTTAAAAATCGACCAACCCTAATGACTAATGACCACTACTAGTAGATTTATGACGTACTAAGCTAAGCTAGTCCCGCTGATCATTACCGTTATAATAATTCTTCTTATCACTTCGGACTCCACGCATTTGGCCTTCTACCAAACTTTACTTAGCTGTGTAACTATTCTTCTATATGGTTTACAATTTTATAATGAATTCCACGCAAAAAGCATGTTTCTTTTTCTTTTCGACTTTCTTATTTTAATTCTGATATTATGCAAGTCCAATAATAAAAAAAACAAAAAACAAATTACGATGAATGTGGCATGACACGTAAAATATTTATAAAACCACACTGACTAAAACAAGTAAAGCGTACACACTTATATATTTACCAACTCCTCCGCACGAACAGGATGTGACACTAGGTCAATTTCTTAAGCAGAGTTCAATAGGACTGAATTCAGAGTTTTCCTTCTTCTAGACCGGTTGGCTAATCAAGGTTAAAGATCCCAGTCTGCCCTACTATTTATCCATTGCTAGAGGGAGAGTAGGATTCATACCTTTCCCAAGGGTATTAGCGCTAAGTGAAATGCAATTACCACATTCAGGATTTGAACTCGGGGCGACGAGTTCATTTCCCATGATTTTAACCAATACACCATGCGCTTCCTGAGTACACATGTATTCTGATTGAAATATGCTTTGAGTATGTCTAATAAAAGATTTTTAACTTAGTTGTGCAATAGTCAAATGAGCCAACCAATTTATATAAGAATCTACTAATATTAACATTATTTTTCACACGAAGTATCATTCACCTTTATCATGAGTAATTGCTGACACCTGTTGAATTATTTTCTGTTTATAAGGCATGCTGTAATCCACCCCTTAAACTTATAGTATAAGCAAGGTCACGTGGTTTAAAGCCCAGCCAATCAACAGTCCGAATACGTGGTTAGTTAACTATTTAATCGCTGATATGGACAGCCGTTCATTTACACGTTATTCGACATTGACGTACAGATCTACAACACTAATGGAACATCAAGGAACAACCAAAGGATCATACCCAATACTGAGAAATAGCAAGGAGCAAGCAAAGGTTTCTTCATTAAGGATCGCGCTCTGTTTAACACAAGTGATCTCCGCTGGAGAGTGATCTTGCTTGAAGCCTAAAGATGGACACAAAAAGTATATTTTCTGTATTTTGAGATGCTTTTCGACGCAATTTGTCCGGACCATCCATGTAAGTTAACGAATAAAAATATCAAAGGATAAGCTCTTGGTGCGACTCGAACTCACGTCCCCTTTTGCCGAAAGGAAATTTTGGTTACCCGTCTCAGCAAAGTGAACTCTACGGGAGATGGAAGATCAAACGGTCCGAGTAAGTTGCAATATAAAAAAAACAGCTCAATGTTGAAATAATAATAATAATAATAATAGTAATGATAATAATAATAATAATAATAATAATAATAATAATAGTAGTAATAATAATAATAATAATAATAATAATATCTGTTAAAGTCATTAACTTCTCCGCTCTACAAATACACACATGAGTGGCAATGATCTGTTCCCCAGCATGCTACCTTTTTGTCACGGCTGTCGACTCCCACTCACAAACCCCTGACTCCCACTCAGAAGGTCACAGGAAGTAGGTTGCACATCATTACACATACTCTGAAATGAATCGACAAACACATTTTATAACATGACATGTGGCCCTAATCAACGCAAGGTTCGAAACCTCTGCATTCCTAGTAATGCCACTAAATTTTGTTATATTGTCACGTGTCTGTATTTATAACATTGCCTCCTGTATGCGTTTATTTCATTGCCTAGTGTATTAGTGTATGTCGATTTTTAACTTTTTTTAAATATCAAATTGTTCATCGATGCGAAAGTTGTGTGTTAGTATATTAAATACTGATTAAAAAAAAATAGTTCTTTTACTTGTACCATTGTTTGAGGAAATAGCATCAAAGATCGTCTGTTACAGCTTAATTTATGAGGTAAAAAGCAGCATATCAGAGGTGTCGGTGGAGATAGTGGGGGGGGCATTTTCAATTTGTTTGTAATATTTAATTCGTTTCATTTTAATAATAACATTTCTGATTTAAATATTGAAAACGGTCAATTTTCTAACCACTTTCTAGGCTAAACTTTGCGTAAACGATGATTTTTAATGTATTTTAGTAGACGATTCTTGATGCAAGTAAAAGATTTTTATTTTTGGTATCAGTATTCAGTATACTAATACACAACTTTGGCATAGATGGATAATTTGATATTTCAAAAAAAGTGAAAAATCGACCTACCCTATTGTGTATATGCTTATTACATTACTTTCTTTATGCATGGTATTATGCACGGAATTATTGAGGTGAGTACATATATTGTCCTATATATGTAACACATTAGTCCAGTTTATGTAGCGTCTGTCGCTGGGGATGTAAAATACGCCAACTGAACCCCTGCAGAGGGGTAAAATCCCCCCCCCAAATGAGACCACATATTGGCGGTGGATGGCGACTTGTGATGCTTAAGGTTGGAACCCTGGTGTCTGAGTAGTCCATGGCATGCAACACTCTACTTTCGACCTTATTAAGGCTAGACAGACTGTCGGAGAGACCCATTCCGATCAATCGGTTAGTTATATTATATCAAGTCCTAGTACTCACATAATCTTCTCGCATCTATTGCCCTTATGGCAATTCCAACCATTTTTATCATATATGAGCATCGTGTCCAAGGTATGACGTTAAACTCTATCTGATGGTGAAGTTTCAATTCTGGAGCTCTGGAGAATTCGGAGTACCACTTGATCACCATTACTACCAGGTCCACTCTGAATGAATGGTAGTACCTGTTAGGGTCCCATTTATGGGTTAACTTTGGCCCTTACTTAGGCTAGACTGGCAGTCGGAAAGGCCCCTCCGATCAATCGACTGGCCACAACAAGCCCTAGCACCTATATGATTGTCCCAAACCTATTGCCCTTTTTATGATATGGGTCCTAGAAGGCGGTGGCTGAGGATCTTCATGTCCTGGGCATGACGTTAAATTCTAACTGAAGGGGAGGTTTCAGTTCTGGAAATCAGGGGAATGAGGCGCTCCGCTTCATCACTATTGCTCCCGGGTCCACTCTGACACGGAGTGGTAGTACCTGTTAGGGTCCCATCTATGGAGCTTCTATGACGAGATGTTTTTCTATCTCATGAAGATAGATCTATTAAATTAATCTAGGACTGTTCCGCAGTGATGACTTCTGGTTTATTGAAGATTTCGTGTCTTAGTATCAGATCCTCTCGCCGGATTGACCCGTCCCGTACTTGAGCAAGTGATGGCTTTTCAATTATGCAGAAGAAGGACCATTCCAGCAGCCAATCATATCCACTGGAAGTCCTTCCCATTATTGGGTGGGGGGTATACCAGATTGTAGTTAGAATCACCCCACTCTATTTATTATTATTTCTTTTTCCCTCTTCCTCTTTTTAACCCTTTTCATTCATTTATATATATATATATATATATATATATATATATATATATATATATATATATATATTCCAATATTTCATTTCCTTAGTATGAAAAGAAGAAATACACAATAAAAATAACATATGTGTATTTACAGGGTGGTAAAATAATAAAATAAATCTGCCGGTATATACAAATTAAAAAGTTAAATAGAAGGAAAATGTTTAAAAAGTGTTTTAAAAAATAAAGTTTAAAAAATAGTGATCAAGCATTAATAGAACAAAACGACTTCGGCATAAAATAACCCAACAAGGTTTGACATGCTGTAAAATCCAACAGACCAAATCAAACCATTTTATGTAAGCTTTTATTGCTACGAATTTTGCATGCATATATTTTATTATCCTTTTATCACATTTCATTCATTTATTTATTTCCTTTGATATTTTCTAAATTCCTCTCAAGCCCTTCACATTCTGAACCAAGTAGACCGACTGTGAAGCGCTAAAGGTATTTCTGGTTCTCTTTTAGACACCTAACCCAAACCCAAAACCCTCACTAAATTTTGATTAGCATTATAAATGCTATAAATATATTTCAACCTTACTTTAGCCTATTTACATTTGCTGTTATCAGAACCATTTTAAGTCTTGTTTTGGGGGCGGGGTGTTTTTAAAAATATTTATCAACTTTGTATTGAAATATTGATGCATTTATTATATATATATAATATATATGACCCAATGACGACAAATAGTGATGCCGGTGAATGACGAAAGCAAATTGCAAGAACGAATAACGGATCACGTAAACACGAGCCAAAAGTTTAAAAACTGTCCATTTTTTCAAAAGTCAACGTCTCTGACGACGAGTAACACCGAAAAAGTGATATTCAGAAATTAATGGTTAGACAGACTTTTCATTTGTGTTAGTTAATAATATATATATATATATATATATATATATATATATATATATATATATATATATATATATATATATTAATTGATGGTAAAATAAATGAATGGATGAAATAAAAATGAATGAAATGATGGGATAAATAAATGAAAAAATCCTTTCCAAGGGACCACACTCAAAAAAAGTATTAAAACACTTTTTGAGAGAGTGGGGTCCCTGATAGAAAGTTTTTCTTATCTATTATTAGACTCCTTTGAAGCATCAAGTTAATATAATTATTCTATAAGTTATTAGAGAAAAAAAAATTGTCTCTTACCTTTGTAATATCTGTTGAGAATGGGTTTGAATTTTTATGTATATATATCTAATCTTGTCTAGTTAACTCCCGGTGAATATTGCTACATTGTAACTATCTTGAATTCAAAATAAAAACGGTCAAAGAGAAGAATTTATTTACTTAGGTTTTTTTCAGTTGTAAAATAAAATAAAATATATTAAATTAATTAGATAGATCAGTAAATAAATCAAAAGATTATCTTTAATTATATATTAGAAATATTGATGAATAATTATATATATATATGTTATAATATATTAAAAACTTTGAAGGCAATACAATGCGTATAAAAAATAAAAACAAAAAGATGTTGCTTTTTTGTCTTATCGATTTCAAAGAAACTTTATCATCAGAGACGACAATCAGAAATGGATGTGCTAATGTTGTTTTTTTCTTGCGTGGTGATACTTTCTTCTTTTTTTTTTTTTTTTTTTCCTCTTCATCTTTTTCACCTTTCTCCTCTCTTCCCCCTTCTTTATGTTATGAATGAAATGGGCGAATAACTGTAATTTTTTTTTCTAAATATTTCTTTTGAGAACGAATGCTTAAGATCCTACCTTGTATATGTATCCAATATTGTCTGTCTAAATTGTGGCAAACATTGCGACAATGTATCCATCCAATTCAAAATAAAAAAAACGGTTACAGAAGATTCTTATGCTTAGCTTTCTTTTTTTTTTTTTCTTCTTTTCTTTCTCTTTCTTTTTTTTGTTTTGATTCTTTCTCTTTCCCTCCCTTCTCTAATTTTCTATTTTATTTTTATTTATTTATTTATTCTTATTTTCAGTTGTAAAAAAAATAAAATATATTAACTCAACTACATGGACCAGCAAATAAGTAAATAAAAGATTATCGTTAATTATATATTATTAGGATTGGAGGAAGATTTAAGAAAAATATGTATAATGAGTATGATTTTTTTCTATTTAGATTTTAAATAGATTAAGTATTATATATTGATTATATAATAATTATATAAAATAGTGCCCAATGTCACAATGGACACTATTTTACACGCATTGTAATTGCTTTTAAAATATAAATAATAATATACTTTACTTAACAATGCTTCAAGCAAATTATCAAATACTATTATATATATAATATATATGTATAATTTTCAATTCCTCATTCAGAATATGAAATCGAAAGTTTCACCTCTTCATTTTTAATTTTTTTGTTATCTTTTTGGGGAGCTTAGTTTTTTTTAAAATTTTCCTTTTTTCACTTTTTGTATATTTCCTCTTCGTTTTTACTTTTTAACTCTTAATAAACATGTTGATCAAATATCAGTCATTAGTAAAATTAATGGAGTGAAAAAGACCGACGCTTTGATGATGAACTAAAGACAACACATGTGTCCTCAAAGGAATTAAGAGAAAAGTGGGAAATAAGGCCGTGAAAAAATAACATCATATCTTAAAAACAATATTAAAAATAAGGAAGATAGAAAATGATATAATTAAATCAAAACAAAAAAAATCTAAACAAATTAAAAGAAGTAGAAGAATCGAAAAGAAAGAACCAAAAGAGAAATAAAATACAAGAAAGAAAAAAGTTTTTAAAAAAGAAGAAAGAAAATATAACGAAAAAAGAAGGGCAAAAAGAAAAAAGAAAAAAGAAAATGAACACAACGAAAGAGTAACAGATTTGAAAGAAAGAAAGAAAATAAGAAGTAAGAAAGAAATAAAAAAAGAAAGAAAGATAAAGAAAGAAAAGAAAGAAAGAAAGAAGAAGAAGGAAAAGAAGGAAAAGAAGAAGAAAGAAAGTTAAGAAGGGGGAAAAAAAAAAGAAAGGGCAAGAAAGTAAGGAGAAGAAAGGAAAGAAAAAATTAGGAGAAGAAAAGGGGAAGAAAGAGAAGAGGGAGGGGAAGAAAATTAAAAAGAGAAGTGAAAGAGAGAAAAAATAATCAAGAAGTAAGGTTTAAGGGGAGGGGGAGAAAGAAACAGGAAAGAAAAGAAAAAAATTAAGGGAGGGGGAAAGAGGAAAAAGGGAAAGGGGAAGGGGCAA
>CM042145.1:65015970-65030970 GCA_023376005.1 Doryteuthis pealeii | reverse complement strand
GATACTTTTTTAATCTACCTCATCCTTTCATGTGTATATCTTTATACATATGTAAATAGATGTACATGGTATACGTAAAAGCAGATAACACAGAGAGCGTTAATATTGTAATTACTCCATAAGAAAATAAAGAAAGTTATATCGACGCTGTCCTTTTTTTTGGGGAGGGAAGACATTTCATTCTTTATGGTCCTTGAATTTGTTTGAACAACCCATAACACTTTCTCTCTTAATCAGGCGTAGGATATTAAAGATAATTTTAGTTCCGCAAACTATCAGCAGTAATTCGCTACTTCCAGAAATCGGACGTTTTACATATATATATATATATATATATATATATATATATATATAGTTGAATGGAGTGACAAATAAAAGTTTTAGCTTTTATTCATTTATTTGGGACCGATATTACTACCAATGGTTTCATGCTAAAAGCATTCATCAGGTAAACGAAATAGTTTTTTTTAAATATATATTCATATGGCTATATATATATATATATATATATATATAATATAATATATATTATCAAACAAAATTCATGATTATCATTGTACACAAACACACAGACACACAGACACACAAACACACACACACACACACATATATATTTATATAACCAAAACATATTCATGATTGTCCTTATATTGAAAGAATATTGAAAGAAAAAAAAAAGAGAGAGAGAGAGAGAGAGAGAGAGAGAGAGAGAGAGAGAGAGAGAGAGAGAGAGAGAGAGAGAGAGAGAGAGAGTTAAATGAAGATTGTTATATTTTTCACATATTGAACTATTTAACAATAGCTCTTAAGTAAACATACCAAACATTGTAATTATCAAATTATCATACTGTGATATATTCACAGGTCCTGCTAGTAAGCATGAATGTGTTCTTGGCCTCATTGCACAGAAACATTACCAAAACATATTCATGATTGTCCTTATATTAAAAAAATATCGAAAGAGAGAGAGAGAGAGAGAGAGAGAGAGAGAGAGAGAGAGAGAGAGAGAGAGAGTTAAATGAAGATTGTTATATCTTTCACATATTGAACTATTTAACAATAGCTCTTAAGTAAACATACCAAACATTGTAATTATCAAATTATCATACTGTGATATATTCAGTAAGCATGAATGTGTTGTTGGCCTCATTGAATAGAATGAAACCGTTAATTCGTTAAACAATGGCTGTGAAATGATCAGTCTCTTCCCTAGGTTCATAGTCGCCGGCCGAGACAGTTGATCAATATTGTCATGAATCTGTATTGATTCCTTTTCACAGAAAATAGAGAAAGAAGAAAATATCCCATGGCGATTTTCAGAAAGTTTTTAACACGGAGAATATCACATTTCCTATTTAGAAAAATTAGGTGTTCTGAACAATTCATCAACCCAGTGTGCTCTAAGCACTATGACCTGAAATTTTAGATTCATTTGGATGGAACTCTCTCTCTCTCTCTCTCTCTCTCTCTCTCTATATATATATATATATATATATATATATATATATCTTTCTATCTATCTATCTATCTCAATTTTTGGACCGAAAGCTAGTCTTGTATCTGGTCACGTCTTCCAACGGGATTTGGAAAATAAAAAACAAAAAACGAGGTGTTCCGGGTTCTGGAGATTTCAAATTCCGGGCTATTTATCTCTCTCTCTCTCTCTCTCTCTCTCTCTCTCTCTCTCTCTCTCTCTGAACAGCTTCTGGTTTCAGATGGCTTCACACAGGAAAATGTTGTTGTGACAGACAGACAGACAGACAGACAGATATATAAGGGGATGATAGATTAGTTCTTACTACTGTTCTCTTCGTTGGCCGCCATCTTCTCTGGGCTGATTTTTCTGACTTGGTTTCTCCGGGCTAATTCTACTTCTTGTTAGGGCAGGACAGTCTTCGCATATCTTGTTGATTAATTAACAGTCTTGTTGTTTTTCCATTTTCTTTATTAAAAACAACCCCAACTAACGTGTTCCCGAAACCGCGCGGAAGAGAAGCGGCATTTTGATAGAACTTTTTTCCCTAATGACTGACTGGCCGCAATTAACTAAACTGATCACATTAACGCGTTTTTGGAGGTGTCAAGCAAAGGTCATTAGCTGTCAATAACGATCGGCTGTAATTTTCATTCTCCCGTGCGATTTGAATTTTTTAACGAACTCAATTCAAATTTGATTTAAACCACTTTAATTCTAGCTACACTACTTACATAATTCATAAGCTACCCATGAATTGTGTAACAGTTGCATCGTCTCGGTTTACTATCTACTTAATTTTATCTACTTAGAATTTTAGATATTCTCCAACAAAAATCTATGAAAGATAAGATAGTAGATAAGAATAGATAATAGATTAAAAAAAATATGTGGTAAATGTATTTTATTTTCTGTATATTCATCTCTTATAGTAGTAATTACCACTTCAATTCGTCCAGTCTAAATTTTGAATTGACCACAAAGATTGTAAAATAACCAGATGTAGTCCAAATCTTGACCTCGTACACGGCGTAGACGAGTACCTCAGCTAGTTGTCTTTGCTATATTTACTATTATTATGATTATTTTAAAATGTTTCCTTCTTCTTCCAATTATTTATCTTTTTATATGTTTTTCACACCAGTCTGGTGCTATTTCCCTTGATTTCGATCGACAGCAAGTCTTCTCTTTATGTCTCTTCAGAGTGTTGTAGCTAATCTTAATAATGCTGCAACCTGTATCGTCAAGATTCCTCCTCTTTCTTTATGGAGTAAGAGCGTCAACTACAATTGGTATCATAGTCACAATGTTCCACAGCTTCTTCATTTCTCAGGCAAGATCCAAGTATTTGTCTATCCTTTCGATTTCTTGTATTTTTTCGCCGGAACTTCAAAATCCAATAAGTTTTTTTGTTTGTTTGTTAATTAACACTAGATTTTGCCATCTGGCCGTGATTGGGTGTATTATTATTATTATTATTATTATTATTATTATTATTATTATTATTATTATTATTATTATTATTATTATTCACTCCTTTTGAGTTTTCACACCAGTGTTAGCTGATGGTATTTCACTGGAGTCTGAGTGACAGCAAGTCTCCTCAGGAATCCAGGACTCTTCTGAGTATTCTGGCACATTGCAGCAGTGCAGTGTTCTGAATGGTTTCAATCCTTCCTTTGATATCCAAACTTTCCAAACCCTTTTCTAATCCTTTTGGGACTGTTCCAAGTGCACCAACCACAATTGGTATCACTTTCACTTTCATGTTCCATAACTTTTTCAGTTCTCTGGTAAGGTCCAGATATATTATTATTATTATTATTATTATTATTATTATTATTATTATTATTATTATTATTATTATTATCAAAGTTCTTAACACCAGCGTTAGATGATGATCTTTCCCTGAAGTCTGAGTGACAACAAATCTCCTCAGGTCTCCAGGACTCTTCTGAGTATTCTAGTCGATTTCAGCAATGCAGTTGTCTGGATGGTCTCAATTCTTCCTCTGATTTTCCAAGTGCCTCAGCTACACTTGGTATTACTTTCACCCTCATATTCCACAGCTTTTTACTTCTCCGGCAAGGTCCAGACATTTGTGTATCCTTACGTTTTTCTTCATCTTCACCCTGTGATATTCTGGAACTGCAAAGTCTACCAGTTGACAAGTTCTCTTTTTTTGTTAATCAATACTAGGTCTCGTCTCCTTCATTTTTTTATATTATTATTATTATTATTATTATTATTGTTGTTGTTGTTGTTGTTGTTGTTGTGGTTATTATTGACTGGGCGTGTTTATTTCTTGACACCCTCTACTGAATTTTAAGGCCACACATGTTTGATAAATGTGACAGGGTCTTGAAGGTTTGTCAACCATGCGATCAATATTAATCTAACGTGATTATCGACCCCGGTATGGAAAGCTTTACTCCAAGTAAAAAAAAAAGTATTTCATTGGCATTTAACTGTTTCCTCTTTTCTTTTTATGTCTATTTATAAATCAAACGAGTGGTTCACGCTTCGCTGTTTTCTGTAAACAGTTTATTTGAAGGCTTTAAAATATTATAGTTTCTATAACAAGGTTTACTGCTGGAATTCAGAAAATTCTATAAAAAATGCATCAATAAAGGTTGATTGGTTGGTTGGTTGGGTTGTAAGGCATGTCAACCTTTGTTGGGTCATTTTATACCGAAGACGTTTTTGTTTTATTCCCTTTTGATGGGTACTCAATTTTTTAAAACTCAATTCTTTTAAAACACATTGTTTTTTAGAACTCATTTTGTTAAATTTAACCTATCAACTACAATTCATTTTGCTCTGGTTTGGTTTGTTTTGTTTTACGGCATATCAACCTCAGTGGGTCATTTAATGCCGATAAAGTTTTGAAATAAATCAATTCTTAATGGATAATACAATTTTCTAATAAATACATTTTTCTATTTAACCCATAGATGGGACCCTAACAGGTACTACCACTCCGGGTCAGAGTGGACCAGGGAGCAATGGTGATGAATGGGGTGCTCCACATTCCCCAAACCTCCAAAACTGGAACCTCACCATCAGATAGAGTTTAACGTCATTCCCAGGACATGTAGACCCGCAGCCACCGCCTTCTAGCACCCATATGATAAGGGGTTGGGGCTTGCCATAAGGGCAATAGGGTTGGGAAAATATAGGTGCTAGGGCTTGACATGACCAGCCGATTGATCGGAGGGGCCTCTCCGACCGCCCGTCTAGCCCAAGATAGGGCCAAAGTGGTATATTGTATGTCATGGACTGCTCATCCATCTGGGCTCTATCCTTAAGCATCACGGGTCGCCACCCACGACCAACAGGTGGCCCCATTGGGGGAGTCTTACCCCTCTTCAGAGGTGCAGTCGGTGCATTCTAACGCCCCACCGATGGGGCGGACAATTCATTTTGTCCAATTTAACCAACAGAACGACCAATCCGGTTCAGAGTGGATCCTGAAAAATTACGCTATGTCTTATTTTGCAGGTAGAACTTTTTTTTAAGGGAAACACCGTAATAGAAACAATAATTTTATCTTTTCAATATTTTATACACATACTAACTGTACTTTGTTAACTTAAAGAATCAGCCTATGATTATTATTTAACAACTGAGAGTTCATAGTGTTGTAGGTGACTCATCTATGGCACGAACATGGAAGGTGATAAAAATTTTATCACAGAATAACGAGAAAAGCGAGTAATAGTCCTTGTTTATCAGTTTGTTTAAAATTTGAGAAAAAAGAATGTTGAAAAAATGGATGGTTTGAAATATGACGTCAAATATTTTTTTTTTTTCGGTGTGAGTATTTTAATTCACGTTTGTATTATCGAGTAAACTAAATATCTTATTATAATGGAGATTATGTGCTTTTCTATCTGTAACCGAAACTATATCACTACTCAAGTTACAATTCCCTTAGTTATTGACATCACATTCTCAAGGATTTTATTTTCATTTTAACCTATTATTAATAAAATTGTTTTACATTATTAATAATGTTAACCATATCTACATACTAACAACATACAATTCCATTTATATATACAACAAAATAGCGGTTTACAGTGTGAAGGGAAAGGCTAATTTGCATATTAATATAAAAAAAATCGAATTTAATAAATATGTGCTTAGTATTATTGATTCCTAACTGTTTGGTTTTATTTTAATGAATATAAGCAAAATCTCTTCAATGAATCTTAAATGAAATCCATTAACAAGAAAAAATAACTGTCATTTTATTCTTTACTTCCTCTTTTAACTAAATACTTAAATTAGAAAAAATAACAATGAAAGACGAGAGTGATGGAAGAGTAAGTTTCAGTTGTTCTATTTTTCGATTATACCCCCCTCTGTTTCAAATATTTTTATCTGCATTCTTATTTAGTTTCATTAGCCTTTCTAATTTAATATATTTTATTACATTAAAACTTAAATACTTGCACCCGGAGGGTGCATATATTTGCTAGTTATCATAATAGAGATCGTTTGTTTCTCTGTCTCTAACCGAAACTATATCACTACTCAAGTTACAATTTTCTTAGTTATTTACGCCACGTTCTTCATGATTTTATTTTTTATTTAAACCACAATTAGTGATAAAATTATTTTACATTATTAATCCTTTTGTACTTATCTACATACTAATAACATGCAAATGTATTTATATATTCAACAAAATAGTGGTTTGAAGTATGAAAGAGAAAGCTAATTTGCATATAGATATTAAAAATGTGATTTTAAATAAATATGAGCTTGGTAATTATTGATTTCTAATTGTTTGGTTTTATCTTAATGAATATGGGCAAAATCTCTTCAAGGAATCTTAAAAGAAATCGATTAACAAGAAGAAATAACAATAATTTTATTCTTTACTTCCTATTTTAAGTTAAATTTGGAAAATTGAGCTATGAAAGACGGGAGTCATAGAAGAGTAAGTTTCAGTTGTTCTCTTTTTCTATTATATCTCAATCTGTTTCAAATCGTTTTATCTGCATTATTATTTGTTTCATTACCCTTTCTAATTTGACATAATATTTTATTACATTAGATGTTAAATACTTGCACCCGGAGGGTATATATTAGGTTGTTACAAAAATAATGGCCGATTTCAAATACATACATTTATTGTAGAAGCATTAACAGTAGAAATGTTAAAATTAGTCAAAATACGAGCCTTGGGAAGCTATGCATCTCTGCCATCGATCTACGAGGTCATTTATTCCGCGTTGGTAAAAAGTTATTGGCTGTGATGCAACAAAATCTTTAATTGATGATTCCACCTCTTCTTTAGATTGAAAAGTTTTACCATTTAAAATGTGCTTAAACACACTTCAAACCGCCTAAGTTTTTGGTGCTCATTGAGCTCATGAAGAACCCATTTATCGAGCTTTTTCACCTTTTCAATACTCTGTAAATGGCGTGAAACTGTTGTCTGAGACATCTCTCTGACACTTTGTCGTGGATCTTGCTCAACAACTGCCTGCAATTGTTCATTGTCAAGACTGCATCTACGTCCTTTACCTTCTTCATCTTCAAGACTCTCATCTCCACTGCGGAATTTCTGGAACCACCTTCGTACAGTCCGATCACTTGTGGATTCATCTCCCCATGCTTTGTTGATATTGGCAGCAGTTTCGAAGGCATTGTACCCAAGCCTGAATTCATGCAACATAAGAAGTCGAAGGTCATGTTTAGGAATGTTTATCTTCGAAGGCTCCTATTTTTCAAAAATACTTTTTATCTGAAAATAAATTAATTCTTATTTTTGAGCACACATTAATCGTTATATATGCAAAAATTCACCTGAAATAAACAACAGATTCTATATTAAAATGACATTTCAAAACCGAGCACTTCAATCGGCCATTATTTTTGTAACAACCTAATATATTTGCTAGTATTTATGATAAAGTTATTACCTTTGATAGGTGTGTGTAACTCAATTAGCATATCCAAAATATACGCCCATTTGGCTCAGCTGTTTATTATTCTTTTGTTTTGTTTTGTATTGTTGTCTTAATCTGGCACAGAATGAGATTATGTGAAAAATCGAACTTATTGGAATTGTTCTTTTTACTTCAAAATGAACCCATTAATCATCATTTAACGACAAGTGTTCACAACAATGTTCTATCAATCAATGATCAATACAATTGCTTTAAAAATAACAGACTCTTTGATCTTCTAAATTTAACCAAAAATTTCTATTTTCTCTTGTATTCATTTCCTTTGTCCACAAAGCGTAATATATTTTTACTCTTAGCATTTTTCTTGTTGTTAAACGGTAGAATTAACAACTGGATCCTTTTTAGATATTTTCAGTTTCTTTTTTAAGAACAGAAATTGAAAATGAAAATGGAAACACTTGCACCAAACTCTTTTAATCTTATCATTATTATTTTTTTGGGGGGGGGCGGGGGAGTGTGGTCGCAATATTCTTTGTGGTTTTTAGTCATCTGAAGTTTCATATATAGCATAGTGGATAAATGCGTTGGTTTAAGACAGTTCTAAGTGACAGTTATCTCTATCTAGGCTGCAGGTTCAATCCTGGTCAGGGGTGACAGTAACATAGACCCATTATTAACACAGCTTAACACCTGTACTCCAGCTATGGTGAGCGGAATGAGAATAGGATACCCCCGTGCATTGAATAATGGGTTGAGTTCAAAGTTCCGTTATGGCTCCGATTACGGCAAGAAGGTTGCCCAGTTCGAAAAGAAAGTTTCAGAGTTCGAGAAGGTTCCCGAGTCCGACAAGAAATACCTGAAGAAGGCCGAAGGGCAAATCGGCTGAAACGTTGTACAGATATCAATGAAGACGAGGGCAATAGTCCGAATAATCTAGATAATGCTTTGTGACTTGTATTTCTTTTGATTTCAGACCTAAATAATATATGTAATTTTCATTCCAAAAAGCCTGACATGAATAGTTGAAAAGAGAATTGGTTGGTTGGTTTATTAATTTTAACGGCATATCAACCCGTCCAGGGTTATATCATGCCTAGCGGTTGGGGTGTTATACATATTGTGTATTCATATATATACTTTTAGTAATTGGTTTTAACAATGTGTTAGCATTATTGGGAATTATATTGTATGGCATTGATTTGTTTCATGTATATATTCTATGGTATAATTTTATTTCCCTTAAAAAGGAGAAAATATGTTAACATTTTCAAATAGATCCTTAATTATTGTTTGCTTTAAAATAATGTTTTCTGATGTGAGCAAAAAATCTGCATTCCATCAATAAGTGTTTGACTGTCAGGGGTGTTTGACATGTTTCACATTGTGGTTGTTGTTCTTGTTTGAGTATATAAGAGTGTGTTAGTTTTGTATGACCAATGCATAATCGGGACATAATGACTTGTTCCTTTCTAGACTTCCTTAAAGTTGGTCTGCAGCCTCCCAAAGTCGGTTTGATCAGGAAGAGTTTATTGTGGATACAGTTATTCCAGTGTTGCTGCCATTTTGTATGAAGGAATCTATTAATTTTAGGTTTCAAGTCAGTATATGGTATCTGGAACTTGTCAGGGATTAAATCTAGAACCGATTTAGCTGCAGAGTCAGCTCTTTCATTCCCCCTCACCCCTATATGACTTGGAATCCAGCATATAATAATCTCCTTAGAGTTAGACATTGAGTCTAATCAATTCAGGAGCTTAATGATGAGAGGGTCTTCTTGAAAAGAGGAACTACACTACTTGAAATATAAAGTTTAATAGAAACAAAACTTGTAATACATAAAAATTGTTTATATGAGAATATAATTAAAATTTTGCGTTGATACTTAACACGTAATTACTTCTAAAAAGATCAGAATTTTGAAATACTAGCAAAAATATTTGCCCTCGGGGCACAGGTATCTAAATTTTGATATAATTAAATATTATATGGAATTAGATAGACTAATGCAATTAAATAAGAACACAAAAAAGATTACACTTATTTCATTTTATTCTCTTTTTGATTTTGATAAGTATTTGCTTAGTAAGTGATTTCTAATTGTTTGGTTTTATCTTAATGAATATGAGAATAAATCTCGGTATCCTAAGCACAATCCATTAACAAGAAGAAATAACTGTAATTTTATTTTAACTGAATAGATAAATTAGAAATATTTAGCAATGAAAGACGGGAGTGATGGAAGTGTAAGTTTCAGTCGTTCAATTTGTCGATTATACGCTCCTCTGTTTCAAATCTTTTTATCTGCATTCTTATTTAGTTTCATTGGCCTTTCTAATTTAATCTGATATTTCATTACATTAAAACGTAAATACTTACACTTGGTGGGTGCATATATTTGCTAGAAATAATATTATCTTTTCATCTAGTATATTTGATCTGAGAACAGTCAGCTGTTCCTTATACATCTATTTTATGGAAGCGCATTGTGTAATGGTTAAAGTCGTAGGAAATGGACTCGTCGACCCGAGTTCAAATCCTGGACGTTGCATTTCACTTAATGCTAATACCCTTGGGAAAGGTATGAATCCTACTCTCTCTCCAGCTATGGGTAAATAGTAGGGCAGACTGGGCTCTTTAACCTTGGTTAGGCAACCAGTCTAGGAGAAGGAAAAATCTGAATTCAAACCTGTTGAACCCCGCTTAAGAAATTGACCTTGTGTCATATCCAACTCGTGCGGAGGGGTTGGTATATATATATATATATATATATATATATATATATATATATATATATATATTATGATCATTTATATTCTTTAACACAATTAATCAAACTCAGCCTTAAAAGAATTCAGCGATGGAGCATTCAATATTGTTGATGGTAGTTTATTCCATGAATCTACTAACCTGTTACTAAAATAATTTTGTATTACATTTGTTTTACTAAATCTTTTGAATGTTTAATACATGACACCTGGTATTCATTTTTTGAGCAATGTTTAATAGTTTAAAATTTGTTGAATAAAATCCATGGGTATATTTATAGAATTCAATATATCCTCTAAATCATCGTAAGGGAACCTTAGTAATTCAATCTTCCTAAGCCTTTATACGAAAGTATTTTTTTAATCATACATTACCTTAGTAGTTCTCCTTTATACTCCTTCGATGAGTTTATGATGAGTTTTGATGAGTTTTAGATGAGTTTTGTGATGGATTTTATGATGAGTTTATGGGTTTTATGATGAGTTTTGTGATCATTTTTATTATGAGTTTTATGATGAGTTTTATGATGAGTTTTGTGATGATTTTATGATGAGTTTTGTGATGAGTTTTATGATGAGTTTTGTGATCATTTTTATTATGGGTTTAATGATGAGTTTTATGATGAGTTTTAACATGAGTTTTATATTAAGTTTTGTCATGAGTTTTATGATGAGTTTTGTGATGCGTTTTATGATAGAGTTGTATGATGCGTTTTATGATACGTTTTATGATGAGTTTTAAGATGAGATTTATGATGAGTTTCATAATAGAGTTTTATGATTAATGCGATCTATCAATTCGAGTCTCTTCATATCTCTTTATACATTTCCCATCATTGTGACATGTTCGGTTTTCTACTCCCACAAATCTTTCATTTTCAGTTCAGTTTTATTCGCCCCAAAATTCCTTCCCCAAAATATGACTTTGTACCAAATGAATGTAAACCAATCCTGGCTATGAACGCCGCCTTTCCGATAGTTTATTGACTGTCCTGTCAGTTTATTTCTACTTCTCATTCTCCCCGGTGTGTTTATTTATTTATCATTCATGCCAGCCAGTTAATCAATTAGTAAGCCGATAGCCAGGTGTATTTTTCTGTATAATAGATTATTGCTATGTAGGTATAAACTGACAGAAAGATAGATAGGAACAGTCGAAGTTTGGGGGGGGGGGCTTCCACTGATCGAGCAAGCTCATTTTGCAGACTAATTTCTGAGAATATTGGCTTTGATTTTCACTGGATGCACCACACTCAAGCTAGGTTTGAGTAAGAATAATTTAAAAGTAAACATAATGAGGGGACAATTTAGCTCAGTACCCACCTAGGAATTGCATGGTTCCTGGTTCGATACCGGTCCCCGCCAACTCAGAGCATGTGTAGCATAGATTGGTTAATCTTATCTGTGCGGTAAACTGGAGAACTGACGGTAGGTGTGGGGCCCCAGAAAAACAATCTCCCGAGTGTAACACTAGCGAAAATAGGATAGACTCCTTGGCTGTCCTGCTAATACTGACAAAAGGCTATTCGCCAACAAATCTAATTTGGAGTCTATGACAATTTGATATTTGACGATCATATATTTTAAAAGTATTTAAATGTATGGTTTCCTTTAGCCTTGGTCCGCAGCTCCTCTAGGACAAGGAAAGGTCTTATAAAACCACCGTTGCCTTGCGGGCATTACCTTATTCCAAGGAAAGACTAATGGAGTAAACCCCGAAAACAAATCCAGAGCTGGAGTCCCTAAGGTGGGAGGTGCTGAATCTCAGTACTTCCTAGCAACTCCTGCGGCACAGTCGTTGCCAAACCGCATTGGTTTCTACCTTTCCTTTGGACCACAACGGCTGTGTGGAGAAGGGGGATTTGCTGTTATGGCAACAGCTCATCCTCCATAACAACCTGCCCAGGCTACGAAGTTTTCCACTAGGAATACAACCATTTTGAAGAACTTTGAAAATCGCCTCGCAAGAAACTTCTTTTACCGTCAGTGACAAACTGACTAGTGTTTGAGTCGCCAAAAAGTACGAAAACATAGGAATAAAATGAGAGAAGGTGATTTTGTTTACAATAATTCACATCAATTGACAATTTCTGACTAGGAAGATTCTGTAGCGTCAGTTAAAACACTTTTTAATGCTGATTTTTTTCTAACCTCGAAAACTTAATACAAACATTGAATATGAAAGAATGTAAATGCATCGCTCATTCAACAAATAAGTCCAAAAGTTATATATCGATTGAATTAAAAATGAGTTCATAATTGCAATCTATATGTTCATTTTCTTATTATAATGGAGATTGTGCGTTTTTCTGTCTGTAACCGAAACTGGGGATAAATCTTAAAAGAAATTCATCAACAAGAAGAAATAACTGTAATTTTTTTCTTTACTTCCTATTTTAACTAAATAGTAAAATTAGGAACATTTAACAATGAAAAACGGGGGTGATGAAAGAGTAATTTTCAGTTGTTCTATTCTTCGATTATACCTCCTTCTAATTCAAATCTTTTTATCTGCATTCCTATTTAGTTTTATTAGTCTTTCTAATTTAATATATTTTATTACATTAAAATTTAAATACTTGCACCTGGAGGGTGCATATATTTGTTAGTACAAATAATATTACCAATACCTACAGTTGTGTCGTGGATATTATTTTTAGTATTCATGCGGTTTTTCCAAATTCATTGACACTACAGAACACACACATTCATCAATGATTAAGAATACACAAAAACAGCAAAGAGAGGTTACTTATGGCAGCCAATAATAACAGCTGCGACATATGGACAAACAAAAAAATAATGAAAACAAGGAAAGAGAAATGGGAAGAAAAAATATTATATGTATACTCCAAACAACAAATTGGTGAGTTTGCACATGAAAAATCCTGGGCATAGTTAAGAAGAGGAAACCTCAAGAGAGAAACTGATCGCTAATAATTGCTACCCAAAACAATACCATAAGAACAAATTATATCAAAGCAAAATTTGATAAGACACAGCATAACAGCAAATGTTGAGTGTGTGGTGACAGAGATGAGACCATAAACCATGTATTAAGTGAATGCAGCAAACTAGCACAACGAGAATACAAAGCTAGGCACGACTGGTCTGGAAATGTGATCCACTTGAAATTATGCAAAAAGCTAAATATTGATCATACGGCAAAATGGTATATGCATAAACCAGAATCTGTTCTTGAAAATGAATCGCATAAAATTCTCTGGGACTTTGAGATTAAGCCGGATCAATTTATCCCAGCCAGAAGTCCAGACCTAGTATTGATTAACAAAAAAAGAAAAAAAGAAAAACAAGAAGAAAACTTGTCAAATGGTAGATTTTGCAGTTCCAGCGGATCATAGGGTGAAGATGAAAGAAAACGAAAAGATAAACAAATAATAAACCTCACAAGAGAATTAGAAAAAACTGTGGAATATGAGAGTGAAATTGATAACAATAGTAGTTGGGGCACTTGAAACGCTCCCCAAAGGTTTAGAGAAAAGACTAGACGAACTGGAAATCGGAGGAAGAATTATCATCCAGACAACAGCATTGTTGAAATCAGCTGGAATACTCAGGATAGTCCTGGAGACGTGAGGAGACGTTGTCACTCACTCGTGTAAGACCATCAGCGTTAGCTGATGTGAAAAAGTCAATAATAATAATAATAATCATAATACTCATAATAATAACTAGCAGGAACTGTGTATATACCACAATATGATAATTTAATTATTACAACATTCAATATGTTTACTTAAAACTATTGCATATAGTTCAATATGTAAAAAGTATAATAATCTTGATTTAACTCTCTCACTCTTTTTTGTCTTTCTTTCTTACTTTCTTTTTTATCTTCTCATTATGTTCGATTGAACAGATTAGCGTTATCGCTTCCGCACGGTAATCTCCTCTTTCTATTTTCCTTCTTTCTTATTATATTCTTTCTGTGTAACATGTGCATTTTCTTCACTTCTTTCTTCATAATATAAACGGAATGGTCCATTATTTAGCCGAGGAGACGACATAAGAAATAAGAATTCGGCGGCTAAGCAACACTAGATAATCAGGCTTTACATTTTTGCATTTCATCTTGGACAATTTGTTTGGTCTCATTTTACAAGATGATAACGGTCCAACTATTAAGGACCATGAGAATTAGTATATAGATAATAAAATCTTTTCAGCTAGTATATTAAGTCTGAGACCTGTCAGCTGTTTCTTATATTCAAAACATTTATTTAAGGAAGCCCGTGGTGTAATGGTTAAAGTCATGAGAAATGGACTTGTCGCCCCGAGTTCAAATCCTGGACGTGGTAATTGCATTTCACTTAGCGCTAATACCCTTGGGAAAGGTATGAATCCTACTCTCCCTCCAGCTATGGGCAAAATAGTAGGGCAGACTGGGCTCTTTAACCTTGGTTAGGCAACCGGTCTAGGAGAAGGAAAACTCTGAATTCAAACCAGTTAAACTCCGCTTAAGAAATTGACCTTGTGTCGCATCCTACTCGCGAGGAGGGATTGGTAAATATCTATATTTAAAACATTTATCTTATTTTCACTGAATATTTAAATTCTTTCCAAAATTCATCCAATTTTGCCTTAAAATAATTCAGAGATGGAGCATTCACTACTGAGTTTATTCCCTGAATCTACTACCCTGTTACTAAAATAATTTCGTATTACATTTGTTCTGCTAATTTATTTTTAAAGATTTAATTCATGAGACCTGGTATTGATTTTTTTTAGCAATGTTCAATAGATTAAAATTTATTGAATAAAATTCATGAGAATGTTTATAGTTTTCAATCATATCTCCTATGGCTTCGTCGTAAGT
>CM042145.1:64960970-65010970 GCA_023376005.1 Doryteuthis pealeii | reverse complement strand
GTGTGTGTGTGTGTGTGTGTACAGAAAGTTTATATGGATTAATTTCCTCATCGTACTTCCATATATATATATAATGGTTTCAAATTTGCTTAATTTATTGATTTATAAATTAAATATAATATTTAAAAAAAATAAAATAAAAAATAATTAAAAATAGTTTAATATATAAATTAAATATTTATTAAACAATAGACTTATAGTGTTCTGTGTTTTTTATTGGTCCGTCTGGTTCAGCTAATTTAAATGACTACTGTGGTTAGTACTATTTAATTCGTTTTGCCCTTGTCTCTGTAGTCAGATCTTAGCCCTGAAGAGCATTAAGCAAAACTAATAGTAGGTTCGTCTGACTCATTAGATTTATCTTTATTATTTGCTCTACTTAGGTATTGAGCACTTTTTCCTTATCAACTTATTCTCCCAGCGGTTATATGAATATATATATCTTATATATATATATATACATATAAATTGTTTTTTCTTTTAGCCAAAATACTGTAGCAATAGATTATTTTTTGTTGGTATTATCTTGGTCCTTTTCTTTTTTCCAATTTTTTTTCTCCCGGTTGATGTTTGGTAGTATATTTTTACAATCAAACTATTTGCTGTTTTTTTTCTCACCGCAAGGATTTACCAACACGCTTGGTATATATATATATATTTGTGATGTAGATAATGAGAGTGTGAAGAAACTAATGTCTGTATAAAATGAATATATATATAGGTGTGTGTGTGTGTGCGTGTATGTGTGTGTGTGTTCACACACGCATACACATACACACAGATATATATAGACATACATATATATATATAGCAATTTATAATTAATGGTGATATTATGGTTTCACACTCATAATTTAAAGTTTCTTGGTAATCCAATCATCAGATGAGATCAGTGGTTAAGATGTCAAAAACCAGTCGTGAAATGGTTGAGATGTTGAAAATCAAATTTTTTAGCGTTTGTATGAAGCGTTTTTCCCGCGATGGGAAGAGGGCTCTTCCGGTCTGAGACCTTCTGGGAGATTTTTATTTTTTATAAACTCAATTTAATTATGTTTTGCTTTTGTTTTATTTATTATTATTTGGTTTAATTTTTTCCTCTTAATCCCCACAAATATATCTTTTTTATACTTACGGTGTTTAGTTGTTTCGATGCTAGATACATTGCTGCGTTAACAAGGCATTTGGTAAAAATACTGTTGCATAGGGCCAAACTCGATTTGAAGTATAAGTCGTTAGTAGTAGTAGTAGTTTTTAGTTTAGAAACAACATACTCGAGTCGTATAGCAATTTATATAGATATATCTATATCTATCTCTATCTATATATAATGGAGATAGACTGCATTTTTGTCTGAAGCCGAAACTATATTACTACTCAAGTCACAATTCCTTTAATTATTTACGTCAAATTCTCCATGATTTCATTCTTTTAAACCTTCAGTTATTAATAAAAATTGTTTTACATTATTAATACTGTTGACCATATCTACGTACTAATAACATGCAATTGTATTTATATATAGAACAAAATAGCGGTTTACAGTTTGAACGAGAAGCCTAATTTGCATATTGATATTTAAAATTTTATTTTAATAAATATGTGCTTGGTATTATTGATTTCTAATTGTTTGGTTTTATCTTAAGAAATATAAACAAAAATCTCGTAGATAAATCTTAAAAGAAATTTATTTACAAGGAGAAATAACTGTAATATTATCCTTTACTTCCTATTTTAACTAAATAGTTAAATTAGTTAAATTTACCAATGAAACAGGGGAGTAATGGAAAATGATGGAATAGTTAGTTTCAAAGTTGTTCTATTTTTCGATTATACCCCCTCTGTTGCAGATCTTTTTATCTGCATTCTTAGTCAGTTTCATTAGCCTTTCTAATTTAATATGATATTTTATTATATTAAAACTTAAATACTTGCACCCAGAGGGTGCATATATTTGCTAGTATGTATAATATACAGGGGCTCTATAAATTCAAGCAAAGGATTTAAAATCTAACAGCAAAAATGGCATTCTTGTTGAAATGCAATAATCAAAATGTACATAAAAATAAAACTACACTTGTTGAACATTCACATCGTTATTACTAAACGATTTGTACAACGTGAGTTATTAAGTTTCTAATTTAAAAACTAATTTAAGACTTTATGAACACCTTCAAAATATATAACAATATATAAAAATATATCTTTATATACATATAATTATATAGGAAAATATATTTTTATATTTTCTTAGCATATATATATAATTATATAAGAAAATTATCAATATATATATATATATATATATATATATATATATATATATATATATATATATATATATATATATATATATATATAAAGTTGTTTTGGTTCCAACGGGAGAAAATTCAATATCTTATAAAAAAGAAGGTCCGCAAAATGTATTATGTTTTTATTAAAAATTTTTTAATTCTTTTTATCTTATATATATATATATATATATATATATATATATATATATATATATACACAACCACACACATATATATATATATCATTATGATACTATATTGTTATTTATAAAAATATAACAATATATATGTTACATAGAGTGTGTTCCTCAACCTAAAATTTCCCTACAATATAAATATTTAAAAAAAAATGTTTTTATCTATAATATAAAAGATAATAAAAATATATTTTTGAAATTCTTTTCAACTAGGCTGCTTTTCATACTCTTAGACACACAACATACGCACAGACAAGCGCATATATATTATATATATATATATATTATATATATTATATATATACACTACTCACTTCGTAGATATGACATAACAAGTTTGAATTCAGTCTTCCTTCTCCTAGACTGGTTACTTAGCCAAGTTTAAAGAGCCCAGTCTGCCCTATTACTTACCCATAGCTAGAGGGAGGGTAGTTGAATGCATACCTTTCTTAAGGTTATAAGTGCTATGCGAAATGCAAACAGCCTCGTCCCGGGTTTATATATATATATATATATATATATATATATATATATATTATACATATAAGTAAAAAGATAACAAAAGAGACATTTAGCATTATAGTTTATTTCAGGGAGCTTAGCCAAAGTGTCTAACTCTCCCGACTCATCAGATACGAATGAGTCGGGAGAGTTAGACACTTTATCTAAGCTTCCTGAAATAGATTATAATGCTAAATCTCTAAGTCTTTTGTTATTTCTTTTCTTATATATTTGCTCTGTGACTCTAACATTAAGAGCACACATTGAGCTCTCAAATTGCGACAGGTTTTTTAAATAAAACTTTTTTGTCGTCAGGAAGATTTCTTTTCTGGACTTTTGGATTATATATATATATATATATATATATATATATATATATACACGCACACACACACACACATATATATATATGTGTGTGTGTATGTGTGTGTGTGCGTGTGCGTGTGTGTGTGACGTCAGTCAGACATGACATCATAAAAGTAGACATCATTATTTTACTCAGATTTGACATTTAACAAAGACTTACTCATCAACAATTACTAAATATGAAATAAAATCGTAAGAGAAATAATTACACTCTCGTTTTACAATATGTTCTACTTAATAATTCTTTTAAAAAAAACTTTTGGAATTTTGATCAAGTTTTAGCTTGAATGAGTCAGCATCGAAATTAACATATGACGTCATTTGCTAATTTACATGTTATTTGATGCTACTGGCCCATTTCACCTAAAAATTGGATCAAAAACCCCTCACATTTTCTTTGTATAGAAAAGAAAAGAAAAAACATTGCTTCTAGCTCAGGTTTACTTAGGTTATTAGGGACGAGTGCGATAAAACAGAAAATTAAAAAGCCCTGTCGGCTTTAGAATACACCGACTGCACCTCTGCAGATGGGTAGGACCCCAATGGGGCCACCTGTTGATCGTCAGTGGCGACCCCTGATACTTAAGGATAGAATCCTGGTGGATTAGCAGTCCATGAATGCATGACTCCACTTAGTCCCCTAATTAGGCAAGACGCGTGGTCGGAGAGACCCTCTCCGATCAATCTGCTGGTCATGTCAAGCCCTACCGTCTATAAGATTGCCCCAACCATATGGTCCTTATGGCAAGCCCCACTCCTTTTTATCATATGGGTGCTAGAAGGCGGTAGCTGAGGGTCTTAATGTCCTTGGAATGACGTTAAACTCTATCTGATGGCGAGGTTCCAGTTTTGGATGTCTGGGGAATGTGGAGCAACCCTTTCTCACCATTTTTCCTAGGTCCAGTCTGACCCGGAGTGGTAGTACCTGTTAAAGTCCCATCTATAGGTTAAATAGAAAAATGTGTTATTAAAAACAATTGATTATCCATTAAGAATTAATTTATTTAAAAAAATGTTGGCATTAAATGAGCCACCGAGGTTGATATGCTGTAAAATAAAAAAAGCAAAACAAACCAACATTCCCTCACATTTTCTTTGTATAGAAAAAAAATCAACAACACTGCGACTAGCCGAGGTTTACTTAGTTCATCAGAAAATAGTCTTAGTGCGATAAAACAGAAAATGAAAAAAAAATCCCTATGGTTCAAGACGTGACTGAGCGTGTTCAAATCTGCACCAGAGCATTAGTACGGTAGCCACGTTTGTTTTGTTTTGTTTTTGTTTATATATATATATATATATATATATATATATATATATATATATATATATATATTATATATATATATACATACAAATATATACATAAAGGTTCGAGTCACACGCGGGGCGGTCTTCGTATCTATAGCTCTGCTGATGAGACCTGATAGGTCGAAATATATATTCAGAGATTGAATTTTCTCGATTTGTTTAGCCTTACATTTAAGTAGTTAAATCCCGCCTAATTAACCATAAATGAATTAACTTTAAAAAAATTAGGTCTGACTAAAATTAAAAGCACATATTCTCCCAAATACACTGTCGGCTGAAAATAGCTAAAAGTTGTTTACATTTGCATATACATATATATATATATACATATACATATATATATATATACATATATACATATATATATACATATATATATACATATATATATATATACATATATATATATATATATGTATATATATATATATAAGCAAGCTAAAGTAAATCGTTTCTTTCAACGAAGAAAAACCGAAATGGCCTTTAAGATAATGAGCCAACCGTTTCAGTTTTGAAACACCTCTATTTTCAAATGTGTCATTTGTTCAGTGGACAAATATTAGCAAGAAGATTAGCGAGCTAATTTCTCAAACATGACAACGAATTATTTGGTTTTGGTGTGAATCGTCTCAAGTACCCGGATGTTCAAAGTCTGTAGAATGTGCGCAGAATATCAATTCAGAAATATACACACCCATTTTATAGGAAGGACCTTTTCCAATATTTACCGATTGTTTCTGGGAGAACAATTACCCTTCTTATATATATATATATATATATATATATATATATATATATATATATAAGATAAATCTAATGAGTCAGACGAACCTACTAAAAGTTTCGCTTAATGCTCTTCAGGGCTAAGATCTGACTAAAGAGACTGGAACAAACGCATTAAATATAGTACTTACCACAGTGATTCAAATAAATCATTGAAATTAGCATAAACTAAATTAGTTTATGCTAATTTAAATGATTTATTTGAATCACGGTGGTAAGTACTATATTTAATGCGTTTGCTCCCAGTCTCTTAAGTCAGATCTTAGCCCTGAAGAGCATTAAGCGAAACTTTTAGTAGGTTCGTCTGACTCATTAGATTTATTTTTATTATTTGTTCTACTTAGGTATTGAGAACTCCTGGCGGTTTTATATGAATATATATATCTTATATATATATATATATGCATATAAATCGTTTTTTCTTTTGGCCAAAATATTGTACCAATAGATTATTTTTTGTTGGTACGATTATCTTGGTCTTTTCTTTTTTCCAAAAATTTTTTTCTCCTCGGTTGATGTTTGGTAGTATATTTTTACAATCAAACTATTTGCTGGGTTTTTTCTCACCGCGATGATTTATCAACAAGTTTGGTATATTGAATTTATATATATTATATATTATATATATATATATATATATGAAATGCTGGGCACTGCTGTAAGAGTAAGGATGAACTCATAAGTGACGTTCTCCTGTGGAAACCAACACATGGACATATAAGTGTGGGTCGTCCAGCAAAGACCTACATCGACCAGCTCTGTGCAGATACTGGATTCTGCGCAGAGAACCTACCAGGGAAAATGAGTGATAGGGACGGTTGGTAAGAGGTTGTAATGGATATCCGTGCTGTTGGTGTGACATGATGATGAGGATAAATCATAGATATCCATTCGATAATAGACAATAGCAAATGCAAAGATATTGATGAATTTTCTCTAGAATAAAAGTAAAGTCGTCGGGTCGGCCTAATGTCGGTATCAGCAAAACAGCGAGGGAGTCTATCCCCTTTTCACTAGCGTTAGATCGGCTGATGTGCATTTCTTGTCGTATTCGGGAACCTTCTCGCACCCAGGAACCATCTCGGACTCAGGAATCTTCTTTTCGAACTCGGGAACCTTCTTGTCATAATTAGGAGCCATCACGGGATTTTGAACCTAACACTTTATTCAGTTCACGGGGTTATCCTGTTCTCATTCCGCTAGCCTTAGCTGGGGTAGAGGCGTTAAACTGAGTTAATTATTATTCTATCTTTGTGCTGCCCCTGATCATGACTGAATCTGCAGTCTAGAGATAACTGTCACTTAGAACTGTCCTAACCTAACTCCTTTATCCACTAGGCTATGTGTCCAATTGTGTACTAATTATCAAGCCCCATATAAAAATTCTAATAAATAAAAACATCTTTAAATTTCAATTTAAACAGCCACTAGTAATAACTTCAGTTCTAGTAATCTCCTGTAGATGGGATTTTTATCCCTAAATATTGAGAATAAAGCACAGGTTAACAAAAAAAACACAGTTACCTTCTTTTTTTCTTTAAACTTGCATTGTGATAGCCTTCAAAACCAACCAGCAAACCAATATAAACACAATGTTTCAAGCAAATTACAAAACCCTTTTATCTTTAAAGTGAATTTAATCTCTATGCCTAATGGTTCCAGTAACATCAGCAAAATTAAAGTTGGTAAATTAATTAAAAACCAAGAAGCAGTCATCTACCACACAGATGTAAATAAATAATTACTTGATGGTAAAAACTAAAGTCAGTGTATTGTATAGAAGGCTAGTGTACAAATTCAAAGACGTCTGGGATATGGACATGAAGACATGCCACATTGACATCAACACATGGGAAGTCGGTGCAGAAAATCGAATGGCCTGGTACCTAAATGTCAAACAAGGCACGGAGAGGAGTGAGGCAGGGAGGAGAGTAGCTTCCACAGCAAAGAGAGCCAAGCGGAAGGAGAGACAACAGCAGCCACATCAAGTATCACTGTTTGTGTGCAGGCAATACAGCAAATGTAACGTTCTAATATGGTCACAGTACCAAAAGCGATATACGTTGTATATCGGGTCTTGTCAACGTGCCTCCAAATTCACGGCACTAAAATGGTATTTGTTGCGCGGCGGTCGTCTTGTCGATAAAAAAGATACAACGCTTGAGATATATCTTCCCCGGGGCTCAGCTTTTATTTTCGGGATCGTCTCGTGGATTGTTTCGGAGAGGAGGAAAGGCAAAGAGAAAGAGCGAGAGGACACTGTTAAATTACTGTGATCCCACACTAGGGACCAGAGACCCGTCCGAATCCTACCCTGTCGGAAATCAAAAAGAGGACGATTTTGTTGTTCGTAGTTCCTCGTCACCACGTGACTTCCACACCCGAAACTTCCGGTTTGCTTTCAATTCTCCATTCGGGGGTCATGCCCCGGCCAAATCACCGTGCATCACTCCACCCTTTTTTAAAGCCTCCACCTTGTCTCATTTCTTCTTCCTCCTTTTCTATAGTAGTCCTCCCAAAACTCAGGACCCCGTTATCCCATTACACAAAGACTGTCGCTCAAGTATTGGCCTGCTAAGCCACTAGAGCAGATGCAGATGCAGATAAAACGTTTTTTTAGACACTAAGCCGTCGTCTTTAGTGGGCGGAAAAATGCATACAACAAATACAAATCGATGTGCAAAATAAAATAAATCATACTTGAGCTTTATATCCAAAAGGATTATACAATCATAAAACCAGCTTTCTATATGTGAAATACAAACATGAAAAAACACAAAATATGCATAGACCCTATCCTGAAGTACGAAATTGTTAAAAGAGCTCGTACTTACATAGTGGGTGATAGATTTTATTTTCTCTGTATGGAAGAAAAGCTACCTGTTGCAACGTATACCAAATGTAAAAAATTGCAAAATCAGAGATCTGAAATATTGAACGAATGTAGATACAAGAATAACTGGTTCCTTAATCGGTAACCTTTAAACTGCGTGTTTTTTTCCCTTCAATTTTCCAAAGTGAACCATGTTATGGGGGAGAATATTTATTTACCAACACCACCGCACGAACAGGATGTTACACAAGGTCAATTCATTAAGCGGAGTTTAACAGGTTTGAATTCAGAGTTTTCCTTCTCCTTGACTGGTTACCTATCCAAGGTTAAAGAGCCCATTCTGCCCTACTATTTATCGATAGTTGGAGGGAAAGTAGTTGCATGCATACCTTTCCCAAGCGTATTAGTGCAATGTGAAATGCAAACAGCTTCTTATAGTATTTGAACTCGGTTTAACTAGTCTATTTACTACGATGGTTAACATAATATCACGCAACTCCAACTCCAACAAGATCAGCGTCTATAGAGCCATAGTCGTTGCCATTCACGTGTCACTTATCACCACAACATTCGACTCCCTCTGCATCATCCGCAACATCCACCTGAGTGATCTACTCATCAGTATTAAAGCCCTAGAACAGGGGAAGATCACCAGCAACAATTCCCAGCTACCTAAAGTCGCAGCTACGTTGGTCAGGACATGTTTCCCAGAGGAGGAATCATCACCTGACCAAGATCTTTTTAGTGAAATAGATCACTAATTCGGACAGCTTATTCAAGTACTGACTACCTTCAGCGGAGTTTAACAGGTTTGAATTCAGATTTTTTTTTCTCCAAGACTGGTCACCTATCCAAGGTTAAAGAGCCCAGTCTGTCCTACTATCTACCCATAGCTCCTGGTCGGAGGTAGTTGCTGTGTCTAGCCACACTGATGAGACGTGAAACGTCGAAACACAGTGCTGTGGTGTACTTTATATATATATATATATATATATATATATATATATATATATATATATACTCCTCTTTCTTTTTTGGGTGAGGAATCCAATCGAATGGAACGCAAAAATGTAATAAAAAAAAAAGTATTTCACATTTTTGCGTTTCACTGGCAATAACATTTTTGAAAGGTGTGGAAAATCACCTGATAGTCAATAACAGTTACTTTTGTTTAATCGTCTTATTATAATGGAGATTCAGTGTCTGTCTGTAAAAGAAATTACCTCACTGCTTACATCACAATACTCTCACCGCCCTGTCGACTGCACCTGCACAATGGGGTTAAGACTCTGCAATGGGGCTACCTGTTGGGCGTGGGTGGCGGTCCGTGATGCTATTGCCCTTATGGCAAGCCCCAACCTTTTTTATCATATGGGTGCTAGAAGGTTGTGACTGAGGGTCTACATGTCATTGGAATGACGTTAAACTCTATCTGATGGTGAGGTTCCAGTTTTGGAGATCTAGGGAAAGTGGAGCACCCCTTCATCACCATTGCTCCCTGGTCCACTCTGACCCGGAGTAGTAGTACCTGTTAGGGTCCCAACTATGAGTTAAATAGAAAAATGTATTTATAAAAAAAATAAGAATGAATTTATTTCAAAACTTTATCGGCATTAAATGACCCACTGAGGTTGATATGCCGTAAAACATAACACACCAAAAAGGGGCCGGGTTAGCTAAGTCAGTAGAGCGTTCGGCTAGAAACCACAAGGTTCCTAGTTCGATACCGGTCCTCGCCAACTCAGCGTATGTGTAGCACAGGGATCTGAGTGGTAAAGTAAGGAGCTGATTGTAGGTGTGGTGCTCCACCCCAGATACCAAAACAATCTCCTTGGTCTAACTCTATTGAAAAGGGGATAAACTCCCTCGCTGACTGGCTGATACCGACTTTAGGCCGCCCCGACGACTTTTACTTTATATTAAAACTTAATTAGATACGCCCATTGGAGTGTGCATATTCTTGCTAGTTTGAATAAAGATCCAAAACTGTTTTAATAATAAAATCTGTTTGTTTCTTCTGGCCATGATGTTATCAGCAAATTAAAACTGATGGCGTCATTTGATAAAGAAACAGAGGAAATATTTGGCGATTTTCATTTTGAAAAGAAACAAGATTCGTAGCCAGTGAAATTGGCAAAATATAGTTATTTTGATATTAAACAAATAGAACTATGTGTGGGTTTATGTGGGAAAACCTAACTCAGCGGAAGACTGGCATGGAGGATTTTCTACAGCGATTAGTTATCAGCTGAATAGCAAGGGGAAAAAGCGGATCAAAATAACTGGATGATAACAATTGAACAAACGTTGGCTGATATTCACACAAAGAATTAGAAGAAAGGATATCAAATATTCAAGATGAAAGAAACGGTGAATAAGAAAGAAAAGATATGTTACGTTGTTTATATACCATTGCTCACAATGTGTAAGGATAGTTGATATTTTTAAAATTATTTTTGCTTTTGTAAATGACTGACTATATATATATTTAGGTACAGACGCAGAATAGCGCTCTTGAGATAATATCAGAATCGTATTTTACGTATAAATAGCATTAGATTACGGAAACTCCCGAAGTAGCCTAAGCCTAATCTTAAATCTAACCGTAACCGTAACCCTACAACTAACTGAATACATTTGTTCAGGTACAAATGCAGAATAGCGCTCTTGAGATAATATCAAAAGAGCATTAGTTTACGGAAACTCCCGAAGTAGCCTAAACCTAACTTTAAATCTAACCCTAACCCTAACAATAAAACTAACTGAATATATTTATTTAGGTACAAATGCAGAATAGCGCCCTTGAGATAATATCAAAAGAGCATTAGTTTAAGGAAACTCCCGAAGTAGCCTAAACCTAAGCTTAAGCTTAACCCTAACCCTAAAACAAACTGAATATACTTATTCAGGTACAAATACAGAATAGCGCTCTTGAGATAATATCAGAATGGCATTTTACGTATAAATAGCATTAGATTACGGAAACTCGAGAAGAAGTCTCTAATCTTAAACTTAACCCTAACTTTAACACTAACCCTAACCCTAAAACTAACCCTAACCTTTACCTTAACTCTAGTCCTAGTGTCTCAAGGATTTCGGGTATTTTCGTGAAATGTAATGAAATGTAATGCTTTCTATACGTAATCTAATGATATTATCTCCTGTGCCCTAATTTGCAATAGTACCGAAATGTAATGCTTTTTATACGTAATATAATGATATCATCTCTTGCATGCTATTCTGCATTACTACCCTTATTTACTATCAACTTCATATTATCAAAGTTTTATTCAAATTTCCAGAACATAATTAGCCTATGTCTATTCTTATAAAATTTACAAATCTTTGGTTTATATTTCTTTGACATAAAATAAAATGAATTTTCAGAAAATACATCACAATTTGAATATTTTAATAATCATTTGAAACATAAATAAAACACGGTTTTTATTTATGTAAAATTAATCACCTAATTTAATTTGTAAAGAAAATGAAAAAGAACACTTTCAATGTCGATAAATCTTTCAAATATGGCTGACAACCAAAGTACTTTCCAACGAAACGTCTATACAAAAAGTATACGTCGCATATATATATAAAGAGAGAGAGAGAGAGAGAGAGAGAGAGAGAGAGAGAGAGAGAGAGAGAGAGAGAGAGAGAGAGAGAGAGAGATAAACCTGCACTATAATACATATATATATATATATATATATATATATATATATATATATATATATATATATATATATATATATATACAAAGGAACTATTAAGAAATAAATTCTTATGTTTGTTTCAAAAGTGACTAAAGTTGAAGTTCTTGTTATTGATTTCCTAAAAAATTACGATTGTTTTTCGAGCAAACACAACATTTTTACAAGTACCCACAATGATATATATATATATATATATATATATATATATATATATATATATACATACACACATATATACATATATATACATACAGTGTGTGTATTTGTGTGTATATATATACACACAAATATATATTGTTGGCAACCTTCCGTCTATTTTAGACGATGGTGTAGTTTGTTTTTTTGTTTATTGTTTATTAGTGTTTATTTCTGTTTTTTTTTGTCTTTATGTTGTCTTTTTTGTTTTGTTGTTTTGTTGTTTTTTTGTTTTGTTGTTTTTTTCTGTTTTGTTTTTTGTTTTTTTCACTTACTTACAGCCACGTGAGTGGCTGAACAGACCGATCCTCGAATGGCAGTCTCTGCTGCAATGGGTGCAAACAAAAGGTGATGCTTTCTGTAGGTGTTGGGGGTGCTGCTGTTTCTCCTTTCTTTTAGCTCTTTTTTCTGTGGCAGCTTTCTTCCACTCTACTTCACTCTATAAATATATATACACACTGATATATATATATATATATATATATATATATATATATACACACAATATACATACACACACATATATAATATATATATATACATACTGTGTGTATTTGTATATATATATATATATATATATATATATATATTGTGTGTGTGTGTGTGTGTGTGTGTGTGTGTGTATGTGTTTGTGTGTTGAGAGTAAGAGGGGTAAAGAGAGAAAGAGAGGGAAGAAAAGGTATCATATAATTTATAGCGTCTTTGAACGTACAAAAAGAGTTTCCCACAAGACGATCAGCTGTTTGTATATATATATATATATATATATATATATATATATATATATATATATATATATATATATCAATTCACACATGTATGTATACAAATATGTATGTAGGTATGTGAGAGCAAAGGAGCAGCGGAGGCAGAGAGGAAAGGGAAAAATCATTATGATCTGATAGAGCAACTTGTTTTTAAAAGGACCACACAACATCAACAATTCATGCGTTTCTAACCGAACTTGTGGCCAAAAAGAGAAGCTTATATTGTAAATATTTGTCTACTGACTCGCGTGGGGGCAAAGGATAAGATGATGACTTTTCTGTTTATTTGTTTCGGGCGGCGGCGGCGGCGGTGAGAAGGGACTGAGATTCTCAAGTCAGTTTTATTTTGATACTTTTAATTCTTTAACATTTTTTAAATTTTTTAAATTTTGTTATTGATGTTTTTTTTTTCTTTTCAGAAATGGTCTGACGATGAGGTGACGTTGACCATGAAAACCTCAAATACCAACAAGATTAGCATTGTACACACTCCATAAGAATAACTGCCGATGATCATTCGATTTCAGATGTGGTGATTTTTTTAGGGTCTATCACGTGACTCCTATACGCACATACGCACCCATACGCACACAACAGGCCCCACACGAATACCCTAACATATACACACACGTACATATGTGTGTACATACATACAGCTACGTTGTTTTTTGAGATGAACATCTGATCGTGAATATGGAAACACAGAAATGTGAGTGAAATATGAAAATAGTCTCGGCGAACCGGGTTCAAATTCTGGCTGGGATTGTTGATGTTCACTTTTTATCAATGGCTTGCAATAAACTCCTTCTCATAACAATAGCTAACAGGAATTATTTTTTTTAAATTTCTAGTCTTAGTTTCTCCACTATATATATATATATATATATATATATATATATATATATATATATATATATATATTCCACTTATGGCGACTTTGCTACACGACAGTATGAGAAGTAAAATTGTCGGCTAAAATATCATCACATTGTTTGTTTGTTTACTTCTCATACTGTCGTGTAGTAAAGTCACCATAAGTGGAATATAACCTACTTCAAAACTAACGAAAAGTCTGGAAAACCAGCTGGTGTAATGGTTAGAGTCCCCGCCTGTCATCTTGACAGTCAGGGTTCGAATCACACAGAAAGCAGTCTTCCTGTCTATAGCTCTGCTGATGAGGCCTAATTGGCCGAAATGTACATACAGAGATTGATTTTTCTCGAGTTGTTTAGCGTCTTACATTTTAATAGGTATGCCCGCCTAATTCATTAATTATTAATTAATTAATTTCCAAAATTAGGTACGACTTCAATTAAGCACATATTCTCCCCAAAATTGTCGGCTAAAAAGCCATATCAACACATTGTTTGTTTGTTTACTTCTCATATATATATATATATATATATATATATATATATATATATATATATAATTAGATTAACTAACATTTATTGAATTTGATATTTCATTAAACTAATTTCTACACCAATTTTATAGGAATGCAACTGTAAGGTAAAATAGATTACTTACTATTGCACACTGACAATTTGTTTTTAGAAAAAATTACCTCAAAATACATTTCGCCGACTTTGCATGGAGGAAAAATTCGAGATACCTAATTCCAAAAAAAACAAGCGAACTACTAAACCAAAGAACAGAAACTTTAAACGCATGTAGACATAAAAAAGGATGGCTTCTTAGCCAATAAAAATAAAAATGAAAACCAAAAAATAATTATAACACAAAATTCTTACGAATTTTTAATTTACTAACCATTTATGCTAATTTTTACCTATCAAATACACCGATACAGTAATAAAAACGGTTGTGACAACCTTCTTCAGTCAGACTTATCTTAAAAAAACCATTCGGGTGAAACCTAGATAGATAGACTCATGTAGGTCTTTATAATCATGCTCTACTTAATGTATTGAGCGCTTTTTACGTATATAACTAAGAAAACTCCCCCGGTGCTTTTTCTTTTTCTTTTGGCCACAACATACGGCACTGATGATTATTTTCATAAAGTATGGATGTGCTGGTCTTTTCTTAAAAAAATTTTTCCCTTAGTGTCGGTTTGAATTTTTTTTTAAAACGAACTATCGTAGTTTTTTCCGCACCAGTAGAGTTTAGAATAATATATATATATATATATATATATATATATATATATATATTATAAAATGGGTACAAGAGATAACCTACTCGAGTTTCACCATAAGGATCTTCAGGGTTAAATCGACAGAATTAATCGAGACACCGATTAATAGCAGTCGATTTCACGTGTGTGTTCATTGCCCGTGATATCGACTGCTATTAATCGGTGTCTTGATTAATTCAGTGGATTTAACCCTAAAGATCCTTATAGTGAAACTCGAGTAGGCTATCTCTTGTACCAATTTTATAATAATTTTGCCCTACTTAGTATTGAACACTTTGTATTTGTTATATCGCTGACTTACCGCCCTGAATTCCACACTTACTAACCATCGTGACCAAATTCATATATATATATACAAATTCATATATATATATATATATATATATATATATATAATATATATATATATATATATACTAATCTTATTAGTAAAACCCTTGCAGTAAGAAAAAAAAAACCTGCAAATAGTTTGTTAGTAAAAATATACTACAAACGTCACCTGGGGAAAAGTGAAAAAAAAAAAAAAAAAAAGAAAAGACCAAGAGGTTTGCACCTACCGAAAATAATCGATTAACACTGTAACACTTTGCCTAAAGAAAAAAAAACCCATAAATAACATAAATATAAAAAAAAAACTAGGATTGTCTAAAGCTAAAATGTAAAAAGTGCTCGATACCTACGTAGAGCAAATAATCAAGTTAAACCTAATGAGTACTAATAGTTTCCCTTAGTAGCTCATCAGGGCAAGAATCATATTTTTGCACTGATGAGCTACTAAGCGAAATTATTAATAGGTATATCTGACTCATTAGGTTTAATTTAATATATATATATATATATATATATACATATATATATATATATATATATATATATATATATATATATTTGGGAGAATATGTGCTTAATTGGAGTCGTACCTAATTTTGAAAATTAATTAATTAATAATGAATTAGGCTGGAATGCCTATTTAAATGTATAGCTAAACAAATTCTCGATTTGTTTAGCCATACATTTAAATAGGCATTCCCGCCTAATTCATTATTAATTAATTAATTTTCAAAATTAGGTACGACTCCAATTAAGCACATATTCTCCCAAAAATTGTCGGCTAAAAGCCATTCCAAACATACCGTGTTTACAACTTATCATATATATATATATATATATATATATATATATATATATATATATATATATAATGTTGTTCTGGTTCCAACGGGAGAAAATTCAATATTTTATAAAAAAAAAAAAAGGTCCGCCAAATGTATTATGTTTTCAGAAATTTAAAAAAATTCTTTTTATCTTACATATGCGACACGTGTTTCTGATCTGTTGTCTTCTTCAGGCATTGAATTATTATTTTGGCAAAATATGTCCGATATTTGATAGGTTGTGTGTGTTTCTGCAATTTTTTTATTATATTGGCTGTGTAATAAACATAACTATTACACATGTCGCATATGTAAGATAAAAAGATTTTTTTTAAATTTCTGAGAACATAATGCATTTTGCGGACCTTCTTTATATATATATATATATATATATATATATATATATTATATATATATATGTGTGTGTGTGTGTGTGTGTGTGTGTGTGTGTAAAATTAAAACTGGAAGTGAATCCGACGGTATGTTCCACACACAAAGAAAATTCGACCTTCATCCGAGTGGATCCTTAATTTGAGATGAAAGGATTTACTCTGATGAATGTCGAATTTTCTTTGTGTGCGGAATATTTCTGCATTTTTTCTATTATTATTATTTCATTTCATCTGGTTATCTAAAATTAATAATAGTTTAAATAATGTACACATGGATAAACTCCTGAGCGAAACACGTGTAAGTAAAATTGATTAAACTATCCTATATTATCCATTCTATACTTTCTTTCCTTTATTCATTTTTTCAACACACACACACACACACACACACACACACACATATATATATATACATATATATATATATATATATATATAAATGGACTCGCCGTCGATTTTCGACGTATGAGGGTTCATACATACAATGAACACTCACTCAGTGATTTGTTTATAGTGTGAAGGCTTGTGTTGGACCATCCACACTTTTTGGCACAGTCGATAGGAAAGAATTGGTGCATCAAGGGTTGCCACAAACCCAATCAAAGACCGACCTCGGGAATTTTAAATTCAGAGTTATCCCTCTCCTAGAGGGTTACCTACCCAAGGCTGAAGGGCCCAGTCTGCCCTACTATTTAAGCCATAGCTGGAAGGAAAATATATGGATTCATACCTTTACCAAGGGTATTAGCGCTATGTGAAATGCCAACAGCTTAATTTAGGAATTGAATTCGAATCGACGAGTCCATCTTCCACGACTATAACCACTAGCCCACGCGCCACCAATATATATATATATATATATATATATATATATATATATATATATATATTGTGTTATGCGAGATATCGTTATATTATTCATTTATTTATTATTTGTTGCTATACTACTCGTTATATTATTCATTGCATATATTATATCATGTTTATTTTCTAAATATTATAGAGTTGGCATTAAATAACCCGCAGGGGTTATATGCCATTAAACCAAATCAAACCTATTTTAGTTCAATTCATAAACTTAGAAATCTATTGATGAATTTTTTTGAAAATCCTACACGTCTACTATTATTTCTGATATAATGAATATGTAAATACCTTGGTACCCCTCACTATAATCTGATTGGACAGTGTCATCTATAAATATTCGACACTGTGTTGGTACAGGCACCTATTGCCTCCAACCCGTCTTTCGGGACGGGGGTCCAGTGCGCTTCGGCCACTGGACCGATGAGATGGTAAATTAATAGCGTCGATCCCAGAGTGCCATCCCTCCAGGCAATACCTGCCCCCTTGACTTAAAGGGGCAGGGCTGGGTTTATTGTCCAGCGCCTGAGGCGCCCCCTTGAGGGGAATGCCGACGGGATCGACGCAATTCTTCTACCCGCCACCCATGACTCTCGGCTTGTGGGTGGTCCCACATAAATAGGGCCTTCGTGCCTGACTCGGTACGCGTGGGGTACTGGGAAAATAAACCTAAGCCTACAAGCCTAAACTTACTCGCCAGACTACACCATGACTGCTCGGAGGACGTTTGCTATTCGACGCACCAACTACTACTGCGATAATATACCAAATACCAACTTCGGAATATATCCCTTAACCCGGATAAATCAGTGACGACGAAGGATTTCAGAACAAATCAGAAGTTGAACCAACGTCCGTCTAAGAATTAATCGACAACGAAAAAATACAGTGGGCAACACTCTCTAACAAAACAAGTTAGACTTTTGTCCGAGTCTTCCAAAAAGTAAGTAACTGTTTATAACACTTGCTAGCGAAGAACGTTACACTTATTTAACAATGACGAAAAGTAAATAATTGTTTTCTTAACGATGCACCAACTACTACTGCGTAATATACTAAATACCAGAATATATCCCATAACCCGGATATATCAATTTCTAAATACTTAATCTTCTTTAAATTTCATAAATGATATCATTACTGAAATTAAGTGAATTTCTATTCACTTAATACATTTCTTATCTGTTTGCCAGGAGCTTATTCCGCCCTGTTGGTGTGGCATTAGAATGCACCGACTGCACCTCTGCAGAGGGGTAAGACTCCCCAATGGGGCCAGCTGTTGGCCGTGGGTGGCGACCCATGATGCTTAAGGGTAGAACCCAGGTGGCTGAACACTCCACTTGCACCTTTATTTAGGCTGTCGGAGAGGGCCCCACCCATCCGATTAATCGGCTGGTAACGTAAAGCTTTAGCACCTATATGATTGACCCAACCCTTGAAGGCGGTGGCTAAGGGTCTCCATGACCTGGGAATGACATTAAACTCTATCAAATGGCGAGGCTCCAGTTCTGGGGGTTTGAGAATGTGGGGGACCCCTTCATCACTATTGCTCCCAGGTCCACTCTGACCCGGAGTGGTAGTACCTGTTAGGGTCACATCTATGGGTTAAATAGAAAAACATGAGTTTATAAAAAAAAGAATTGCGTATCCATTAAAAATGAATTTATTTCAAAACTGTGTCGGTATTAAATGACCCACTGAGGTTGATATGCCGTAAAACAGAACAAAACAGAACAGCGGTTTATTATCTATAAAATGAATAAAGATCAAAGAGGAACTGAATTCAAAACGAGGCTCTCTTTGGTGTCCGTCTATCTCTACAGTTTAATTACTGCTCCCCAAAAAAGGAGATTGAAAAAACTTGATTGAAAGAAAGAAAGAAAGAAAGGGAAGAAAAAGGACATGCTACACAGGAAAATATAAGAAAGAAAGAGAGTAGGGGAAAGATAAAGATAAGGGGTGAGCGTATGGAAACGATAACGCTAATCTGTTTCTATGTGTGTGTGTGTGTGTGTGTGTGTGTGTGTGTGTGTGAGAGAGAAGAGAGAGAGAGAGAGAGAGAGAGAGAGAGAGACGGAGAGAGACTTAAATCAAGATTATTGCAATAAATGTTAAGTAAACCTATCAAACATTGTAATAATTAAATTATCATACTGTGGTATATCCACAGGTCCTGGTAGTATATTACTAAAATGATCATTATATGTTAGAGAGTCTGTGTGTGCATGTGTGAGTTAGAGAGAGAGAAAGAGGGGGAGAGGGAGAGAGAGAGAGAGAGAGTGTGTGTGTGTGTGTGTCTGTGTTAATGTGTGTGTGAGTGAAAGAGAGCCATACACAGAGAGAGACAGACAGACAGACAGACAGTGAGAGAGAAAGAAAGAAAAGAGAGAGAGAGAGAGAGAGAGAGAGAGAGAGAGAGAGAGAGGAGAGAGAGTGTGTGTGTGTGTGTGTGTGTGTGATCGTAATGCATCGAAAAAACATATCATAAATGGTTTTGTATAAATGTTGTACACTTAAACGTTTCTTTGAGAATAAAACAATTTAAAATCTAATTTACAACTGAATGTTGATTTAGTTAGGGTTTGCATTTATTCTGAACGTTGTTATTAATCATCCGAATTTTCTATATAACTCAGATAACTAAGTAACGCTGGTTAGAATTATTAACTCGTTTCTAAATAGAAGCACCGACATCATCATGGACAATTGTCATTAGTCGGGTGATAAAAATAATATCTGCTTTATGATTATATTTTTAATACAATCTACGAAATACTTTTCTTCTGATATTTCCTTGAATCTGATTTAGATTTTGTTTAGATTTGTCAAACAGATATTTCATTGTTGTTATATTGACTAAGTCATTGTAGGAGTAAAGTACAAAGACGCAGTGTTAAACAGTGGGAAATAGTGGGAGTCCAAGAGTAGTAGTGTCAGGAGGTGATAGATTAAACTTGACGACCAATGAAACACCAGTGTTTTAATTTCATCCGTTCTTTTAAACTATTGAAAGTTTGCGTAATGTATAGGTTATTTGTCTACTTACCCACAAGGTGAATGTTCGAAACTAGTTCCGGCTTTCATTCAACTTTAGCGTGAGGGGGGGGGGAATTTACAGACTGACAAACAAATAAATAAAATGTTACACACACACATATATGTATATTGCTTGAAGGCAATTACAATGCGCATATCGCATAGTATATATCACTGATGAGACTTAATAAAGTTGAAACAGTCTGTTCGACATTCTACACACCGAGTAATTCTTTGCGAAATTCAATTGTCATTATTATCTCCTATAATTATCGAATTTATGCAATATGCGCATTGTAATTGCCTTCAAGCAAAAATATAAATATTAATATATATACTTTATTCAATAATGCTTCTAAAAAAATAACAAATATCCAAAAAAATCTTATTTATATATATATATATATATGGCCGGTTTAGCTCAATCAGTAGAGTGAACCACAAGGTTCTGGGTTCGATACCGGCCCTCGCCAACTCAGCGTATGAGTAGCACAGGGATCTATGCGGTAAAGTGAGAAGGTGATGCTAGATGTGACGTTCCACCTCAGACCCCAAAACAATCTCCTTGGTCTGGCGCTAGTGAAGAGGGGATAGACTCCGTCGCTCTCCGGTTGATACCAACTTTAGGCCACCCCGACTCTCTCGCTCTCCGGTTGATACCAACTTTAGGCCACCCCGACTCTCTCGCTCTCCGGTTGATACCGACTTTAGGCCACCCCGACGATTTTAGTTTTTGCGTTTGAATGTGTGATCGGACTCAATAGAATGTCTAATTTTATTAAAACATGGATTACATTCTGAGAATATAAACTCTGCTTGGCTGAATGTAAAAAAAAAAAAAATTGTTGTCTATCCGAAAGTGTTGAAGTGCAATAAAACAGCAAATTATAAGAGATATTATTGTAAACAAGAATCCTTCAATCTGTCTTAGTTTTTTCAAAAATGAACTTCACTGATAAATGAAAGAAGTTGTATTTCGCTTGTATCAGAATTTTATAAATTTTACTTCATTCGCTGCATTCTTCTCATCTATGTAACTGTTGTGATGTTAGTTCAACAGTAAAAAAGAAGTCAAGTCGAGGTAGGGTAAAAAGAGACAAGTGTATTTACAATAAGGTACAAGAACGGCTAGCTTGCCGCTAAACAGTAACAGTACGGTAACAGTACGGTAACAGTACAACCTTTTCACTCGGTGTCTCACTATTTATAGTGAGAACCGGTGTATATTCTCCACTGTAGGAACGGCCGGTACAACATTAACTATGATACTATTATTATAAAATGGGTACAAGAGATAACCTACTCGAGTTTCACAATAAGGATCTTCACGGTTAAATCCACTGAATTAATCGAGATTAATTCAGTGGATATAACCCTGAAGATCCTTATGGTGAAACTCGAGTAGGTTATCTCTTGTACCCATTTTATAATAAATTTTCTCTACTTCGTATTGAGCACTTTGTATTTGTTATATCCCTGACTTACCCCCTGAATTTTGCACCTCCCAACCATCGTGCCCATATTCACTGGTAAGTCACTTTTTATCGTTATAAATACATACTAACTATGGTACTATGTAACCCAGTACTACCGGTTTCATAGTCGGATTATTGATGATTAAACTGGTAGCCTCAAAGATTTTTTTTCTGGTGAGGAGAGTGGCTAGACTCCATGCAGAATGAAAAACAAGACCCGTAAAAGGGCGGAGGAAGTGGTTTCTCAAAGGCCATCTAGCACATTATTTCTAAAATTCAACGTCTCCTCATTGAGGCAGGGATGTGTAAACTTGGTTGCGTCAGAGCCATGCCGTCGAAAACTTGTTCTGTGTAGGATCAACTAAGGCGGACAGGTTTAGCACTCGGCAGTATCAGGGCCAAAACCCGGGAAAGGTGGCTCTGGGAAAATTCCAAAAGAACATTTTGATAATCCTCAGTAATCGACAGCTTTTGGCATACTTGTCACTGCCTCTGTGAAAAATCTGCGGCAAACTAGGGCATCTCTTTCCACTGACCGGGATATGCATGTGGAGTTTGGGTACTGTTTATGAATTTCATATTCTCTTGATACTCCTTCCATGAATTCACCATAGGTTGAATGCTGTCACAACAGAAACAGAAAGAACAGAAGAACTCTCCTACGTTGGATTATCAATTTTTCAGATCTATTAATAATGGATATTCGCTCCAGGTTTTTGTTTGTAACAAAAACTACGTCATGCTTACGTCACTATACCCGTCATAAATCGTCATATAATAGAATAAACACACTCAAAATTTGCACATGCAACATTAGACAGTCCTCATTGTTTTTAAAACAAGTTTTAATAAATACATGGCTGTTATTATATATCTATATATAGTTTGTTTTATTTTAATACATATTTAAAGTTTACATTTCAAATTGTTTTATTTTTTAATCCTTTAATGAATTTGATGATTTTACTTACTTGCTGAGATTGAATTTTTTACTCCCACCCCTCAGGCAATATTGCTGTATATTGAAGGCATTTAAAAGAAGGTGAAAACGGAAATAGGGTCTTCCGGTTGGATCGAGGCAGGGAGAAGACGAAAAGAGTAACAAAGGACTTTTTCCGGGTAAAGCGAACAAAGAAGGATGGGTAACAATAAGTTCGGAAATAGATTTGTCCGCTGATAAAGATAACAAAAGAAAACGCGTAGGCGTTTGATATATATGAAAGGAAGTCAGGGATCCCATGTCAGTCAGAGAGTCAGACAGCGGACGGCGAACAGAGCACAAGGAGCGACCGTCAACACGGTCCAACGCTGCCAGTGTGCAGTGAGGTTTGTCCACCCCTTCCACGTCCCCAGCGCCAGCCATCCCAACCGTAGTAGTAGTCATCGTCAACCCTTTGGCATTCCTATTGTCACGCTCGCCACCCACCAGCCGACGGAGAGAACTAAAGTCAACTCCTACTATACCCATGTGTTGTGGTTTCTTAAGTCCGACTACATACTTCGCCACGTGATATACATACCTGCAACGTATATTAACTACACGATTCAGCAGCGTGAGTTTGAAGAAGCCGCTATATAACATATTTGAATTTGATGTCAGTATATAACATATACGTTTCAAAAATCTATTTTTACATCGCTCGGAGGGTGTTTTTTTATTTTGCACTACTCTGTATAATATTTTTTTCTAGAGGAGAAGTACAAATAATAACACAAAGGACGTTATTAAAGTATCTGTTCAATAGGGGAGGTGGATTTTTCACTTTTAAAAAATATCAAATTGTCCATCTATGCGAACGGTGTGTGGTAGTATACTGAATACTGATACAAAAATTAGATCTTTTACTTGCACCATTGTTTGAGGAAATAGCATCAAAGATCGTCTACTAAAATGCACTAAAAATCCTCTTTTTCTAAATTTGGCGAAAACGAGGATTTCAGTGCATTTTAGTAGACGATCTTTGATGCTATTTCCTCAAACAATGGTGCAAGTAAAAAAAATAATTTTTTGCATCAGTATTCAGTATACTAACAACCAGAATTCGCATAGATGAACAATTCGATATTTTTAAAAAGTGAAAAATCAACCTACCCTAGTGTTCAATGAAAATGCAGGAAATTTTGATTGAATTTGTATGATATAAAAAAGTGACAAATCTTTCTTTCTAACCCAATGATTCCTAAACTCTCGCTCATTATGTTTTGTTTGTCTTTCTAATCTGTTTTCTCAGCTGTGATTATCAGTACAGCAAGATCTTGCTAAATATTGTCTTTGTGTGTCTGTGTGTGTGTGTGAATGCGTGTCATATCACATTTTGTCTAGTGCAGAATTACTAATTAAAATGAGCCACACTCGAGCGTGCAGATCATTTCCAAGGGGAATTTGCATTTCATTTAATGGCTACAATATGCCAGTTCTTTTCTTCTATTATAAATTAACTATTATATTAATATGTTCTTCATTATCTTTTCTCATGAAAGACTTTCTTTCTTAGTTTAAAAAACAATAAATATTATTATTAACAATAGCTTAATAACGCCCAATTCATCTCGGACCAGATCTCTCTCTCTCTCTACCCCTCTCTCTCTCTCTCCCCCTCTCTCCCTCCCTCTCTAAATATACATATATATGTGTGAGTGTGTGTGTGTGTGTGTGTGTGTGTGTGTGTGTGCGTGTGTTTGCGTATGTTACTGTATGTGCGTATTCTGTATGCGTATAGTATGATTTAAACCATATGAAATCTTAAGCGGGGGGTTAACTGGTTTGAATTCAGATTTTTCCTTCTCCGAGACTGGTTTTCTAGCCATGGTTAAAGAACTTAGTCCGTCCAACTATTTACCCAAATCTGGAGGGAGAATAGTTGGATGCATACCTTTCCCAAGGGTATTAGTACTATGTGAAATGCAAAACAACCCAACCAGTATTTGAAGTCATAAAGACAAGTCCATTTCCTACGACTCGAAATATTAGAAAACGCGTCTCCAACCACACACACACACACAGACACACACACAGACACACACAGACAGACAGACAGACACATATATATATATATATATGTATATATATATAGAGTATCGACCGTAAATTAGTATAACCCTTAGAATATTTTTAAAATATTCATTTTCTTATTGTTTTTTTTTGGGGGGGAGGTGTTTCTTGTGGAAAAGTATAAAACATAAACTGATATTCATCATCAATCATGTTGCGCGCGCAGCACGGATATCCATGACAATCTTTCGCCAACCTTCCCTATTACACATGGCCCTTGGGAGGTCCTCTGTGCAGCATCCAGAGTCTTCGCATAGTTGGTCAATGTAGGTCCTTAGCGGGCGTCCTACGTTAGCATGTCCATGTGTTGGCTTCAACAGGAGAACGTCGCTTAGGTACTATTTATCAGCAAGCTATACAAAATTAATATATAATTTCTGCCAATAAAATATCAATACTATATATAATTTTGCGTGTGGTTGTACTTATATTTGAACTGTTATATATTCCTATTTTTTTATTTAAAAAACACTTTGCATTAGAATACGGAATAAACACTAATTAATAATATCCGCTTTAATTATATATTGTTCAGCTAGAAAAAATAAAACACTGCTATATTTTATAGAGAAGATAATTTTCTATTAAGATGATTTAAAGAATTGTACAATACAACTATCATTAAATAAAATAATTATATATATATATATATATATATATATATATATATATGTATATATATATAGTATGAACAAAATGTAAATAAGACAAGCAGGAATATTTCTTATATTTTGTTTATTCTCAACTAGTTTCGACCTTAGGTCATCGTCAGGAGAAAATTTCTTATTTGAAGAAATTGTTAATAGATTTTTTGAAAGGGAGCATTATAGAAGAACTATAAAAGTTGAAGTGTTTTTGAGGGTTTGACATGCTATCAAAATCCGGGTAGTCGAGTGTGTTAGTAGTAGCATGTCCATTTGTTCCGTGGAAAACCTCTATGAGGTGGGTTATGTTTTTAATGCTCTTATATATGTGAGGGAGGGTTCATGGGAGTTGTGTATATGTGTATACATATAAATGTATGTGTGTGTTTACATATATGTGTGTGAAATATATATATATATAATATATATATATATATATGTGTGTGTGTGTGTGTGTGCGTTTGTGTGTGTGTGTGTGTGTGTGTGAGTGTGTGGTGTGTGTGTGTTGCATAATCTATGTGGTAGCATTGATTATTGGCAAAACCTGTAGGGGAATTCTACGGTGTTTTCATATCACGGGACGGAAAACTACAGAACAATTGAAATCTTGCACGTTACGTGATTTTGACTAAGTTAGTCAGTTGCAGCCGAGATGTGACCTAGGACAGACGTATCCTACTTCGTCTAGACTCAGCTCCGTCCGATGAGTTAGGAACGGGCAAATGAAACTTTATAAAGCCATAAGTTTTGTTAATCAATTAGGCCTGCCCTTACTTAGAAAATGAAGAACCAACAAGAGAAGAAAGAAGCAACAGGTAAAGAGAGACCAGACTAGACGATCACGCCCCAGATAAAAAGAGAAGAAGCAGGAAACGACAAAATGGCCCAAGTAGAAAGTAACAACCAAGTAAGTTAAATCTATCTGTCTAAATATCTCTCTGATGTCTCGGTGTTAATCACTTTCTCTCAATTGCGAAGCAACGCTGGTTATATACCCGACGAGAAAGGGGTACGTTACATATATATTTTCTGGTGCCGTGACCAGGATTTTGGAAGCATGTGGTTGTTCAAATCTGCGTTTGTGTTTTAAGATAGGAGATCACAGATGGCCATATTGTCTTTAAAAAAATATTGTATTGTATTCGTGCATGTAAGAACACACAGCGCGGAGAGATAGATAAATAGTAAATAGAAATATTAATGCTTCGCATTAAAGAAGTACGTAAAATGAATTTGAAAACTTGGTAAAGATGGTATGTTGCATAATTACTGTGGTAGCATGGATTATTGGCAACACCCTGTAGGAGAATTCTGCGTGGTGGGGGGGCAGTGTATTAATATTACGAAATGGAAAATCTTTGAAATCTCGCACGTCACGTGATTTTAACTTAGGTCAGTTGACAGTCAGATCCCGGATGGAACACGTCTGTTCCAGACGTGTTCCATCCCGGCTGTCAGCTCCGCGCGATGAGTTACAAGAGACAAAGAAAACTTTGAGAAGCAATAAGTCTTATTAATTAATTAAGCATGCCTTAGTTAGAAAATGAATAACCACCAACAGAAACCAGACTAGACGATCATGCCCGAAATAGAAAGAGAACTAGAAATCCAGCATGGCGACTCGGTGGCATGGAAGGAGAAGAAGAAAGATCACAAATGGCCGAAGTAGAAAGTAATAACCAAGTAAGTTATGTATCTGTCTATATATCTCTATGATGTTACTAATACTCTCTCTCTCTCTCTCTCTCTCTGTTACACGAAATAACTCATTGTTTATATACCCGCAACATGGGTATATAACATCAACATCCATTAACAAGAAAAAATAACTGTAATTTTATTCTTTACTTCCTATCTTAACTAAATAGTTAAATTAGGAAAATTTAGCAATGAAAGACAGAAGTGATGGAAGAGTAAGTTTCAGTCGTTCTATATTTCGATTACAACCCCCTCTGTTTCAAATCAAATCTATTTGCATTTAAATTTAGTTTCATTAGACATTCCAATCTAATATAATATTCTATCACATTAAAACTTGAATGCTTGCACCCGGAGGGTGCATATATTTGCATATATATTTGCATATATTTGCTAGTACATATAAAGAGTGCAAACATTTAAATGTGAAAAAGCCCATCTTATATTTTTTTAATCTCAACAAAAATAAATAAATAAATGAAATAAACAAAACACCCTGATCTTATGTCAACTAGTATTTGCTTTCTTTTCCTTCTTCATTTTAACCCTTTAAATGTGTTTTTAAACGATTCAAATGAGCATAAATCTAAAATGGTGTCATTGCCTTTCATTTTGAAGCAATTCGTGAAATTTCAGTCAACTTTTGCTGCCCTGTCAGCTGGGGCTTTTGAATACACCGACGGCACCTCTCCAGAGGGCTAAGATCCCCGCGACAATGGGGCCACCAGTTGGCCGTGGGGGACGACCCGTGATACTTAAGGATGGAACTTTAGTGGTTGAGCAGCCCATGACATGCAACACTCCACTTTGGCTCTTACTAAGGCTTGACAAGCGATCGGAGATGAGTTATAAAAATGAGTTCTAAAAACAATGTGTTTAAAAAATTGAGTTAAAACCAACCAACCAGCCAACCAACCAACTTTTGTGGCAACGATTTGTCTTCCCTAGTTGCGGATGGTGTTTGTAGAATAATCATACTAGTTCCAATTACCGTCGAATTGGTAAGACAAGGCAGCAAGCAGTTGTAACCTAATACGAACCTGGATTGCTGCAAAGACTACTGCAAAATGGCAGGTTATTTATGAAGCCTCAGAACATCATACAAACCAAGCAGCCAATCAGGACTCAAGGAATGGAATCACCCAAATGCATGAGTGGACTATTCTGAATTCTCATAAGTACCAGTTGTCTTGACACTGGTTCAGTTGTGCTTGGCCAGTTGCTGTTGTTCAAACCAATAGTAGACTGACTGACTGACTTCAATAGTGCTGGTAGTGGAAAAGACATATCCTCTCTTGTCGCCAGGGTTTTGCCACTAGGTGGCGCACACACCCGGGCTATTTAAACACAGCCCGGGAAAAATTAACTTTTCCTTTCATCTGGTATCCACCAAGATGCACTAGACAAGTTTTGTCTCTGTCTATTAAAGCTTGGGAGGTTCCCCCCGCCCAACTATAAGTAAGTGACACTTCTCTCCATTTGGTAGCCTCACTTTAACTCTTCAAGAAACCTTTCTTCCTTCCTCAGAACGTTCGTAAATATATATGCAACAAAAATCCGACAGAGAGGTACATAACTGATGTAATGAATATGTAAATACCTAGGTAGCCCCTCGCTATAAGCTGATTGGATAGTGTCCTCCATAAATATTCGACACTGTGGTAGTACAAGCGCTTACTAGCCTACTAGCAAGACTGTGCTAACTAAATATGCTCAGACAATAGTCTGTATTTTGTTATTGATATATCCGGGTTAAGGGATCTATTATGAAGTTGTCGTAAGATATATTATCGCAGGTAAATAGAAGCTGGTGCGTCAAGTAGCAGTACATCTTCCGAGCAGTCCGCGTGATAGTCTTGCTTGTAGGCTAGTAGGCGCTTGTACTACCACAGTGTCGAATATTTATGGAGGACACTATCCAATCAGCTTATAGTGAGGGGCTACCTAGGTATTCACATATTCTTTACATCAGTTATGTACCTCTCTGTCGGATTTTTGTTGCATATATATTCACTTACGTTCGGAGGTTTCTCTGAAGCATTCTAACATGTTAGTGAAACCAAAACTCCATTTAATTCTTATATCCCCCCGCCCCTCCCCCCAAAAAAAGGCGGAGAGCTTTTATGCAAAAAATATAAAACTCTTTTAAGTAAATGAAAACAACAAAACAAACTGGAATTTATTGAAAACTTAATCATTACTCTATTTCACCAATGTCGACTTGTACGACTTCAAGCTGGCTATCATTTTGTTTTGCAATAAAATCGCCAACAGATCCGGAGGCAACGCCCTTCTTCTCCCGAATAAAAATAGCTATCATGTCAAAAATTCTACATTAATTGGAATGTCATACGGTTGAAATTACCCGTTTGTGTGGCACAAGTTCGCTAATCGTTTTCAAAGTTCACATTCAGTTGTTACTACGATGTGTCCAGGCTCAGCAAATGTCAGCAGCTTTTAGGACGACATTTTGGACTTCCGAATCTCACAACGTTTATTTACCTCCACCACACCACAACCCCCACCCACCCACCCCTTTTTTTTTTTCAATTCTCATTCTCCACTATTTTCTACACATCTCTTCTCTCGTCTTGCTAACTTTGCTGTTTTTGTTTTTTTACTCTTTTTATTTTATTCCGTCATCTTTTTTATCATCTTGCTTTCAAGATTTTTTTTTTTTCGACTGTTCTAAAGAAGATTATTCAAAATCTTTTTTTTCTTCTCTCGTTCAAATCTTTTCTTTTTAAAGATTAAGATTTTTTGTTCATTATTTTCTATTCTTATATTTCCTATCTTACTTTATTCTTCTCTCCTTTTTTTCTTTCTTTCTTTCTTTTTTTCTTCTTTTCTTTCCTTATCATCCTCCTTCTTTTCTTCTTTCTTTCTTTCTTTCTTCTAATCTTTTTCCTCTTTTTCTAACATTTTCTTCTTTTTTCTTTCTTTTCTTCCTTATCATCCTCCCCTTCTTTCTTTCTTTCTTTCTTTCTTCTTTCTTTTCTTAATCTTTTTCATCTTTTTCTAACTTTTTCTATCTTTTTCTTTCTTTTCTTTCCTTATCATCCTCCTTCTTTTCTTTCTTCTTTCTTTCTTCTTTCTTTAATCTTTTTCCTCTTTTTCTATTTTTTTCTTTTCTTCCTTTCTCCTTATCTCTCTTTCTTTCTTTCTTTCTTTCTTCTTTCTTAATCTTTTTCCTCTTTTTCTATCTTTTTTTCTTTCTTTTTTCTTTCTTTCTTTCCTATCATCCTCCTTTTTCTCTTCTCTTTTCTAATCTTTTCCTCTTTTTCTCTTTCTTTCTTTCTTTTTCCCTTCTTTCTTTCTTCCTCCTTCTTTCTTCATCTTCTTCTTTCATTCTTTAATTTTTTCCCTGTTTCTACTTTTTCTTCTTTTTCTTCCTCTTTTTTCCTTTCTCATCCTCCTTTTTTTTCTCTTCTTTCTCTTTTCTTTTCTTACTTTTAATTTATATCTTTCTCCATATTCTTGTTCCCTCTTTCTATCTTCTTTTTTCTTCTTCCTTTCTTTCTTATCATCCCGCCTCCTTCTTTCATTCCTTTCTTCCTTCTTTTTCTAATCCTTTCTCTTTTATCTTTTATCTATTTCTTTTTTTTTCTTCTCCTTACTTTCCTATCAATCCCCCCCTGCCTTCTCTTCTCGTTTCTCTCTTTTCCCTTTCTTTCCTTAATCTTTTCCCTTTTTTCTATCTTTTTTTTCTTTTTTTTTCTTTCTTTCTTTCCCTATCTCCCCTTCTTCTTTTTTTTTTTGTTCTTTCTTTTTTTTTTTTTTCTCGTATTTTTCTTTCTTTCTTTCTTTTCTTTCTCTTTCTTTAATCTTTTTCCTCTTTCTTTTTTTTTTTTTTTTTTTTTTCCTTTTTTTTTTCTATCACTGTTTTTCTTCTATTTTATTTCTTTCCCGCACACCCCCTTATCATCTTCACCTTCCTTCTTTCTTATTCGTCGATTTTCTTTTCTTTCTTTTTCTATCTTTTTCCTCTTCTATCTTTTTTTTCTTTCTTTTTCTTCTTTTCTTTCCTTATTCATCCTCCTCCTTCTTTCTTTCTTTTTTCTTCTCTCTTCCTTTTCACTTAGCCCATCCCTCCTTCTTTCTTTCTTCTTTTCTTATCTTTCTCTCTTTTATTCTATCTTTTTTTCTTTCTTTTCTTTTCCTTTTCAGTTTCCCTTCTGTCTTTACTTTCTTTCTTTTTCGTTTCTTTCTTTTCGTTGTCTTCCTTTCTTTCTTTCTTATCTTCTCCCCGTATTTCTTATTCTTTCTTTCTCTTTGTCTTCTTCTTCTTTATTTTCTCTTCTTCCTTTTTTATCTTTTTGTAAAATTCTTTTATTTTCTTTCTTTCTTTCTTTCTTCTTTCTAGTCTTTTATATTTTCTTTCTTTCTTTTCCTTTCTATTTCTGGCCTTGCCTTTTCTACATTTTTCTTTCATGTTCACATTCTTTCAATCGTTTTTTATTTCCCTTTTAACTTTTTTAAATTTTCTTATCATTTTTTGAAGGAATAGTCTCCTCCATTTTTATTATTCAAACTTCTTCTTTTGTCCTTCTTTCCTTTCTTTTCTTCTTTCTGTTTTGACATTTTTTACTCCTAATTTTTACTCCTAATATTTTACTTCTATTTTCCTCCTTTTCTTTCTTTTCTTTTATTCTTGCTTCTTTTTCTTTTCTTCTTTTTCTTTGTTTTTTCTCTTTCTTTCTTCTCTTTTCTTACACCTTTTTTTTTCCTTCTTTTTTTATCCTTTCTAATTTTCCTTTCACCATTTTTCTCTTTTCTCATTTTTCCTCTTTATTTTTACTTTGACTTTTTTTTTCTCATTTCATTTATATTCTCATTTTTTTCTGGGTTTTGGGTGTTTATTTATCTGTTTATCTATTTTTCTATTTCAGTCACCATTTTTTTTTCTCTTCCCATTTGCCTTTCTTCGTTCTGTCTCACATTCTTATTCTCATTTAATCCCATTCTTCGTTTCTTTCTTATCTTGCATGGCGACCTGTGATGCTTAAGGGCGGAATCAAGGTTAATTAGCTGTCCATAACATGCAACACTTCACTTTGGCCCCTACTTAGGCTAGACGTGCGATCGGAGAGGCCCCCTTTGATCAACCGGCTGGTCACTTCAAGCCCTAGCACCAATATGATTGTCCCAATCCTATTGCTCTTATGGCAAGCCTCAACCCATTTTATCATATATGTGCTAGAAGGCGGTGGCTGAGGGTTTTATTGTCCTGGGTATGACTTTAAACTCTATCTGATGGTGAGGTTCCAATTCTGGCGTTGTGGGGAATGTGGAGTACCCCTTCATCAATATTGCTTTCAGTCCACTCCGATTCGGCCTAATAGTATCTGTTAGGTCACGACATCTAGGGGTTGAAAGAACAAAATGAATTCTAAAATATGTGTTTAAAAATTCAATTTATAAAGAAATTGAGTACCCATCAATAATGAATAAAACAATACGTCTTCAGCATAGAATGACCCAACGCGTGTTGACATGCCATAAAAACCTAACCAACCAAGAAAAAATATTCTCTTTCTTTTTTCAGCTCACCGTTCTTCAATTTACTTCTTCCTCTTTTTTTTTTTATTATTTTTTACTTCATATATTAAACAGTTTCTCTCTTTCTTTCTCTCTTTCTTTCTTTCTCTCTTCCTTCTTTCTTTCATTCTTCCTTTCTCTTTCTCTCTCTCTCTTTTTCTCTTCTCTCTTTCTTTCTTTCTCTTTTTCTCTCTTTTTCTCTTCTCTCTTCTTCGACTCCCTTTTCAAATCTATTTCCTCTTTTTTCATTATTCTTTACTTCATATATCCAACTGTTCTCTCTCTCTCTCTCTCTTCTTTCTTTCTTTTCTTTCTTTTCTTTCTTTCTTCTCTTTTTCTCTTCTTTCTTTCTTCAACCCTCCTTCCTTCAATCTATTTTCTTTTTCATTATTCATTACTTCATATATTCAACCGTTTCTTCTCTTTTTTCTTTCTTTCTCTCTTTCTTTCTTTCTTTCTTCTCTTTCTTTCTTTCTTTCTTTCTTTCTCGCTAATTTCCTTTATTTTTTTTTCTTCTTTCTCTTTTTTCTTTCTCTCTTTTTTGTTTGTTTTTTCTATATTCTTCTTTGCTGTTCAATATTTGAAACTTTTATTTTCATTTATTATTCTTTATTCCTTTTTCCTTCATTTTATTTATTCCTTCTTTCAATTCGCCTTTTCACTTCACATTATTCTTTCTTTTTCTTTCCTTTCTTTCTAATTTCGGTCTCTCTTTCTCCTATTTAATTTTCCTCTTTTTCTTTATTCTTTACTTCATGTATACAACAATTTCCTTCGTTTTTTTTTCATTCTTCTTCCTTTTTTCTGCATGCTGTTCACTATCTTCATTCATATTTCTTTTTCTTCCATTTACATTTATTTCGTTTCTTTATCCCTTCTTTCAATATCTCTTTTACTTCTCACTCATTCCATGAATATTATTCTTCCTTTTTTTCTTTCTTTCTTCAACTACCCTTCTTCTATTTTCCTCTTTTTACATTATTTTACTTCATACATCAAACTGTTTGTTTCTTCTTTTTTCTCTTTCTTTCTTTCTTTCTTTTCTTTCTTTTCTTTATCTTCTGTTCTCTCTCTCTCTCTTTTTCTTTTCTCTTTCTTTCTTTCTTTCTTTCTTTCTTCTTTCTTTTTTCTTTCTAAACCCTCCTCCAATCTATTTCCTCTTTTTTCCTTCAGACATCAAACTGTTCTTTCTTTTCTTTCTTCTTTCTTTCTCTCTTCTCTCTTCTCTCTTTCTCTTCTCTTTCTTTTTTTCTTTCTTTCTAACTTTCTTTCTTTCTTCGACCCTCCTCCAATCTATTTTCCTCTTTTCATTATTTTTACTTCATACATCAAACTGTTTCTTTCTTTTCGTTGTCTTTCTTTCTTTCTCTCTTTCTCTGTCTCTCTCTCTGTCTGTCTCTTTCTTCTTTCTCTTTCTTTCTCTCTTTCTTCTAACTTCTTTCTTTCTTCGACCCCTCCTCCAATCTATTTTCCTCTTTTTCATTTTTTTACTTCAGACATCAAACTGTTTCTTTCTTTCTTTCTCTCTTTTCTCTCTGTCTGTCTGTCTCTTTCTTTCTTTCTCTTTCTTTTTTCTCTCTTTCTTTCTAACTTTCTTTCTTTTCGGATCCCCTCCAATCTATTTTCCTCTTTTTTCATTATTCTTACTTCATACATCCAACGTTTCTTTCTTCATTCTTTCTTCTTTCATTCATCATTTTTTCTTTCTTTCTTTTTTTTCTTTCTATATCTTTTCTGTTCTTCACTGTCTTTACTTTTTAGGCTTTAGTTCTTTTTCCTCTATATACTATTCTTTCTTTCTTTTTTATTTTTCAATTACCTTTTCCCTCCTCACTCAGACTATCAATATTTTCCTTCTTTCTTTCTTTCTTTCTTTCTTTCTTTCTTTCTTTCTTTTAGTTTCCCTTATCATTCCTACAATAATTCGTACTTTCCGTTCTAATCCTCAACTCTCCTACCAACTGGTTGAGCACAATTTCCTTCCCACTTCCCTTTTCAAGAAGACACTGCCTCATTTTCCTTCCTCCCCTTCATATATGCATTACTTCCGGCACGTACACTCTTCCTCTTCCTCTTTCACTCCTCTCCCTTCACCACCACCCCCTTCCCGCCTTACATTGCATTCAATAAAGCTCCGAATTTATTTCTATTAATGCTAATGTAATGTCCTTTCAATTCTTTACTGCGTAGAACGGGAAACTTTTTGACTGAAAGAAAATTTTCCTCTGTGTGTTTAACACGAAGCATTTTCTCTTTTTTTATTATATAGACATCAATTAAAATAACATTAAAGTAAGTGTCATATTTTCACATTCGTTCTTATTTAGTTTCATTAGTCTTTCTAATTTAATATAATATTTCATTACATTATATTACATTATTATATTAATGAAATAGCTCACAAATTAGGACTGAGCCTATTCTAGTAGTGACCACCCCAAAGAAGTGTTTAACAGGTGTGAATTCAGAGTTTTCCTTCTACTAGACTGGTTACCTAACCAAGGTTAAAGAGCCCAATGAAATAGATCACTAAGTAGGACCGAGCCTATTCTAGTAGTGACCACTCCAAGAGGAGTTTAACAGGTTTGAATTCAGAGTTTTCCTTCTCCTAGACTCGTTGCCTAACCAAGGTTAAAGAGCCCAGTGAAATAGATCACTAAGTAGGACTGAGCCTATTCTAGTAGTGACCACTCCAGAGGAGTTTTAACAGGTTTGAATTCAGAGTTTTCCTTTTCCTAGACTCGTTGCCTAACCAAGGTTAAAGAGCCCAGTGAAATAGATCACTAAGTAGGACTGAGCCTATTCTAGTAGTGACCACTCCAAGAGGAGTTTAACAGGTTTGAATTCAGAGTTTTCCTTTTCCTATACCGGTTGCCTAACCAAGGTTAAAGAGCCCAGTGAAATAGCTTACACTTTTATAACGTAGCAATTGTCAGTTAGGAAGAATGCCCGAAAGAAATATGAGAAAAACATAGAGACACTGAAGCGATAACGCTAATCTGTTCAAAATGGAACATAAGGAAAACATGAAAAGAAAGAAAGAAGGAGAAAGAGAGAGAGAGAAGAGAGAGAGAAAGAGAGAGAGAGAGAGATAGAAGGGGGGCACATCAAGATTATTATACTCTACAATAGCTGTTAAGTGAACATATCAAACATTGTAATAATTAGATTATCATACCGTGGTATATCCACAGGTTCTGCTAGTTTATTACTAACATAGTCATTATATGTGAGAGACTGCGTGTGAGCATGTGCGTGTGAGTCTTTGTTGTGTTGTGTGTGTGTGTGTGTGTGTGTGAGAGAGAGAGAGAGAGAGAGAGAGAGAGAGAGCAAGAGAGAGAGAGAGAAGAGAGAGAGTTAGGAAAAATATTAAGGGTGAGCGTATGTAAGCGATAACGCTAATCTGTTTTAATCGAATATAATGAAAAGATAAAAAGAAGGAAAGAAAGAAAAATAGTGTGCGTGTGTGGGTGAGAAGAAAAAGAGAAAGAGAGAGAGAAGAGAGAGAGAGAGAAAGAGAGAGAAAGAGAGAGAGAGAAAGAGAGAGAGAGAGAAAGAGAGAGAAAGAGAGAGAGAGAGAGAAAGAGAGAGTCTGTGTGTGCATGTGTGAGTTAGACAAAGGGACACACACAAAAAGTGTGTGTGTATTTGTATATGTGTGTGTATATGTATGTGTGAATGAAAGAGAGAGCCGTAAAGAGAAAGAGAGAGAGAGAGAGAGAGAGAGAGAGAGAGAGAGAGAGAGAGAGAGAGAGAGAGAGAGAGTGTGTGTGTGTGTTGTGATCGTAATGCATCGAAAAAACATATCATAAATGGTTTTGTATAAATGTTGTACACTTAAACGTTTCTTTGAGAATAAAACAATTTAAAATCTAATTTACAACTGAATGTTGATTTAGTTAGGGTCTGCATTTATTCTGAACATTGTTATTAATCATCCATTATATGTTAGAGAGTTTGGGTTTGGCAGAGAGAATGAAATAAAAAGAACGAGATAGAGTTAAATCAAGGTTCTTTTACTATTTACATGTTGAAGTATTAACAATAGCTCCTAAGTAAAGATATCAAACCTTGTAATAATTAAATTATCATACTGTGGTATATCAACTGGTCCTGCTAGTCGTATATATCTATATATTTTTGAAATATTCGATAATTTACAAACTGTCGTACGCCTCGATGATAATGATGCTGATGATGAGGATGATAACCAGTTTCACAATGTTTTCCGATCAAGCTAAAGCTACAATTCTTCCAAACCGTAGTCATATCAGTGCTACTGTATGACTGCACCACTTGGACCCTAACGAAGATCCAAGAGAATAAGCAAGATGGGAGCTGCACAAGAATGCCGCGTGTGATCTAACACAAACCGTGGAAACAGCATTGCACGAGGAAGCAGCTGTACGGCCACTTGCCCCCTATCACTCAAACCATCCGAGTGAAACGAACAAGATATGTAAGGAGTGAAGTCCGGTGGAATCCAGCACATGGAAACGTCAGGTTGTACCAATTGTAATAGTTGCCCTTGGAACGGTCCTCAAGGGTCTGGAAAAGAGTTTGAATGAACTGGAAATCAGAGGAAGAATCCAGATCATCCAAACTAATGCATTGTTAAGATTGGCTTGAATACTCAGAAGAGTCCTGGAGACCTGAGGAAACTTGCTGTCACTCAGCCTCCAGTGAACCACCGGCTACGGAAGATGTGAAAGCCTCATAATAATAATAATAATAATAATAATAATAATAATAATAATAATAATCACTCAGCCTCCAGTGAGCCACCGGCTTCTGCAGGTGCGAAAAACTCGAATGGAGTGAAATAATAATAATAATAATAATAATAATAATAATAAAATAGACCAAAGGACGAGAAAATGAATGACCATGCACAAGGCTCTCCACCCTAGAGATGATATAGATAGATTGTATGTGTCAAGAAAGGAAGGGGAAAAGGTCTTGCCAACATAGAGAATGCGTAGAAACCACAATCCAACAACTTGAAGATTACACTAGGAAGAGCAAAGACAAACTACTTATGGCGGCCAACAACAGTAGAAACGGCAGATGGACAAATAGAAAAACGACAAAGACTAGAAAAGAAAAATGGGAAGAAAAACAATTATACGGACGCTTCAAACGACACATAGATGAGATTGCACATGGAAAGACTTGGACATGGTTAAGAAAGGGAAACCTCAAAAGAGAAACAGAATCACTTATAATTGCTGCACAAAATAATGCCATAAGGACAAACTACATCAAAGCGAAAATTGATAAGACCCAACAAAATAGTAAATGTCGACTTTGCGGTAATAGAGATGAGACTGTTAACCATATACTCTGCGAATGTAACAAACTAGCACAACGAGAATACAAAACTAGACACGACTGGGTTGGGAAGGTGATCCACTGGGAATTATGCAAGAAATTAAATTTTGACCACACAACAAAATGGTATATGCATAAACCATAATCTGTTCTTGAGAACGAAACGCATAAAATTCTCTGGGACTTTGAAATAAAAACGGATCACCTTATCCCAGCAAGAAGACCAGACCTAGTGTTGATAAACAAAAAAGAAAGAACTTGTCAACTGGTGGATTTTGCAGTTCCAGCAGATCACAGGTTGAAGCTAAAGGAAAATGAAAAAATAGACAAATATCTGGACCTTGCGAGAGAACTGAAAAAGTTGTGGAATATGAAAGTGAAAGTGATACCAATTGTAGTTGGTGCACTTGGAACAGTCCCAAAAGGATTGGAAAAGGGTTTGGAATGTTTGGAAATCAGAGGGAGGATTGAAACCATTCAAAACACTGCACTGCTGCAATCTGCCAGAATACTCAGAAGAGTCCTGGAAACCTGAGGAGACTTGCTGTCTCTCAGACTCCAGTGAAAGACCATCAGCTAATGCTTATGTGAAAACTGAAAAGGAGCAAATAATAATAATAATAGGAAGAATTGAGACATCTAGACTACTGCACTGTTGCAATCGGCTAGAATACACAGAAAAGTCCTGGAGAACTGAGGGGACTTGTTATCACTCAAACTCAGGAGTGAAAATAATAATTTATTGAGTAGACAATGGAGAGATCATCCTTTTTTTAAATGTTTTTTTTAATGTCAACATTGGCAAAAGGAGGTTGCAGTTTATTCCGAGAAAGTTCGTTTCGTTTTCAATAATTTGTGAGAGAAAAGAAATTACAATTAAACGAAAATCTGGCTGTTATTCATATTTCTCATGAAGCTAGAAATTTCTAATAAAAGAATCGTTTCTCAGTAGAACAATATCAGATACAATTTATATCTTATTATAATGGAGACTGTGTGTTTGTCCGTCTGTAAGCGAAACTATATCACTACTCAAGTCACAATTCACTTAGTTATTTACGTCACATTCTCCATGATTTTATTCTTATTTAAACCTCAATTATCAATAAAACTGTTTTACATAATTAATACTGCCAGCCTTATCTACATACTACTAACATGCAAGTATATTTATATATAAAACAAAATAGCGGTTTACAGTGTGAACTGGGAAGGCTAATTTGCATATTAATATTAAAAATTGGATTTTGATAAATGCGTGCTTAGTATTATTGATTTCTAATTGTTTGGTTTTCTCTTAATGAATATTAGCAAAAATTTCGGGTATATATATATATATATATATATATATATATATATATCATATAGCATATATTATATATATACATCATATATATATGTATATATATGTATATGTATATATCATATATATATATATATATATATATATATATATATATATCATGTATATATTATATATATATATATTTTATATATATATATATCATATATATATATATATATTATAAATATATATATTCTATATATATATATTATATATATATATATATATATAAGGTATATAAAATATATATATAATATATATATATATATATATATATATATAATATTGTTATAGGCATATACGCTATGCACTATAGTGGAATGCGCCGACGGTTACTATAAGTAACAGGAAAAATTATGGTTGACAGAAGCCAATGCGAGTCAGCTCGTAACTCTATTTGTCGGACACAATTCCCACTTTCCTCACTCTTTTGTTAATACATTTTCCTACAATTGTTACCCGTCATTTTGTATTATTTTGACCCCTTAAAATCCCACAACAAATATATATATATATATATGTATATATATATATATATATATATATATATATATATATATATACTCTCTCTCTCTCTCTCTATATATATATATATATATATATATATATATTTATATATGTATATATATATGTATATATATATTCTATATATTCTATATATATATATATATATATATATATATATATATATATATATTATACATATAATATATATTAAATATATTAGCAAATATATGCACCCTTCGGGTGCAAGTATTTAAGTTTTAATATAATAAAATATCATTAAATTAGAAAGGCTAATGTAACTGAATAAGAATGCAGAAAAAAATATTTGGATTGAAAAATAGAACAACTTTAAAACTAACTCTTCCATCATTTTCCATTACTCCCGTCTTTCATTGGTGCTAGAAGTACTACCACTCCGGGTCAGAGTGGACCACGAAGCAATGGTGATGAAGGGTTGCTCCACATTCCCCAAACCTCCAGACCCTCAGTCGCCCCTTCTTGCACCCATATGATAAAAAGGGGTTGGAGCTTGCCATAAGGGCAATAGGGATGTAAAAATCATATAGGTGCTAGGGCTTGACGTGACCAGCCGATTGATCGGAGGGGGCCTCTCCGACCGTCCTTTAGCCCAAGATAGGGCCAAAGTGGAGTATTGCAAGTCATGAACTGCTCATCCACCTGGGTTCTATCCTTAAGCATCACAGGTCACCACCCACGGCCAACAGGTGGCCCCATTGGGGGAGTCTTACCCTCTACAGAAGTGCAGTCTGTGCATTCTAACGCCCCGCCGACAGGGCGGGGTTCTTTTTCCAAAGTTGTTTATGTTCACAACAATCCTGTAGATTAAATTACTATTTGTCTGATCAAAGTTCTATAACATAGATTGCTAGGCACTGATATTTATAATAAACATTAAATACTTGGTAATAATATGCATACACTGTACAATCTCAAGGCATGTGTGGCGAAGTGGTTATCATCATGGGAAAAGGTTCCCGAGTCCGACAAGAAATACCTGAAGAAGGCCGGGGGGCACATCGACTGAAACGTTGTACAGGTAACAATAACGGTGAGGACAATAGTCGGAATAATCCAAATAATACTAATTATCAAGCCTCATCTCAAAAATTCAGAGAAAAAGGAAAGTGACCCGTGAAAATAAGTAAACATACTATAACTTAATTGATTTTTTTCATCAATATCAGTTTCCCAAGTTAAAATCTTTACTCCCATTTGATCTTTTAATATTCATTCATTCTACCAGAAAAGAAACGCCTTCTAGGCGGTGTCAAAACTTATTTTTGAAAGATATTGCCTGAGTGGAGTGAGAGGTAAAAAAAATCAATGTCATAGTGTTTTTATCATAAGTAAATAAAATCATCAAATTTATTAAAGGATTTAAACAAAATAAAACAATTTGAAATGAGACTTAGTTCTGCCTTCCTCAAAGAAAATGTTGCGTACATCTATTAATTATTAATTAAACAATTATTTTGAATATTTTACACATAAATTTTACAAAAAAACGTAAGTATTCATCTATTTGTAAACTTTTAGTTAACTTCTTGGAACTGAAAAAACGTCGAGATAGAAAATAATTTGTAAATTGATTACAAATTTCACAAATATATTTTTATTTTTGCATTTAAAGTTTTTTTTTTACAGTTTTTTAATTAATTTCGTAGTTTATACGTTTATATGATATATAGTTTATTTATTACAATGGAAAAGATTCAAACGTTGAATTATAAGAAACAGCTTTTATCTATTTTATTAATATTAATTGTTCCTTATTCTATGTATTGGCGATTTTGGTAATTGTGACGTAAGCAGTGACGTAGTTTTGGTTACCGACAAATAGAGACAGAATCTCAATTATTAATAGATTTATTTATTATTAAGACTAGCAAAATAAAAATAAAAAACCCCGACGATGTAAAAACGATTTTTTGAAAGATATTAACTGTGTGGGATTTAAAAATTCATTGTCAGAGAGTTTGCACCCTAAGTAAGTAAAATCATCAAAGTAAAAAATAAAACAATTTGAAATGAAAGCTTTGTTATGATAACGTAAATATATATTAGAATAAAACAAATTATATATAAATATATAATACCGGGCATATATTTATAAAAACTTGTTTAAAAAAAACCAATGAGGATCGTCTAATGTTGCATGCTCAAATTTTGAGTGTATTCATTCTATGTTATGACGAATTGTATTATGTGACGTAAGCAGTGACGTAGTTTTTGTTACAGAAAAATAAAGAGCGAATCTCCATTATTAAGATTGTCTGCTCTTTACTTAGATAAAAAATTAGATATTCATTTCTATGAATTAGCATTTTTTATCGCAATTGAATTACAGACGTCACAGATTTAATGGCATTTGCTTTGCGTCTTTCAGCGATTCAAGTTTGACAGTAAGAAAGCAAGATTTGTTTTCTCTTTTGTTTTTATCTCATTGAGACATACTGGGGTATTAGTGTAGGTCGATTTTTCACTTTTTAAAAATATCAAATTGTCCATCTATGCGAAAGTTGTGTGTTAGTATACTGAATACTGATATAAAAAATTAGATCTTTTACTTGTACCATAGTTTGAGGAAATAGCATCAAAGATCGCCTACTAAAATGCACTAACATTTTGGCTTTCGGAAAAATCCAGCCTAGAAATTGGTTAGAAAATTTACCGCTTTCAATATTTAAATGAAAAATGTTATTTTATTTTATTAAAATGAAACGAATTAAATATTATTGATGAAATTCAAATTGAAAATGTGCCCCCCCCCATCATCATCGACACCTCTGATATGCTGCTTTTTACCTCATTAATTAAGCGGTAACAGACGATCTTTCATGCTATTTCCTCAAACAATGGCACAAGTAAAAGATCTAATTTTTGATATCAGTATACTGTGTACTAACACACAACTTTCGCAATGATGGACAATTTGATATTTTAAAAAAGTGAAAAATTGACCTACCTTACTGGGGCATGGATAAGAAAGTTTTGGAAGTCAGGAGGGATGTTTCGTTAAAATAATGGTAACATTTTAACTGTGAGAGAGGTAGCACCTATTTGTGCTGCTAATATAAAAATACTTTGTCATTTTAACAACGATGGTCGTCGCGATTCGAACTCCGAAGTGTCAAAGTCATGGGCTACTTGCGAGAAAAGTTAACCACCCTCACATCTACCCGCTGTTTTGTGCCCGCTTATATATTATTTACCTTTCATTTCTTTTCTTTTTTTTATTTTCTATTATTTATTTATTTATTTATTTTTTTTTTGACGTGTGATGGTGTGAGATTTAGCGGTTTACGTTTTTGTTAATAGTTGCTAGAGTTCACGTTAGAGATTACACATTCTTTTGAGATAATGTCAAACAGATTAAAGAAGAAATATTAGTCATGTGCCTGGATATTATTTTATTTCGTTTTGTCACATCCAGATTTGTAATTGGAGACTTTAGCATGTTGCATTACGGAAAATCGGTTTATGCGAAGAAGAGCAAAAAGGGGTTGTCACGTGGGTCTCAAGATAATCCGTCATCTCAACTTTCGTTAGTTCCTTAATTATAAGATTGAAGGTTGGATGAGTAAATGTGAGATGGCACGTCAACTACCCACTCAAAGGACGAGTGACAGGAGAACCGTCTCTTCCGCAAGGTTTTGCCTTAGGTAAAGATCTGGATGTCCGATACAGCACCTTAATTATTTTTTGTTAAGTCGAATGGTACAAAATATTGGTAAACTTAAGTCTCAAGAATGGTGAAATGTTAAATATGTTTATCATCATCATCATCATCATCATCATCATCATCATGTTGCGCTTTCAGCGCGGATATCCATGATAATCTCTCTCCACCCGTCCCTCATTATCGAGAGGTCCTCTATGCAGCATCCCGCATCCGCACAGAGCTGATCAATGTACGTTTTTGCTGGTCGGCTCACACTGGCTTGTCCATGTGCTGGCTTCCACAGGAGGACGTCGCTTATGAGTTCGTCCTTGCTTCTCCAGCAGTGTCCAGCGTGTCCGTCTTACTCGGAAGGTTTGTGTGATATGTAGCAGGTGGCCGTACAGCTGTTATCTCAACCATCGACGGCAAACTCCTAAACTCTGTAGAACAATTTAGATACTTAGGCAGTAACATCTCTTCCACAGAAAATGACGTTAGTGCACGCATAGGAAAAGCATGGGCCGCTATAAATAAACTATCGATCATATGGAAATCCAACCTCACAGACAAGTTAAAGAGACGGTTCTTCCAGGCCGTTGTCATATCAGTACTGCTGTATGGCTGCACCACCTGGACCCTTACTAAACGACTAGAGAATAAACTAGATGGGAGCTGCACAAGAATGCTGCGGGTGATCCTGAACAAGACATGGAAACAACATCCTACGAGAAAATATGTTTATAAAACATGTATTTTATCTTGTTGGAAAATAATTGTTACAGAGTTTCATTTCTAAACCATTTAATCATGTAACAACGCAAAAGTGATTATATAATTATTTACTAAGCGTAGCTTGGATGCGGCACAAGGCCAGAAGTATGGGGCACCCACTGAGAATCGAACTCACTAACAATGGTCTTATAATTTTGCTTGCTAACCATTACAGCCCATGAGCTGCCCTAGTGGTTATATAACTATTTAAAATAGATACGAGCTTTCCTAAAAAAAAATATCACAATGTTTATAAAATAACGTTTCGAATAATCGTAAAATTCATTATCCTGATGATAACAACACATCGTGATAATTATTGTTATTTTCTTTTTCATTTTAAACAAATTGAATATGGAAAATAATTTATTTTTGTCAAAAGCCCATATTTTGAATATTTCTATAAGAATTCAAACATAAAATATAATTATAATAACTAGCAACAGAAAATGTTGTAAAAATAAACTTTTGAAAGACATTGTCTGAGAGGGTGGGAGTTAAAAACTCAATGTCAGAAGGTTTGTATCATAAGTAAGACAAATCCTCATATTTATTAAAGGAGTAAAAAACAAAAAACAATTTGAAATGAAAACTGAGCCCCGTCCCTCTTAAATAAAATGTTGCGTGCATGTAATAATTAAAACAATTATTTGGAATATTTTCCACAAAATTTTTGGTATTTATTTATATGTATTTTTTTTTTTTTAGTTAACTTCTTGTTACTGTGAAAGAAGAAAGGACGAGAGTAAAAAAAATTTAAAAAATTGCTTACTCATATTTTGAGTGTATATAGCATAAGAATATTGTGACGTAAACTGTGACGTAGAGCTATGACGTAGTTTTTGTTACAGACAGAAATATAGATAATCTCCATTATTAATAGATATTTAATGGATTTAATTGATTTGATCAAATAGTAAAATAAACGTGAATTAATCAACATTTTTGTTTTCCTTTTCTATTTGTTGATGTTTTGTTTTGTTTGTTTATTATTTCAATTATTCTAATTATCAAATTTCTTTTTTTTAATCACGATGAAATATATTTCATAATTCTCAAATAATCTGAATGATCTAATAAAAATCATTTTAATATATTGGATATCTAAATCACTTGAATATTCATTTTATATTTTATTGTAATGGAGATTGTGGGTTTGTCTGTCTCTAACCGAAACTATGTCGACTACTCAAGTCACAATTCTCTTAGTTATATACGTCACATTCTCCATGCTTTTATTTTTATTTAAAGCTCAATTATCAATAAAATTGTTTTACATTATTAATACTGTTGACCATATCAACATACTAATAACATGCAATTGTATTTATATGTACAATAAAATAGCAGTTGGCATATTGAAGTTAAAAATTTGATTTTAATAAATATGTGCTTAGTATTATTGATTTCTAATTATTTGGTTTTATCTTAATATACGCAAAAATCTCAGGGATAAATCTTTAAAAAATATTCATTAGCAAGAATTAACAGCCATTTTATTCTTTACTTCTAATTTTGACTGGAGTGGCGGAAGAGTATTATTCAGTTGTTCTATTTTTTGATTGTACCCATTTCTGTTACAAATCTTTTTAACTGCATTCTTATTTAGTTTCATTTATGGAGTCATAGGAAATGGACTCGTCGACCCGAGTTCAATTCCTGGACGAAGCTGTTTGAATTTCACATATCGCTTATACCCTTGGGAAAGGTATGAATCCAATTCTCCCTCCAGCTATGGGTAAATAGCAGGGTAGGCTGGGCTCTTTAACCCTGGCTAGGTAACCGGTCTAGGAGAAGGAAAACTCTGAATTCAAACCTGTAAAAAAACTCCGCTTAAGAAATTGACATTGTGTCACATCCGGCTCGTGCGGAGGGGTTGGTAAATATATATTTAGTTTCATTAGCCTTTCTAATTTAATATAATATTCTATTACATTTAAAACTTAAATGCTCTTGCCCGGGGAGGGCGCATATTTTTGCTAGTTATTCTAATGACTTTCTATAAGCAACTGAATCTAAATTATTTCCCCTTTCAGTTGTTTACACATTTTTAGACTAAGCGACATTCTTGTCGCCAACAGTATACAGGCAGAGTAACATTTTTGTAGTTTTATTATTGGTTTAAAGTAAGACATTTTCATTTTGGTTACATGTTGACCAATTCAATGTTAATTCATAGAAACATTACGAGGGGGTTCCATTTTTGTGTAGGATTGTGACAAGTTTGTTTTGCAAAATCTCATAATTAAAATTGAATGTTTTATTGTTTTCATGCTATTGTACTTTGACAAACAATTTTTGATCAAATTATCATTTTTTTTATATATATACTAGCAAATATACACACCCTCCGGGTGCAAGTATTTAAGTTTTAGTGTAATAAAATATTAGATTTAATTAGAAATACTACACTGAAACTATACATAAAAAAAGATTTGAAAAAAAAGGGGGTTATAATTGAAAAATAGAACAACTAATAGTTACTATTCCATCACTCCCGTCTTTCATTGCGAAATTTCCTAATTTATTTAGTTAAAATAGCAAGTAAAGAATGAAATTACAGTTATTTTTTCTTGTTAATAGATTTGTTTTAAAATTTATACCCGATATTTTAGTTCATATGCATTAAGATAAAACCACACAATTAAAAATCAATAATACCAAGCACATATTTATTAAAAACAAATGTTTAATATCAACATGCAAATTAGCCTTCCCGTTCACACTTTAAACTGCTATTTTGTTGTATATATAAATACAATTGCATGTTATCAGTATATAGATAAGGCCAACAGTATTAATATTATAAAATTAATAATTGAAGTTTAAATAGAAAATAAGATTATGGAGAATGTGACGTAAATAACTAACGGAAATATGACTTGAGTAGTGAAATAGTTTTGGTTACAGACAGACAAATGCACAATCTCCATTATAATAAGAAGATACATAATTAATTGACTTGTTTAAACATATCCTCGAGTTTGCTCATTTTATCTTATTCTAATGAGGATTGTGTGTTTGTCAATAACCGAAACTATATCACTACTCATTTCCCTTAGTTATTTACGCCACATTCTCCATTATTTTATTTTTTATTTAAATCTCAATTATTAATAAAATTGTTTAACATTATTAATACTGTTGGCCTTATATACATACTAATAACATGCAATTGTATTCATATATACAACAAAATAGCGGCTTACAGTGTGAACGAGGAGGCTAATTTGCGTATTGATTTTAATAATTATTTGTTTGGTATTATTGATTCATAATTGTTTTGTTTTATCTTAATGAATATGAGCAAAAGTCTCGTGCAAGATCTTAAAATCAATGAATTTACAAGAAGAATGTAATTTTAGCTGTAATTTTATTCTTTAATTCCCATTTTATCTAAATAGTAAAATTAGGGAAATTTAGCAATGAAAGACGGGAGTTGTAGAAGGGTAAAGTATAGTTGTCCTATTTTCCGATTATACTCCCCTCTGTTTCAAAACTTTTCATCTGCATTCTTATTTAGTTTCATTACCCTTTCTAATTTAATATAATATTTCATTACAATTAAACTGAAATACTTGCATCCGGAGGGTGCATACATTTGCTAGTGAAAATAATTCATGGTGTAATGTGAAGAGCCGGTCAGCTCCCCACTTTACCGCACAGATCAGATTACGCATACGCTGAGTTAGCAGGTACCAGTATCGAACCCGGAACCTTGCGATTCCTCGAAACCTTCTCGAACTTGCGAACCTTCTTTTCGAACTCGGGGACTTTCTTGTCGAACACCGGAGCCTTCGTGAAGGTTCACGAGTTCGAAGAGAAGATTCCCGAGGTTAACTATAGCTGGAAGGAGATTAGTCGGATGCATACCTTTCCCAATGGTATTATCACGATGTAAATGCAAATAACGTTGTCCATGATTTGAACCCGGGTCGTCGAGTCCAGGAAACTACGATGGTAACCATTACACCAGAATTAAAATCATTATCTGTCAGTGAAAGTTTTAAATGTTCTTTATAAACCGCTGCTGATGTCTACAAAGTCTGTTCATAAAACACCCGGTGTATCTGATAGTTTAATCAATTCTTTCTTTGTGTCAAAATTATATAGCATATAAAATTCAAATAAAATCAAATTAAAATGCAGTACTACATCTAGTTAGGAAAATATTAATTTTAGGAACTACATACATCAATAACTTTTTTTTAAAACGCTTACTTAATCTATTTAACGTTTGTTTGATTACATTTATCTTACTAATAAAAAAAGATGTATTAGATAAGGAGGCTTTGTTGTATAAACTAAATATGTATGATTATAACAATTGAATATTTAGAGAAGAGAAGTTATTAAAATCAAAACTTCAAAATGATTTTCTTTAAAAAACAACATTAATTCATCGATTAAAAATGCACAAAACATTCTTTTTGTGTGTATCATTTGAACAGTTATTCGAATTTTAATTTTGTTTTCTGAAAACATAATAGTGTATAATAAAACATGATAGGGAATCAGCCAATATCATTAATAAAATGAACAGAAATAACCAAATATACGAGGTGAATCTTTCTCACATCGATTGATCAATAGATATATATTAACAGGCTGAGCCAGATATAATTAGATTTATAGATTGAGATAGACCGAACGAGTGTGATCTAATTGTATTAAGTGTGAGGCAATTAGAAAGATTTTTGAATACATCTCAAATGATTGCTATATCTTTGTCATAAACTATAAGCAGAAACTATCAAAGAATATGAATTATTCTCCTCATAACACATCACTCAATAAGTACCAAAACTGACATATAGATGGCACCACTAATGAAAAATCCATATCATTTTTATAAAGTACTAACTTCCAAATGGCACCTGTCAAAATTTGAGCCCAATCGGATAATTAGTTAACAAATTACAGTTATTTAAGTGAAGCTGCTGTTGCAAATTTTCAAAACAATGGAAAAATCTGAATTTCGTATGTTGATAAAATATTGCTTTCTGATGGTAAAAACTATTCTTAAAGCAAAGTTATGGCTTGATAAGTGTTTTATTGGACTCTGCTTCGTCGGGAACACACGGTTAAGATGTGGTATACTAACTTTAAACGCAGTCGTACAGACACAAATGATGCAATCGCCCGAATTCGGCAGTTGTCCCGGAAAACACCAAAAAACTCCACAAACTCATTTGGGTCGACCGTAAATTGAAGTTGCGTGAGATAGCAGTAGAACTGAAGATATCAGAAGGCAGTGTATTCACCATTTTGCATGAACATTTGTTAAATTAATTTCGCTGTTTAAAACATTCCGCAAAATTTGTATTATTTGAATTATTCGGACTATTGTCCTCATCTTGATTGTTATCTGTACAACGTTTCGGCTGATG
>CM042145.1:64948470-64955970 GCA_023376005.1 Doryteuthis pealeii | reverse complement strand
CAACTTCCATTTAATGTGGGACCACCAACGAACCGAAACTCATGGGGTGGCCTGCACAAAAATTGTATGGATCCTATCGGCATTCCCCCTAAATATATATATGCCATGGATAGGACTTGTTGGTCAGACATTGGCAAACAAGATCAAATTAGCCATAAAACGCTGCTTTAACGCAGTTAAAGTCCGGACAATTTTTACCACCAAAAGAGCATTTTGCTCTGCTCATAAAGACGTCCTGCCAATCTTTGAACAAAGTTACATAATTTACAAATACCAATCCTGGTGTGCTGCTAACTATATTGGTAGGACAACGCAGAAGCTAAACGTCCGAATATACCAACACGTCCCGAGGGGTATAAGAAGCCTCCCCCAAACCACATCCGGGCTTTCCCAAGCACAAGATTCTGCCATCGGTGACCACATTTGTAGTTCAAATATCTGTAAAACAAACTACATCGATCAGCAATTTTCTATTCTACACAAGGCGATGACAAGTCACCATCTCAATGTCCTCGAGAGAGTCTCCATTTTTTACTGCCCTTCCTTGTGTAGACAGAGACATCTTAAGCACTCCCTGGTATTTTTTTCTGGGGATGTTATTGCTGAGGTGGGGATTACCTGAAGGTATTTACCAATTTATTTTCCTTCATGTTACTCCACCATTTGCTTGATTGAATCTCGCTTTTACCCATTTGATTTACAATGTGATTTTTAAACGATCTACCGGTCGTTACTTTGACAAAGCACCGGTCGAAAGGGCCCTTAAGTTTCCATTTTCTCTTTTCTCTTTCGAAAAATAAAAATTTTGCTGATCAATAAAGTATGTCGTTATTTTTCAAAATCCTATACAAGTTAAGCTGTACCAAGAATTTGTTATATATATATATATATATATATATATTATATATATATATATATATATATATATATAGAGAGAGAGAGAGAGAGAGAGAGAGAGAGAGAGATGGGGACGGAAAGACAGACAGAAGAGATACATATAAAAACATACACATAGAAAAAAAACTTGAAAACTAAGGATTCTATTATTGTTAACCAAATTTTCTGCATATATATATATATTCCGGCTGTAGGAACCTCACAAAATGTATAGCCACACTGAAGAGACTTGATAAGTCGAAACACGTGCTAGTGGATTACTATATATATATATGTGTGTGTGTGTGTGTGTGTGTGTTGTGTGTGTGAGGAAATAACAGATTAGGTAAATGTATTAAAAATTGGAAAAACAGAATATATATATATATATATATATAATATATATATATATATATATATATATAATATGTATATATATATAATACATATGTATATATATAAAGCTTGTGTCAATGTAATTAAGCACATTTTATCTATAAATAAAGCAAATCTATTAATTGTTAATCTATATATATACATATATGTGTGTGTGTGTGTGTGTGTGTGTCTGTAAATCGTAAGATAAAGATAGAAAGATAGAAATGTACTCCCATATGCATATATATATATATAGATGGATAACAATGTACTAATTAAGTGATATAAGTCAATAATTAATGAAAAATGAATGAATTTCTATGAGTCTTCACTGTAAGGACAAATAAAGTAAGTAAAAATTGGTCCTATAAGGAAATAAATTAGACTGACAAAGTTCATTACGAGGGTCGATTGAAAAGTTCATACGGTGACCACGTTACTCTCATGGGAAATGACCAAATGAGATTTATTTTTCAGCATACTTCCCATGGTGGAACACACACTTCTTCCGATTGTGCTTGGATGCCATTGTTAAAAAAATCAACAGCAGTCATCATATGAACTTTTAAACCATTGAATATTTCAGCTTACTTTCATATATATATGTATTTACATATATATAAAGAGATGTCATTGAGATTTGAAATCTTGCTTACACCTTAATATGTTTATAATTAAGAAACACACGATATTTGGTTTGTGATTTTTTTAAGTGTTTATAATTCAATAATTAAACAAAAATCAATTAATTTCCAGAATTCTTCACCGTAAAGGAAAATAAATGAAGTAAGAATTAGGTTGAAAGGAAATGAATTAGACTGATAAATTGTATCACTTTAACCCAATAAGCTATTACCAACATTTTTGACGCCAACAACCAGATTGAAAAAGATTCACCAAAAATTAAAATTGTTAGTGTTGATTTATATTGCATCAGTTATTTCATTTAAAAACTTTCTGATTTTTTCAAGTCACTTAAGTTTTACTGCCACTCTAATTTTGGGGGCGCAAAATATAGGTGAGTTTATATATAATCAACACTAATTACAGTATAATTTAAAGATACAAAATACGGAAGATGTGAATAGAATAAAAAAATAAAGTAACGGTTTTGAATATCAAATTAAAAAAAATTCTTTTCAACTAAAACAAAAAATTGACCTTAAATAATTCATTTAATCAATTTCGTTTTTAAACGAAAATCGGCATTTGGTGTCTACAACAATCAAGTTAGAACTGAATTTAAACTTGTCATGTGTAAAAAAGTCTTAGAAAAATAAAATTATTTTTTAAAATTCACGAGATATATACCTTTTTTAAGATATTCTTAATGTAAACAAAAATCAATTTCTAAAATAAACGAACATTTTGATACGTAAATTCTTAGCAATTAAAAGGAATGGTTAATATAAAAAGAAATCATACCTACTTAATAAAACGAATTCACCTAACGCCAAAGTATTAAGTGTAAAAGAAAACTTAATTTTTTGCAAAACTAAAATAAAAATCATGAAAATGTTCCAGTTTTTTATTCACTTTCCTAAACCAATTTATCAACAAATAAAATAAATTGTAATACGAAACATCTTACATTCTTAATCCATAACTTATTTTTATTTCATATTGTTGCATATCGTGCGGGCGGAAGTAGGATTTTTCGTTTAAACCGAAACAAAGAAAAGACGACAAAAATAACAAAGGATTTTTTCCGGTTGACGCGAACAAAGAAAAAAAGTAGAACAATGAAATCGGAAGTAGATTTTTCCGCTGATAAGTATAACAAAAGAAAATGCGTGACCGGTTTATATACATAAGAGAAAGTCGATAGCAGAGACGGGAGTTAGACAGAAGACTCGGAACAGAGAACAAGTGAGCTGACGGCCGGTGATTGTTCGTCACGGCCGATAGGCTGTGAGACCCACGTAGCCACCTCTCCCGCCTCACCAAATCATTTCAGCAGTCATTGTCAACACTCGCCACCCACGCACCGCCGAGTAAGAAAAAATAAAGTCAACAGTTTCTACTATACACATGTGTTGTGATTTCCTTAAGTCCGACTACTACATTTAAGCTAAGTAGACAATATACACCAGCGATATCAATTTGATACCACTATACAACATATACGATTTACTGCCGTGAAAAAGGAACTACGTTACAATATTTTTTACAAAGAAAATACATTAAACGAATACGTTTTGTAGCTCAACTAGCAATTAAGAAAAGAATGAAATTATTCTAAACCACTCACGATTTTCGGGTTATTTTATTTATTCTTAGAATGAACACGGAGTAAAGCGTCTGGCTACTGACAGTTTCTCGCCTATATGATATTCAGACTGATCTTCTCTCTGAATATCGCATAGGTGACTAACTCTTAGTAACCAGGCACCATTGATTCCATGTCCATGCTACCTTAAAATATATATTATAGTACAAAATAAAAAAACAGCTTCCGGGCGATGTAAAAATAGATTTTTGAAACATATTGCCTGAGGGGTGGGAGTAAAACGTAAGTAAAATCACCAAATTCATTAAAGGACTAAAAATAAAGCAATTTGAAATGTAAACTTTAAATATGTATTAAATAAAACAAACTATATATATATATATATATATATACCAGTCATGTATTTATTAAAACACCATGAAGCTAAGAGGTCCAGAAGAAAGCAGCGGCAACAAAGCATCGGAACATCAACACCTTCAGGGACAGCCTTTAAATGCAAAATCTGAGGTCGAGAATGTTTTTCAAACATCGGACTTCACAGCCACAGGAGGCGCTGTAACTTCAGGAGCACATAAAAAAAATGTTATCATAGTCGTTCGAGACTGAAATGCCAACGAATATTTGTTAATATCTTTTTAATACTCTTGTTCCTTAATATTCTGACCGTTATCCTCATGCAACACCCTCTGATTAAAAATGAGACCGTCCAAATTGTTCAAGACGAAATGCAAAAATGCAAGTCCGGATTATCGTTTTTCTCATAAAGAAAGAAAGGTGAGAAAATGACATGCTACAACACACACACACACACACACACACAAACACACAAACATAATAAGAAAAGGGAAAGAAAGAAAGAGAGTAGGAGAATGATAGAGAGGGGGAAAGATAGGAAGAGGGTGTAAGCACGTGGAAGCGATGAAGCTAATCAGTTTCAATCGAATATAATAAAAAAATGAACAGAAGGAAAAAAAGAAAAAACATTGAAAGAGATAGATAGATAGAAAGAGAGAGAGAGAGAGAGAGAGAGAGAGAGAGAGAGAGAGAGAGAGAGAGAGAGAGAGAGAGAGAGAGTTAAATCAAAATTATTATAATTTTTAAATATTGAGCTTGTTGCAGTAGCTGTTAAGTAAACACATCAAACGTTGTAATAATTAAAGTATCATACTGTGGTATATCCACAGGTCCCGCTCGTATCTTTCTTTGTCATCAAACAGAAGAATAAAGTCTATCCTACTTTATTCCTCAACTTGTAAATATTCATTTTGATTAAACTTGACAGCCATAATAACGGCACATAATCTCTGCTAATTAATGTAATTCTTACTTAACGGCCATATGTTTTTCATTTATTTCCCCTATTAATGGTTATGGGTGAGAAAAAGAAAGAAAAATCAACTTATACTGTACTTAGAAACACAATGAGAATAACCTAATTTGTGTCCGAGTACAGATCGACCCATGATACTTAAGGATGGAGACCTGGTGGCTGAGCAGTCCATGACATGCAACACTTCACTTTGGGCCTTACTTAGGCTAGATGTGTGGTTGCCTCCCTCTATCTCACTATCGCTCTCTCTCTCTCTCTCTCTCTCTCTCTCTCTCTTCTCTTCTATCTATCTATCTATCTATCTATATATCTATCTGTCCATCTACCATACTCGCACATATACACGCAAACACACACACACACACAATGCTGGTTAATTATATACCATCAGTTTCCAAACATATCATGACTGGTCACATCAAGCACTAGCACCTATATGATTGTCCCAACCCTCGCAACTGAATAATAATAACAATTTTCAAGTAACAATAATAACAATTTTTCTAACCTTAACTATTTTTATCTAATACTAGACATTTATAAGCCATAGTATGATTTCGAGTAATCATTCCTATATCCTAAGAATAATTTGTACACTATTATAGTTCAATTTATTTCTATCTAATACTAATAATTTGCAAGCAATTAAATGTTGTTCACAATCGCTTTAACTGGGTAGACACATTATACTTAGATGCACTATTAATGTTTAAACACAGATGATCCAACTCTTTACGTTCTCATATCTTTCATGAATACAAACTGAATGTCTAATTAGGACTGCGCCTTATAAATTACCATTGTGTAGGAGGACACACTGTAATCTCTTCTTTGAGCTATCAATGACCAATCGCCATTCAGTTGAGTTAACTATAGATTGGAATTTTCAATTCCTTCAGTACATCCTGTATGTTATAGCAATGGATTCACCTACTGTCACCTCGGTTTGGTTTGGTCTGTTTTATTTTACGGTATATCAACCTCTGTGGGTCATTTAATGCCGACAAAGTTGTGAAATAAATTCATTCTTAATGCATAATACAATTTTGTTTATAAACTCATGTTTTTCTATTTAACCCATAGATGGGACCCTAACAGGTACTACCACTCCGGGTCAGAGTGGACCTGGGAGCAATGGTGATGAAGGGGTGCTCCACATTCCCCAAACCTCCAGAACTGGAACCTCACCATCAGATAGAGTTTAACGTCATTCCCAGGACATGTAGACCCATTCACCGCCTTCTAGCACCCATATGATAAAAAGGGGTTGGGGCTTGCTATAAGGGAATAGGGATTGGAAAAATCATATAGGTGCTAGGGCTTGACGTGACCAGCCGATTGATCGGAGGGGACCTCTCTGATCGCCCGTCTAGCCCAAGATAGGGCCAAAGTGGAGTATTGCAAGTCATGAACTGCTCATCCACCCGGGCTCTATCCTTAAGTATCACGGGTCGCCACTCACGGCCAACAGGTGGTCTACCCCTCTGCAGAGGTAGAGTCGATGCATTCTAACGCCCCAGCCGACAGGACGGATAATGAGTAGGTCCAGTAAGCTTAGTTACCGTCTACATTTCAACACTACATACTTGATATGAGTAGCAATGTCGTACGCCAAAGGCTTTTTTATCCAAGGGCCTTGACTCACTGAATGGATGCGCAAAATACTGACACGTATGTTTAGGTCTTTAACGTTGCATTTTAAAAAACTGGCCAATTTCATCTCGGCGCACAAAAATAGTGCCCAATATGGCCATCCATATTCATGGACTTATTGCGCATGTGCTTTTGTTTATATCCAGGAGAGGAAAAAAATTAAAATCTAAGGCATTTGAAGGTTAATGTGAGGATTACTTGTTTGTAATTAATTTTCTCGTAAAATTACTGACCATTTATATACACATTGTTATTTGATTTAGGTATATGAGATATCTATTAATAATGGAGATTCGCTTCCGGATTTTGTCTGTAACAAAAACTACATCACTGCTTACGTCACACTACCTAAAATCGTCATAACATAGAAAAGATAAACTCAAAATTTGAGTATGCAATGTTAGACAGTCCTCATTGTTTTTTTTCAAACAAGTTTTAATAAATACATACCTGGTATTACTATCTATATTTAGTTTGTTTTTATTTTAATATATATTTAAAGTCATCAGAACTTTTCCATTTCGATATTTAAAATTTTTTACTCCTTTAATAAATTTATTTTATTTTTTACAGCTTTAATAAATTTGAGGATTTTACTTTACTTATGATACAAACTCTGATATTAAATTTTCAACTCCCATCCCCTCAGGCAATATTATTTTACGTCGCCCAGATGGCGTTTTTTTTATTTTGCTAGTGGAAATAAATAACTTATCAATTTCTTGGTTACAGAGTTTTTTCTTCAGCCTCGCTACTAATGTGATACGTTGGATTTGCACTTTAATAATAAATAAAAATATTTTCATATCCGTGACTAATGTTAAAAACAAATTGATTTGTATAGAAATTCTTTCGGTACGTACACATAATATGTAGACAAAAATAAAATATTTGATTGCATATTTGTGTACGTTTAAAAATAATTACATTACTTCATTAATAAATTTTGCAATATATATATATATATATATATATATATATATATATATATATATATGTGTGTGTGTGTGTGTGTGTGTGTACTTTTTGCAGC
>CM042145.1:64933470-64943470 GCA_023376005.1 Doryteuthis pealeii | reverse complement strand
TGCTCTTGCTTTATGTTGAATAAATATTTTAGTTGCAGTGTTTTCTTACGGTAAGTGGTTGAATGATGTTCGCTTTTTAAAAGGCTTCCCGTATTTTACACTGACTGCCATCAGTTGTTTTGCCCTATCGATTCCGCAACAAAATTCTAATAACCCATTGATTAATCTAAGTACCAATACTCTTCTTCCTGAATCTTCCGACCGTTATCATCTTGCAACACCTTCTAGTTTAAACGAAACCGTTCAAATCGTCCACGATGAAATGCAAAAATGTACATCCTGCTTATCTGGTGTCACTGATCCACCGAATTCTTATTTCTTACGAGTGACGTCACCTCAGGTAAATAACGGACCACTACATTTTTATTATAAGGAAATAACGGAAAGAAAAAGGACATGCTACACAGAATAATATAAGAAAGAACGAAAGAAAGAAAGAAAGAGATTAATAGAGAGATGTAGGGGGGTGAGTGCGTGGACCTTATAACGCTATTCTGTTCCAATCAAATATAATGAAAAGATGAAAAGAACAAGAGAAAAAAAGAGTGAGATAGAGTTAAATCAAGATTATTATACTTTTGTTACGTTCGCCTATCGCTTCCACGTTTTACAAACGCTTTTCCATCAGAGACCAAAGAAAAATGAGAGGTGGACATGCAAGACTTGGCAAAGAACAATAAGACATAATATTATTTTTTAGACATTTTTTTCAGAAAGTCGAGAATTGAAATGAATATAAAATAGAAATCCCCAGGCTAGGGTATATGTCGAGGCATCAGGGAAGATATTCATCGTTACCCTGTCTGTTAGGGTTTGAATGAGATAGTAAGATAGGTTTTGTTATAGTTTCGGTCCGTAGGTCATAGTCAATTCGAAGATATACATATATATATATGTGGAGAAAAGTAGACAAACACGGGATGTTGTGGAAACTTGATGTTTATTGTCGACGGTGCAACGTTTCGGTCTCTTATTAGACCATCTTCAGGACTTGAATATAGTTCTTACTCCAATGATGGAAATTCTCAAAATGCTGAAAGCGGAAGGTCGTCAGTAGGGGGAAGTGTAGTTGGGGGTAGTTAGTGGATTCTTCTTCTCTCTGGAATGGGGAGTGCCGAAATGGTCAATGGTGGTACCACAGGTGTTACCATATATATATATATATATATATATATATAATATATATACATATATATATATATATATATATATACAGTTTTGGACAAAAGGCAATGAGAGCAGGTTGTATAGAAATTCCATGGCGGAATATAACACTTAACTTTGTTTTAGCGGGTTCATTCTTTTATCTCCGTGGGGTTATATCCGGTGATTTTCCTTTTATTCTTGTTTCGGTCCATATCTGTATGGATGACTACACCGGGAATCATTTTTTTATGTTGCGTTTTAAATAATAGTAACTTACTTCATGGGAACGATTTCACCCCCCCCCCCTCGTGATGAAGAATCCTACTATGTCCACTGACCGGGTCCCGAGTGCCAACTGAAACTGATAATAGGGATCTCCTTCCTTCCCCCAAATCGTGACGTCACCTGTCTCTCGGTAAGCTTGGCGTACGTGAGGAAAGCAACAAGTGTAGTATCAGTTTTCATTTGGGGTCAATTTCTGGGACTCCCCCCTCCACACTGGCGTCAGAGAGCCCTAAGAACATTCTAAAAGTTTCATTGCTGACCATTGATTATACGTAACACTTTTTATATATTGAATCATTTTGCTCTCAAGTAAACATATCAAACGTTATAATAATGAAATTATCATACTGAGGTATATCCACAAATCCTGTCAGTAAAATTAAATACATAAAAACATTTCAAGAATTGTTCTAACTGAATCAATTAACTTTATTTAACACCAAATCATTCATAAGTTTTTAAAATTTTCTTTTTCTTTTTTTTTCTTTGGTACCAATGATTCACGTCATATTTGTTTTCATCTACAGTCCAAAGAAACCTTTTCTTATATGCAAGCAAAATAAATCAAATATTTAAGACCAAATTTCTCATCTAGCTTCTATTATCAAACTAATATTAATGAAAGTCTTTCGATTAGATACATTATATATACTAGCAAATATATGCATCCTCCGGGTGCAAGTATTTAATTTTGAATGTAATAAAATATCGTCTTAAATTAGAAAGGCTAATGAAACTAAATAAGAATGCAGATAAAATCTTTTTAAACAGAGGGAGTATAATCGAAAAAATAGAACAACTGAAACTTACTCTTCCATCACTCCCGTCTTTCATTGTTATTTTTTTCTAATTTAAGTATTTAGTTAAAAGAGGAAGTAAAGAATAAAATGACAGTTATTTTTCCTTGTTAATAGATTTCAATTAAGATTTATTGAAGAGATGTTTGCTTATATTCATTAAAATAAAACCAAACAGTTAGAAATCAATAACACTGAGCACATATCTATTAAAATCAGATTTTTAATATCAATATGCAAATTAGCCTTCCCGTTCACACTGTAAACCGCTATTTTGTTGTATATATAAATATAATTGCATGTTGTTAGTATGTAGATATGGTTAACAGTATTAATAATGTAAACAATTTTATTAATAATTGAGGTTTGAATAAAAATAAAATCATGGAGAATGTGATGTAAATAAGAAAGGGAATTGTGACTTGAGAAGTAATATAGTTTCGGTTAAAGACAGAAAAACACACAATCTCCATTATAATAAGATATATACTAGCAAGAATCAGCACCCTCCAGTCGTAAGTATCTGAATTTTACTGCAATAAAATATATTAAATTAGAAAGCCTAACGAAATAGAATTAGAAATATAAGAAAAGATTACACTTATTTTGATTAGATTTTATTTGGTTTCTATATAAAATCATTCAAAGATTAATCATTAATATTAAAGATCAATAACAAGTAATTATTTATTAAACACGATTTTGTAAAATCCAAGAAAAAGCAGGATATTAAAGACACTAATAACCCATCCTTTGGGTCGGGGATCCAGTGGCTTCGGCCACTGGATTAATATTGAAAATCAACGGGGTGATCCTAGGGGGCATCCCCCGGGCAACACTCTTAATTTAAAGGGACAGGGTGGGTTTATTGCTCAGTACCTGAGGCACCTCCATTTAGGGGGAATGCCGATAGGATCCATGCAATTTTTGTGCAGGCCACCCCATGAGTTTCGGTTCGTTGGTGGTCCCACATTAAATGTAAGTTGGGTCTGACCTGCATGTGTAGGGTGTGCGCTATATAAAACACACCAATAACATGGGTTATTTCGAGACAAATCTAACTTTGTGTAAGTGTGTGTGCTCGTGTGTGTGCATATATATATATATATATATATAATATATATATATATATATATTATATATATTATATATACGTGTATGTGTGTATGAATATTCGTATCCCATGAATTTAAAGTAATCATATCATTTTAACGAATTTCTTTTTTCGGCTGAATTACATGGTAAAATCGAATAATTAAATCAGATTTGATATAGATGCATACTATATATATATATATATATATATATATATATATGTGTGTGTGTGTGTGTGTGTGTGTGTGTGTTTAAAAATAAGTTTTTATACACAGGTTTTAGAAAAACATTTACCTTAGGTTTCTCTAAAATCTCTGTATAAAAACTTATTTTTGATAAATAGGGCTCTTACATTCGTAATTGAGCACTTTATTTTCTTTTATTTCAACTCTGAAATATTACATATATATATATATATATATATATATATATACAATAAAATATTAGATATGGATTTAATATCTCGTTACTATTGGTTTCATGCTTACTGCAATCATCAGACGAGACTGTCAAAATGTCAAGGTTTTGATATTAAAAAAAACGATGGTTTGTTTAGCGTTTATATAAACGTGAAGCGTCTTCACGCGATGAAATGTTATACCGCTAAAGTTGTATTTAAAATATATAGATAAATAATTAAACATGCTTAGGACTTAATGCATGCGGTGTTCAGATGATTTTTTTAAGATAAAAAGAGGGCAAAAATAGCATAAGAAAAAATTGTTTTTTGGCATTGGTTTGTTTTGTTTTACGGCATATCAACCTCGGTGGGTTATTTAATGCCGACAAAGTTGTGAAATAAATTCATTCTTAATGCATAACACAATTTTGTTTATAAACTCATGTTTTTCTATTTAACCCATAAATGGGACCCTAACAGGTACTACCACTCCGGGTCAGAGTGGACCAGGGAGCAATGGTGATGAAGGGGTGCTCCACATTCTCAAAACCTCCAAAACTGGAACCTCACCATCAGACAGAGTTTAACGTCAATCCCAGGACATGTAGACCCATTCACCGCCTCGTAGCACCCATATGATAAAAAGGGGTTGGGGCTTGCCATAAGGGAAATAGGGTTGGGAAAAATCATATAGGTGCTAGGGCTTGACGTGACCAGCCGATTGAGCGGAGGGGGCCTCTTTGACCGCTAGTCTAGCCCAAGATAGAGCAAAGTGGTGTATTGCAAGTCATGAACTGCTCATCCACCCGGGCTCTATCCTTAAGCATCACGGGCCGCCCACGGCCAACAGGTGGCCCCATTGGGGGAGTCTTACCCCTCTGCAGAGGGCAGTCGGTGTATTCTAACACCCCAACCGACAGGGTGGATAAAAATTTGTTCAAATGTCTACATTTGGAAACGAGTTCGTTTCTCTTGTTCAATAAGTTTGTGTTTGTATTTTGTAGGATGCACAATTTTTCTTCGATGCAAAGACCGCATTTACACTGGCCACATTTGTACGCCTGGAACTTTTTGATAATTTCCCATTTAATCATCGGTGTTTTGCCCATTGTATCTTTAATGTGCCATACATATTTGGATAATGTGGTACAATTTGCATATCTTCTGTTGTTGAAGTTTAGAGTGTGGTTGTACCACCTATTTTTCCAATTTTTTCCGCGGCACCTATGTAAGTTTTTTCCTTACGAAGAGAGAGAGAGAGAGAAAGAGAGAGAGAGAGAGAGAGAGAGAGAGAGAGAGAGAGAGAGAGAGAGAGAGAGATTGATCTAGATTGACACACGCGAAAGATAGATTGATTGATAAATAGTAATCGACGATAGTTAATTATTTTTACTAATAAAAAATAAGAAATGCCCCCCCCCGGCATTTTTTAAACATATTGCCTAAGGGGTGGGAGTAAAAAATTCAATGTCAGCGAGTTTGTACCCTAAGTGAGTAAAATCATCAAATTCATTAAAGGATTAAAAAATAAAACAATTTGAAATGTAAATTTTAATATGTATATAAATAAAACAAACTATATATAGATATATAATACCAGTCATGTATTTATTAAAACTTATTTTAAAAAACAATGAAGACTGTCTAATGTTGCTAATCAAATTTTGAGTGTGTTTATTCTATGTTATGACGATTTTGGGTAATGTGACGTAAGCAGTGACGTAATTTTTGTTACAGACAAAAACCGGAAGCGAATCACCATTATTAATAGGTATGTATAAACATTCTCTGTTTATATCACTATAGTTTAAAAGTTCCATTAATTACTATAAAATTTACAATGAACAATGAAACCCATTTCTGTCTAATCTGATGGATTGAAATAATAATAGATCGATATGTTGTTTGAATCGATTGTTCTCTCTCCTTTCTATTCCAATAAATCGAAGAGAACAATCGAAAACTGAAATCAAAAACAATAATCGAGTTGTTACTGGTTTAATCGATAAATCCAATTCATCATCATACTTTTCAGCTAAAGAAAAGAAACATCAAAAATGTTTTTCACCCTAAATGAAATAATTCCAATGAGTCAATTGATTACCTTACCTCATTCATATATATATATATATATATATATATATATATATATATATATAATATGTATATATATATGTATATATATATATATATATATATATATATATATATTTGGAGAATAAGTGTTTAATTGGAGTCGTACCTAATTTTGAAAATTAATTAATTAATAATGAATTAGGCGGGAATACCTATTAAATGTATGGCTAAACAGATCGAGAAAAATCAATCTCTGTATGTACATTTCGGCCTATTAGGCCTCATCAGCAGAAGTCGTCTTGTTATGGCATTTCTAGTTAAATGACATTTAAAAAAAAATGATGGTATTTTTTATAAGTGTATTCTCGTGTTGCATGTTTACGTGAATGTGTTTTTGTTTGTTTGTACGTGTGCGTATGTTGTGCATGAAAATGCGTGTAGACTGTAACGTTATGACTGTATCCACGCGCAGGTGTGCATATGAAAGAGCGTATTTGTGTTTGGTGGCCCTGGTGATGTATAATATTTCGTGTTGGATGTAATATAAATCAATTTACCATCATTTAAAAAAACTACATTTAACTAGAAGTGCCATAACAAGACGACTGTTGCTGTTTTTTTTTCGTTATATACTTAATTACAATTAATTATGAAAGTGCGCGGTGTCATGGTTAGAGTTGTAGGAAATGAACTCGTCGACCCGAGTTCAAATTCTGACGCGATTGTTTGCATTTCACATAGCGCTAATACCCTTGGGAAAGGTAAGCATCCAACTACTCTCCCTCCAGCTATCGGTAAATAGTAGGGCATACTGTGCTCTCTTACTATGTCTAGGTAACCAGTATAGGAGAAGGAAAACTCTAAATTCAAACCTGTTAAACTACATTTAAAAATTGTCCTTGAGCCACATCCTGTTTGTGCTAAGGGGTTGGTAGGTATATATATTCAATAAAAAGTTATTAACTAATAATTACAGGGAAAGAACATTTGAGAGTTGATAGGAATTAGATTATGTTGAACATTGTTCATCATAATAATACATAATCTATATCTATCTATCTATCAATCTATCTATGTAATAAAGTGAAAACTTTGAAAAAAAACAGGTTCAAATAAAATGAGTGGTATTTATTCGGCCAACGCTGTAGTGTTTCTATCTGTTTAGTAGATCTTCTTCAGGGCTTTTGTTGATATAAGGAAAAGTAAAAATTTTATCTCAGAATAATAAGGTGACTTGAATCGGTTTATTTACAATGTTTTGAATGGGAAATCAGCGTTTCCGGAAATAGATTTGAAAATTTATGAGACGTTCAAGGCAAACGGTTTTGAAGTCGAATATTTTTTACGAAGTGTGATATATATATATATATATATATAACGAGACACCTGAAACATCCCATCAGTTTCATACATGAAGATGGCAGATCAACATGCCGAAAGCGCTCGTAGTAATGAAACCTTTGGTAGATTGCTACACCAGTTCCACCCTGACAGATGGTCAGAAAATTAGAAAGGATCGAACTAAAACTCGTCCGACACGAATCGTCAGTACAGTTTAACGAAACATATATATATATATATATATATATATATATATATATATATATATCTTCTTATTATAATGGAGATTGTCTGTTTTGCTGTTTGTAACCGAAACTATATTACTACTCAAGTTACAATTCCCTTAGTTATTGACATCGCATTCTCAATGATTTTATTTTTTATCTAAACCCAATTATTAATAAGATTGTTTTACATTATTATTACTGTTAACCATATCTACATACAAACAACATGCAATTATATTTATATATACAACAAAATAGCGTTTACAGTTTGAACGGAAAGGCTAATTTGCATATTGATATTAAAAATGTGATTTTAATAAATATGTGCTTAGTATTATTGATTTCTAACTGTTTGGTTTTATTTTAATGAATATAAGCAACAATCTCTTCAATGAATCTTAAATGAAATCCATTGACAAGAAGAAATAACTGTCATTTTATTCTTTACTTACTCTTTTAAGTAAATACTTAAATTAGAAAAAATGACAATGAAAGACGAGAGTGATGGAAGAGTAAGTTTCAGTTGTTCTATCTTTCGATTATACTCCCTCTGTTTCAAATTTTTTTATCTGCATTTCCCATTTAGTTTCATTAGCCTTTCTAATTTAATACAATATTTTATTACATTAAAACTTAAATACTTGCACCCGGAGGGTGCATATATTTGCTAGTATATATAATAGATCAATATTTATTACGACAATGTGGACTAACAATATTTAACATATTTTAGGCCGAAGGTTTTACAATACTTTTTGGCGCGTATACCACGTGACTGAAACAGTTTAAACTGTGGTAGGTACTCACTGTGGCTGGTAGTATTGTGGTTATTGGCGTACTGATATATTGTGTATCACTTCATACTATGTGTGAAACGTAATCTAATTCTGCAACATGTTCTACGAGTTCAAACTGGGCCATTCTGCCACTGAGGCAACCAAAAACCTTTGTTGTGCGAAAGGTGAAACAACAGTTGATCACAGTAAAGTAACCATAGGTTTCAAGACATTTCGCTCGGGTTACAAGAACCTCAACGCTCAGGAAAGGTCAGGTAGGACTAAAACCATGGATTCCGAGGCCATGCTTCAAGTAATCGAGGAAAATACCGCTAGTTGCATTCAGAGAGTATCAGGCGAACTCGGCCTCAATCGATTGTGTTGTCTTACAAAGCTCAGCAAAAGCACTGGAGTAGTCGAATTGTATCTCACGTTACCAAAATATTTCAAAACTTTTGACTTACACTAGTATCATACCTGCTTTTAATTCTAACAGGTACTCCATACTAAATCCAATTATTGTTTATTTATGTTGAATTGGTATTACGTAATGAAACTTTGAAACTGGATGTAGTTTATTTCTCCTGGCTAAAAACTTTTCGTAGGCCATTGTACAGTAACCATTCTAAATTGAAATTCCCCTACAAACTGCTTGTCGAGTCTTGTTCTCCGCCCATGTTTGATACCAAGTAATTTGTGTGACCCCCTTTAATGTCGAACCGGTTAGTTCGGGCCAAAATTTTAAAACTAAAACCTTTGACCAAAAAATAAAATAAATAAAATAGAATAAATCAATTAGTATTTTTATAATTAGTGGAATAAATAGAAAGAAAATTAACTTGAAACATAATTACAATGTAAAATAAACAGTAAAAATATAGATTGCACGTCAAACAGATCACTCGAAAAGCAGTGATTTCTCACCACGTGTCCTTGAAAAAGGTTGCAAAAACCGAAACATTATAGCGTCAACATTACCATCAAAGATAAATATTCATCCTTTCGAACATTTCGTGTTTTTCAATATTTTTCCATATACTGTCAGATCGATTTCACCTGTTTACTCTCATATATATATATATATATATATATATATATATATATATTTATATATATAATATATATATATACGTATGTTTAGTTTGTGACATGGCATTGCAGTCGTGTGGGCGTAAAAAGCTGTGAATTATCTTTTCAAATAAAATTTCTTCTTGAAGGAAAACAAAATAATTTATGAAAATAGCTTGTGTTTTTGGATTCGAATTTGTTTACGAAAAAATAATTATATAAGCGGAAATATGTGCTACTTCGACGTTATATATATAACTGTGTGATTATAAATATATTTTTAGCTGTTAATACATACAGGTCTGTGTATGTGTATGTGCGTCGTCAAATTTTCAATATGCATCAAGGATTTTGTTGAGAAATCTAGAGAAACCTTATAAAATCCTGGCTTGAAATGTTTAGAAAGAAGAGAGAGAGAGAGAGAGAGGTAGAGAGAGAAGAGAAAAGAGAGAGAGAGAGAGAGAGAGAGAGAGAAGAGAGAGAGAGAGAGAGAGAGAGAGAGTAAAGTGACAGAAATATTTGTCTGTTTTTAGAAATTCTTTTAATAATTTTAAAAACAGTGACAAAACAAATAGTGAAATAAGGAAAAAAAATCAAGAAAGAGAAACACGGAAGCAAAAAAGGAAAAAGATCCACAAAGAAAGAAAGAAAGAAAGAAAGAAAGAAAGAAAGAAAGAAAGAAGGAAAAATTGTAGAAAGAGAAAATAAACTGAAAATGAGAGAAATAAATAAGAAAAAGAAAATGTAAAGAAAGAAAAAAGAAAAGAGAGAAATGAAAGGAAATGGAGA
>CM042145.1:64920970-64928470 GCA_023376005.1 Doryteuthis pealeii | reverse complement strand
CTAAGGTTAAACAGTCCATCTGCCCTACTATTTTGCCCATAGCTGGAGGGAGAGTAGTTGGATGCAAACCCTTCCCAAGGGTATTAGTGCTATATGAAATACAAACAGCCTCGTCCATAATTTAAACTCGGCTCGACGAATCCATTTCCTACGACTCTAACCATTGCACTACGCGCGTCTATACCAACGCATATCTGACGGGAGGCGCATGGTGTAACGTTTACCGTCGTAGGAAATGCACACGACAAGACGATTCACTTGGGAAAGGTGTGAATATAACTATTCTACTTCCAGCTATGGGTAAAATAGTAGGGCAGACTAAAGTAACGCCATTTTGTTTTAGAATTACCAACACAGGACCATGTACCATACATCAAAATGAAGCTGGTCCTCTGTGGATCGTATCCCTACTTCTCCACATAGATGTGTCAAAAAGTAAGGCCATTTTGTTTAGGACAGGTATAATTACCAACACAGGAACCTGCATCATGCATCAAAATAAAGCTGGTCCTCTGTGGATCACATCCCTACTTCTCCACATAGTCAACGTTTCTTTCAATAGCAATGTTTCACCTTCGAATAAGAACATGTATCCCTGCCCGGTAAAATTTTTTTGAATGTTCTTTGAGCCACTTCTTCACTACAGATTTCACTTCCTGGTCACTGGAATAATGTTTGCCATTAGACTATCATCTCTCAGGCCCCCATAAAAGAGGCTTTGAGGAGCCAACATTATTCCAGTAACGAGAAAGTAAAATCTGTAGCGAAGAAGATTTTACTATACAACACAATTTTAGAAACGGTGGAGAAGTAGGGATGTGATCAACAGAGGACCAGCTTTATTTTTATGTATGATACATTTTTCTGTGTTGGTAATTATACTTTTCTTAAACAAAATGGCATTATTTTTTTTTTACTCACCCCCATATGACGAAAGCATGATTTCATTTTTTTATTCGGGAACTTTTTCGAGAAATGATTCCTATATATTCAAATTGTTGAAACATTTTACCCGACAACAATTGTTAGTTTGAAGGTGACCGATCGAGAAAATATGTCGCAAATAGAAGAAAATTGTTCAGCACTTCCATGACCGCTTTCATTGCGTCATACTGCCAACGAAATCACCAGTCGTCAACCTTTCTCCAAAAAAAACAAAACAAAACAAAGACAAAGACAGAAAAAAAAACAAAACAAAATCCTTTCCTTTGTGAGTCATTAGAAAAAGCCAATTAACTACTTTATTGTCCAATCGTTATTGCTGCTTCAGATTCGTAATAAATTTGATTCTTTTTTAAATTCGACCAGATAAAGAGATGAAGAGTCTTTTAACTGAATCTATTTTTGTTGAGATTCTCAAGATTAATCTCGAACTAGATAGAATTTATTTAGTTTTAGATTCTTGTAATAAAGCCGGATTTCATCTCATATAGAAATTACTGGTTATATAATTGTATAGTTGGTTGGATTTTAACCTTTGTTGGGTCATTTTATGCAGAAGACACTTTGTTTTATTCATTCTTCATTGTATTTACCTCGTACCCCACTTGTACGGTTAGGCACAAGGCCATATTAACGTGGGACCACCCACAAACCGAAGCTCATGGGTGGCGGGTGAAAAATTGCGTCGATCCCGTCGGCATTCCCCCTCAAGGGGGGCGCCTCAGGCACTGGGCAATAAACTCAGCGCTGTTCCTTTAAATCAAGGGGGCAGGTATTGCCTGGGATGATAGCCCCCTGGGATCGACGCTATTAACTTGTAAAGATCCAGGGCCGAAGCCACTGGACCCCCATCCTGTTGGCCGGAGCTACATGTTTTATTCATTCTTCATGGGTATTCCATTTTTAATAAAATTTAAAAAAACTCTTTTATCTATTTAACCCATAGATGGGACTCTAACAGAATCTGCTACTCCGGGCCAGAGTGGACCTGGAAGTAATGCGATGAAGGAGTACTTCAAACTCCCTCGAGCTCCAGAATTGGAACTTCTCTATTTGAAAGAATTTAACGTCATACTCAAGAAATTAAGACCATCGGTGACTGCCTTCTAGCACATATATGATAAAAAAGGTTGGGGCTTGCCATAAGGGCTATATGGGTGGTACAATCATATAGGTGCTAGGGCTTGATGTGACCAGCCGATTTATCGGAAGGGGTCTCACCAACAGTCCGTCTAGTTTAAGTAAGTGTAAGTGGTGTGTTGCATGCCATGGACTGCTCAGCTACCAGTGTTCCATCCTTAAGTATCCCAGGTCACCATCCAGAGCCAACAGTTGGCCCCATTGAAGAGGTCTTATCCCTCTGCAAAGGTGCAGGTGGTCTATTCCAAAGCCTCAGTCGACAGGGCTGAGAAAGTACTGGTCATTAGTATTTTAACAAGTATAAAATCTGTTCTATCTTCAACGATTGCAAGGGTCAATCTTTACAGTAAGTGGAGTAGGGTAGGTCGATTTTTCACTTTTTTAAAATATCAAATTGTCCATCTATGTAAATGTTGTATGCTAATATACTGAATGCTGATACCAAAAATTAGATCATTGTTTGAGGAAATAGCACCAAAGATCGTCTACTAAAATGCTCTAAAATTCCTCGTTTGCTACAGGCTACATTTTGCGAAAAGAGGATTTTTAGTGCATTTTAGTAAACGATCTTTCATGCTATTTCCTCAAACAATGGTGCAAGTAAAAGAACTAATTTTTGGTAGCAGTATTCAGTATATTAACAACTTTCGCATAGATGGACAATTTGATATTTTAAAAAAGTGAAAAATCGACCTACCCTAATATGGAGTCAAAGTTGATTAAATGTTAACCAATTCTTTCAAATTACAATGTTAATTTACATTTTCAAATTCCTTAATTGATTTTGACCAAAAAAGTGTTACCATTTTAGAAAATGAATTTTTCAATTCAAAAATTTAATTCTAATTTTGAGATCTTTAGCATTAATAACGAACTCTCTAATACAATGAACACACACGCGTGATTGACTGCAATTAATCAGTACCTCGATTATTCAATGGATTTAACCCTGAAGATCCTTATGGTGAAACTCGAGTAGGTTATCTATTGTACCCATTTTATAATAAATTTACTCTACTTCATATTGAGCACTTTGTATTTGTTATATCGCTGACTTACCCCCTGAATTTTGTACCTCCCAACCATCGTGCCCATATTCACTGGCAAGTCACTTTTTATCTTTATATATATATATATATATAAATATATATATATATATATATATATCCACAGACTCATGTTTCGACGTTTACGTCACATCAGTAGTTCAAGTTTTTTTAACAGCTACCTATTGCCAAGCTCCTTACCCGTACGGCTGTTAGAGACTGTCAGTCTGAGGCGAAATATTAATTGATACATACTTACAGGATGTATGTTTTTACAATCATCAGAGAACTCGCGTCTGTAAACAACGAGCAAGTAAATGCCTTACGCTAAACGGTGAAAGTTCAACTAATGGCTTCTTTACAGTGCTCTACCAGAAAAATTGGGAGCAATTATATCAGTCATCCACAGATACGTTTTTCGACGTTTACGTCTCCTCAGTGCGGCTCGTATTTTTAACAGCTACCTCCTTAGCCTTACGTATATATATATATATATATATATATATATATATATAATATATATATATATATATCTTATTATAATGGAGACGATGGTGTGTTTTTCTGTCTGTAACCGAAACTATATTACTAATCGAGTCACAATTCACATAGTTATTTACATCACATTCTCCATGATTTGATTTAAACCTCAATTATTAATAAAATTATCTTACATTATTAATACTGTTGACCATATCTACATTCTAATAACATGCAATTGTATTTATATATACAACAAAATGGCAGTTTGCAGTGTGAATGGGAAGGCTAATTTACATATTAATATTAAAAATTTGATTTTAATAAATATGTGCTTAGTATTATTGATTTTTAATTATTTGGTTTTATCTTAATGAATATAATAAAAAGTCTCGGGAATAAATCTTAAAAGAAATCCATTAACAATATTAACTGTAATTCTATTCTTTACTTTATTACTAATTCTATTCTTTACTCTTTATCCTAATTTAACTAAATAGTTAAATTATGAAAATTTAGCAATGAAAGACAGGAGTGAAGAAAAAGCAAGTTTTACTTGTTCCCTCTCTGTTTCAAATCTTTTTATCGGCATCTTATTTAGTTTCATTTGCCTTTTTAAGTTAACATATTTTATTACATTAAAATTTAAATACTTGCAACCGGAGGGTGCATATATTTGCTAGTATATATAAGAGAGTTTCATAATTTGCTTGAAGCATTGTGTAAGTATTGGTTAGGAGGTTGATTTAGAAGGCTATCACAATGAAGTTTGGAATAAATAAATAAATAAAAATAATACGGTAACAATGGTGTTGTGTGATGATCTGTATTTTTATTCTTTCTTGAATTTTCGAGGTAATACCTCTTTATCAAAAGAATTGAACTGAAGCAGTCCAGCTATGGCATTTCATCCCAAAGGAAAAAAAATTCATTTAGGAAGAAATGGCATAGCTGTACTGCTTCAGTTCAATTCTTTTGATAAAGAGGTATTACCTCGAAAATTCAAGAAATAATAAAAAATACAGGTCAACACACAACACCATTGTTACCGTATTATTTATTCTATTTATTCCAAACTTCATTGTGATAGCCTTCTAAATCAACCTCCTAACCAATATATATATATATATATATATATATATATATATATATATATATATATATATATATATATACTATAGTGTGTGATTGTCAGTTTCAGCTTTTACTGGAACGGGGTGCCAAAATGCAGTACTATTTGTAGAGTACTCAATATAAAAAATAGAGCTATTATATAATACAATAAGATAAATATATAAAGGTTTTACATATCTATTTATTTGATGACAAAAGAGCAGTCACAACCATTTGGTTTCATGCATGCGTAAGCACAATCAATCTTCAGATGACGTTGTTTCAAATGCAAGACGTTGCACACTCGCAAAATAATGTGAATCTGTCCCGTATACATAACCTTTGCACTGTTCATAAACACACATACACATTCATAACGACACCACATACATACGCATAACATTTCATCCAATCATACACATACTATGTCTGTTAAACTTTTTGTAATTTTCGATTTTCCTTGCATTTGAAACAACGTCACCTGAAGATTGTTTGCGCTTACACATGCATGAAACCAAATGGTTGTGACTGTTCCTTTCTCATCAAATAAATAGATATGTAAAACCTTTATATATTTATTTTATTATACTATACTAGCAAATATATGCACCCTCCGGGTGCAAGTATTTAAGTTTTAATGTAATGAAATATATTAAATTAGAAAGTCTAATGAAACTAAATAAGAATGCAGATAAAAAGATTTGAAACAGAGGGGATATAATTGAAAAATTGAACAACTGAAACTTACTCTTCCATTACTCTCGTCTTTCATTGTTATTTTTTCTAATTTAAGTATTTAGTTAAAAGATGAAGTAAAGAATAAAATGACAGTTATCTTTTCTTGTTAATGGATTTCATTTAAGATTCATTGAAGAGATTTTTGCTTATATTCATTAAAATAAAACCAAACAGTTAGAAATCAATAATACTAAGCATACATTTATTAAAATTACATTCTTAATATCAATATGCAAATTAGGCTTCCCGTTCACACTGTAAACCGCTATTTTGTTGTATATATAAATACAATTGCATGTTATTAGTATGTAGATATAGTTAACAGTATAAATAATGTAAAACAATTTTATCAATAATTGAGGTTAAAATAAGGATAAATTCATGGTGAATGGGACGTCAATTACTAAGGGAATTGTGACTTGAGTAGTGATTTAGTTTCGGTTACAGACAGAAAAACACACAATCTCCATTATAATAAGATATATATATATATATATTCTTGATTGTATATATATATATATATATATTATGGATTCTCATCGTTTTTTCGACGCATGAGGGTTTATACACACAATGAACACCCACACAGTGATTTGTTTATAGTGGTGAAGGCTTGTGTTGGACCATCCACACTTTTTAGCACAGTCGATAGGAAAGAATTGGTGCATCAAGGGTTGCCACCAACCCAATCAACGACCGACCGTAGGAATTTTCAATTCAGAGTCATCCCTCTCCTTGACTGGTTACCTACCCAAGGCTGAAGGGCCCAATCTGTCCTACTATTTAAATCCACACCACACACACATATATATATATATATATATATATATATATATATATATATATATATATATATATAGAACTCAACTTCATATGGGTAATGTTCAAGCATATCTGTATAGAAAGTTTGATGCATGACTTACTTACTTAGATCACTTGGTCACTTAGACATTACAATAACTGCAAGTCGTGAGGAATATATTTTGACCATTTCAACAGAACTTTCCAAAAATGTCGAATTTTAAATGTGTCTATGCTGACATGTACTTCTTACATGTGTCAATATTTGACGACAAGATATTACAATTCTCTTTTCCATTTTCTAATTATCTTCCAGAATCTTTGTCTTGTGTTGTAGGATAGCTAGTACCCCTTCAGTACTCTACCAGATGGACTGGCACAGAGTCTTGAGTCGTCGACATTTAAGGACTTCGACAGTAGATTAATAAGCTAATTAATATTCGGACTGATCTTACTGCGGTTGGCTGATTTTACTGCGTTGGAATGTGAATGACAATACATATGCTCTCCACTCCTAATGGGTTGAACTCTCTGGAAATGTAATTTTCTGGTGACCGCTAATTACGCAAAAATTGCATGGCTCTCCTTAAAACGGATAGAGCACTCCCAAGTGGTCTAGTATATTTATGACAGTATAAATTCCATTCCTAAAAGGTGCGTGTGTAGATGGGGCGGTGGTAAGATATCTTACTGATGAAATTCGTCGGGTCTCGAACCCAACCTGAAGCAGTCTGCCGTCTATTCACTGATGAACCGTGAAACGGCGAACCGGACTGTATCTGAATGACAATATATATATATATAATATATATATATATATATATATATAAGACATATAAATATATACACTCAAACACATCTATACATATCAAATTGATAATAACGAATGCCTTATTTATATATCAAGAGTACTCAACATCATTGACAGAGACTTTACATCTGTCTGTTTCTCTCCTGTGATATTTTCAATCCAAACACGCGATTTAAAGGTGAGAAACTGCCAGTTACCAAGTCCCATTGACTTCATTTCCACGCTACCTCCACACACACCACACCACACACACACACACACACAATATATATATATATATATATATATATATATATATATACTATGCAAATGTACCCGGTCAATGACCGGACTATATATAAAGATTGGACCATAAATAGGCGAAGATTCCGAGCTGAAAAACTTAGACTGCGATTTTGTTCATTAAATTAAACTGCTGGTATAACTATA
>CM042145.1:64915970-64918470 GCA_023376005.1 Doryteuthis pealeii | reverse complement strand
TTTCTTTCATTCTTAATTTTTAATTATATTCTCCTTTATTGGCATTGTCTTTTTCTTCCCTATATTTCTTTATAATACAAACGGAATGGTTCATTATTTACTGAAGGTGATGCCACTCATAAGAATAGGAACTCTTCGGATAGCAACACCCAAGATAATCAGGATTTAAGCATTTTTGGCCATCCAATCGGTGAACGATTTTAACGGTTTTTCATTTTTACCCAGCGGGTGTTGGAAACCGATAACTGGTCGGAATAATTAATGAACAAGAGTATTGATATGTACATGTTTTTTTTTATTGTCGATAAGACATGAAATTAGTAACGGCTACAACATTATTTAAACGGGGGCTGATTTAAGCAACAGTCCAGTAGAACACCTGTCTAGACCAATTGCAGGTGGGGAGCTGACGGTAGGGTGTGGTGCTCCATCTCAGCAAAACAATTTCCATTGACTAGCACTAGCGAAAAGGGGATAGGCTCCTTCGCTGTCCGGCTTGTACCGACAATAGACACTCTGGGAGCCAACTTTTTACAACAGTGCGGTTATATGTTTACTTAACCCTTCTGCCACCAGCAGAAATAAGTTAGAATGTCAATTTTTAAGCGGATAGTATCAGGTTTAAATTCAACGTTTCTTTTTCTATAGACTTTTTAACCGTAACCAAAGGTTAAATGATTCTGGTATTTTAACTTTTTTTACTATTACTGGTCGGAGAAAGTTGGATCCATGTCCTTTTCCAAAAAGCAAAAATGGCCAGTGCATGATTTTGAATGGGTTGACGATCCATTTAATACGACGATAACAGCTTATAAGAGCGCATTCCGGTTGTATGCAATGTATTTATGCATGTGAAAAAAAAAAAAAAAATGGGAAGTGAAATCCGAAATATGTTGAAAAAAAAATGAATAAAGAAAGAGAAATGTTAATGGGATAAAGAAGTTATTGGGTGTCCGATACGTCTTTCGATTGTGGTTAGACAAGGACATTCTCTCGGTCGAAACCACGTGTCGGCCCCTCCAATAGCATTTTTATCCATTCAAGATTTTCCTTCCTTTAGCTTACAATGTTAATTTACACAATAAATTTTTATTTTATACAATGTATGCACCCATGAATTCATTTTCTTGAAATCATTCACGTTTTTGGGGGGGCATAATAGAAATGCTGTGTTGTGTGCCGTGAATTTCTCTCAGTACAGAACTGCAATCGTGTCTTCTCGATGTCATCTCATAGTTTCAGAAGGGGCAAATGGAATATGTCTAAATTTGCTTTCATTTTAAAGGAACTTAATTTTTTGATTCTGTTGTCAACTCGAAAGACTCACTTGAGGAATTAGGTTATCAATATTTCGCCTATTATGCAATAGTTAACAATTACTATTTTAGTCAACCGTTTCTTTTGCAAGACACATCCTTGTGACGTCATAACTAATCTAATCTTAAGTTTTGTATATACTTGTGTTACAAACTTTAATTAACAATAACACGATATTTTAAGTATAAAAGTTTTTTAGAAACTTTCTCCGGTTTAAAAGTGACAAAGTCAACCGGCATAACCTTTCAAAAAGTAGACTGAGTGTTTCTAACTTTTCTCTGGTGATTTGCCTACAAAAGTAAGACGTCCATATTATGAAATCATACGTAATTTTATAGGGTTAAAATATTTTTTGGAAACATGGAATCTTTTTAATCATATTGAAATAATGGTTTCAAAGTAATTAATTTTATTTCTAATAGTATTTGTTTTAATACAATTTATATAGTTTCAATAACTAATAAATAATCCTTAGTAAAGAATTATAGTTTAAGTACTATTCAGAATACAAATAATTTACAACACAGTAACATAAAGATAAGGACAAGAGTCCGAAAAATCTAAATGAATACATTATTTTGGTATTTAATGCAGAATGCAGCAAGAGATGATAACATTAGATTAGCGTATAATTAGCAATTAAGATTTCGCGGAAATACCCGAGACCTTTGATATGCTAATAAGTACGTTTAGTGTTAGGTTTACTTTGAGTGTTTCCAAATTTTTTTTAATACGTAAAATACGATTCTATATGATATCTCTTGTGCGCTATTCTGCATAATACCGTATTTTCCATTTTATGTTTAAAACTCAAAAGACTAAGAAATGAGAACTAAGAAATGAGAATAGGCCGGGTTAGCTTAGTCGGTAGAAGGCGGTTCGGCTAGGAAACCACAGGTTTCCTAAGTTCGATACGGTCCTCGCCAACTCAACGTATGAGTAGCACAGGGATCTGTTTGCGTTAAAGTAAGGAGGCTGATGGTAGGTGTGGCGCTCCACCTGCAGATCCTAATGGATCTCCTTGGTCTAGCGCTATTTGAAAAAGGGTGATAGACTCCTCGCTGTCTGGCTGATCCGACTTTATAGGCCGCCCAGTTCCAACTTTTTTACTTTTTTACTTGTAAGGAATATAAGTCTTCCTATCTAATATAAAACAATTTGGCCGCAATTGCTGACTCTTTAG
>CM042145.1:64879847-64915870 GCA_023376005.1 Doryteuthis pealeii | reverse complement strand
AGGAAAAGAGATGAAGATACTTACCGGATGCTTATTGTGTAGTGGATGCGACGTGTAAAGTTTTGGTTTGATGACCTTCTTAGGAGTAGGATTGAGTTTGTTAATGGTGAACATTTTCATGACTGGTGAATTTGGGAGGTGTGAGTAGGGGAGGGGTGTCTTGTTGATGGTGTTAGAAGGTTTGGTAGTAGGAGATTTTCCTTTTTCGTCGACATATAACCTACATAACATCCAGTTTTTACAACTCCCGTGTTTGTCTCCTTTCTCCAATAATGTGGATTAATTTCATTTTTTTTCCTAAACATTTTATATATAATACGTTGGCGTGCGTGTGGGTAATATATTTATCTTTACACATTTATATGATAAAGCATTATAATAATTTAATTTCATATAGATAATTAAAGTGTTGCAAGAGGAATGAAGACAGCAATCGAAACATGGGGCTTGTGCAGAGACTACGATGGTGGCCTCTCGTAACCAAGAAAAATAAGTGATAAAGAGGAAGAGCCGCCACCAGAAAGAGAGTTAAGACGGAGAGACACAGCATCTCCAGAAATGCATACATTTTAATTGCATCACTGTACCAGAGACTGCATTCAAAAATTGTCTGATTCAGCCATTAATGGTAGCTGTGATAAAAAAGTAAAACTAAAAGTGGAGCATGTTTTAATAGACGACGTTGCCATATATATATACAGAAATAAATTTGATTCATATTTAATATAGAATACATTATACAAACTAATCTAGTATATATATCTAAAAGTATGTTATATATATAAAGATGGAGGCAATTGCATGCGTCATAGATAAAAAAAAAGATGTTTTTTGTATTATAGATTTAAAGTAAACTTTATCTTCAGAGACTGTTTTTCAGAATTAACGCGTTTCTTTTTTTTTTTTTGTCTGTTGTATATTTTCTTTTTTTCTCGTTCCTTTTCTCTTTTTTTCCTTTTTTCTTTTTTTTGTTAACAGCGTCTCGTGCGTTTTATTTTTTTTTAAGCACTCGGAAGGTAGTGGTATTATTGTAATAGCCGTTGCTCCTTCAATTCATTTTTTCCTCTTCTCCTTCCTATAGAGAAGGAGGAGGAGAGGGACAAAAGGAAGGAGGAGAGGAAAAAAAGGGAAGTATGAAAAAAAAATTAAAATTGAAATGAATGAGAATGGTATTCATAATAACGACTTGCGTGGTTAAAAAAAGAATGCCAAGAGCGCGTGTTTATACAAAAAAGAGAAAAGGAAAAAAGGAGAAGAGAGAAAAAGAAAGAAAAAATAATAACGACTCAAAAAAAAAAGAAAAAAAGAAGCATTCATTTCTGAAACAGTCTTGAAGATTAAGTTCTTGAAATCGATTAGACAAAACATATTTTTATTTATTTTAAATGCATTGTAATTGCCTTCAATATTATTATATAATTAACATATTTACAATGCTTCAAGCAATAAATTACTATATCCTAAAGTATGTTAATAGTAAGTGAAAATGTGCAATATATATAGAAGATAAAAAGGACACGAATAATTCGCTACAGCAATACGTATCACAAAAAAGATTGTTACAATATATTGATTTGTAGTTTCGTAAATTAATCTCAACAATGATATGTGTTTATATTATTATACTGTTGTTTTGGTATTACTATTGGGCAAGGAACATGAGATTTGTCAAATGGGATACAAAGTACAAGTTCTTTCTTGATTAAAGAGAATGTTTCTTCATCCCGTGCTTTCCAGCGGATCCTGCTAGATGATTTATTTAGAGTTGGGTTCAGATATTAACACTCGCGTAGTTCATGTCTGCACCTAAATATATTATTTATATATATATATTTATATATATATGATATTTATATAATATTAATAATGTATATATGGTGTGTGTGCTAAATTGTGATTATACGAATATTAGTAAATTAATGATAATCTACTTGAGCTGGAAGTTACTTGGTTACGTTGATATTCTTGATTTAGATTAAATTATTTTATATATATATATATAATATATTGTGTGATGTGTGTGTTGTGTGTGTGTTGTGTGTGTGTGTGTGTGTGTGGTGTGGTGATAATGAAATTACAATTTAATTTGCTTTCAAGACTCATTTCTTCCTTATCTCAATATTAACCAGAGTCAATGGTGACGAAATCACGTTCTTCAAGTATATATTATAATATATATATTATATATTGGCATTGCAAATAAATAAAATGAAACGAGAAAAGAGGGACCAATATGAAGACGAAAGAGAATAAAAAAATGAAGACAAAGAGAAGGAAAGGAGAAAAGAAAGAAGAAAAGAAAAAGGAAAAATTGAGAGATTTCTTACGTTTTTTGTATAGTTTTTGGTTTTGTATGTTTTTTGTGCTTTTAGACATTTAAGCAATTATATAGAGATGGATCATTGGCCGTTCTTTATCGGAGAGTTCTATCTTGTGACTTTTTCGATGAAATGCGAAGGAAATGTGTGTTATCATGTCGGCCGTGGGAAGCCTGGGCTTTGAACGAAGTGGTTGAGTTGTGATAATATTTGAACGTCATCATGTGCGCTAGAAACTTCGGTTAGAAAATTACGTAATGCTAATTACTGAAGGTGATCTTTTCTACCAAATATATGTGATATTTACAGACCCATCCGAAAATAAGTTTAATTATAAGATATATAATATATAATATATATATATATGAGTAAGGAAAATAAAAAGACTTAGAGATTTAGCTTATAGTCTATTTCAGGGATCTTAGCAAATAGTCTAAATCTCCCGACTCATCAGATGCGAATGATGAATTTTTATTATTTTAAAGGCATTTGAAAACAGATTTTTATCCTATATATTTTTTATTTTTGATTTTTTATTTTTTAAAATATACTATAACAGACTATGATGCTAAATCTCTAAGCTTTTGTTATTTTCCTTTACTCATATATTTGCTCTTGAATCTAACATTAAGAGACACATTGAGCTCTCAATCTGCGACTTGGTTTGTTTAGAATAAACTTTGTATCGTAAGGAAATTTCTTCTCTGGATTTTGGATTTATATATTATATTATATATATTATATATATATATATATATATATATTTATATATTTTATTTTCTCAAGGCATGTGTTATTGACAACCGGAGTATTCTTTTTCATTTTTGTATAGTATTTTTCCCACTCTTTGGCTGTCCTTTTTTATCTGGTATTGGTGATATGATATTTATACTAATTCCTCGAGCGCTTTCGACTGTTTCCCAGTCGTCATCATGGGGTTACGTAATTTGGTTTTTAGTTGATTTTTAGTTCTGTTATCTATGTTTTAATCAAATTCGGAGTGTCTATTATTTTTAAGAGGGGGTTAGGTAAGTGTTAGTTATTGAAGATATTAGTACGTTGTCTCGATTTAAATGCCTATTTTATTAATGTTAGGTTTTTTATTTTCTGCATTGGCTTCTAGGATAAATTATATATATATTAATATAGTAATAATATATATATATATAATAAAATATAAGGTAGCGCATAAGTATTTAATATATCTGTATGAGTAAGGGAATGATTAAATGAAATTTTGATAATAGAGAGAAGAAGAGGACCGATTTAATGGACATACGTTCACCAAGACCTAACACTACTGGACTTTTTTGTGGGGTGTCTTAAAAGATCAGGTTTATAAATCTTAACGAAAACAATTCCAGAATCAAAAAATGCAATTTCAGATAGATTTCATGAAATTACCATAGAAATGTGTCAAAAAATGTGTAAAAGCGTTGCTGGTAGAGTTCAGAATTTTATGGATATGAAGGGGAACATTTTGAACATCTCAAATAAAGGACTAAATTCAAAAAATATATATATGTTTTTGTCTTCAATTTTGTTTGAATTCATTTGTATTGAATTATTAAACTGAATAAAAATATATAGCAATTTTGTTAATATATTATATTAATCCATTAACCTGTGGCAATTCATTCATGTTCGAAAAATAAGGATAATCAAATTTTGTTCCACTTAAACAAGAGCGTTACTTATGCCGCACCCTGTATATATAATTCATATATATATATATATATTTGTTTGTTTACTTCTCGTAAGTTCGTGTAGAGGTCACTTAAGAGGAATAAATACCTACTCCTTAAAAACGAAGAATCTGCTAAGTCGTTTGGTGTGGTGGTAAGACGCTTGACAAGTCAGCTTGACAATCAGGTTTCGAATCGCCACACGGGCGGTCTTTGTATCTATAGATCTGCTGATGAGGCCTAATAGGCCGAAATGTACATACAGAGATTGATTTTTCTCGATTTGTTTAGCCTTAAATTTAATAGGTAATCCCGCCTAATAATTAATTATTAATTAATTAACTTTCATAAATTAGGCTCGACTTCATTTTAAACACATATTTCTCCCTATATATATATATTATATTTGGAGAATGTGCTTAATTGAAGTTACTAACTTTTGAAAATTAATTAGTTAATAATTAATGAATTTAGGCGGGCATAAATGTAAGGCTAAACAGATCGAGAAATGTCAACCCTGAATGTACATTTCGATATTAGGTCTCATCAGCAAGGTTATAGACATGGGAGACTACTCCGTGTGTGACTCGAAACCTCGACTGACAAGCTGACAGGCGGAGATTCTAACCACTACACCAGCTTGCCAATCCAAAAATCTTCGTCCGTTTTGAACTTATTTATATTCCACTTTTTATTGACTTGCTACACGACAGTATGAAAGTACGTAAATAACATTGTGCTTATTGATATGGCTTTTAGCCGACAATTTTTGGGGGATGTTCATTCGGATTGACATTTTCTCGATCTGTTTAGCCTTACATTTGAACATATATGCCCGCTAAATTCATTAATTATTAACTTATTAATTTTCAAAGAATTAGGTATTACTACAATTAAGCCATATCCTCCAAAAATTGTCGGCTAAAAGCCATATCAAATAAACACAGTGTTTATCTAGGTACTTTATATATATATATATATATATATATATAATATATATATATATGTATATATATATATATATATATATATATATATTATATATTTGCGATAAACTGTCAGTAACCAGGTGTTGACTCTGTGTCACGCTACTTATACAAATATATATATATATAAATATAAATATATATATATATATATATATATATATATATATATAAATATTAGTGTGTGTGTGGTGTGTGTGTGTTGTGGGTGTGTGATAAGGTTGCGTGGACGGAGTCAACACCTGGTTATTGACAGTTTATCGCATAGCGAGAAACTGTCAGTCAGGTGTTGACTCATGTCCACTCTACCTTAACTAAAATACAAACGCTCTATCAATGATATTGAGTACTATCTGCTTAAAAATATAGCAACCATTATTATCCACATTTTGTGAATATATTGGGTCTTTTGCTACTACAATGAAAACGTGGTAGCAAATTTTGAAGAAACTTTTTCTAAAATATATATATATATATATATATATATATATATTATATATATATAATAAATACCAAGCGTGTTGGTAAATCCTCACGGTGAGAAAAAACCAGCAAATAGTTTGATTGTAAAAATATACTACCAAACATCAACCGGGGAGAAAAAAATTTTTGGATAAAAGAAAGACCAAGATAGTCGTACCAACAGAAAGTAATCTATTGGTACAATATTTGGCCAAGAGAAAAAAATTATAATGTATATATATGTATATAAGATATATATATATATATTCATAAAACCGCTAGGAGAATAGATCCTAGCCCTGAAGAGCATTAAGCGAAACTAATAGTAGGTTAATCTGACTCATTAGATTTATCTTTATGTATATATATATATATATATATATATATATATATATATATATATGCGCGAGCGTGGTGTGTGTGCGTATACGTGTATGTGTATTGTGTGTGTATGAAGGATCAAATTGTTCTCATCCGGATACGTTATGATTACTCGGTCCTGTTTTTTTCTATTTTGAGATTCATCACATTCATCTCTCAATTTAGTATGAGCATCAAGTGCCACCGAAATTGAGAATTTTCTAACAACGGCTATAAATAGATAGAACGTTATATAAGTATGATGCATATTTTTTCTTGTTAAGTGGTTGGTTTACTGTTATGTATAATATAATAGTCATAATGATAATTCCAACCTTTGTATTTGTTCAATAACACAAGCCTACATCATCATACTTTCGTACGTCATGTTAAACTATATTTATTTGACTTTAAGACTAAAGTTTACCAACGATAGTTTGATTACCCTTTCATGATTACGTTTCCTCTATACGTTGTACAATTTAGATCTTCAGCCTTTTCATTCATGAAAGCTTTTTTAGTTTGTCAAAGGAAGTTGGTGTGTAAACCCAGTGATGATAATATATATATATATATATATATATATATGCCTGTGAAGTCCCGGTTTCGATTCCTGTCGGAGGGGAGTCGTTAGTATACATCGCTGAAGAGACTTTAATAAGTCGAAACAGTCTGTACGGTGGTTTCTGCATGGCGAGCCATCCTTTGCGGGATTTACTTGTCAAGATTATTTTCTATAATTATCGAATTTTATGGATACATGCATTTATTATTGCCTTCAAGCAAACATATAAATAATAATTTATTCAACATTGCTTCTATAAAAAACAAACATCCAAAAATCTTATTCACTTCGCCGAAGAGCTTACGGCGGGTTTGTTTACTAAATAAACCTCCACTTGCCTACTATGGCAGGGGCGTGTAATAGTACCATTGACGAGGTTAATTTCGCAGGATTGTTCGCTATGTACCGGCGGCCGAACGGATATGGTCTCTGACTATGCCTGTGAAGTCCCCGGTTTCGATTCCTGTCGGAGGGGAGTCGTTAGTATACATCGCTGAAGAGACTTAATAAAGTCGAAACAGTCTGTACGGTGTTTCTGCATGGCGAGCCATCCTTTGCGGGATTACTTGTCAAGATTATTTTCTATAATTATCGAATTTTTATGCGATACATGCATTTATAATTGCCTTCAAGCAAAATATATATATTATATATATATATATATATATATATATTATACCATGCTTCTTGTGTCAACAGGAAAGTTAGAAATAGATTCCAAATAAAAATGATTAATTAATAAAAAGGATGAGTTCCTAGGAAAATGTATGCATAGATTACGCAATGCATTAGAATACCATAAGATAAAATTGATCAATAAGGGATAATACAGTAAAATTATGATAAAGCAGTACAAAAAAAAACTACTTGAAGAAATAGAGAAATAAATTTAAAAAAAATTAGCCAAACCAGACAAACTGACCTCATGAAGGTCAATAGAGTAAGTTGAAGATAGGGTAAGGGTAATATAAGTATAATGTTACAGCGCACTACTACCCACGTAGGTCAAGATGGAGGAGCTTAACCTCAACTACAAACTAGCAGCCACTAAATTTAAATTTCAGGAAGAATTAAGGAATATCAATCTAGCTATGTAAAGTAAACGAAAATATCCACTCAATCCACTGATGAAGGTGTTAGATTACACCGAAACCGTGGTCGGGAAATAACTCTCTTTTCTAACGATATACATATATTTATATATTATATATATATATATATATTTAAAAAAATGTTTTTTTTTAAATTAGGCGTTATTGTGAAGCATTAAAAATAAATAAATGAATGAACTCGATATTATGGAGTATTGGATTCACTTACTTTTTAATTATTTTTTACATAAAATTTCAGGTTCGTTAGATACCCTTTGTCAAATGTTACTGTTCAAACGGTTTCTTTGTCTCTGTTATTATCGACAGTGGCAGCGTTTGTAAAATATTTGTAATAACGGAGAATTCCGAAATCTGCGTTTAATCCCTTCACATGCGTTTGTAATTTTAGAATCCATTTAGTTTCTGATTGTTTTCTAGATTGCGTTGTTGGAAATGCGTGTTCTAATAAGATGCATTTGAGGTGTGTAAGGTTGTGTGATAAGGTGTTAAAATGAGTGCTATTGTACTATGCGGGGAATTTGAGATTTATAGTGGATTTGTGGTTATTTAGTCTTAGTCTAAAGGGTGTTGATGTTTCTCCAATATCAACTATTTCTACATTGTGTGCAGTATAAATAGTATATAATGTTAGCGCTATCGATGTTAGGTGTGACCGGATGGATTGTTATGTTTGTGTAGGGTATTTTTATTTCGGTTTCCGTAGTATGTGGCTGCAAACTTGGCATCTAGGCTTATTGCATCGTTTATTACCAATATATATATATATAGATGTGAAATATCCAGAACTTGGTAGTAAGGGATGATTCTATATATGATTTCTAAGACTCACTGTATTATCATTGTATGATCCAGTATGTATAAATACAGCGAATCTTTAAATAACTACAGAGAGCTCAATGTATAATAATCTTTTAGATTATAATCAGAGCAATATTTATTCTTTGAAAGGAAGGAAAAACTCAAACACGTTATTCCATAATGAAATTTATTTCGACCAAATTGGGGCCTTTATAAATCTAAGTTGATTTAACAAAGCTCCCAATTTAAGTCTCATCAGATGGAGAATCATCAATAAATCTTTCTCCATCTGATGAGACTTAAATTCGGGAGCTTTGTTAAATCAACTTAGATTTATAAGGCACAATTTTGGTCGAAATAAATTTATTATGGAATAACGGTATTGAGTTTTTCCTTCCTTACAATATATATATATATATATATATTATATATATATATATATATATATATATATTCATAAAAAGGAACTATTATTACGTTTTTATTGTAGTATCAAAAGTAGTTAATCCAAAAGGGCTCAAATATTTCGTAAAATAAGAGCAATTTATAGTTTTGTATTAAAAGTGTTCTCTCTACCATGGTTTCGGTGTTCAATGTACAATTGCCTGATAAGCGTATGGAAAACTAATCTTTAATTTCAAAAGGGAACAGTTTAAGTTTAAAAACTAAAGTTTATAATAATTAAAATGACAGAGAGAGAAATAAAAATCAGGTATATGATAAAACTTCTCTTTGAAATTCTCCAAATTAATTTCAGCCGTGTCGGCTAGGTTTTAGAATACACGACTGCACCTCTGCAGAGGGGTAAGACTCCCTAATGAAGACACCTGTTGATCGTAGGTGGCTACTGTGATGCTTAAGAACGGAATCCATGACATACAAGATCCACTTAGACACTTACTTAGGCGAGACGGGGCGTTCGGAGAGGCCTCCTCCGATCAAACGGCTGGTCATGTCAAGCCCTAGTATGTATATGGTTGCCTCAAAAGAAAAACTTGTGGTTAAAAGAAAGGTAAGGAACATCAAAAGCAAAACTGTGGTTAAAAGAAAGTTAGAACTCAAAAACAAATCCTGTGGTTAAAGAAAGTTAAGACCAAAACAACCTGATAAAAAAGAATTTATAGAACATCAAAAGCAAAACCTGTGGTTAAAGAAAGTTAAGAACTCAAAAGCAAAACCTTTGGTTAAAAGCAAGTTACGAACACCAAAAACAAATCCTGTGGTTAAAAGAAAGTTAAGAACATGAAAAGCAAAACCTGTGGTTAAAGGAAAGTTAAGAACCCCAAAAGCAAAAGTTAAAAGCAGTTAATGAACACCAAAAACATCTGTGGTTAAAAGAAAGTTAAGAACATGAAAACAAAACCTGTGGTTAAAAAATAGTTAAGACCAAAATCAAATCTGTGGTTAAAAGAAAGAAATAAGAACATTTGGTTAAAGAAAGTTAGAAATCAAAATCCTTGGGTTAAAAGAAAGTTAAGAAGTCAAAAACAACCCGAAAAAGATTTATAGAACATCAAAAGCAACCTGTGGTTAAAAGAAAGTTAAGAACCTCAAAGCAAAACCTTTGGTTAAAAGCAAGTTACGAACACCAAAAACAAATCCTGTGGTTAAAAGAAAGTTAAGAACATGAAAAGCAAAACCTGTGGTTAAAGGAAAGTTAAGAACCCCAAAAGCAAAACCTTTGGTTAAAAGCAAGTTTGAACACCAAAAACAAATCCTGTGGTTAAAGAAGTTAAGAACATGAAAAGCAAAACCTGTGGTTAAAAAATAGTTTAAGAACCAAAATCAAATCCTGTGGTTTGAAAGTTAAGAACATCAAAAGCAAAAATTTGGTTAAAAGAAGTTAAGAACATAAAAAACAATCCTGTGGTTAAAAGAAAGTTAAGAACATGAAAAGCAAAACCTGTGTTAAAAAATAGTTAAGAACACAATCAAATCTGTGGTTAAAAGAAAGTTAAGAACATCAAAAGCAAAACATTTGGTTAAAAGAAAGTTAAGAACATCAAAAACAAATCCTGTGGTTAAAAGAAAGTTAAGAACGTCAAAAACAACCCCTGATAAAAAAGAATTTATAGAACATCAAAAGCAAAACCTGTGGTAAAAGAAAGTTAAGAACCTAAAGCAAAACCTTTGGTTAAAAGCAAGTTACGAACACCAAAAACAATCCTGTGGTTAAAAGAAAGTTAAGAACATGAAAAGCAAACCACTGATTAAAAGTAAGTTGAGAACATCAACATCAAAACTTAACACTTAACTCTGCCAACCCAATTTCTCCCACGGCTGTGCCAAATTTCTTTGGTATTCTTACATCTATGATGGGATATTTCAAAGTTCACTATCTATTCACTTCAGAATTCATTCTATCTAAATAAAGTCCTATTATTATTATGGTAATCTGAGTCCTCCTGCTCAATTATAATGAACTAACCATCAATTTGGTACTTTTTTCGGCTGTGGAATGCGCAGTGGTGGGAGAGGCGCTGTGGTGGGAGAGGCGTGTAATAGATTTTGGAACTTTTTTGTTTTCATGAACTTTTTAACACTATAAATAAATTTTATGTGTTATATGCTTTAATGTTTATTTTTTTATCAATGGTGTTTTTTTTGCGGGGGGGGGGTGCATAATAAATTCAGAAACTGAAATGTTTTTAGGTAATTTATTAACATAAAGCGTATCTGAAACTCACTCGCCCTCATATTTAGCTCGCACATAAAGCAAAAAATCGTAAGTCGGTAACACTATATATGTGATGCATATATATAGCGTGCGTGGGTATTTAAGAGAGAGAGAGAGAGAGAGAGGAGAGAGAGAAGAGAGAGAGAGAGAGAGAGAGAGACTTTTGTGTGAGTGAGTTCATCTGCAAAGTCAAGATGACATATTTTAGAATCCGGAAATGTATTTACCTTAGAGTCAAGAAATAAAAAACAAAAACAAGTGTTGAATTACTGAGTTCGTTAAAATCACATTTATATTTAATCAATAGGAATTTAAAGAAATAAAAATAAAAATTGCATTGAAAGCTAAATTATCTTAATCATATATACACACAGAGACACACAGACACAGACACAAACAGACACACACACACACACACACACATTATAATATATATATATAAAAATATATATATATATAAAGATTTTTTGGATGTTTGTTTTTTTAGAAGCATTGTTGAATAGTATATATTATTATTTACATTTTTGCTTGAAGGCAATTACAATGCGTATATCGTATAAGATTATTCAATTAAAGAAAATAACCATGACAAGTGCATTTCGCAAATGATTATGCGATGCTAGAATATCGTACAATCTGTTTCAACTTTATTAAGTCTCATGATGAGATTTAATAAAGTTGAAACAGACTGTACGATGTTCTAGCATCGCATAATCATTTGCAAAATTCACTTGTCATGGTTTATTTCTATAATTATCGAATTTTATACGATATACGCATTGTAATTGCCTTCAAGCAAAAATAAATTATATATATTATATATATATAGAAAGATACATAGAGAGAGAGAGAGAGAGAGAGAGAGAGAGAGAGAGAGAGAGAGAGGAGAGAGAGAGTATGAGGGGGCTGATGAGGGGATGACAGATTTAGTTCTTACTTGTTCTCGTGTCTACTTCGTAGTTCGCCATCTTTTGCAGGGTTTATTTTTGTCTGGTTGGCTCTGCTGTTAGACTTTCCTCTGGGGTTGATTCTTTCTCTGTTGGCTAGTTGTCAGTGCATTTTTGTTTGTTAATTAATAAAACATGATTGTTGTTGTTTTCTTTATAGCTTTTATTAAAGCAACCCCAGCCCCAAGAGGTGACATTTCAGAGCGAGCGATCCTCTGCGTAAGTTCACCTGAATCCTTAGCCGCAACTAACTAAAACTGTCACACGCTTCTACTGGCGCGTTTCTTGGGAACAGTCGGCAGTAAATTTCCACTGAGCTCTCCAATTTGAATTTCCTACGAACTCAATTTCAGAATTTATACTACACTACTTACAGAATTCATAGGTTACCCATGAATTATGTAACACTAGGTCATAATGCTACGGATGCATTAAAAAAAACGTTTGTTGTGCAAAAGGTCAAGGTGCTGTTGATCACAGTAGAGTAACAGGATGTTTAAAAAATATTACTTGGGTTGCAAGAACCGTTTACAATCAAGATATATTTGGTAGGCCTAAAACCGTGGATTCAGAGGCAGTGTTCCAAGACTTAGAAACAAATCCAGTGGGTAGCACAGGAAGAGTATCAGGTAAGTCTAGTATCTCACAGTCCAGTATGATTCTTGATCTTCATGACCTAGGCAAAAGCACACGGGGCTGTCAAATTGTGGATGACGACACTATTGGCTACTGCATAATAATGCTGCTTATTTATTCAACAAAACAATAACAATTGGCCGTTTGTTTAATTCTTTCATAAAGCCACTTCTTTTTTTTTAATGAGATTTCTATTTCCCCTAAGTTACACCACCCGAGAGCACGTCTAGCCCTTTCAACTTGTAATTCCAAACTCAATTCACCATTCTCACCTCTCACTCAATCTCTCTCACACTTCGCCATGCCTCATCACTCGTCCAAAAAAAACAAAAACAATAATGGTTCAAGATGTTTTACTTTCAAGAACATCGTCGATCAGGTAATGTCGATCGGCTTAAAACTACGGATTCCGAGGCCATGCTCAACAGGGTAGGTCGATTTTTTACTTTTTTACAATATCAAATTGTCCATCTATGGGAAAGTTGTGTGCTAGTATACTCCATACTAGTTCCAAATATTGTTTATTTGTGTTGAGCTGGTATTACGTAATTAAACATTGAATTGGATGTAGTTTAGTTCTCCTGGTTAAAAAATATATATCGTAGACCACTGTACAGCAGGGTAGATCGAATTTTCACGTTTTTAAAATATCAAATTGTCTATCTATGCGAAAGTTATGTGTTAGTATACTGAATACTTATACCAAAGATTAGATTTTTTACTTGTAACATTGTTTGAGGAAATAGCATCAAAGATCGTCGGTTACAGCTGATTAATGAGGTAAAAAGCAGCACGTTAGAGGTTTCGGGTGGTGATGGGAGTGGACACATTCTCAATTAAATTTTTATCTATATATTTAATTCGTTTCATTTTAAAATGAAATAACATTTTTGATTTAATATTGAAAACGGTAAATTATCAAACCAATTTCTAGGCTAAATTTTTAGTGCATTTTAGTAGACGATTCTTGATGCTATTTCCCCAAACAATTGTGCAAGTAAAAGATCTAATTTTTGGTATCAGTATTCAGTATACTAACATACAACTTTAGCTTAGATGGACAATTTGATATTTTTAAAAAGTGAAAATCGACCTACCCTAATGCGCAAAGCAATAGATGAAAATCCAGCGAGTAACAATCAGAGAGTATCAGTTGAGCTCAGCGCCTCACAGCTCGATTTGTTTCATCATCGTCAGGACATCAGCAAAATCACCCGAAACTGATGAATTGTATCAAATGTTGTAACATAATTGAGGGGGGGGTCATGAGATAACACTGGCGTGTAAATTAGCACGGAAGAGTTTTTTGCAAAATATGTTTTATATGAGAATGGAGAAGTTTAAGGATGAATCATCATTGTCACATAGCTTTGTTTCTATTGGACGAGCGATGACACATGGCGAAGTGGGAGTGAGAGGACGAGTGAGAGGTCAAAGTGGGAATTGAGTTTGGAGTTATGTGCTGAGAAAGCAAGACATGTGCTTTTTCTCTTGGCAGTTGTGATTTGGAGAAAATAAAAACTTTCACGAGAAAAAAATTGGCCTTGTGTTTTTACTGAAAAAAAACTCTAAATGGCACAAGGCAAGATGTCCCCCAAGTTTTTTTCCAGACCCCAAACACCAAGGAACTGTCAACCAACTCCAGATTCATCTCAGTAACCAGGATTCGAGCCTCTCCGATGCAGTACCGTTCAGACATAAGTATACAACTAATTAGTTTCTCATATCATCACTCCATTCGAAGTAAGGGCCGGAACGTAAGAAACACTGACACGTCATCTCTCCATTCACGAAAGGAGAGTGTAACGTATCTATGTTACCAAAATATTGCAACACTTTTGGCTTACTCTAGTAGTATAATTTCCTGATATGTTACTTCTGCCCAACTTGAATAAACTTTGAATTTTATTGCTTAAGTGTGTTTAGTAACGACGATCAAATGATTTGTTTCGAAGTGGGTAGTGCAGTGCAATTTCAGGTGAAGTATACATTTCACACAATAGACACTCCGCCCTGTCGGCTGGGGCGTTAGAATGCACCGACAGCACCTCTGCAGAGGGGTATGACTCCCACAATGGGGCCACCTGTTAGCCGTGGGTGGCGACCCGTGATACTTAAGGATACAACCCAAGTGGCTGAGCAGTCCATGACTTGCAATATTCCACTTTAGGTTTTTCTTGGGCTAGACGGGCGGACGGAGAGTCCCGCTCCGATCAATCGGCTGGTGACGTCAAGCCCTAACTCCTATATGATTGCCCCGGCCCTATTGCCCTTATGGCAACCCCCAAACCTTCTTATCATATGGGTGCTAGAAGGCGGTGAGTGAGGGTCTATATGTCCTGGGAATGACGTTAAACTCTATCTGATGGTGAGGTTCTGGATGTTCGGGGAATGTGGAGCACCCCTTCATCACTATTGCTTCCTGGTCCAATCTTATCCGGAGTGGTAGTACCTGTTAGGGTCCCATCTATGGGTTGAATAGAAAAACATATTTATAAACAAAATTGTATTATGCATTGAGAATGTATTTATTTCAAAACTTTGTCGGCATTAAATAACCCACCGAGGTTGATATGCTGTAAAACAAAACAAACACACAGACACTATTTCAAAATACTTTAGGAGGAGGTCGGTGTCATTTTGATAAAAAACTAGGTAAATAGAATATACAATGTTACCGAAAGAAATGTCAAAATGTTTTTGTTTTGAAAATGTTATTGATTTAAGTAACGCTATGCAAACTGAGAGTGTTGACGAAGATCGTTCCATTGTACTTTTGTTGTGCTGGAATGCAAGCCATTAAAATGAAAGATATAAAATAGGATGATGACGTAATTAATCCATAGTATTTTGTTCTAAAAAAAACGACTGTAAAAACAAAGGCGAGGTTTTGTCACTACCGGACGAGATCTTCCGTAGCTCATCCTTCCCCATTCGGTTTGAAAAAAGGAAAAGACAGAGTGGCTTCAAATGAAGAATTGAGTGGAGCTATAGGATGTTTCAAACTATTACAGCGGCAGGATACAGTAAGTACTCGTATCAATTGGGCGGGATTGGCAGAAAATAGAATTGGTGAAGTAATTGCAAACTTTCAAATCCCCAAAAGCAGAAGATGGAAAATACTGAAAAGAAAGAAGATAATGTGTTTATAGCGAGTTTATGTAGTATTTAAACAATAGGACAGAAATAAGGGAACTGGCCATTGGAAAGAGATGGGGGACTCACCTTTGGAAAGAGATAGGGGACACACCTTTGGAATGAGATGGGGGCACACCTTTGAATGAGATGGGGGCACACCTTTGGAATGAGATGCGGGACACGCCTTTGGAAAGAGACGAGGTACACGCCTTTGAAATGAGATAGGGGACACACCTTTGGAAAGAGATAGGGGGACACACCTTTGGAATGAGATAGGGGACACCTTTGGAAAGAGATGGGGCACGCATTTGGAAAGGGTTATGGGACACACCCTTGGAAAGAGATGGGGGCCACACCTTTGGAATCAGATAGGGGACACGCCTTTGGAATGAGATGGGCGCCACACCTTTGGAATGAGATAGGGGACACGCCTTTGGAACGAGATGGGGACCTTTGGAAAGAGATAAGGGACACACCTTTGGAAAGAGATAGGGACACGCCTTTGGAAAGAGATAGGGGACTGGCCTTTGGAAGAGATGGGAGACATTCCTTTGGAAAGAGATGGGGACACACCTTTGGAAAGAGATAGGGGACTGGCCTTTGGAAAGAGATGGGGGGCACACCTTTGGAAAGAGATAGGGGACACGCTTTCGAAGGGGACAGGCCTTTCGAAAGTGTGCCTCAAATAAATTTTAAAAATGTTAACTCTAACAAGTGGAAATTCTATTGCCGTTTCCGTTACCATTCCAAAAGAATGAGATTATGTTCAAATTGGCAAAACCAGCCAGCAAAGAATCCCTCAAACCTCAAAATGAATAAATAAATAAAATGAAAATAAAAGTAAAAATCATTTAGACCCAATCATTATGTGCGTTAACAAACCCCGCGGGTTATTTGGTTGATTATTTACATAATCTTCATAGCATCGACATTTTTTGTTAGAGTTCTGTAGATATCTATATCAATAATTGGGAAAGGTTTGATCTCTACAGATGGCCACGTGGTTTGATATAAAACCAATCAATTTGATGTGTATAAATCCGATGCACTCATGCATTGAAACATATTAAATGCGATATGTTACCCGACGTTCAACTAGTATGAAATAAATAAATAGTAAATTGCAAAAAGAATTGGAACAATTTTGAACCACAATTTTGAAAAAAAACGTCAGTTTGTAATAGCGATGTACAAATAACTATTATCAAATAGAAATAATTATTTGAAACCATATGATTATTAGTATCAGATAAGCATAGTCAGACAATTGCGGCCAAATTGTTTATATTAGATAGGAAGACTTTATATCCTACAGTAAAAAGTAAAGTTGACTGGGCGGCCTAAAGTCGGTATCAGCCAGACAGCGAGGGAGTCTATCCCCTTTTTCAATAGCGCTAGACCAAGGAGATCGTTTTTAGCATCTGAGGTGGAGCGCCACACCTACCATCAGCTCCTTACTTTAACGCACAGATCCCTGTGCTACTCATACGTTGAGTTGGCGAGGACCGGTATCGAACTAGGAACCTTGTGGTTTCTAGCCGAACGCTCTACCGACTGAGCTAACCCGGCCTATTCTCATTTCTTAGTTTCTCATTTCTTAGTTTCTTTTGAGTTTTTTAAACATAAAATGGAAAATACGGTATTAATGCAGAATAGCGCACAAGAGATATCATTAGAATCGTATTTTACGTATTAAAAAAAATGTTGGAAACACTCAAAGTAACCTAACACTAACCCGTACTCTAGCATATCAAAGGTCTCGGGTATTTCCGCGAAATCTAATGCTAATTATACGTAATCTAATGTTATCATCTCTTGCGTGCTATTCTGCATTAATACCAAAATAATGTATCATTTAGATTTTTCGGACTCTTGTCCTTATCTTTATTGTTACTGTGTGTAAATTATTTGTATTCTGAATAGTTACTTGAAACTATAATTGTTTACTAAGGATTATTTATTAGTTATTTGAAACTATATAAATGTTTGAAAACAAATTACTATTAGTAAATAAAATAATTACTTGAAACCATATGGTTAATATGATTAAAAAGATTCCATGTTTCAAAAATATTTTTAACCCTATAAATACGTTATGATTCATAATATGACGTCTACTTTTGTAGGCAAATCACCAGAGAAAAGTTAGAAACACTCAGGTCTACTTTGGAAGGTTATGCCCGTTGACTTTGTCACTTTAACCGGAGATAAGTTTCTAAAAACTAACTTAAAATATCGTGTTATTGTTAATTAAAGTTTGTAACACAAGTATATACTAAACTTAGATTAGATTAGTATGACGTCACAAGGATGTGTCTGCAATAAGAAACGGTTTGACTAAAATAGTAATTGTTAACTATTGCTAATAGGCGAAATATGATAACCCTTAAAATCCTCAAGTGAGTCTTCGATGTTGACAACAGAATCAAAATAATGTTCCTGAAAATGAAAGCAAATTTAGACATATTCCATTTCCCCTCTAAATCTATGAGATGACATCGAGAAGACACGATTGCAGTTCTGTACTGAGAGAAATTCACGGCACACAACACAAGCATATTCTATTATGCCCCCCCAAAAAACGTGAATGATTTCAGAAAAATGAATTCATTGGGTGCATACATTGTATAAAATAAAATTTATTGTGTAAATACATTGTAAGTAAAGGAAGGAAAATCTTGAATGGATAAAAATTGCTTATTGGAGTGCCGACACGTGTTTCGACCGAGAGAATGTCCTTGTCTAAACACAATCGAAAGACGTATCGACACTCCAATAAACTATCTTTATCCATTCAACATTTTCTTTTCTTTATTCATTTTTTTTTTCAACATATTTCGGATTCACTTCCATTTTTTCAACATGCATAAATACATTGCATACAACCGGAATGCGCTCTTTATATAGCTGTTATCGTCGTATTAAATGGAATCGTCAACCCGAGTTCAAATCATGCACTGGCATTTTGCGTTTTGGAAAAGGCATGGATCCAACTTTTCTCCGACCAGTAATGAGTAAAAAAGTTAAATATACCAGATCATTTAACCTTGGTACGGTAAAAAGTCTAAGAAAAAGGAAACGTTTGAATTTAAACCTGATACTATCCGCTTAAAAATTGACATTCTAACTTATTCTGCTGGTGGCAGAAGGGTTAAGTAAACATATATAACCGCACTGTGTAAAAAGTTGGCAGAGTGGTCTATTGTCGGTACAAGCCGGACAGCGAAGGAGCCTATCCCCTTTGCGCTAGTGCTAGTCAATGGAAATTGTTTTTGCTGAGATGGAGCACCACACCTACCGTCAGCTCCTCCACCTTGCAATTGTCTAGACAGGTGTTCTACTGACTGTGCTAAATCAGCCCCCGTTTAAATAATGTGTAGCCGTTACTAATTTCATGTCTTATCGACAATAAAAAAAACATGTACATATCAATACTCTTGTTCATTAATATTCCGACAGTTATCGGTTTCCAACACCCGCTGGGTAAAAATGAAACCGTTCAAATCGTTCACGATGGGATGCAAAAATGTAAATCCTGATTATCTGGTGTTGCTTATCCGAAGAGTTCCTATTTCTTATGAGTGGCATCACCTCAGGTAAATAATGAACCATTCCGTTTGTATTATAAAGAAATATAGGGAAGGAAAAAGACATGCAATAAAGGAGAATATAATAAGAATGAAAGAAAGAAAGAAGGAAGGAAAGAAAAAAGAGTAAGTAGGGGGGAGAGAGAGAGAAAGAGAGAGAGAGAGAATGCGCGGAAGCGATAACGCTAATCTGTTTTGATCGAACATAATGAAAAGATCAAAAGAAGAAAGGAAAAAAGAGTGAGAAAGAGTTAAATCAGGATTATTTTACTTTTTACGTATTGAACTATAAGCAATAGCTCTTAAGTAGACATATCAAACGGTGGCATAATTAAATGATTATACTGACGTATATCCACAGGTCCTGCTAGTATTTCCTAATACCTTAAAGTTCGCACATAGGTAAAAAGAAGTGAGGTTATAATCAATCAGCTTCGCTTAAACACAAGTTTTTTTATGTGTTCAAGTTGTTACGCTATTTAACAGGCCGTTTTTGTTCGAGTACTGATGAAGGTCTTTATTCATACAAATAGAATGAGAACCGATTCATGTACGTTGCAACATGTGCCTACATTCAAATATTTCAGTGTATGTGTTTGAAAGTGTATGCGTATTTGTATTTGAATGTCTATGTATTTAAAGTTTGGAGTGTGTTCGACCTAATGGTGGAGCCATTAAGCGTATAACTAGGCGTTTCTTACTGTGTGTTCATCACTCGTTACTGGACACTGAAATTACGTATGATAAATTGCTTTTCCCGAGGCTTCATCCTAATTATATGATGCCGTGTTCGTCAGGTCAACTCAACCCGATGATACCACTGATTTTCAAAGCGTACCCTGAGAAACGTTATTTTCTAAACGGACGGCACAGAAAATATAGATATAAATAAAATAAGGAATATATAAACGAAATAAATTACTTCGCACTTTTATAAATTCTGATAATTTTAAGGCTAGCATATGAGGCTATCTATGTAGGTTAAATATCCGCCTCATGAACACACACACACACACACACACACACACATATATATAATATATATATGTATATATATATAAAAATATGCAAAATATTCACATATATCAGTATATATTAAAAAGAATTCACACATATATGTAGATATATGTATCATATAACGCAATCATTTATAAATGTCAACACATAAAGAATTATTGACATATATGGACAACGTGCACGGCATATAGGAACAAATGCACACATACAAATACACACGTGCGTGAGCACACGCACATACACACACACAGACACACGCACACAGACACACACACACACACACACATATATATATATATATATATATATATATATATATCTGTAATTAGGATCTTTCCGCGTGTGGTTTAACCAAGCTGATGCAGGTAGACCGTAAGGAGAGCTCAATGTGCCTAATATCAGTGAATGGAAGGACAGAGCAAGATATTCAGTAAATAAAGGAAAAAATCTAAACTTGCTTCATTACAATAATTTATTTTAACCGTATTTCTACGGCATCTTCAGGTAATCATAAGAACATGATTCAAGAGCATGTATAGCATCATTATAGCTACAACCGTTTCTTTGTGGAGACCATATACAATACGGTTGAAATAAATTATTGTAATGAAGCAAGTTTAGAATTTTTCTTCATTTACTGTTATATATATATTATATATATTATATAATATATATATATAATATATATATATATTTATAATTACAAAGTCGCTCCTACCATTGGTTTCTGAATAACACTTTTTTTGGTGTTATTCGTCTTCAGAGGCGTTTGACTTTTGAAAAAAATTGGACAGTTTTAAACTTCCGGCACGTATCCACGCGATCCGTTAATAGCTCCTGCATTTCGCTTTCATCATTCAACGGCATCACTATTTGTCGTCATTGTTCTTATTGTGATTTTAAATTTTTTCCGTTTTTATATTTATTTTAGTTCATGTGTGTTTATTTATATATGAAATTCTTAATTATGGCGGTCTGATGTTTTGGTTAGTCCAATTCCATATTAAGAATTTTTTCCTGTGTGGCATGCTCGAAAAAATTCTCTGTTTTTGTGTTTAGGAAATTTTCTTCGAGTTTATTCCTTGAGAATACGGAAATTTTCTGTTGTGCATAATGAGCATTTTTTTTAACCATTTATATATGGTTTCGATTGGTCTAGTATTTTCCATTCTAATTTAAATGTTTTCTTGTTTTTTATACTGCCATACTTTGTTGAATAGCGCTGTCACGTTCTCTTATTTTCGTGTTTGAAGGATGTTAAATGGTTATAGTAGCGTTGTTAAAGCTACCCTGCACCATCCCTATGTAGTTTTCGCTTGGTTTCCGATTGGTTTGTATTGTTTGTCTTAATTGTTGCCTGGTATACTATGGTATATATATTATATATATATAAAAGGAAGTTTGGTATGTACATGTCGAGTATAACTCCGAACGGGGCGTCATTCAGATTCGAAATTCTGCATACACCTTATTTCCTTCTAAAAACACACACAAAATGTGGTTATTATTTTTTACTGATTAGGGATATAATTAATTAATTAAACCAACATCAAACCGATTTGTGCTGCCTGCCTTTCTATTATAGTTATACCAGCAGTTTAATTTAAGTGAACAAAATCGCAGTCTAAGTTTTTCAGCTCGGAATCTTCGCCTATTTATGGTCCAATCTTTATATATAGTCCGGTCATTGACCGGGTACATTTGCTAGTATAATATATATACTATATATATATAATATATATATATATTGTTGTGTGTGTGTGTGTGTGTGTGTGTGTGTGTGGAGGTAGCGTGGAAATGAAGTCAATGGGCTTGGTAACTGGCAGTTTCTCACCTTTAAATCGCGTGTTTGGATTGAAAATATCACAGGAGAGAAACAGACAGATGTTAAGTCTCTGTCACATGATGTTGAGTACTCTTGATATATAAATAAGGCATTCGTTATTATCAATTTTGATATGTATAGAATGTGTTTGAGTGTATATACTTATATGTCTTAATATATATATATATATATATATTATATATATATATATATATATATTACTTGTCATTTCAGATACAGTCCGGGATCGCCGTTTCACGGCTTCATCAGTGAATAGACAGGGCAGGACTGCTTCAGGTTGGGTTCGAGAACCGACCGAATTGTCATCAGTAAGATATCTTACACGCCCCATCTACACACGCACCTTTTAGGAATGGAATTTATACTGTCATAATATACTAGACCACTTGGAGTGCTCTATCCGTTTTAAGGAGAGCCATGCAATTTTTTGCGTAATTAGCGGTCACCAGAAAATTACAATTTCAGAGAGTTCAACCCATTAGGAGTGGAGAGCATATGTATTGTCATTCACATTCCAACGCAGTAAAATCAGCCAACCGCAGTAAGATCAGCCGAATATTAATTAGCTTATTAATCTACTGTCGAAGTCCTTAAATGTCGACGACTCAAGACCTGTGCCAGTCCATCTGGTAGAGTACTGAAGGGGTACTAGCTATCCCTACAACACAGACAAAGATTCGAAGATAATTAGAAAATGGAAAAGAGAATTGTAATATCTTGTCGTCAAATATTGACACATGTAAGAAGTACATGTCAGCATAGACACATTTAAAATCGACATTTTGGAAAGTTCTGTTGAAATGGTCAAAATATATTCCTCACGACTTGCAGTTATTGTAATGTCTAAGTGACCAAGTGATTAAGTAAGTAAGTCATGCATCAAACTTTCTATACAGATATGCTTGAACATTACCCATATGAAGTTGATTTATATATTATTATATATATATATATATATATATATAATTATATATTATATATATGTGTGTGTGTGTGTGGATTAAATAGTAGGACAGATTGGGCCCTTCAGCCTTGGGTAGGTAACCAGTCAAGGAGAGGGATGGACTCTGAATTGAAAAATCCTACGGTCGGTCGTTGATTGGGTTGGTGGCAACCCTTGATGCACCAAATTCTTTCTATCGACTGTGCTAAAAGTGTGGATGGTCCAAAACACAAGCCTTCCCACTATAAACAAATCACTGTGTGGGTGGTTCATTGTGTGTATTAAACCCTCATGCGCTCGAAAAAACGATGAGAATCCATAATATATATATATATAATATACAATCAAGAATATATATATATATTATCTTATTATAATGGAGATTGTGTGTTTTTCTGTCTGTAACCGAAACTAAATCACTACTCAAGTCACAATTTCCCTAGTAATTGACGTCCCATTCACCATGAATTTATCCTTATTTTAACCTCCAATTATTGATAAAATTGTTTACATTATTTATACTGTAACTATATCTACATACTAATAACTGCAATTGTATTTATATATACACAAAATAGCGTTTATCAGTGTGAACGGGAGCCTAATTTGCATATTGATATTAAGAATGTAATTTTAATAAATGTATGCTTTAGTATTATTGATTTCTAACTGTTTGGTTTTATTTTAATGAATATAAGCAAAAATCTCTTCAATGAATCTTAAATGAAATCTAACAGAAAAGATAACTGTCATTTATTCTTTACTTCATCTTTTAACTAAATTACTTAAATTAGAAAAATAAACAATGAAAGACGAGAGTAATGGAAGTAAGTTTCAGTTGTTCAATTTTCAATTATATCCCTCTGTTTCAAATCTTTTATCTGCATTCTTATTTAGTTCTTCATTAGACTTTCTAATTTCATATATCATTACATTAAAACTTAAATACTTGCACCCGGAGGGGCATATTTTTGCTAGTATAGATATAAGCAAAAATATTATAAAGGTTTTACAATCTATTTATTTGATGAGAAAAGGAACAGTCAACAACCATCTGGTTTCATGCATGTGTAAGCGCAAACAATCTTCAGGTGACGTTGTTTCAAAATTGCAAGCGAAAATCGAAAATTAGAAAAACAGCTTTTTAACAGACATAGTATGTGGTAGTGATTGGCATGAAATGTATGCGTATGTATGGGTGTCGGTTATGAATGTGTATGTGTGTTTATGAACAGTGCAAAGGTTATGTATACGGGACAGATTCACATTATTTGCGAGTGTGCAACTCTCTTAGCATTCAAAACAAACCAGTCATCTGAAGGATTGATTGTGCCTTATGCATGCATGAAACCAAATGTTTGGACTGCCTCTTCTTTGTCTCAAATAAATAGATATGTAAAACCTTTATATATTTTATGCTTATTATATATATAATAGCTCGTATTTTATATTGAGTACTCCACAAATAGTACTGCATTTTTGGCACCCCGTTCCAGGTTAAAAAGCTTGAAACTGACAATCACACACTATAGGCTATTTATATATATATATAGATATATATATATTATATAGGTATATATATATATATATATATATATTGGCTTAGGAGGTTGATTTAGAAAGGGCTAGCACAATGAAGGTTTGGAATAATAGAATAAATAATACCGGTAACAATGGTGTTTGTGTGTTGACCTGTATTTTTTATTATTTCTTGAATTCGACGGTATACCTCTTTATCAAAAATTTGAACTTGAAGCACTTCCAGCTTATGCATTCTATTCCTAAATGAATTTTTTTTCCTTTGGGAATGGAAATGCCATAGCTGGACTGCTTCAGTTCAAATCTTTGATAAAGAGGTATTACCTCGAAAATTCAAGAAGAATTAAAACATCAGATCATCACACAACACCATTGTTACCGCATTATTTATTTATTTATTATTCCGAAATCATTGTGATAGCCTTCTAATCAACCTTCCTAACCAATACTTCACACAATGCTTTCAAGCAATTATGAACTCCTTATTATACTAGCAATATATGCACCCTCCGGTGCAAGTATTTAAATTTTAATGTAATTAAGAATGTTTAATTGAAAATGGCACATGAAAACTAAATAAGATGCCGATATTAAAAGATTTGAAACAGAGATGGGAACAAATGTAAAAACTTGCTTTTCTTCACTCCTGTCTTTATTGCTAAATTTTCATAATTTCAACTATTTAGTCAAATTGAGGATAAAGAGATAAAGAAGTAGAATTAAATAAAGTAAGAATAGAATTCAGTTAAATATGTAATGATTTCTTTTAAGATTTATTCCCGAGACCTTTTATACATATTTCAATTAAAAGGATTTTAAAAAACCTCTCCAATAAATTTAGAAAATTCGATATAATTACTAAGCTCCATAGTTTATTATAATCAAATTTTTAATATTTAATAGTAAAATTAGCCTTACCCATCACACTGCAACTGCCGATTTTGTTGCTATATTTAAATACAATTGCTGCTTATTAGAATGTAGATATGGGTCTAACAGTATTAATATATGTAAGGATAATTATGTATCTTAATAATTGAGGTTTTAATCATAAATCATGGAGATATGTGCATGTAAATAAAACTCAATTGATTGTGACTCGATTAGTATATAGGTTTCGGTTAACAGACAGAGAGAAACACACCATCGCTCCATTGATAATAAGATACTATAATAATATAGTTTATATAGTAGTATTATATAGTCCATACCATATATATATATACGTAAGGCTAAGAGGTAAGCTGTTTAAAACGATACGAGCCGCACTGAGGAGACGTAAAGCAACCGTCGGAAAAACAAAAACGGTTATCTTTTGTGGAACTGATATAACTGCTCCCAATTTTTTCTGGTAGAGCACTGTAAAGAATGCCATTAGTTGAACTTTCACCGTTTAGCGTGTAAGGCATTTACTTGCTCGCTGTTACAGACCGCGAAAGTTCTATGATGATTGCTAAAAACATACATCCTGTAGTATGAATTCAATTATATTTCGCCTCAGACATGGACAGTCTCTAACAGCCGTACGGGTAAGGAGCTGTGGCAATAGGTAGTCTGATTCAAAAAAACTGAACTACTTGATGCTGATCGAAACGTCGAAACATGAGGTCTGTGAGTCATATCATATATATATAATATATATATTATAATATATATAAAGATAAAAGTGACTTGCCAGTGAAATTGGGCCGATGGTTGGGAGTACAAAAATTCAGGGGGTAAGTCACAGCGAGTATAACAAATACAAGTGCTCAATATGAAGTAGAATGTAAAATTTATTATAAAATGGGACAATAGATGTAACCTACTCGAGTTTCACCATAAGTTATCTTCAGGGTTAATCCATTGACTTTATCGAGAAGGGTATACTGATTAATTGCAGATAGTCAATCACCGCTGTGTGTGTTCATTGCTACTTAGAGAGTTCGTTATTAATCTATAAGATCTCAAAATTTAGAATTAAATTTTTGAATTGAAAATTCATTTTCTAAAATGGTAACCACTTTTTTGGTTCAAAATCAATTAAGGGAATTTGAAATGAAATTAACACTGTAATTTGAAAGAATATTGGTTAACATTTAATCAGACTCGACTCCATTTAGGGTAGGTCGTATTTTTTCTACTTTTTTAAAATACAAATTGTCCTCTATGCGAAAGTTGGTTATATACTGAATACTGCTACCAACATATAGTTCTTTTACTGCACCATTGTTTGAGGAAATATATGATTAGATCGCTTACTAAAAATTGCACTAAAAATCCTCTTTTCGCAAACTGTAGCCTGTAGCAAAACGAGGAATTTTAGAGCATTTTAGTAGACGATCTTTGGTGCTATTTCCTCAAAAATTGATCTAATTTGTATCAGCATTCAGTTATTAGCATACACAATTTACATAGATGGCACAATTTGATTTTTAAAAAGTGATAATAACGATCCTACCCTACTTCCATTCTTGTAAAGATTGACCCTTGCCAATCGTTGAAGAAGAAACAGATTTTACTTGTTAAAATACTAAATGACAGTACTTTCCAGTCCTGTCGGCTGAGGCTTTGAATAGACCACCTGCACCTTTGCAGAGGATAGACCTCTTCAATGGGTACAACTGTTGGCTCTGGATGCGTGACCTGGCGATACTTAAGGATGCGAACACTGTGCTGAGCAGTCCATGGCATTGCAACACACCACTTACACTTACTTAAAACTAGACGACTTTGGTGAGGACCCCTTCCGATAATCGCTGGTCCATCAAGCCCTAGCACCTATATGACTGTACCACCCATATAGCCCTTATGGCAAGCCCCACCTTTCTTTATCATATTATGTGCTTAGAAGCAGTCACGATGGTTCTTTAATTCTTGAGTATGACGTTAAATTCTTCAAATAGAGAGTCCAATTCTGGAGCTCAAGGGAGTTTGAATACTCCTTCATCGCATTATTCCAGTCCACTCTGCCGGAGTAGCAGATTTGTTAGAGTTCCATCTATGGTTTAAATAGATAAAAGAGTTTTTTTAAATTTTATAAAAATGGAATACCCATGGATAGAATGAATAAAACATGTAGCTCCGGCCAAGAGGATGGGGCGCTCAGGGCTTCGGCCCTGGTCTTTACAAGTTAATAGCGTCGATCCCAGGGGCTATCACTCCAGCAATACTGCCCCTTGATTTAAGGGACAGCGCTGAGTTTTTGCCAGTGCCTGAGGCGCCCCCCTGAGGGGAATGCGTACGCGGGATGACGCAATTTTTCACCCGCCACCCATGAGCTTCGGTTGGGGTCGTCCCACGTTAATATGCCTTGTGCCTAACGCGTACAAGTGGGCGTACGAGAAATACAATGAAGACATAATAAAACAAGTGTCTCTGCATTAAATGACCCAACAAAGTTTAAAATCCAACCAACTATACAATTTCATAAACAGTAATTTCTAATATGAGATGATATCCGCTTATTAACAAGATTCTAAAAACTAAATAATTCTATCTAGTTCGAGATTTAATCTTTTGAGAATCTCAACAAAAATAGATTCAGTTAAAAGACTCTCATCTCTTTATCTGCGTCGAATTTAAAAAAGAATCAAATTTATTTACGAATCTGAAGCAGCAATAACGATTGGACAATTAAATAGTTAATGGCTTTTTCTAATACTCACAAAGAAAGGATTTTGTTTTGTTTTTTTTCTGTCTCTTGTCTTTGTTTTAGTTTTGTTTTTTTGGAGAAAGGTTGACGACTGGTGATTTCGTTGGCAGTATGACGCAATGAAACGGTCATGGAAGTGCTGAACAATTTCTTCTATTTAAAGCGGAATATGTCTCGATCGGTCACCTTCAAAACCTAACAATTGTTGTCGGCAAAATGTTTCAACAATTTGAATATATTTAGAATCATTTCTCGAAAAAGATTCCCGAATAAAAAATGAAATTCATGCTTCGTCATATGGGGTGAGTAAAAGAAAATAATGCCATTTGTTTTAAGAAAAGATATAAATTACCAACACAGAAAAATGTATCATACATAAAAATAAGCTGGTCCTCTGTTGATCACATCCCTACTTCTCCACCTTTCAAAAAATTGTGTTGCTATAGTAAAATCTTCTTTCCGCTACAGATTTACTTTCTCGTACTGCGAATAACTGTTGGCTCCTCAAAGCCTCTTTTATGGGGGCCTGAGAGATGATCGTCTATGGCAAACACTATTCCAGTGGACCAGGAAGTGAAAATTCTGTAGTGAAGAAGTGCTCAAAGAACATTCAAAAAAATTTTACGGGGGGGCCAAAGGGGGATACATGTTTCTTATTCTAAGGTAACATTGCTATTGAAAAAACGTTGACTATGTGAGAAGAGGAGCTATCCAAGAACCAGCTTTTATTTTGATGGCATGATGCAGGTTCCTTGTGTTGGTAATTTACCTGTCCTAAAAAAATGGCCTACTTTTTGACAATCTATGTGGAGAAGTAAGGGATGCGATCCACAGAGGGACCAGCATTCATTTTGATGTATGGTACGATGGTCCTGTGTTGTAATTCTAAAACAAAATCGGCGTTACATTTTAGTTGCCCTACTATTTACCATAGCTGGAAGTAGAATAGTTAATTCACAACCTTTACCAGTGAATCGTCTTGTCGTGTGCATTCCTACGACGCGTAAAACGTTACACCATGCGCCTCCGTCGATATGCGTTGGTATAGACGCGCGTAGTGCATGGTTTAGAGTCGTAGGAAATGGATTCGTCGAGCCGAGTTTAATTATTGGACGAGGCTGTTTGTATTTCTATAGCACTAATTACCCTTGGAAGGGGTTTGCATCCAACTACTCTCCCTCCAGCTATGAGGCAAAATAGTAGGCAGATGGACTGTTTACCTTAGGATGGATGGTACACAGGGTTGATTTAAAGTACGGTACGATTGTTTAAATTCGGAGTTTCCTTTGGAAATTTTTACCGCTCCCCGGCAAACGGTCCCGGATTGACGTATTGATCGTCCCGGCATGTAATTCTATCGTCCCCCGAGACGGACGGGACGGCGTATGTCGTCTGAGTAGCATGGCAACCGACCTAGGAAAAGGGAGAAACCTTCCGGATTTAAAACAATTCGTACCGTAAAAACTTAAACAATCACCACCCTGTGTACCATCCAACCTAAGGTTCTCCATGTTCCATCTGCCTCACCTATCTTTGCCATAAGCTGGAGAGAGCAGTAGCTATGGCAAAAACCACTTCCAAGTATTAGTGCTATATAGAAATACAAACAGCCTCGTCCATTAATTTAAACTCGGCTCGACGGAATCCATCCTACGACTCTAACCATTTTGCACTTTTACGCGTCGTCTTAACCAACGCATATCTGACGGGAGGCGCATGTGTAACGTACCGTCGTAGGAAATGCACACGACAAGACGATTACTTGGGAAAGTTTGTTGAATATAACTATTCTACTTCCAGCTACTGGGTAAAATAGGTAGGGCAGACTAAAGAACGCCATTTGTTTTAGAATTTACCAACACAGACCATGACCATACATCAAAATGAAGCTCGTCCTCTTGTGGAATCGCATCCCTACTTCCACATAGATGTTGCAAAAAGTAAGGCCATTTGTTTAGGACAGGTATAATTACCAACACAGGGAACCTGGCATCATGCATCAAAATAAAAGCTGGTCCTCTGTGCTGATCACCCCTACTTCTCCACATAGTCAACGTTTCTTATCAATAGCAATGTTTCACCGTTCGAATTAAGAACATGTATCCCGCCGGGGTAAAATTTTTATTGCAATGTTCTTTTGAGCACTTCTTCCTACAGATTTCACTTCCTTGCGTCACTGGAATAATGTTGCCATTAGACTATCATCTCTTCAGGCCCCATAAAGAGGCTTTGAGGAGCCAACATTATTCCAGTAACGAGAAAGTAAAATCTGTAGCGAAGAAGAAGATTTTACTATTACACACATTTTAGAAACGGGGAGAAGTAGGGATGTGATCAACAGAGAACAAAGCTTATTTTTATGTAGATACATTTCTTCTGTGTTTGGTAAATTATTACTTCTTCTTAAACAAAATGGCATTTATTTTTTTTTTTACTCACCCCCATATGACGAAGCGATGATTTCATTTTTTTTATTCGGGAACTTTTTTCGAGAAAGATTCCTATAATATTCAAATTGTTGAAACATTTTACCCGCAACAATTGTTAGTTTGAAGGTGACCGATCGAGAAAAATATGTCGCAAATAGAAGAAAATTGTCAGCACTTCCATGACCGCTTTCATGCGTCATACTAGCCAACGAAAATCACCAGTCGTCAACCTTTCTCCAAAAAAACAAAACTAAACAAAGACAAAGACAGAAAAAAAACAAAACAAAAGTCCTTTCCTTTGTGATGTCATTAGGAAAAGCCAATAACTCTTTATTGTCCAAATCGTTATTGCCTGCCTTCTCAGATTTCCGTTAATAAATTGATTCTTTTTGTAAAATTGCGACCCAGATAAAAAGAGATGAAGAGAGGTCCTTTTGTTAACTGAATCCTATTTGTTTGAGGATTTCTTCCCAGATTAAATCTCCGGAAACTAGATAGGAATCTATTTCAGTTAGATTCTTGGTTGTAATCAAAGCCGATTCATCTCAATAGAGGAAAATAACTGGGTATTATAAAATTGTTAAATAGGTTGGTTGGATTTAACTTTGTTGGTCATTTATCGGAAGCGAAAAACTGTTTTATTCATCATCATGTCTGCTATTCTGTCCTCCGTCTCTAATTACCCCCACTGACGGGGGCGTGGCACAAGGCCCCATATTAAACCGTGGGGGACCAACCCCACAAAAAAACCGGAACGCTCAGGGGTGGCGGGGTTGAAAAAATTGCGTCGAATTCCCGTCCGGCATTCCCCTCAAGGGGGCGCCCTCAGGCACGGGGCAATAAAACTCCCAAGCGCTGTCCTTGTTAAATCGAAGGGGCAGTATTGCCTGGGATAAAGCCCCCGCGGATCGACGCTATTAACTTGTAAAGATCCAGGCCGAAGCCACTGTGACCCCCATCCTCTTGGCCGGAGCACATGGTTTATCATTTCTTTCATGGGATTTTTTTTTTCTTGGTTATTTTTTTTTTCTTTTGTTATTTTTCTGTTTTGTTTTCTTTTTTTATTCCGAAATACGCACCGCAAATGCATAATTTAGCAAAAATATACGTCCAATATGACATCGACTGCAATTACACTATATAGCCAGATCTACTCAACCAGCAACTTAGCAGCATAAACTCACGAAGATTAAATACTCATCCATAGATACTACAATCGAAAACACGAACACCAACGACGGAGTCATTATAAGCCATAACCTAAATATATATAACCGAAGCAATGACATCAAGCGAGAGGCAACCAAGCCGCGACCACTGGTAAAGCAGTTCCTACACAAGAATCTCTCTGAAACCGTATAAAATAACAAAAGTAATCAATTAAATCTACCTTCACCTAAACGAAATAAAACAGAATTAACTAACATTCAGCACCACCCTCACTGAAACATCGAGCAAAGCAAGCAGACTAGACGTGGATTGCGTGATCATGGAAGGCCAACTTAGCTGCCAGCTTCTGAAAAATCTTAAAACAACCCAATTTTAATAAAATTTAAAAAAACTCTTTTATCTATTATAAACCCATAGCATGGGGACTCTAAAGAATCTGCGTACTCCGGGCCAGAGTGGAACTGGAAGTAATGCGATGAAAGGCGTACTTCAAACTCCCTTGAGCTCCAGAATTGGAACTTCTCTATGTTGAAAGAACTTTACGTTCAACTCAAGAAATTTAAGACCATTGCGGTGACTGCCTCTCATAGCCACATATATGACTAAAAAAGGTTGGGGCTTTGCCATTAAGGGGCTATATGGGTGGGTACAATCATATAGGTTGCTAGGCCTTGATGTGACCAGCCGATTTATTCGGAAGGGGTCTTCCACAACAGGTCCGTCTAGTTTAAGAAGTGTAAGAGTGGTGTGTGTTGCTATGCCATTGGACTGCCTCAGCTACCAGTGTTCCATCCTTAAGTATCCCAGGTCCACCCATCCAGATGCCAACCAGGTGGCCCCATTGAAGAGGTCTCTATCCCTCTGCAAAGGTGCAGGTGGTCTATTCCAAAGCCTAGCCGGACCGGGCTGAGAATAGTACTGGTCATTATACTTAACAGTATTAAATCTGTTCATCTTCACATTGCAAGGGTCAATCTTTACAGTTAAGTTGGAGTTAGGGTAGGTCGATTTTTCACTTTTTTAAAATATCAAATGTCCATCTATGTAAAGTTTAGCTAATTATGCAATGCTGATACCAAAATTAGATTCATTGTTTGAAGGAAATACGCCACCAAAGATCGTACTACTAAAATGCTTCTAAAGATTCCTCGTTGCTACAGGCTACATATTTTGCGATAAAGAGGATTTTAGTGCATTTTAGTAACGATCCTTCATGCTATTTCCCTCAAACAATGTGCAAGTAAAAGAACTAATTTTGGTTAGCAGTATTCAGTATATTAACAACTTTCGCATAAGATGGACAATTTGATATTTTAAAAAATGAAAAATCGACCTACCCTAATATGGAGTCGAAGTTTGATTAATGTTAACCAATTCTTTCAAATTACATGTTAATTCTACATTTTTCAAAGATTCACTAATCTGTTTTGACCAAAAAGTGTTCCATTTTAGAAAGATGAATATTTTCAATCAAAATTTAATTCTAATTTTGGATCTTAGCGATTAATAACGAAACTCTCTAATTACAATGACACACACAGCGTGATTGACTGCAAATTAATCAGTACCTCGATTATTCAATGGATTTAACCCGAAGATCCTTATGGTTTGAAACTCGAGTAGGTCATCTATTGTACCCATTTTATAATTTTACTCTACTTCATATTGAAGCACTTGTATTTGTTATATCGCTGACTTACCCCCCAATTTGTTACCTCCCAACCATCGTGCCCATATTCACTGGCAAGTCACTTTTTATCTTATATATTATATATATATATATATATATATATATATATTATATATATTCACAGACTCATGTTTCGACGTTTACGTCAACTCAGTAGTTCAAGTTTTTTAACAGTACCTATTGCCAAGCTCCTTTACCCTACGGCTGTTAGAGACTGTCAGTCTGAGGCGAAATATTAATTCGATTCTACTTACAGGATGTATGTTTTGTTTACAAATTCATCAGAGAACTCGCGTCTGTTAAACAACGAGCAAGTAATTGCCTTTACGTAAACGGTGAAAGTTTTGCATACTTAATGGCTTCTTTAACAGTGCTCTACCAGAAAATTGGGAGCAATTATATCAGTCATCCACAGATACGTGTTTCGACGTTTACGTCTCCTCAGTGCGGCTCGTATTTTAAACAGCTACCTCCTTAGCCTTACGTATTATATTATATATATATATATATATATATATATATATATAATATATATATCTTATTATAATGGAGACGATGTGTGTTTTTCGTCTGTTAACCGAAACTATATTAACTAATCGAGTACATTCACATAGTTATTTACATCACATTCTCCATGATTTGATTTAAACCTCAATTTATTAATAAAATTATCTTACATATTTAATACTGTTGACCATATCTACATTCTAATAACATGGCAATTGTATTTATATATTACAACAAAATGGCAGTTTGCAGTTTGTGAATGGGAAGGCTAATTTACATATTAATATTAAAAATTTGATTTTAATAAATATGTGGCTTAGTATTTATTGATTTTTAATTATTTGGTTTTATCTTAATGAACATATATAAAAGTCTCGGGAATAAATCTTAAAAGAAATCCATTAACAATATTAACTGTAATTCTATTCTTTACTTTTATTACTATATTCTATTCTTTACTCTTTTACCTAATTTAACTAAATAGTTAAATTATGGAAAATTTAGCAATGAAAGACAGGAGTGAAGAAAAAGCAAGTTTTACTTGTTCCCTCTCTGTTTCAAATCTTTTTTATCGGCATCTTTATTTTAGTTTCATTTGCCATTTTAAGTTAAATGATTTATTACATTAAAATTTAAATACTTGCAACCCGGAGGTGCATATATTTGCTAGTATATATAAGAGAGTTTCATAATTTGCTTTGAGCATTGTGTAAGTATTGGTTAGGAGGGTTGATTAGGGCTATCACAATGAAAGTTTGGAATAAATAAATAAATAAAAATATACGGTAACAATGGTGTTGTGTGATGATCTGTATTTTTATTCCTTTCTTGAATTTTTCGAGTAATACCTCTTTATCAAAAGAATTGAACTGAAGAAGTCCAGCTATTGGCATTTCTTCCCAAAGGAAAAAATCATTTAGGAAGAAATGCCATAGCTGTACTGCTTCAGTTCAATTCTTTGATAAAGAGGTATTACCTCGAAAATTCAAGAAATAATAAAAAATACAGGTCAACACACAACACCATTTTACCGTATTATTTATTCTATTTATTCCAAACTTCATTGTGATAGCCTTCTAAAATCAACCTCCAACCAATATTTATTATATATATATATATTATAATATATATATATATATATATTTATATTATATAAGTGTGTGATTGTCAGTTTCAGCTTTTACTTGGAACGGGGTGCCAAAATGCAGTACTATTCTGTTAGAGTACTCAATATAAAAAATAGAACTATTATATAATACATAAGATAAATATATAAAGGTTTTACATATCTTATTTATTTGATGACAAAGAGCAGTCACAAACATTTGGTTTCATGCATGCGTAAGCACAATCAATCTTCAGAGGACGTTGTTTCAAATGCAAGACGTTGCCACACTCGCCGCGAAATAATGTGAATCTGTCCGTTATACATAAACCTTTGCACTGTTCATAAACACACATACACATTCATAACGACACACATACATACGCATAACATTCATCCAATCATACACATACTAGTCTGTTAAACTTTTTGTAATTTTCGATTTTCCTTGCATTTGAAACAACGTCACCTGAAGATTGTTGCGCTTACACATGCATGAAACCAAATGGTTGTGACTGTTCCTTTCTCATCAAATAAATAGATATGTAAAACCTTATATATTATATTTTATTTATACTCTATACTAGGGCAATATATGCACCCTCGGTGCAAGTATTTAAGTTTAATGTAATGAAATATATTAAATTAGAAAGTCTATATGAAACTAAATAAGAATGCAGATAAAAAGATTTGAACAGAGGGATATAATTGAAAAAAATTGAACAACTGAAACTTACTCTTCCATTACTCTCGTCTTTCATTGTATTTTTCTAATTTAAGTATTTAGTTAAAAGATGAAGTAAAGAATAAAATGGACAGTTATCTTTTCTTGTTAATGGATTTCATTTAAGATTCATTGAAGAGATTTTTGC
>CM042145.1:64819847-64874847 GCA_023376005.1 Doryteuthis pealeii | reverse complement strand
TGTCGATACGTCTTTCGACAGTGTTTAGACAAGGACATTCTCTCGGTCGAAACACGTGTCGGCACTCCAATCCTTCCTTTACTTACAATGTATTTACACAATAAATTTTATTTTATACAATGTATGCACCCAATGAATTCATTTTTCTGAAATCATTCACGTTTTTTTGGGGCATAATAGAATATGCTTGTGTTGTGTGCCGTGAATTTCTCTCAGTACAGAACTGCAATCGTGTCTTCTCGATGTCATCTCATAGATTTAGAGGGGAAATGGAATATGTCTAAATTTGCTTTCATTTTCAGGAACATTATTTTGATTCTGTTGTCAACATCGAAGACTCACTTGAGGATTTTAAGGGTTATCATATTTCGCCTATTAGCAATAGTTAACAATTACTATTTTAGTCAAACCGTTTCTTATTGCAGACACATCCTTGTGACGTCATACTAATCTAATCTAAGTTTAGTATATACTTGTGTTACAAACTTTAATTAACAATAACACGATATTTTAAGTTAGTTTTTAGAAACTTATCTCCGGTTAAAGTGACAAAGTCAACGGGCATAACCTTCCAAAGTAGACCTGAGTGTTTCTAACATTTCTCTGGTGATTTGCCTACAAAAGTAGACGTCATATTATGAATCATAACGTATTTATAGGGTTAAAATATTTTTGAAACATGGAATCTTTTTAATCATATTAACCATATGGTTTCAAGTAATTATTTTATGTACTAATAGTAATTTGTTTTCAAACATTTATATAGTTTCAAATAACTAATAAATAATCCTTAGTAAACAATTATAGTTTCAAGTAACTATTCAGAATACAAATAATTTACACACAGTAACAATAAAGATAAGGACAAGAGTCCGAAAAATCTAAATGATACATTATTTTTGGTATTAATGCAGAATAGCACGCAAGAGATGATAACATTAGATTACGTATAATTAGCATTAGATTTCGCGGAAATACCCGAGACCTTTGATATGCTAGAGTACGGGTTAGTGTTAGGTTACTTTGAGTGTTTCCAACATTTTTTTTAATACGTAAAATACGATTCTAATGATATCTCTTGTGCGCTATTCTGCATTAATACCGTATTTTCCATTTTTATGTTTAAAAACTCAAAAGAAACTAAGAAATGAGAAACTAAGAAATGAGAATAGGCCGGGTTAGCTCAGTCGGTAGAGCGTTCGGCTAGAAACCACAAGGTTCCTAGTTCGATACCGGTCCTCGCCAACTCAACGTATGAGTAGCACAGGGATCTGTGCGTTAAAGTAAGGAGCTGATGGTAGGTGTGGCGCTCCACCTCAGATGCTAAAAACGATCTCCTTGGTCTAGCGCTATTGAAAAAGGGGATAGACTCCCTCGCTGTCTGGCTGATACCGACTTTAGGCCGCCCAGTCAACTTTACTTTTTACTGTAGGATATAAAGTATTCCTATCTAATATAAACAATTTGGCCGCAATTGTCTGACTATGCTTATCTGATACTAATAATCATATGGTTTCAAATAATTATTTCTATTTGATAATAGTTATTTGTACATCGCTATTACAAACTGACGTTTTTTTTCAAAATTGTGGTTCAAAATTGTTCCAATTCTTTTGCAATTTACTATTTATTTATTTCATACTAGTTGAACGTCGGGTAACATATCGCATTTAATATGTTTCAATGCATGAGTGCATCGGATTTTGTATACACATCAAATTGATTGGTTTTATATCAAACCACGTGGCCATCTGTAGAGATCAAACCTTTCCCAATTATTGATATAGATATCTACAGAACTCTAACAAAAAATGTCGATGCTATGAAGATTATGTAAATAATCAACCAAATAACCCGCGGGGTTTGTTAACGCACATAATGATTGGGTCTAAATGATTTTTACTTTTATTTTCATTTTATTTATTTATTCATTTTGAGGTTTGAGGGATTCTTTGCTGGCTGGTTTTGCCAATTTGAACATAATCTCATTCTTTTGGAATGGTAACGGAAACGGCAATAGAATTTCCACTTGTTAGAGTTAACATTTTTAAAATTTATTTGAGGCACACTTTCGAAAGGCCTGTCCCCTTCGAAAGCGTGTCCCCTATCTCTTTCCAAAGGTGTGCCCCCCATCTCTTTCCAAAGGCCAGTCCCCTATCTCTTTCCAAAGGTGTGTCCCCATCTCTTTCCAAAGGAATGTCTCCCATCTCTTTCCAAAGGCCAGTCCCCTATCTCTTTCCAAAGGCGTGTCCCCTATCTCTTTCCAAAGGTGTGTCCCTTATCTCTTTCCAAAGGTGTGGTCCCCATCTCGTTCCAAAGGCGTGTCCCCTATCTCATTCCAAAGGTGTGGTGCCCATCTCATTCCAAAGGCGTGTCCCCTATCTGATTCCAAAGGTGTGGCCCCCATCTCTTTCCAAGGGTGTGTCCCATAACCCTTTCCAAATGCGTGCCCCCATCTCTTTCCAAAGGTGTGTCCCCTATCTCATTCCAAAGGTGTGTCCCCCTATCTCTTTCCAAAGGTGTGTCCCCTATCTCATTTCAAAGGCGTGTACCTCGTCTCTTTCCAAAGGCGTGTCCCGCATCTCATTCCAAAGGTGTGCCCCCATCTCATTCCAAAGGTGTGCCCCCATCTCATTCCAAAGGTGTGTCCCCTATCTCTTTCCAAAGGTGAGTCCCCCATCTCTTTCCAATGGCCAGTTCCCTTATTTCTGTCCTATTGTTTAAATACTACATAAACTCGCTATAAACACATTATCTTCTTTCTTTTCAGTATTTTCCATCTTCTGCTTTTGGGGATTTGAAAGTTTGCAATTACTTCACCAATTCTATTTTCTGCCAATCCCGCCCAATTGATACGAGTACTTACTGTATCCTGCCGCTGTAATAGTTTGAAACATCCTATAGCTCCACTCAATTCTTCATTTGAAGCCACTCTGTCTTTTCCTTTTTTCAAACCGAATGGGGAAGGATGAGCTACGGAAGATCTCGTCCGGTAGTGACAAAACCTCGCCTTTGTTTTTACAGTCGTTTTTTTTAGAACAAAATACTATGGATTAATTAGGTCATCATCCTATTTTATATCTTTCATTTTAATGGCTTGCATTCCAGCACAACAAAAGTACAATGGAACGATCTTCGTCAACACTCTCAGTTTGCATAGCGTTACTTAAATCAATAACATTTTCAAAACAAATAACATTTTGACATTTCTTTCGGTAACATTGTATATTCTATTTACCTAGTTTTTTATCAAAATGACACCGACCTCCTCCTAAAGTATTTTGAAATAGTGTCTGTTGTTTGTTTGTTTTGTTTTACAGCATATCAACCTCGGTGGGTTATTTAATGCCGACAAAGTTTTGAAATAAATACATTCTCAATGCATAATACAATTTTGTTTATAAATATGTTTTTCTATTCAACCCATAGATGGGACCCTAACAGGTACTACCACTCCGGATAAGATTGGACCAGGAAGCAATAGTGATGAAGGGGTGCTCCACATTCCCCGAACATCCAGAACCTCACCATCAGATAGAGTTTAACGTCATTCCCAGGACATATAGACCCTCACTCACCGCCTTCTAGCACCCATATGATAAGAAGGTTTGGGGGTTGCCATAAGGGCAATAGGGCCGGGGCAATCATATAGGAGTTAGGGCTTGACGTCACCAGCCGATTGATCGGAGCGGGACTCTCCGTCCGCCCGTCTAGCCCAAGAAAAACCTAAAGTGGAATATTGCAAGTCATGGACTGCTCAGCCACTTGGGTTGTATCCTTAAGTATCACGGGTCGCCACCCACGGCTAACAGGTGGCCCCATTGTGGGAGTCATACCCCTCTGCAGAGGTGCTGTCGGTGCATTCTAACGCCCCAGCCGACAGGGCGGAGTGTCTATTGTGTGAAATGTATACTTCACCTGAAATTGCACTGCACTACCCACTTCGAAACAAATCATTTGATCGTCGTTACTATAACACACTTAAGCAATAAAATTCAAAGTTTATTCAAGTTGGGGCAGAAGTAACATATCAGGAAATTATACTACTAGAGTAAGCCAAAAGTGTTGCAATATTTTGGTAACATAGATACGTTACACTCTCCTTTCGTGAATGGAGAGATGACGTGTCAGTGTTTCTTACGTTCCGGCCCTTACTTCGAATGGAGTGATGATATGAGAAACTAATTAGTTGTATACTTATGTCTGAACCGGTACTGCATCGGAGAGGCTCGAATCCTGGTTACTGAGATGAATCTGGAGTTGGTTGACAGTTCCTTGGTGTTTGGGGTCTGGAAAAAACTTGGGGGACATCTTGCCTTGTGCCATTTAGAGTTTTTTTTCAGTAAAAACACAAGGCCAATTTTTTTTCTCGTGAAAGTTTTTATTTTCTCCAAATCACAACTGCCAAGAGAAAAAGCACATGTCTTGCTTTCTCAGCACATAACTCCAAACTCAATTCCCACTTTGACCTCTCACTCGTCCTCTCACTCCCACTTCGCCATGTGTCATCGCTCGTCCAATAGAAACAAAGCTATGTGACAATGATGATTCATCCTTAAACTTCTCCATTCTCATATAAAACATATTTTTGCAAAAAACTCTTCCGTGCTAATTTACACGCCAGTGTTATCTCATGACCCCCCCCCTCAATTATGTTACAACATTTGATACAATTCATCAGTTTCGGGTGATTTTGCTGATGTCCTGACGATGATGAAACAAATCGAGCTGTGAGGCGCTGAGCTCAACTGATACTCTCTGATTGTTACTCGCTGGATTTTCATCTATTGCTTTGCGCATTAGGGTAGGTCGATTTTCACTTTTTAAAAATATCAAATTGTCCATCTAAGCTAAAGTTGTATGTTAGTATACTGAATACTGATACCAAAAATTAGATCTTTTACTTGCACAATTGTTTGGGGAAATAGCATCAAGAATCGTCTACTAAAATGCACTAAAAATTTAGCCTAGAAATTGGTTTGATAATTTACCGTTTTCAATATTTAAATCAAAAATGTTATTTCATTTTATTAAAATGAAACGAATTAAATATTATAGATAAAATTTAATTGAGAATGTGTCCACTCCCATCACCACCGAAACCTCTAACGTGCTGCTTTTTACCTCATTAATCAGCTGTAACCGACGATCTTTGATGCTATTTCCTCAAACAATGTTACAAGTAAAAAATCTAATCTTTGGTATAAGTATTCAGTATACTAACACATAACTTTCGCATAGATAGACAATTTGATATTTTAAAAACGTGAAAATTCGATCTACCCTGCTGTACAGTGGTCTACGATATATTTTTTTAACCAGGAGAACTAAACTACATCCAATTTCAATGTTTAATTACGTAATACCAGCTCAACACAAATAAACAATATTTGGAACTAGTATGGAGTATACTAGCACACAACTTTCCCATAGATGGACAATTTGATATTGTAAAAAAGTAAAAAATCGACCTACCCTGTTGAGCATGGCCTCGGAATCCGTAGTTTTAAGCCGATCGACATTACCCGATCGACGATGTTCTTGAAAGTAAAACATCTTGAACCATTATTGTTTTTGTTTTTTTTGGACGAGTGATGAGGCGTGGCGAAGTGTGAGAGAGATTGAGTGAGAGGTGAGAATGGTGAATTGAGTTTGGAATTACGAGTTGCAAGGGCTAGACGTACTCTCGGGTGGTGTAACTTAGGGGAAATAGAAATCTCATAAAAAAAAGAAGTGGCTTTATGAAAGAATTAAACAAACGGTCAATTGTTATTGTTTTTGTTGAATAAATAAGCAGCATTATTATGCAGTAGCCCAATAGTGTCGTCATCCACAATTTGACAGCCCCGTGTGCTTTTGCCTAGGTCATGAAGATCAAGAATCATACTGGACTGTGAGATACTAAACTTACCTGATACTCTTCCTGTGCTACCCACTGGATTTGTTTCTAAGTCTTGGAACACTGCCTCTGAATCCACGGTTTTAGGCCTACCAAATATATCTTGATTGTAACGGTTCTTGCAACCCAAGTAATATTTTTAAACATCCTGTTACTGTACTGTGATCAACAGCACCTTGACCTTTTGCACAACAAACGTTTTTTTTTTAATGCATCCGTAGCATTATGACCTAGTGTTACATAATTCATGGGTAACCTATGAATTCTGTAAGTAGTGTAGTATAAATTCTGAAATTGAGTTCGTTAGGAAATTCAAATTGGAGAGCTCAGTGGAAATTTACTGCCGACTGTTCCCAAGAAACGCGCCAGTAGAAGCGTGTGACAGTTTTAGTTAGTTGCGGCTAAGGATTCAGTGTGAACTTACGCAGAGGATCGCTCGCTCTGAAATGTCACCTCTTGGGGCTGGGGTTGCTTTAATAAAAGCTATAAAGAAAACAACAAAGTCATGTTTTATTAATTAACAAACAAAAATGCACTGACAACTAGCCCGAACAGAGAAAGAATCAACCCCAGAGGAAAGTCTAACAGCAGAGCCAACCAGACAAAAATAAGCCCTGCAAAAGATGGCGGCCTACGAAGTAGGCACGAGAACAAGTAAGAACTAAATCTGTCATCCCCTCATCAGCCCCCTCATACTCTCTCTCTCTCTCTCTCTCTCTCTCTCTCTCTCTCTCTCTCTCTCTCTATGTATCTTTCTATATATATATATATAATTTATATTTTTGCTTGAAGGCAATTACAATGCGTATATCGTATAAAATTCGATAATTATAGAAAATAACCATGACAAGTGAATTTTGCAAATGATTATGCGATGCTAGAACATCGTACAGTCTGTTTCAACTTTATTAAATCTCATCATGAGACTTAATAAAGTTGAAACAGATTGTACGATATTCTAGCATCGCATAATCATTTGCGAAATGCACTTGTCATGGTTATTTTCTTTAATTGAATAATCTTATACGATATACGCATTGTAATTGCCTTCAAGCAAAAATGTAAATAATAATATATACTTTATTCAACAATGCTTCTAAAAAAACAAACATCCAAAAAATCTTTTATATATATATATTTATATATATATATGTGTGTGTGTGTGTGTGTGTGTCTGTGTCTGTTTGTGTCTGTGTCTGTGTGTCTCTGTGTGTATATATGATTAAGATAATTTAGCTTTCAATGCAATTTTTATTTTTATTTCTTTAAATTCCTATTGATTAAATATAATGTGATTTTAACGAACTCAGTAATTCAACACTTGTTTTTGTTTTTTTATTTCTTGACTCTAAGGTAATATATTTCCGGATTCTAAATATGTCATCTTGACTTTGCAGATGAACTCACTCACACAAAAGTCTCTCTCTCTCTCTCTCTCTCTCTCTCTCTCTCTCTCTCCCTCTCTCTCTCTTAAATACCACACCCACGCACGCTATATATATGCATATATATAGTGTTACCTTGACTTACGATTTTTTGCTTTATGTTGCGAGCTAAATATGAGGTGCGAGTGAGTTTCAGATACGCTTATGTTAATAAATTACCTAAAAACATTTCAGTTTCTGAATTTATTATGCAAACCCCCACCCGCCCGCAAAAAAAACCACCATTGATAAAAAATAAACATTAAAGCATATAACACATAAAATTTATTTATAGTGTTAAAAAGTTCATGAAAACAAAAAAGTTCCAAAATCTATTACACCAAAAAAATTCACTTAACTTTTTTCCAGCTTTAGCTGCTCGCAGCGCCTCTCCCACCACTGCGCATTCCACAGCCGAAAAAAGTACCAAATTGATGGTTAGTTCATTATAATTGAGCAGGAGGACTCAGATTACCATGATAATAATAGGACTTTATTTAGATAGCATGAATTCTGAAGTGAATAGATAGTGAACTTTGAAATATCCCATCATAGATGTAAGAATACCAAAGAAATTTGGCACAGCCGTGGGAGAAATTTGGTTGGCAGAGTTAAGTGTTAAGTTTTGATGTTGATGTTCTCAACTTACTTTTAATCAGTGGTTTGCTTTTGATGTTCTTAACTTTCTTTTAACCACATGTTTTGCTTTTCATGTTCTTAACTTTCTTTTAACCACAGGATGTTTTTGGTGTTCGTAACTTGCTTTTAACCACAGGTTTTGTTTTCATGTTCTTAACTTCTTTTAACCACAGGATTTGTTTTTTGGTGTTCGTAACTTGCTTTTAACCAAAGGTTTTGCTTTTGATGTTCTTAACTTTCTTTTAACCACATGTTTTGCTTTTCATGTTCTTAACTTTCTTTTAACACAGGATTTGTTTTTGGTGTTCGTAACTTGCTTTTAACCAAGGTTTGCTTTTGAGATTCTTAACTTTCCTTTAACCAAAATTTTTGCTTTTGATGTTCTTAACTTTCTTTTAACCACAGGATTTGTTTTTGTGTTCGTAACTTGCTTTTAACCACAGGTTTTGCTTTTGAGTTCTTAACTTTCCTTTAACCACAGGTTTTGCTTTTCATGTTCTTAACTTTCTTTTAACCACAGGTTTTGTTTTTGGTGTTCGTAACTTGCTTTTAACCACAGGTTTTGCTTTTGAGATTCTTAACTTTCCTTTAACCACAGGTTTTGCTTTTCATGTTCTTAACTTTCTTTTAACCACAGGATTTGTTTTTGGTGTTCGTAACTTGCTTTAACCAAAGGGTTTGCTTTTGAGGTTCTTAACTTTCTTTTAACCACAGGATTGTTTTTGGTGTTCGTAACTTGCTTTTAACCACAGGTTTTGCTTTTGAGATTCTTAACTTTCCTTTAACCACAGGTTTTGCTTTTCATGTTCTTAACTTTTTTAACCACAGGATTTGTTTTTGGTGTTCGTAACTTTTTAACCACAGTTTTGCTTGAGATTCTTAACTTTCCTTAACCACAGGTTTTGCTTTTCATGTTCTTAACTTCTTTTAACCACAGGATTTGTTTTGGTGTTCGTAACTTGCTTTTAACCACAGGGTTTGCTTTTGAGATTCTTAACTTTCCTTTAACCACAGGTTTTGCTTTTCATGTTCTTAACTTTTTTTAACCACAGGATTTGTTTTGGTGTTCGTAACTTGCTTTTAACCAAAGGTTTTGCTTTTGAGGTTCTTAACTTTCTTTTAACCACAGGATTTGTTTTTGGTGTTCGTAACTTGCTTTTTAACCACAGGTTTTGCTTTTGAGATTCTTAACTTTCCTTTAACCACAGGTTTTGCTTTTCATGTTCTTAACTTTCTTTTAACCACAGGATTTGTTTTTGGTGTTCGTAACTTGCTTTTAACCACAGGTTTTGCTTTTGAGATTCTTAACTTTCCTTTAACCACAGGTTTTGCTTTCATGTTCTTAACTTTCTTTTAACCACAGGATTTGTTTTTGGTGTTCGTAACTTGCTTTTAACCAAAGTTTTGCTTTTGAGGTTCTTAACTTTCTTTAACCACAGGATTTGTTTTTTGGTTTTAACTTGCTTTAACCACAGGATTTGTTTTTGGTGTTCGTAACTTGCTTTTAACCACAGGTTTTGCTTTCATGTTCTTAACTTTTTTTAACCACAGGTTTTGCTTTTCATGTTCTTAACTTTCTTTTAACCACAGGATTGTTTTTGGTGTCGTAACTTGCTTTTAACCAAAGGTTTTGCTTTTGAGATTTCTTAAACCAAATGTTTGCTTTTGATGTTCTTAACTTCTTTTAACCACAGGATTTGTTTTTGGTGTTCGTAACTTGCTTTTAACCACAGGTTTTGCTTTTGAGATTCTTAACTTTCCTTTAACCACAGGTTTGCTTTTCATGTTCTTAACTTTCTTTTAACCACAGGATTTGTTTTTGGTGTTCGTAACTTGCTTTTAACCACAGGTTTTGCTTTTGAGATTCTTAACTTTCCTTTAACCACAGGTTTTGCTTTTCATGTTCTTAACTTTCTTTTAACCACAGGATTTGTTTTTTGGTGTTCGTAACTTGCTTTTAACCAAAGGTTTTGCTTTTGAGGTTCTTAACTTTCTTTTAACCACAGGATTTGTTTTTGGTGTTCGTAACTTGCTTTTAACCACAGGTTTTGCTTTTGAGATTCTTAACTTTCCTTTAACCACAGGTTTTGCTTTTCATGTTCTTAACTTTCTTTTAACCACAGGATTTTTTTGGTGTTCGTAACTTGCTTTTAACCACAGGTTTTCTTTTGAGATTCTTAACTTTCCTTTAACCACAGGTTTTGCTTTTCATGTTCTTAACTTTCTTTTAACCACAGGATTTGTTTTTGGTGTTCGTAACTTGCTTTTAACCACAGGTTTTGCTTTTGAGATTCTTAACTTTCCTTTAACCACAGGTTTTGCTTTTCATGTTCTTAACTTTCTTTTAACCACAGGATTTTTTTTGGTTTCGTAACTTGCTTTTAACCAAAGGTTTTGCTTTTGAGGTTCTTAACTTTTTTTAACCACAGGATTTGTTTTTGGTGTTCGTAACTTGCTTTTAACCACAGGTTTTGCTTTTGAGATTCTTAACTTTCCTTTAACCACAGGTTTTGCTTTTGATGTTCTTAACTTTCTTTTAACCACAGGATTTGTTTTTGGTGTTCGTAACTTGCTTTTAACCACGGGTTTTGCTTTTGAGATTCTTAACTTTCCTTTAACCACAGGTTTTGCTTTTCATGTTCTTAACTTTCTTTTAACCACAGGATTTGTTTTTGGTGTTCGTAACTTGCTTTTAACCAAAGGTTTTGCTTTTGAGGTTCTTAACTTTCTTTTAACCACAGGATTTGTTTTTGGTGTTCGTAACTTGCTTTTAACCACAGGTTTTGCTTTTGAGATTCTTAACTTTCCTTTAACCACAGTTTTTGCTTTTCATGTTCTTTAACTTTCTTTTAACCACAGGATTTGTTTTTGGTGTTCGTAACTTGCTTTTAACCACAGGTTTTGCTTTTGAGATTCTTAACTTTCCTTTAACCACAGGTTTTGCTTTTCATGTTCTTAACTTTCTTTTAACCACAGGATTTGTTTTTGGTGTTCGTAACTTGCTTTTAACCACAGGTTTTGCTTTTGAGATTCTTAACTTTCCTTTAACCACAGGTTTTGCTTTTCATGTTCTTAACTTTCTTTTAACCACAGGATTTGTTTTTGGTGTTCGTAACTTGCTTTTAACCAAAGGTTTTGCTTTGAGGTTCTTAACTTTCTTTTAACACAGGATTTGTTTTTGGTGTTCGTAACTTGCTTTTAACCACAGGTTTTGCTTTTGAGATTCTTAACTTCCTTTAACCACAGGTTTTGCTTTTCATGTTCTTAACTTTCTTTTAACCACAGGATTTGTTTTTGTGTTCGTTTGCTTTTAACCACAGGTTTTGCTTTTGAGATTCTTAACTTTCCTTTAACCACAGGTTTTGCTTTTCATGTTCTTAACTTTCTTTAACCACAGGATTTGTTTTTGGTGTTCGTAACTTGCTTTTAACCACAGGTTTTGCTTTTGAGATTCTTAACTTTCCTTTAACACAGGTTTTGCTTTCATGTCTTAACTTCTTTTAACCACAGGATTGTTTTTGGTGTTGTAACTTGCTTTTAACCAAAGGTTTTGCTTTTGAGGTTCTTAACTTCTTTTACCACAGATTTTGCTTTTGATGTTCTATACATTCTTTTTTTATCAGGGGTTTGTTTTTGACGTTCTTAACTTTCTTTTAACCACAGGATTTGTTTTTGACGTTCTTAACTTTCTTTTAACCACATGTTTTGCTTTTGATGTTCTTACCTTTCTTTTAACCACAGGTTTTGCTTTTGAGGCAACCATATAGATACTAGGGCTTGACATGACCAGCCGTTTGATCGGAGGAGGCCTCTCCGAACGCCCGTCTCGCCTAAGTAAGTGTCTAAGTGGAGTCTTGTATGTCATGGATTCCGTTCTTAAGCATCACAGGTAGCCACCTAGGATCAACAGGTGTCTTCATTAGGGAGTCTTACCCCTCTGCAGAGGTGCAGTCGGTGTATTCTAAAACCTAGCCGACACGGCTGAAATTAATTTGGAGAATTTCAAAGAGAAGTTTTATTCATATACCTGATTTTTATTTCTCTCTCTGTCATTTTAATTATTATAAACTTTAGTTTTTAAATCTAAACTGTTCCCTTTTGAAATTAAAGATTAGTTTTCCATACGCTTATCAGGCAATTGTACATTGAACACCGAAACCATGGTAGAGAGAACACTTTTTAATACAACTATAAATGCTGTATATTTTACGAAATATTTTGAGCCCTTTTGGATTAACTACTTTTGATACTACAATAAAAACGTAATAATAGTTCCTTTTTATGAATATATATATATATATATATATATATATATATATATTTGTAAGGAAGGAAAAACTCAATACCGTTATTCCATAATAAATTTATTTCGACCAAAATTGTGGCCTTTATAAATCTAAGTTGATTTAACAAAGCTCCCGAATTTAAGTCTCATCAGATGGAGAAAGATTTATTGATGATTCTCCATCTGATGAGACTTAAATTGGGGAGCTTTGTTAAATCAACTTAGATTTAAAAAGGCCCAAATTTTGGTCGAAATAAATTTATTATGGAATAACGGTGTTGAGTTTTTCCTTCCTTTCAAAGATAAATATTACTCTGTATATAATCTAAAAAGATTATTATACATTGAGCTCTCTGTAGTTATTTAAAGATTCGCTGTATTTATACATACTGGATCATACAATGATAATACAGTGAGTCTTAGAAATCATATATAGAATCATCCCTTACTACCAAGTTCTGGATATTTCACATCTATATATATATAATATATATATATATATATATGTGGTAATAAACGATGCAATAAGCCTAGATGCCAAGTTTGCAGCCACATACATACGGAAACCGAAATAAAAATACCCTACACAAACATAACAATCCATCCGCCACACCTAACATGCGATAGCGCTAACATTATATACTATTTATACTGCACACAATGTAGAAATAGTTGATATGTGGGAGAAACATCAACACCCTTTAGACTAAGACTAAATAACCACAAATCCACTATAAATCTCAAATCCCCGCATAGTACAATAGCACTTCATTTTAACACCTTATCACACAACCTTACACACCTCAAATGCATCTTATTAGAACACGCATTTCCAACTACGCAATCTAGAAAACAATCAGAAACTAAATGGATTCTAAAATTACAAACGCATGTGAAGGGATTAAACGCAGATTTCGGAATTCTCCGTTATTACAAATATTTTACAAACGCTGCTACTGTCGATAACAACAGAGACAAAGAAACCGTTGAACAGTAACATTTGACAAAGGGTATCTAACGAACCTGAAAATTTATGTAAAAAATAATTAAAAAGTAAGTGAATCCAATACTCCATAATATCGAGTTCATTCATTTATTTATTTTTAATGCTTCACAATAACGCCTAATTTAAAAAAAAACATTTTTTTAAATATATATATATATATATATATATATATATATATGTATAGTCGTAGAAGAAGTTATTTCCCGACCACGGTTTCGGTGTTAATCTAACACCTTCATCAGTGGATTGAGTGGATATTTTCGGTTACTTTACATAGCTAGATTGATATTTCCTTAATTCTTCCTGAAATTTAAACTTAGTGGGCTGCTAGTTTGTAGTTGAGGTTATGCTCCTCCTATCTTGACCTACGTGGGTAGTAGTGCGCTGTAACATTATACTTATATTACCCTTACCACTACCTTCAACTTACTCTATTGACCTTCATGAGGTCAGTTTGTCTGGAGTTTGGCTAATTTTTTTTTTAATTTATTTCTCTATTTCTTCAAGTAGTTTTTTTTTGTTACTGCTTTATCATAATTTTACTGTATTATGCCCTTATTGATCAATTTTATCTTATTGGTATTCTAATGCATTGCGTAATCTATGCATACATTTTCCTAAACTCATCCTTTTTATTAATTAAGTCATTTTTATTTGGGAATCTATTTCTAACTTTTCCTGTTGACACAAGAAGCATGGGTATATAATATATATATATATATATATATATATATATATATATATATATTTGCTTGAAGGCAATTATAAATGCATGTATCGCATAAAATTCGATAATTATAGAAAATAATCTTGACAAGTAAATCCCGCAAAGGATGGCTCGCCATGCAGAACACCGTACAGACTGTTTCGACTTTATTAAGTCTCTTCAGCGATGTATACTAACGACTCCCCTCCGACAGGAATCGAAACCGGGACTTCACAGGCATAGTCAGAGACCATATCCGTTCGGCCGCCGGTACATAGCGAACAATCCCTGCGAAATTAACCTCGTCAATGGTACTATTACACGCCCCTGCCATAGTAGGCAAGTGGAGGTTTATTTAGTAAACAAACCCGGCCGTAAGCTCTTCGGCGAAGTGAATAAGATTTTTGGATGTTTGTTTTTTATAGAAGCAATGTTGAATAAATTATTATTTATATTTTTGCTTGAAGGCAATTATAAATGCATGTATCGCATAAAATTCGATAATTATAGAAAATAATCTTGTCAAGTAAATCCCGCAAAGGATGGCTCGCCATGCAGAACACCGTACAGACTGTTTCGACTTTATTAAGTCTCTTCAGCGATGTATACTAACGACTCCCCTCCGACAGGAATCGAAACCGGGACTTCACAGGCATATATATATATATATATATATATATTATCATCACTGGGTGTTACACACCTAACTTCCTTTGACAAACTAAAATAAGCTTTCATGAATGAAAGGCTGAAGATCTAAATTGTACAACGTATAGAGGGGAAACGTAATCATGAAAGGGTAATCAAACTATCCGTTGGTAAACTTTAGTCTTAAAGTCAAATAAATATAGTTTAACATGACGTACGAAAGTATGATGATGTAGGCTTGTGTTATTGAACAAATACAAAGGTTGGAATTATCATTATGACTATTATATTATTACATAACAGTAAACCAACCACTTAACAAGAAAAAATATGCATCATACTTATATAACGTTCTATCTATTTATAGCCGGTTGTTAGAAAATTTCTCAATTTCGGTGCACTTGATGCTCATACTAAATTGAGAGATGAATGTGATGAATCTCAAAATAGAAAAAACAGGACCGAGTAATCATAACGTATCCGGATGAGAACAATTTGATCCTTCATACACACACATACACATACACGTATACGCACACACACACGCTCGCGCATATATATATATATATATATATATATATATATATATATATATATATATACATAAAGATAAATCTAATGAGTCAGATTAACCTACTATTAGTTTCGCTTAATGCTCTTCAGGGCTAGGATCTTATTCTCCTAGCGGTTTTATGAATACATATATATATATCTTATATACATATATATACATATAATTTGTTTTTCTCTTGGCTAAATATTGTACCAATAGATTACTTTCTGTTGGTACGACTATCTTGGTCTTTTCTTTTTCCAAAAAATTTTTTTCTCCCCGGTTGATGTTTGGTAGTATATTTTTACAATCAAACTATTTGCTGTTTTTTTTCTCACCGTGAGGATTTACCAACACGCTTGGTATATTATATATATATATATATATATATATATATATATATATATATATATATAGTTTTAGAAAAAAGTTTCTTCAAAATTTGCTACCACGTTTTCATTGTAGTAGCAAAAGACCCAATATATTTCACAAAATGTGGATAATATGGGTTGCTATATTTTTAAGCAGATAGTACTCAATATCATTGATAGAGCGTTTGTATTTTAGTTAAGGTAGAGTGGACATGGAGTCAACACCTGGTTACTGACAGTTTCTCGCTATGCGATAAACTGTCAATAACCAGGTGTTGACTCCGTCTCCATGCCACCTTACACACACACACACACACACACACTAATATTTATATATATATATATATATATATATATATATATATATATATTTATATTTATATATATATATATTTGTGATAAGGTAGCGTGGACACAGAGTCAACACCTGGTTACTGACAGTTTATCGCATATATATATATATATATATATATATATATATATATATATATATATATATATGAAAGTACCTAGATAAACACTGTGTTTATTTGATATGGCTTTTAGCCGACAATTTTTGGAGGATATGTGCTTAATTGTAGTAATACCTAATTCTTGAAAATTAATAAGTTAATAATTAATGAATTTAGGCGGGCATATATGTTCAAATGTAAGGCTAAACAGATCGAGAAAATGTCAATCCCTGAATGAACATCCTCCAAAAATTGTCGGCTAAAAGCCATATCAAATAAGCACAATGTTTATTTACGTACTTTCATACTGTCGTGTAGCAAGTCAATAAAAAGTGGAATATAAATAAGTTCAAAACGGACGAAGATTTTTGGATTGGCAAGCTGGTGTAGTGGTTAGAATCTCCGCCTGTCAGCTTGTCAGTCGAGGTTTCGAGTCACACACGGAGTAGTCTCCCATGTCTATAACCTTGCTGATGAGACCTAATAGGTCGAAATGTACATTCAGGGATTGATATTTTCTCGATCTGTTTAGCCTTACATTTATGCCCGCCTAAATTCATTAATTATTAACTAATTAATTTTCAAAAGTTAGGTATGACTTCAATTAAGCACATATCCTCCAAATATATATATATATATATATATATATATATATATATATATATGAATATATATACAGGGTGCGGCATAAGTAACGCTCTTTGTTTAAGTGGAACAAAATTTGATTATCCTTTATTTTTTCGAACATGAATGAATTGCCACAGGTTAATGGATTAATATAATATATTAACAAAATTGCTATAATTTTTATTCAGTTTAATAATGTTCAATACAAATGAAATCAAACAAAATTTAAGACAAAAAAATACAAAGGATATAATGTTTTTGAATTTAGTCCTTTATTTGAGATGTTCAAAATGTTCCCCTTCATATTCCATAAAATTCTGAACTCTACCAGCAACGCTTTTACACATTTTTTGACACATTTCTATGGTAATTTCATGAAATCTATCTGAAATTGCATTTTTTGATTCTGGAATTGTTTTCGTTTTAAAATTGTAAACCTGATCTTTTAAGATACCCCACAAAAAAGTCCAGTAGTGTTAGGTCTGGTGAACGTGATGTCCATTAAATCGGTCCTCTTCGTCCTATCCATCTACTTTCAAAATTTTCATTTAATCATTCCCTTACTCATACAGTATAAGATATGAAATTACGTATGCTGCACCCTGTATATATATATATATATATATATATATATATATATATATATTTGATCCTAGAAGCCATATGCATAAAAAATAAAAAACCTAACATTAATAAAATAGCATTTAAAGTCGGAGACAACGTACTAAATATCTTCAATAACTAACACTTACCTAACCCCCCTCTTAAAAATAATAGACACTCCGAATTTGATAAAAGCATAGATAACAGAACTAAAAATCAACTAAAAACCAAATTACGTAACCCCATGATGACGACTGGGGAAACAGTCGAAAGCGCTCGAGGAAATTAGTATGAAAAATATCATGAATCAACTCGATCCAGATTAAAAAAGGACAGCCAGAAGTGTGGGAAAAATATCTATACAAAAAATGAAAAAAGAATACTCCGTGTTGTTCAATAACACATGCCTTGAGAATATATATATATATATATATATATATATATATATATATATATATATATATATATATATATATATAATCCAAAAGTCCAGAGAAGAAATCTTCCTTACGATACAAGAGTTTTATTTAAACAAAACCAAGTCGCAGATTGAGAGCTCAATGTGTGCTCTTAATGTTAGAGTCACAGAGCAAATATATGAGTAAAGAAATAACAAAAGACTTAGAGATTTAGCATCATAGTCTATTATAGTATATTTTAAAAAATTAAAAAAATCAAAAATTAAAAAAATATATAGATAAAAATCTGTTTTCAAATGCCTTTAAAGTAATAAAAAAATTTCATCATTCGCATCTGATGAGTCGGGAGATTTAGACTATTTGTCTAAGATCCCTGAAATAGACTATAATGCTAAATCTCTAAGTCTTTTGTTATTTCCTTACTCATATATATATATATATATATATATATATATATATATATATATATAATAACTTATTTTCGGATGTGTCTGTAGAATATCACATATATTTGGTAGAAAAAGATCACCTTGCATGTAATTATGCATGTACGTAATTTCTAACCGGAAGTTTCTAGCTGCACAGTGATGACGTCAAATATTATCAGCACTCAACCACTTCGTTCAAAGGCGCCAGCTTCCCAGCGGCCCGACATGAAACACACATTTCCTTTCGCATTCATCGTCAAGAAAGCAAGATAGAATCTCTGCGATAAAGAACGGCCAATGATCCATTGCTCATATAATTTGGCTAAATGTCTAAAAGCACAAAAAACATACAAAACAAAAACATACAAAAATAGTAAGAAATTCTCTCCATTTTTTCCTTTTTTTTCTTTCTTTTTTTCTTTTCTTCCGCTTTATTCCCTTCTCTTTTTGTCTTCATATTTTTTATTCTCTTTTCGTCTTCATATGGTCCCTCTTTTCTCGTTTCATTTTATTTATTTGGCAATTGCAATATATATATATATATATATATATATATATACTTGATAGAACGTGATTTGTTGGGTCAGCCATTGAGCTCTGGGTAGATATTTGAGATAAGGAAGAAATGAGTTTGTAAAGCAAATTAAATTTGGTAATTTCATTACACACACACACACACACACACACACACACACACACACAGACACACACACACACACACACATATATTATATATATATATATATATATATATATATATATATATATATATCAAATCTTAAATCAGAGAATATCAAGCAGTACCAAGTTAACTTCCAGCTCAAGGTAGTATATTATTATATTTACATATCTGTATAATCACATATTTTTAGCACACACACCATATATACATGTATACATATTTTATATAAATATCATATATATATATATATATATATATATATATATATATATATATATATATATATATATATATATATATATATATATTTATGGAGGTGATGAGCATGAACTACGCAGTGAGTTTTTAAATATCTGAACCCAATTCTAATAGAATTATTGAATTATCTAGCAGGACCGATGGAAATTGCACAGAATGAAAGAACCATTGCTTCTTAATCAAGAAAAGATGACTTGTACTTTTATCCCATTTACAAATCTCATTGTTGCCTTTGCAATAGATAATACAAAAACAAACAGTATATATAATAATGAAAACACATATCATTTGTTAGTATTTAATTCTACGGAAACTACAAGATCAATATATTGTTACATATTCTATTTTGTGGATAACGGTATTGCTGGTAGCGAGGAGTATTCGGTGTCCTTTTTATCTTTCATATATATTGCACATGATCATGTACTATTAACATGATCATGTACTATTAACATACTTTTAGATGATAGTAATTGGTAATTTGCTTGAAGCATTGTTAAGTATGTTATTATATAATAATGATTGGAAGGCAATTACAATGCATTTAAAATTAAAATAAAAAGATGTTTTTTGTCTTATCGATTTCAAAGTAAACTTTATCTTCAGAGACTGTTTTCAGAAATGAATGCGTTTCTTTTTTTCTTTTTTTTTTGAGTCGTTATATTTTTTTCTTTCTTTTTTCTCCTCTTCTCTTTTTTTCCTTTTTTCTCTTTTTTTTTATGTTATAAACATGCGTCTCGTGGCATTCTTTTTTTTAAGCCACGCGGAAGGTCGTGGTATTATTGGTAATAGCCATTGCTCATTCAATTTCAATTTTAATTTTTTTTTTCCTCTTCCTTTTTTTCCCTCTTCCTCCTTCCTTCTTCTGAAGAAGGAAAGAGGAAGAGGAAAAAAATTGAAATTGAATGAGCAACGGCTATTACCAATAATACCACTACCTTCCGAGTGGCTTAAAAAAAAAGAACGGCACGAGACGCGTGTTTATAACATAAAGAAAAAGAAAAAAAGGGAAAAAAGAGAAGAAGAAGAGAAAAAAGAAAGAAAAAAATATAACAACAGACAAAAAAAAAAAAAAGAAACGCGTTAATTTCTGAAAACAGTCTCTGAAGATAAAGTTTACTTTGAAATCGATAAGACAAAAAACATCTTTTTGTTTTTATTCTATACGCATTGTAATTGCCTTCCAGTCTTTATTATATAATAACATACTTTTAGATATATGACTATGGGTATGTTTGTATAATTTATCTATATTAAATATGAATTCTAAATTATTTCTGTATATATATGTTGGCAACGTTCCGTCTATTAAAGACGATGGCGTCCACTTTTTAGTTTTACTTTTTTTATCTACAGCTACATGAATGGCTGAACAGACCAATTTTTGAATGGCAGTCTCTGGTACAGTGATTGCAAATAAAATGTGATGCTTTCTGGAGATGCTGTTGTCTCTCCTTTCTTTTAACTCTCTTTTCTGTGGCGGCTTCTTTCCTCTTTTATTCACTACTTTTCGTTCCTTGTTTGACGAGGAGGTGCCAGGTCGTAGGGTCTTCTGCACAAGCCTCCCATGTGTTTATGTCGATGTGGCGTGTCTTCATGTCTCTCTTGCAGACATCTTTAAATTATTTCTATATGAAAATGAAATTATTATAATGCGTTTAGTCATATAAATTGTGTAAAGATAAATATATTTACCCACACGCACGCATACGTATATAGTTATATAAAATGTTATGGGAGAAATAAGATGGAAATTAATCCAACTGTATGTGGAGAAAGGTAGACAAACACGGGATGTTGTAAAAACTGGATGTTTATTGTAGGTAGTGATGTCGACGAAAAAGGAAAATCTCCTACTACCAACCTCTGCTAACACCATCAACAGACCACCCCTCCCCTTACTCACGACCTCCAAATTCACCAGTATGAAAATGTTCACCATTGAAGCAAGAACTCAATCCTACGTCCTGAAGAAGGTCTATCAAACCAAAACTTTACAGCATCGGCATCACTACCTACAATAAGCATCCTGTTAAGTATCTGGCCGACATCCTTAGTTCCAGATGTAATAAGTAAGTAAGCAAGCCAATAAGAATCCGGTGTTAGAGTATTCTTTGTAAGTCCTACGTCCAAGAGAATCCAAGTGTCAATGACATAAGTTCAGAATGGGGCCTGTATTAATACACCAACATCAGCAGCAGCACTGCCAGTGATTGGACAATAGAAATCTTTCTCGGGTCACGTGGTAGTCAACGAGTCTATATTTAGGAGTAGGCTTCTATCACACGCCTTATATCCTAAAATCTGCAACACATCCATTTTCTACAAGATTTCAACCTTTCTCCACATTAAATGTTATATACAAATATAGAATTTCTTAAAAATGGTGGAATATTTTTGCATATTGAGTGATACCTATGCATAGAGTCATTTTATCTGTTCCTTGCCTTTTATGATCATCTTGCTCCCCACGGATCCATGAGGGTATACAATCAGTTTTCGGGATAATCTTCACTACTGTATCTGACCCCTGTTTTAATGTTCAGAAGGATTGAAGAACAGAAAGTGGGAAACCTACTCTTGTGTATCTTAATTTCCGAGACAACATCTTACAATTCCACAATAAGGAGAACGTGATAATAGTTTAATGCCTTTGTAACATAATTCATAGAAACTGGGCAATTTTGTTTCTTGTTCAAACGTACGTTTATCTGGGAGTCTTACGTTAAATCGTTCTCGTGTCAAATATATACGACGATAAGCGTGTCAAAACTGTGCAATTGTTAAGTGTTATAAACAATATGTGTCTTAACACAGGACATTAGATGCTCTATTAAATATAAAAGAGTTATCTATTCAATTAGTTAGTAAAATAGAAATTAGTGAAATAGATCACTAATTAGGACTGAACTTATTCTAGTAGTGATCACCCCATGCAGAGTTTAACAGGTTTGAATTCAGAGTGTTAATTCTCCTAGACTGGTTGACTAACCAAGGTTAAAGGGCCCAGTCTGCCCCACTATTTACCCATAGCTGGAGGGAGAGTAGTTAGATTTATACCTTTCCCAAGGTTATTAGCGCTAACCATTACACCACGGTCTCCAACAATTTAGTTTTATAACTATATTTTTCTTTTCGGTGAGTAAAATGCAGCAAATATGGATCTTGACGGTTTAACAACTGCTCAAGGTTTTGCTTTAATATGAAATAGTTGAAATACATAATTGTGTGGTGGCGTGGGTTGTTGACAAGACCCTGTAGTGAGAATTTAAGGGGACCAAGTGGAAAAATACAGGACCGTTGGTAAGCTTGACCCCAAATCTCGCACGCCACGTGATTTAGTTAGTTAGGAAATCAGTTTCAACCAGAGATGGACGCAGAGTAGACGTGCTCTGCTAAGGTTGACTCTTCGCGCGGAAGAACATGAGAAGAAATAAATCTTTCAAGAAAATAAAATTCTTGTAGTTAATTTAATTGCATAAAGAAACAGTAGCCCGAAAGAAGACCGAAAGAAGTAAAGATGAAGCAGCGAGAATCTAGACGACCAAAGAAGGAAAGGAAAACAGCCAGACAAGAACTTAACACAAGTAGAAAAGAAAGCAAGAACAAGTAAGTCTCTCTCTCTCTCTCTCTCTCTCTCTCTCTCTCTCTCTCTCTCTCTCTCTCTCTCTGTGTATATATCACCGAGTTCCTCTCGCCTGTATATACCCGACCATTGGGTATATAACAATACTTTCTAATACCGTTTGTCATTATCAAGAAATTCTACAGGAGTTGTGTTTTAACATTGCAATATTATAAAAGAATATTGTATGTCTGAGTTTTGTTAAAGGAACTTAGCGCTTTTCTATGGTTATGCGTTGGTGTAAACGACTTAAAACTGTAATACATTTTAATGTTCGGAAATGGCCTGTTAGAATTAACATAACTGTGCCAACCTCTAATCTATAGCTTGAGGCCAAATATCAGATAAGTTTTAAGATTACAACTCCGAGAGTGAGCGAAAGATAGTAATAAGTATTGTTTCGTTTATATAAGGACAACTTTCTGTTTTCTGGAGACTTTTTCTAATTGGGACTATTTGAAATATCAGCTAAAATTTGTTGAATATTAGTAAAAGTATTATAGTCTTTTACGACTCTATCAGGGTTTTACACGGAATCATAGTGTACAGTGACAAAGTACCAATCATAACCTTTACACTTGTGTTTTCTTAGTACTAACCAATTGTAATAAATCACATCCAATGACATCAAGTAAAGGTAGAACTGGTAATGGTGCCAACACTTCAACCAAACTAAAAGGTTTGGTTTGGTTTGTTTTACGGCATATCAACCTCAGTGGGTCATTTAATGCCGATAAAGTTTTAAAATAAATCAATTCTTAATGGATACTACAATTTTTTATAAATAATTTTTTCTATTCAACCCATAGATGGGACGCTAACAGGTACTACCACTCCGGGTCAGAGTGGACCAGGGAGCAATGGTGATGAAGGGGTGCTCCACCTTCCCCAAACCTCCAAAACTGGAACCTCACCATCAGATAGAGTTTAACGTCATTCCCAGGACATGTAGACCCGCAGCCACCGCCTTCTAGCATCCATATGATAAAAAGGGTTGGGGCTTGCCATAAGGGCAATAGGGTTGGGCAATCATATAGGTACTAGGGCTTGACGTGACCAGCCGATTGATCGTACGGGGCCTCTCCGACCGCCCGTCTAGCCCAAGATAGGGCCAAAGTGGAGTATTGCATGTCATGAACTGCTCATCCACCTGGGCTCTATCCTTAAGCATCACGAGTCGCCACCCACAGCCAACAGGTGGCCCCATTGAGGGAGTCTTACTCCTCTGCAGAGGTGCAGTCGGTGCATTGTCGGTGCATTGTTCTTGTTTTATTTTGGGTGATTTGCTTTTTTCTTTTTTCTTTTTCATTTTTCTTGGTAATTTATGAGGAAGTTCGTCCCGGTCCCCTGCCTCCGAAATTGCTGCCTGGTGAATTTAAAAATAACGACCCCAAGCTTCTGCAAGTTTCATTGTGTTAAATATAGGGGGGAGGTAAAATAGGTGTTACTTATTGTTTATATATCTCAGTCTATTCAATCTTCATATATATCTTCATATCTATCTGTCTATTAAATACTAATATTTTCTTTTATTACGATAAATAAACAAGAATTACGATAGATAAACAAGAATTATGACAAATTACGGTAAATAAACCAGAATTACGACAAATTACGATAAATAAACACGAATTACGACAAATTTCTATAAATAAACAAGAATTAAGACAAAAAGAGAACCCCACCCCCCTAAAATACATTTAACGCCCTAAGTTGGTTGTTTTCTTTCAAGTAATACGGATGTGGCGCCGAAGCTTGGGTCGTTATTTTAAAATTTACCGGGCAGCAATTTCGGAGGCAGGGGACCGGGACGCACTTCCTCATAAATTACCCTTTTCTTTTATCAGAGAAATATTGTCAATAACTTGTCAAAAGTAATCCATTCTTTTTCTATGCATATGTTACTTTCAGTAGATGAGATATGTCTACAAGGTATATGGACTGGTCTAGTAACTAATGGGACAATCATGATTAAAACACATGATCTTTGTTTTATCCAAGTTTACATACAAACCAATATCTCTTGCAGCATTCTACAGGCTATATCGCAGATATCTGACATTAGCAGTAGGGTAGTTCGATTTTTCACAATTTTAAAATATCAAATTGTTCATCTATGCGAAAATTGTGTGTTAGTTTACTGAATACTGATACCAAAAATTAGATCTTTTACTTGTACCATTGATTGAGGAAATAGCATCAAAGAGCGTCTGTTACAGCTTAATTAATGAGGTAAAAAGCAGTATATCAAGGTGTCGGTTGTGATAGAAGAACACATTTTCAATTTGAATTCTCTTTATAATATTTAATTCGCTTCATTTTAATAAAATGGAAAAACATTTCTGATTTAAATATTGAAAACGGTACGTTTTCTAACCAATTTCTAGGCTAAATTTCGTTTATTTTAGTAGACGATCTTTGATGCAATTTCATCAAACAATGGTGTAAGTAAAATATCTTATTTTTGTTATCAGTATTCAGTTTACTAACACACAACTTTCGTATAGATAGACAACTTGATATTTAAACAAAGTGGAAAATTACTCTAACATAATGAGCAGGTGTATTTGAAAGAAGCAATAGATCATCTGCATAATCTGCATTAGTAATAGTTTCTGCTAAATATTGTCTGATTCTTGCTTTTTAATGTGAAATCTATTTTCTTTCATAAGAATACATATGTTTTTTCTTGTTTTATTTTGGAAGGTTTGTGTTTTTCTTTTGTTCTTTTCTTTTTGTTTTAAATCTATTTTTTTCCTTTTTTTTTATCTCTACCTTGTTTTATCTTATTTTCCTTTTTTTTCTATCAGTTCTTCTTCACTTTGGTAGGTATATAATGTTTGTTTTATGCAATTTCCTTGTAATAGACAAGTTTCCTTTTGTGTTAAGTTGCATATTTCATATATCTTTATTTATTGTTTTTTATTTTGATATTCTAAAAAATAATAGTTTGTTTTTAGGAAGTGCTTGTCAATTAATTTTATGAATAATCGTCTAACATTTGTTTTTACATTTTACATTTGTTTTACTTCAAATAGGTCTCAACTCAGAAAAAAAGAAAAATAAGAACCTACCAAAAAGAAAGAAAAACCTTTGATGCAATGAATTAATATCTACATGTTTACAGTAAACAAATATCTGATGGTTTACATGTGAGAAAATCCCCTTGGGAAAAATATGAAACGTCTCATCTTCCCAACTACAGGGTAAATATCACTGTTACTGTTCTTCTACAAAGATGACTTTGTCATTAAATAACCCACGAAGGTTGAGGTTTCATTAACCAAAGAAACCAAACTAAACTAGAAACGTGTCAATTTAGATCAATAGAAAGGAGTTTAGAAAAACGTTTCAGTATTACATTGGACAAATTAGGTAAACAATACCAAACAAGTTGAAAGCTACGGAATAAAAAAAAACGTTAATTTTATTGAGAATGTGAATTCCAATGCTTTTATTAAAAATCAAACTTCAGTTTGAATTATTATATTGAACAAGAAAAAAATATTATTAAATATTAAATAGAATTATTGATCATAATTGATAATTATATATACTAGCAACAGAAAACACCCTCAGGGCGTCGTAAAAATTAATTTTTGGAAGACATGGCCTGTGAGGGTGGGAATTCAAATTCAATGTCAGAGGGTTTGTATCATAAGTAAGCAAAATCCTCATATTTATTAAAGGAGTAAAAAAATAAAAGTTTTCGAAATGAAAACTGAGCTCCGTCCCTCTCAAATAAAATGTTTCGTGCATGTAATAATCAAACAATTATTTTGAATATTTTCCACATCAATTTTACATAAAATCGTAAGTATTTATTTATTTGTAAAATTTTTAGTTAACTTCTTGTTACTGTAAAAAAAAGGGACGAGAGTAAAAAACAATTTTTAAAATTGTTTACCCAAATTTTGGGTTTATATAGCATGAGAATATTGTGACGTAAGCTGTGACGTAGAGCTATGACGTAGTTTTTGTTACAGAGAGAAATACAAACAATCTCCATTGTTAATAGATATATTGGCAGGACATGTGGACATACTAGAGTATAATAATTTAATTATTACAACGTTACATGACGTCAACAGCGTTTGATGACTGACAGTCTCTCGCCTATGCGATTTTTTAACCAAGTGTCTGTTTTTTATTCTATTTCCCTTATATAGTGTAATGTTGTGCATTGTGGGTGGGGTGATTCGCTTTTGGATTCAGTTTTTGTTACAATATTATAAGCCTTCCTGTAATTTTTAAGCAAGAGCGCTTGTCCAGTGGAATTGGATCCTTGGTAATCCTCTGATAAATAATCCTTTGGTTCTTCTGGTAAAGAGTCCTGAGCAGTTTAAGACCCTCCTCAATGAGTGCTAGTAGAACTATGGCCAGTATCAGTGTTTAATTAGTGTATCAGCCACGAAGTATGGCTAGTTATTGGCGAAGGAATAAACCACGTGACCAGGGCTAGTCTATAAATCCAGGTGGGAAATTGTAGCACACCTTATATACCAAATATTCCAACAGTCTTTGTTTTATGTTGACAATATTGATTTTCTTTGTACGGGTTTTATTTATGTGGCCTTCTAATCCTCTGTGTTTATTTCACATTCAAATAAAAGAAATTACAGCTCGTTGTCCTCATGCCATGACAGAAGAGTTGATCCATGATTTGGCCCAGAGAAAAAGGTGACTCAACAATTGAGTTTCTTTTATTTTTATTTTTATCTTCATTGCAATAATGCATGTTAAAATCCACTGAATGTTTTTCAATCTTATTTTGGGAAAATCAAAATATATACTTAAATATCCCTAAATTAGAAAGTTTGCTACCAAATTGGCTTGAAAGGGGGAAAATCCTGAAGGATTTAGTTTGTTAACCTATTTTATGAAATATCCATTAAAGATCGAATTTGTTATAATCAAATTTTACGTTCATCTTATTGTTTTTAATTTGTTACTTTATTCTTACTTGTTATTTTTCAATTGTTTTGATATATTATTTTTATTCTATTTCCCTTATATAGTGTAGTGTTGTGCATTGTGGGAGGGGTAACTTGCTTTTTGATTCAGTTTTTCTTGCATGTTGGAAATATTGGTTTTCTTTGTATGGGATTCATTTTGGAAGCCTTCTAATCTGCTCTTTATTTCCAAATATGAACTTCTACGTTCACCTTATTGTTTTTTATTCTAACTTTCAATTTTTTAATATATCATTAGTTATTACTATTATATTTACTTTATTGTTGTTTTAAGAATATTATTGATCTTTTCCTACGTATTCATTTATTCAATTAATATTTTATATATACATGTATAAAATGTTTTGGAATTTATCATAGTTTTTGGAATTATTAGATTTTTGACTGATTTGTAAGTATTTATTTTCATGTCTACATTTTGGTATGAGTTCTGATCTTTTGTTGGGTTGTTTTCTTTGTCTCTGGAAAGGTTATTATAATTGCTAGTTAGGTTGTTATATGCTGGCGCCATGCGATTTTCAAACCAGGTGGCTGGTTTTGTTTGGTGAAAAGAAAAAAAATATGAAAATATCTTGAAATACCAAAAATTCACTTTATTCAAAGAAACCGCCATTGGTGTCCATCAGACAACTTTAGAATATTTTGCAAGATTTTCTGATGTTTTTTTCTTTTTAATTGTCATTACTGTTGCCTTCCTTTCATCTTCAGTTCAATCGACTAGTCACGTCAAGCCCTGACACCTATATGATTTCCCAGCCCTATTGCCCTTGTGGCGGGCCCCGACCCCTTTTATCATACTGATGCTGGAGGGCGGTGACTGAGGGTATATATGTCCTGGGAATGACGTTGAACCCTATCTGATGGTGAGATTCCAGTCCTGGAGGTTTGGGGAATGTGGAGCACCCCTTCATCACCATTGCTCCGTGGGCCACTCTGGCCCGAAGTGGTGGAGCCTGTTGGTCTCATCTATGGGTTGAATAGAAAGATGTATTTATTTAAAAAATTGTATTATCCATTAATTAATTAATTTCAAAACTTTATCGGCATTAAATGGCCCACTGAGGTTGATATGCCGTAAAACAAAATAAAACCAAATCATCTTCAGTGTTGTACTGAGTTTTGCGGAGTTAAGTGGTCAGATGTTAAGGGTGATGTACTCAGATATTTTCTTACAGCTGATTTTCCTACTCGAGTAGCAAGGCATAGAGTCCATAGTTGCCATACTTAGGGTCTTCCAGCGGCTATCCTTTGCATCCAGGGCAGCACTACCTTGGCTAAGCACTTGATATAGGCATTCGTATTTGATCTGATTCCATGTGGGAAGATGTAGGTAAACGTAGGTACATATATGTACATAAAATAACCCGAACAAAGAGTTACATATAATAACAAGTACAGATTTTATTGTCTGAGCACATAGATGATGGACAAATACAATGACATACATAAAATACAACATAGATACAGAAGCAGATAGGACTAAAGTCCTGAAGAAATGACAAGGTGTTCATGAAGCATATAATTGAAGTCACTTACTGATAATTGGGGGAACAAGACCCCCACAAAAGGGACATAGACACTACGCGTCTATCCCATGTTATGTCGATGCTAGATCAAGAGAAAATAGAGAGAGAACTCGCGGGCTGCTATTTAAATAACACAGCTACCTATTGGCGAAAACCTGATGGCAAGAGAAGATAACCATTTTGGACACATGTCAATCCCAGCAAGGGTAGACAATCGCTACGGAGGCATAACATCACCACCCGAAACACTTTGATGCTGATCGGTAATCGAATTTCTGGAGAAAAAGAAGAAAAATGAATGAGAACAAAAAGAGGTTAAAGTTTAGAATTGTAAACTCTCAACGGGTACCAGCTATTGACCGACCAATGACCCCAGAACTAGAAATAAAAATAAAAACGGAAGTTCCAGGCTTTCAACGGAGCGCGGAAGCGGATTTGTCCCTTCCCTCAACCCCAGGACCAAAAACGGAAGAAGAGAAAAATCGGTCTTTTTGGTCTGGGTCTTGGTCGGAGGCAGACGTGGGTCTCGGGAGGTCCCATGGTGAGATGTCATGGCTAGCAACAAACAGCGCGCATGAACGTGTTTTTACGATAGAACAGCTTGACTTTACTCTCTCTCTCTCTCTCTCTCTCTCTCTCTCTCTCCTCTCTCTCTCTCTCTCTCTCTCACACACACACACACAACACACACACACACACACGCTGAAAAAGAACCCACTGGAAAGCCTAGAAAGAAATAAACAACCCCTTGTCGATTATACAACTTTCGTATGTTGTTACTCTGAACTAACGACGGCTACTACTGCTAATGACTACTACTACAACTCGACCTTGGCCCTTTGGCCCCTTGGTCTCTGATCCTTGTTGAGTATTTCATCATCTGAGAAAAACCAAATCATGTTCGCTTGAGTTTATTAAGAAAATGTTTTGCAGCGCGGTCTTTCTTTTTGTCCTTCACGATTGACCACTTTTCATATCGTATGAGAAATAGCGAATATGTACTACCTACCTAATAAGAAGTTGAGACAGACTCATGTTTCTGGCTATGGACTTAATTGACTTACTGAGATCGTTATCAATCTTATCAACAAATTCGGAAGTTCTTATCAGAACGATGAGAGTAAAGATTCAAAGCTGCACTCTCCTCCGATTGACACACGAACACTCGGGAATCTTCGCAATGGATCTTTTGGTATGAATACCAAACAGTAAAACATGGCGTTTCTGGAGGGGTGCATCATGGTTCTGTGTTCCTCCCATCCGGTGTCCAACTGACTCTGGGTTTCTGCGCAGTTGACATAACCTGAAATAAACTAAGCGGCTACGCAGAATTAATAATTTGATATATATATATATATATATATATATATATATATATATATATATATATATATATATATATATATATATATATATATATATAATATACCAAGCGTGTTGGTAGATCCTTGCGGAGAGAAAAAACCCGGCAGAGAGTTTGATTGTAAAAATATACTACCAAACATCAACCAGGTCAGATTTTAGCCCTGAAGAGCTTTATGCGAAACTAATAGTAGGTTCGTCTGACTCAGTAGATTATCTTTATATATATATATATATATATATATATATATATATATATACCCATCATACACACACTATATATGTATATTCTTTGGTAAAGAAAAAGAATTAATAATTTTATATGGCTTGTAATATATATATATATATATATATATATATATATATATATATATATATATATATATATATATATATATATACATATATAAATTATATATATATATATATATATATATATATATAAACTATCTTCTTGGTACAAATAATGTTCAATGTATATGAAATAATAATAGAAAAAAATTGTCTTAGATTCAGTGCCACATCGGGATATTGATCTTGCTATGAAAATATCAGAAATGATCAATAACTTAAAATTGGTTGACTTTCAGTCTTTTTTCATAACACTTTTGGATTTCATGGGTAAAAATGCTTTTATAAACAAATTTTTAGAAGTAGGGAACCGCTATAACTCATTTTATAGACAAAAATAAATTTTAAAAAGTTGCCATTTTTGCGAACCTCACTAAAATTGGAGAGCTAAAAATCGACATAACTCCGTCAATTTTTGGAATGTCTAACTTTAACACAGTCCACACCTGTACAAAATTTCAGAAAGATTGAAGTGAGTGGGTGACAATTTTACTTTTTTCTGGATGATTTCACATGGAATCGTCCATATAGAAATGTAAGGTAATCCAAATGACTGGTAAGGAAGGGATGATTCTATTTGGGATAATCGAAATATCACTGTACAATAGGGTAGGTCGATTTTCAACTTTTTTTGGAATATCAAAATGTAACAAATAGAGAAAATTGGGTATTGGTAATTATAAGTACTGACACCAAAAAGTAGGTTTCTAGTTTGCACCAATTTTTGAGCATTTAGTTTTAAAGATCGTCTATTATGAAGCCCTCAGAAATTCTTGTTTTTTTTATACATTTACATAAGAAATTGCTTTAAAATCTCATAATTTCAATTCAGAAAAATTTGTAAATTCATCTTATTCAAATAGAATAAATAGAATATATCGAAAGTAACATTTAAAGTGAAATTATAAACCCCACCCCACCCTAATATATCAAATAAGCAGCATTTTACCTCATTAATTGAGATATGTCATTAATGACATAGCAACATATTGTTGTAGCATTATTTTTTTCTGTTATCAATTGAACAAAAGCAAATAAGTATGAACTGTGCTCGAAACAAATGGGGGGGGGGGGTGATTTTACATAAGCTACCATTGTAATTTTAACATTCCTAATTAAAGATTAAATATCTACTGGTTACTAATTTTAAGTTTCTATTTTATATAATCACTGTAATGCATAAAGTTATAAAAGACATGATAAAGATACATGAATGTTCTAGGGATAATAGTAACTTTTATCATGCCATCATATTAAACTGCTCTACATAAGAGCCCTTTGAAGCAAAGGAAGGACTCATTTCATGGCATAAAACTTTTGTAATGATATGCCTATGCCTTGCTTCACTTCCATAAACCGATTGGGAAGCTGAGGTTGTTAATTTTACTGTCCTTTCAACACTTTGTGAGTGTGAAGGCAAATCAGGCAACTCTAATTTTATCCAACTCTTTTATGACTCCAGTTCATTATCTAAAAATTCTCCAGTGAATCCAGGCTCACAAATTCCATTTTGAGACAGGTCGATCAACTGTGACCAATGTGTAGCATCAAAATTTATTTTTGGTATTTTTTCTAGCCTCTTTTTGGTTGGCTTCCCTCTCCTGAAAGAAATGAAAAAAACAATATATTGAATTAAATTGAAAGTTCAACCTTGTCTTAATTTTTATCATGAAATTAGGATATTACTTTAAATTGAATCTATAAATAGATGAAATCATTTTAATCAATCTTTATCTAAATTACTTACCGAATGGCTAAAATTCTTTTTATAGCTTCGTCCCTCACTTCCAGTTCATCTGATTTAAACATTGAATACAACATATTTTCTGGTAGGAGGCCAAAAGCATTATGCTGAATATTTTTGAATGCAATCTCCTGAATTTCAGGTGGTAGCTCTTTGATTCTTTGCAGCATATTGAAAATATACAGTTGCTGTTTATGAAATTTATTGTCTCTTAATTTCAAACCAGCTAACTGCATAAAATTTAACAATAAACTGGATTAGGCTGTGTAGTTTTGATATGTTTTCGGTGTAAATTCCACGAGTCCACAAACACATTAGTCTGGTAGCTAACGTCAACCATCTTGCCTGATTTAAAGGTCCAATTTTCCATGCAGCATATCTAGGGTGGAATTTCCCTCGTGAAATCCCTACTGCATATTCTAGAAGAAGTATCTGGTCACTACTCAGATCATCTGTCTGTTTAATACTAGAATATTGGCTCTCCAGAGACTAAATATCTGTTCAAATTTGATCTGGGGTAAATTATGATATTCATTTGTACACAATCTCCCAATTGGACCAATAAATAGTGTTGGTCTTCTTGTGCTGCCATCAATGTGCTTAAAACCGCTCTGAATGGAAGCTCATTTTGATGTACAGAGCAACCAATGATGTGCAATTTCTTTTTTAGTTGTTTCTCTAGAACTGAAACAAGCCCAGCTTCACAGCCAGTATTTGAATGGGTGTTATTCAGTAAAACAGCTTTTAGGGTATCAACACTGTCATATTCCTCCAAAACGCGAAAACCTCCTCTGCTAGAACAACACCAGTTGCTCCAGTAGTTGGGATAACTCTATGTGTGAGGTACTTTCAACTTTTACTACACCCCATCTCTTTCGTAAATGTCAAGTGGTGTTCTGTTCCCTTCATTTTCTTAAATTGTTTCTTTCCATCTACCTCCACAATTTCTTTGTATAAGAGAGTATTTTTATCCTGTCTTCCATCAACACCAATACAAATAATTTTTTTCAGTTTTATCAATGTGTTTTTGATGGGCATTAGTTTTTTGTTCTTTCTTTTGCACGGTCTATTTTAGATTTATCTAAAATTATGTTTTTGATATCAACACTCGGGTTAAGAAGGCCCATAGCCAGTAAATCTAAAAGAAAGGCATTTGCAAGACTTGCTCCTAAGTTCAATGAAACATCACCCCTGATCAACTCAGTAGCATACCAAGGATTTTTTTAAAAGGCTGTAAACCCTTGTGGGATATTTGCCAGGTTCATAATCTTCATCTATTTCCTCACTATTTAATGAATGGGGAAGTATAATATCCTGATCATAAGATGTAGAGGCAATAGGAGAGGAATCAATTTATATTTTGTCTTTTTCTTTTTACTACATTACTTTTAGGTTTCTTTATCCACAGGTCCAAGCTGGAAATTACCCTTGGGACCTATTTTGGCCCTCTCGTCTTTTAGATACTCTCTGTCTTCCATTTGTACCTGAAATATTAGATGTAATTCATGTTGAATAAATACATCTAACCAACTGAAATCTCAAAATATTATATCACATAGAAAGAAAACTTTACTAACTTATTTACATAAAATATCATTATAGAAATTCAATTGAATTAAAATATTTATGATATTTGGATGATATTTGAATTCATTAAAAAAGAAGAATAGAAAAATAACTTTACCTTATCTTTGAGAGGACAAATACAGATTATGTGCCTAGTCTGACAATTTTCTTTTTTGCATTTCACATTTTTGTCTTCACAACTTAAAAGTGGAAATTGACAGGAACAAGAAGAAATGTCAAACAATGTATCCAGTTTTTTTTTACCATAATTTTCTTTTGTGCTAAAGAAATAGATTTTCTATTTATCTGATGCGCTTTTTCGAAACATGTCCTTTTCAGTTTAATTATAATAGACCTTTCGCTTAACAGAGACAAACGGGGATTAACCGCATTCCAAATATCAATTATATTTTTTGCCATTAATTTTGAAATATCGAAGTTTGTTAAATTTGAACAAGTATTTTTTAGAAAATAACTATATTGAATTATTTGTCTAAATGTTGGCATGTAATATCTAATGAAGAAGGTGGAGCTCCAAAATTTGTAGAAGAAGCACTACGAGTTCGTTTTCCAACCATTTTTTTAGAAAACTATCTGAAAAAAAATGTATTTGTTGTTATAAAAAATTGAAGAAATTGAATTATAAATTCAAGAGTGAAATTTAAAGAAATGGAAAACATAGTAAAAAATCTTTTAAATCAGCTCAAACGAAATTCAAATGTAAAAAAATATATTTGTTGTTATAAAAAATATATTTTTTGTTATAAAAAATAGAACAAATTGAATTATATGCTCAAGAGTGAAATTTAAAGAAATGGAAAATATACAAAAAGATAAAATATGTACTCACTTACCATATAAATAAAGGCAAATCTCTTGGTAGTACGCAAAAAAAACTTGCGAATGAAAAATAATGTCTTCAAAAATAAAAATAAAATAAAAATTATCTATCACAGGGAATATAAAGCTACTTATTTCTTTTTTCTAATAATTAAGTTTGTTAAAATAAAAAAGGAAAAGATTTAATTATTTTTCTGTTTTAAATCAGCTCAAACGAAATTCAAATGTAAACAACAAAACGTGTTGATACGGTAGTTTCCGCTTAAAACGAGGCCGAATTTGGTTAATAAACTTTCTTAAATTAAATATTTTTGCAGCATTTTCTTTATTTACTTTATTTAATCTACCAAGAATTGCATGCTATTGAATGAAATAAAATCTTTTATTAAGCCTATTTTTTACATGTTTTCAAAACTACGATTTAATCTGACCTACTTATTTTTCGGTAACAGAGCGAAATTCAAAACATTCGATTTTGTGTGTATTTAAATGCGATTGCTCAAACAATGGTAAAGTTTTATCGAAAAATATTTGGTACAATTATTCTTTATTCTTTCTCCGTTTGAAACTAGTGTTGGTATAAAAATCGACCTGTCCTACTGTACAACAATATATATATATATATATATATATAAAGAAAAATAAATGTAAAGAAAAAATAATAAGGTAACAATGGTGTTGTCATGCACACGCACATGACAACATAGGCACACGTACAAACAAAAAAGCGCATTCCCGTAAACATGCAACACGAGAATACAGTTATAACAAAACACCATCTGTAACATTTAATATTCATTTAACTAAAACTGCCATAACAAGACGACGACTACTTCAGTTCCAGTGTTCTTCTGAAGAAGAGATTTTATCTCGAAATATCAAGAATAAATTAGAGGTTAACAAACAATACCATTGTTACCTTATTACTTTTTCTTTACACCTGCATTGTGATAGCCTTCGAAATCAACGTCCAAACCAATATGTATATATATATATATATATATATATATATATATATATATATATATGTGTGTGTGTGTGTGTGTGTGTGTGTGTGTGTGGGTGAGATTATGTGCTTAATTAAAGTCATACCTAATTTTGTTAATTAATTAATTATAACTAAATGAATTAGTCGTGCATATCGGTTTAAATGGAAAGCGTAAACAAATCGAGAAAAAGTCGATCTCTGTATGTACATTTCAGAGATGACTTTTTCTCGATTTGTTTACGCTTTACATTTGAACCGATATGCACGCCTAATTCATTTAGTTATAATTAATTAATTAACAAAATTAGGTATGACTTTAATTAAGCACATAATCTCCCACAAATTGTCGGCCTTCGCCATTTTCAAACCCACTGATTGACTACTTCATAAATATATATATATGTGTGTGTGTGTGTGTGTGTGTGTGTGTGTGTGTATTTTTGTGTCTGCGTCTGTGTCTGAGTGTCCTTGTCTATGTATCTGTGTGTATAAGTGATAATGTTAGCTTCTTGTCATTTATGTACGTACACATATTCATACACATATGTGAACTAAATCTTTTCGCAGAAAGGGCACTTGCACTTGATGGAAGAAACAAGTCCCTTGTAATTAAAATTGTGACGATGAAAGAAAAAAATTACGTCAGTGCTTTTGCTTGGGAAAGTTATATATATATATATATATATATATATATATATATATATATATATATAATGAAGGCAATTGGATACTAGATATCCGTATACATACACACACACACACACACACATATATATATATATATATATATTATATATATGTGTGTGTGTGTGTGTGTGTGTGTGTGTGTGTGTGTGTCTTATCTCTTAATATATATATAATATATTTTAGTATTCAATTGCTGCTTTATTATACATATATATATATATATGTGTGTGTGTGTGTGTGTGTGTGTGTGTGTGTGTGAGCAAATATTCATAATATATAGTTCATTGATTAAGTACTTCCGGTGTTTTGGTACCGGAAATGAGACCATGACATACACTGTTCTCGCTAGGAATGTCGGACTGACATTTGCCGGGAGACGTGCGAAGAAAGGCGTTTCCTTGTGAAACGAAGCAAACATCCTGAGAAACTCACTGTTGAAGGAGTCATCCATTACTGAAAGCCACTGCTTAAATCACTTAAATGATTTTATGAATTATTGATTCAGTTTAGCATGAAATAATTCTGAAATTCGAACGAAACTTTACACTCAGATTGTAAATAATCTTTCTATTTTAAAAATATACAGAGTTGCTTGTGATAGAAATTTTCAAAACATGGCCTAAATAATTATATTCGAACTCGCAGAAACTGGGGATATACAACAGAAAGATAATTTAATTATTACAACATTTGATATATTTACGTAAGAGCTATTGCCAAATACTTCAATGTGTAAAAAGTATAATAGAATTTGATTTTACTCTCACTCTTTTTTTCTTTTGTCCTTCTTTTCATCTTTTCATTATGTTCGATTGAAATAGAGTAGCGTTATCGCTTCAACGTGCTCACCCCATCACTCTTTTCTTAGCATATCTTTTTACTTCCCTTTCTTTATTTATAATAAAAACGGAATGGTCCATTATTTAGGAACCCCAGACAATAAGGATTTACCCCTTTGCATTTTGTCTTGGAGGATCTGGACGGTCTCATTTTTAACCAGGGTGTGTTGCAAGTTGATAACGATCGGAAGATTAAGGAATAAATGTATTAGTATATTAGAATTATCTTAGCCGTTTGAGACAAATTTATATGGAGAAATTTTCAGTTTTTGAATACAAAACATATTCATATTACATTCTCAATATTTGCATCAATGAATTAGTTGCGTAAAGTTTCTATTAATAATCTTTCAGATAACATTTAATTTGAAATATATATATATATATATATATATATATATATATATATATATATATATGAAATTTAACATTTTGAAAAAACATATGATGCTTGTTATGTAATTGCTGACAGATCTGTTTCGACCAAATCGATAAGTTGGTCTTCATCAAAGAGCGACATACCAACTTATCGATTTGGTCGAAACAGATCTGTCAGCAATTACATAACAAGCATCATATGTTTTTTCAAAATGTTAAATTTCATACTGTCGGATTAATTTCCATCTATTCTTCATATTTGTCAAATGAAAAAAGCATTATATCTGGAATTTTACACCTTGAAGACTTTCATCTATAACTCTACGAACTTATCAACACCACAAGTAAATTTTGGAACTCTAACATCTTTCTTCAAATTACACTGTGGACTTGTATATTTTTAACAGCTGAAATATATACTATGCTATTTTGATACCCACTTTACATTTTTTATATATTTTTACAATAAACTCTTTTGAGTTTTTACTATAAACTATAATGCTTCTGATTTAAAAAAATAAAAAATAAAATTTATTTTATTTTTAAAACAGAACATGCATTTTTCAAAATTTCAACGTTTGAATTCAGTGTTCGTTTTTGTAAACAGTCTTTTAAACGGATATCTTTCTTCCCGTCTATGTCGCTCTTTGATGAAGACCAACTTATCGATTTGGTCGAAACAGATCTGTCAGCAATTACATAACAAGCATCATATGTTTTTTCAAAATGTTAAATTTCATACTGTCGGATTAATTTCCATCTATTTTTCATATATATATATATATATATATATAGTTTTTCTCTCAATCCCTTTTGGATTAACTACTTATGTTTATACTAGTACAAAATAAATGACCTCCCCGGGCGATGTAAAAATGGATTTTGAAACATATTGCCTGAGGGGTTGGAGTAAAAAATTCAATGTCAGCGAGTTTGTACCCTAAGTAAGTAAAATCATCAAATTCCTTAAAGGGTTAACAAATAAAACAATTTGAAATGTAAACTTTAAATATGTATTAAAATAAAACAAACTATATATAGATATATAATACCAGTCATGTATTTATTAAAACTTGTTTTAAAAAAAACAATGAGGACTGTCTAATGTTGCATGTTCAAATTTTGAGTGTATTTATTGAATAAATACTCTCAAAATTTGAACATGCCAAAAATCGTAGAATAAATGTTATTCTATGTTATGACGATTTTGGGTAATGTGATGTAAGCAGTGACGAATTTTTGTTACATACAAAAACCGGAAGCGAATCTCCATTATTAATAGAAGAGATGTGTAGAGGTTGAAAATCTGCCAATTGTGCTTTCCTTATGAGAAGATAGTGTTATATTTTCGAATTTTCTTTTTGCACTCTGTCACCTGCACATCTAGAAAACGTTTTGTAATTTGCTTCTTTTTTTCTCATCATCATCGTCTTGTTTTCTTCTGAGTCTAATTGCCTTTTATTACATTCTCTTTTCCATCATTACCCTCCTCTCCCTTTTACCCATAACTCCCTCCTCTTCATTTCATTCACCTCCTACCCTTTTTTTATCATACATCCCTTCATCCTATTTTATTCATGTATTTTTCTTTTGATATTTATTCTTCGTAACTTTCTTCTCTTCCTCCCCTTCCTACACTTCTTATATACATACTTTCTTTTCCTTATTTATTTCTACTCTATTTTTTCACAATTCTTTCTTCTTCTTCTTCTTCTTCTTCTTCTTCTTCTTCTTCTTCTTCTTCTTCTTCTTCTTCTTCTTCTTCTTCTTCTTCTTCTTCCGCCCTACATTTCATATTTATACTTTCTTCTTCTTATTTATTTTTACTGTAAATTCTTCACACTTCTTTCTGTTTTCTCTTCTTCTTGTGCACTTCTCTTCTTCTTCTTCTTCTTCTTCTTCTTCTTCTTCTTCTTCTCTTCTTCTTCTTCTTCTTCTTCTTCTATGCTATCTGCTTTACCTACTCTCACTTTTTGGGGTTTTCTTTCAATCATTTGTGGGTTATTTTATTATGTTATACTCGTTATCCCTTCTTGTTGCTAAGCTAAACATGAAAGGTACAACACTCGGTACGAAACAAATTCTGCGCGAAACAAACTTTGTGCGAAAAAAAAAACCTTCGCTACTCAATTGTTTACCATGTGTGTATTCGTGTCTCGTTTCATTTTTCTTTCTTGTTTTTTTCATCGTTTTCTTTAATATTTTCTTTCTAATTTTTCCCTTTTTTCTATTCCCTATCTCATCTTTTCCTCATCTTTTTCATCCCCTTTTCGTATTTATTCGTCTCCTTTTTAATTTTCAATTTACCATTTTCTTACTTTTTCATTTTCCCGTTTTTCTCATTTTCATTTTCTTCGTCTCCCACTTTCTTTCCTTCTTTAATATTTTTCCGATTTTTCTTTCACTTTTCTCCTTCTCTTCATTTTATTCTTAATTATTCTCTAATTCCTCTTCATCGTTCATTTTCTTTTTTTTTTCTTTTTATATTTTCGTTCCTTCGTTTTGTTCTTACCCTTCATTTTTGCTTGGTTGCTTGCTATTTTTCTTCATATGCTTTAAGCAAAAAGACATTTAACATATCACATTGCTCGCTGCTAAAGAAAGAAACCTCCTTGACCCTAATGCCAAAAATGAGAAAAAACAAAACAAATAAAACGAAATCTATAAAGAAACAAGGAAGTGTGACACCCTATTGAGGGTGGATCATGTAATTTGGTTCATATTTCGATGGTCGGCGGTTGGCAAACAGAACTGGCTAACTGAGTCTGTACGAAATGCACCGACATTTTATTTCGTTTTAATTCTTCCACTTCCATTGTTGTTTTTTTCTCTCTTCCAATTTCAGACTCATGTTGCCTCCTCCAGACGCTAATAAAGACTTGTAGACTTTCATCTTAAAGAACCAACAAGTCCATATTTCATAAATGTATTAATAAACACTTAATGGCATAAAAGAAGAAACAAACAAAAAACAAAAGGAAAAAAACAAACGATAAACAAAATAGCAGACTGACATCACCTCTCCCCAGCCCCGCCCCCGTTCCCTTTAAGCTGCTTTTTGTACTAAACTCACTTCCACGAAAATCAGCGAAGAAACTTTCAAGAAAAATAACTCAAGAGCAATTGTTTGCAAAACAATTTTGCTAATCTCAGCTGCTAACAGTTTTTTTAGTATTTAGTTTTACATTTGAAAAAATATCCTTTATGACGGCAAAATCGTGTTATTGCTAGAAACCCATAAATCCTGAACGAGGCTGTTTGCATTTCATATTTTAGCTATAATACCCTTGGGAAAGGTATATATTCAACTATTCTCCCTAACGAATCTTTAGTATTTAGTTTTACATTTGAAAAAATATCCTTTATGACGGCAAAATCGTGTTATTGCTAGAAACCCATAAATCCTGAACGAGGCTTTTTGCATTTCATATTTTAGCTATAATACCCTTGGGAAAGGTATATATTCAACTATTCTCCCTAACGAATCTTTAGTATTTAGTTTTACATTTGAAAAAATATCCTTTATGACGGCAGAATCGTGTTATTGCTAGAAACCCATAAATCCTGAACGAGGCTTTTTGCATTTCATATTTTAGCTATAATACCCTTGGGAAAGGTATATATTCAACTATTCTCCCTAACGAATCTTTAGTATTTAGTTTTACATTTGAAAAAATATCCTTTATGACGGCAAAATCGTGTTATTGCTAGAAACCCATAAATCCTGAACGAGGCTTTTTGCATTTCATATTTTAGCTATAATACCCTTGGGAAAGGTATATATTCAACTATTCTCCCTAACGAATCTTTAGTATTTAGTTTTACATTTGAAAAAATATCCTTTATGATAGCAGAATCGTTTTATTGCTAGAAACCTATAAATCCTGAACGAGGCTTTTTGCATTTCATATTTTAGCTATAATACCCTTGGGAAAGGTATATATTCAACTATTCTCCCTAACGAATCTTTAGTATTTAGTTTTACATTTGAAAAAATATCCTTTATGATAGCAGAATCGTTTTATTGCTAGAAACCTATAAATCCTGAACGAGGCTTTTTGCATTTCATATTTTAGCTATAATACCCTTGGGAAAGGTATATATTCAACTATTCTCCCTAACGAATCTTTAGTATTTAGTTTTACATTTGAAAAAATATCCTTTATGACGGCAAAATCGTGTTATTGCTAGAAACCCATAAATCCTGAACGAGGCTTTTTGCATTTCATATTTTAGCTATAATACCCTTGGGAAAGGTATATATTCAACTATTCTCCCTAACGAATCTTTAGTATTTAGTTTTACATTTGAAAAAATATCCTTTATGATAGCAGAATCGTTTTATTGCTAGAAACCTATAAATCCTGAACGAGGCTTTTTGCATTTCATATTTTAGCTATAATACCCTTGGGAAAGGTATATATTCAACTATTCTCCCTAACGAATCTTTAGTATTTAGTTTTACATTTGAAAAAATATCCTTTATGATAGCAGAATCGTTTTATTGCTAGAAACCTATAAATCCTGAACGAGGCTTTTTGCATTTCATATTTTAGCTATAATACCCTTGGGAAAGGTATATATTCAATTATTCTCCCTTATAAGTATGACATTTAATGTTCATGTTATGAAAATGCTTATTAGTTTTATTAACTGATAATTCTGATCCTTATTATCCAGTCAGTCTTTTTGACTGCCACTCCAAGTTAGATTCATATCTATATATTAATACACTTGTTCCTAAATAGTACGACCGTTATCATCTTTCAACGACCTCTGATTAAAAATGAGACCGTCCAAATCGTCCAAGATGAAATGAAAAATGTAAATCCTTATTTTCTGGTGTTGCTTATCCGCCAAATTCTTATTTCTTATGTGTCATCATCTCAGCTAAATACGAGACCATTCCGTTTTTATTATAAAGAAAGGCAAGAAAAAGGACATGCTACACAGAAAAATATAATAAGCAAGAAAGAAAGAGAGTAGGGAAAATATAGAGTGAGGGGGTAAGCGTGCGAATAACGCTAAGTTGTTTCAATCAAACATAATGAAAAGATGAAAAGAAGGGAGCCAACAAAACAATAAGTGAGCGTTAAATCAAGATTATTATCATCATCACCATATCGCGCATGCAGCACAGGTATCCATGACAATCCCTCGCCAACCTTCCCTATCATTCATTGCACCTGGGAGCTCCTCTGTGGAGCAGCCAGCATCTTCGCATAGCTGATCAATGTAGGTCCTTGCTGGGCGCCCCACACTTACATGTCCATGTGTTGGCTTCCACAGGAGAACGTCGCTTATGAGCTCGTCCCTGCTTCTCCAGCAGTGTCCTGCATGCCTTGTCCGTCTCACTCGGATAGTTTGTGAGATAAGGGGCAGGTGACCGTACAGCTCTTTCCTTGTGGGGTGCTGTTTCCACGACTTGTTCAAGACTGCACGCAGCATTCTTGTGCAGCTCCCATCTAGCTTATTCTCAAGACGCTTCGTTAAGGTCCAGTTGGTGCAGCCATATAGCAGCACCGACACAACCACAAGATTATTATACTTCTTACATATTGAACTGTTTAGCAATAGCTCTTAAGTAGGCAATTAAAACGTTGTTATAATCAAATTACCATACTGTGGTACATCCTCAGGTGCTGCTAGTAGTTATTTATAAAGCATAACTTAGTCAAAAATGAAGTCACAAACATGAAACACCCAGTTAGGATCGAACTCATTACTAATGGTCTGGGGTATTAGCTAGTTAAGCAATACACTACGGGTTCAAATCCTGGAAGAGGCTGTTGGCATTTCCCATAGCGCTAATACCCTTGGGAAATGTATGAATTCAACTATTCTCCCTCCAGCTATGGGTAAATAGTAGGGGAGACTGGGCTCTTTAACCTTGGTTAGGCAACTAGTCTAGGAAAATGAAAACCCTGAATTCAAACCTGTGAAACTCCGCTTAAGAAATTGACCTTGTGTCACATTCTGCTCGTGCGGAGGAATTTTATATATATATATATATATATATATATATATATATATATATATACTACGGAGAGTCTTCTATTTAATCTGAATAAATCAAAACTTCATATTTAAAACTGAACTAAATATATTTTGGCATTCTATACTATCAATCCCTTCCGTTTTGGGTTCGGCTAAGTAATTAAGGAACAGGTACTAGATTGTAGAGTTTTAAATAAATTGTTAAAAACGGGATATTTTCTTGTTTTTTTTTCTTTCGACGCGAAAGAAAGAAGAGATATATTTATATTGGGGAGCTATTATCGATTTTACGAGTAGAAATGTATTAGCGATTCAAGAGATATTTTAACCCTTAGAAAACTTGAGGCCTTTCTACTACCCCAACCAAAAAGCCTCTCATCCAGGGGCTCCCGGCTTGAAAAATAGCCAAAAATTAAAAATGTTGTAATTTGTTATTCAACCCATTTACAACATTCTATAGACGATTTCAAATTTAAAAAAAACTAGATGTGATTATAAAGTCAAGGACCCATTATCTAGATCAATGTAGTTATAAACTGATCCCCGATTATTTTGCCATTCTATATTTTTCTTAGATAAAAACAATTATGTAAAACATTATTGGTTGTTTTTTTTTTTTGGGGGGGGTTTCGGCTTATAAACCCTTTTGTGTCATCTAATGCCGAACCAAGTCATTTTGAGAAACAAAGAAGTCAGGTTGCTTATATTGAACAGGCTGATTACTATTTCTCTGAATGTTTGAAATGAGGCTTTGTGTTTAGTATTATCTGCATTATTCGAACTATTGTCCCCATCTTTATTGTTATTTGTACAACGTTTCGGCCGATATGCCCTCCGGCCTTCTTTGGGTATTTCTTGTCGGACTCTGGAACCTTCTTTTCGGACTCGGAAACCTTCTAATTGGACACATGGCCAAGTGGATAAGGTAGTTAGGTTAAGACAGTTCTAAGTGACAGTTATCTCTGGCTTCTGGGTCCAATCCTGAGTAGAGACAGTAACATAGAAAAATAATTAACACAACTCCTACCCCAGCTATGGTTAGCGGAATGAGAACAGGATACCCGCGAGGACTGAATAAAGGGTTAGATTCGAAGTTCCGTGATGGCCCCCGATTACAACAAGAAAGTTCCCGAGTTCGAAAAGAAGGTTCCCGAGTCCGAGAAGGTTCCCGAGTCCGATAAGAAATACCCGAAGAAGACCGGAGGGCATATCAGCCGAAACGTTGTACAAATAACAATGAAGATGGGGACAATAGTCTGGATAATGCAGATACTACTAAGGCTGATTACTGCTTAACTGACGAAAACCAAACCAAAAACAAAAACAAAACAAAAAACTAAACCAACTAAATCTTAATACTAACTTCCTGTTTAAGTGACTGCCTTGCATCAGTTAAAGCCCGTCTGACTTCGTTGAAAATCCTCATCAGAATGTTAAGTTTTTTCTTTTGACGATCCACCAAACTCATCAAACAATAAACAACTAGAGACACTAAAAGCAAGTATGCAAACAGACAGAGATACAGAGAAAGTATATATGAACGAACATAGATAGATAGATAGATAGATAGGACATAAAAGAACCAGTGAGAAAAACTGAACGATTTTTATTATTGTGTAATAAGTTTAAATTAAACTGAAAATTAAATGACTTTGTTATCCTCATTTGTGAATAGTCCTTTGTCAATGACTTTTCGCAATAACCTTGAAAACATTAGTCAAGGAAAATAATCACTTCCTATATGTGTCAAAAGCATTGAAGTTTCATTAAAATCTGTGACAATAATCACAAATGGTTCATGTCTTCACTATCACTTTGTTTTGTTTTGTTGTTTTTGTTCTTGTTTTTTTTTGTCTAATAGATAGATAGATAGATAGATAGATAGAAGAAGATAAATAATTTCTATTTAACGTGTTAAAGAGATAATATGAAGTTAATCTTTTTAAACTGAAAGTGGGAAACTTGGTGGTGGTGGTGGGGGGTATTAATTTATCTGCGTAGAAAGAAAAATGGTGGATAGATTTCTGAATATCCAGGTGTATTCCTTACCTAATTATACACACCATCATTCAAAAGAAGGTGAATATTTGATCTATAGATTAATACTCTTGTTCCGTAATCTTCCGACCGTTATCTTCATACAACACCACCTGGTTAAAAATGATACTATCCAAATCCTTCAAAATGAAAGGCAAAAATGTATATCCTGATTATCGGGTGTAGTTTAATCGCCGGATTCTTATTTCTTATGAGTATCGTTACATCAGCAAAATAATGGACCATTCTGTTTTTACTATAAAGAAAGAAGGGTAAGAAAAAATGACATGCTACACAGAAAAATATAATGAGAAGAAAAGAGAGTAGGGGAACATAGAGTGATGGGGTGAGTACGTGGAAGCGATAATGCTAATCTGTTTCAATCGAACATAATGAAAAGATTAAAAAAGGAAAGAAAGTAAAAGAGTGCGTGAGTGTTAAATCAAGATTATTGTACTGTTTATATATTGATGTAATTTGCAATAGCTCTTAAGTAAAAATATAAATCATTGTAATAATTAAATCATCGTGCTGTGGTATATCCACACGTTGTGCTTGTTTAGAGTTAATCAACTTGAAGAAAACGTATTTCACTGTAAAAAGGCAATCTTACGAATGATATGAATACACCGACTCTACCTTTGCAGAGGGGTAAGACTCCTCCAACGGGGCCACCTGTTGGTCGTGGGTTGCGTCCTGTGTTGCTTAAGGATGGAACCCAGGTGGATGAGCAGTCCATGATATGCAACACTCCACTTAGGCCCTTACTTGGGCTAGACGGGCGGTCGGAGAGATCCCCTCCGATCAATCGACAGGTCACGTCAAGCCCTAGCACCTATGTGATTGCCCCAACCCTTTATGGTTATCTCCAGCCTTTTTTATTATATATGTGCTAGAAGGCTGAGGGTTTTCATGTCCTGGGAATAACATTGAATTCTATCTGATGGTGAGGTTCCAGTTTTGGAGGTTTGGAGAATGTGGGGTACCCCTTCATTGATCCCTGGTTCACTCTGACCCGGTGTGGCAGTACCTATTAGGTTCCCGTCTATGGGTTAAATAGAAAAATGTCTTTACAAAAAATTAAGAATCCATTAAGAATTAGTTTATTTCAAAACTTTGTCGGCATTAAATGACCCACTGAGGTTGATATGTCGTAAAACAAAAGAAAACAAACAAAGGTTGCTTGAGATAGACAAACACAGATAGATCGACCGATAGATAGATGGAGAGATGGATCGATAGATAGATAAATAGATAGATAGATAGATGGATAGATACATAGAGAAAAATATAGACAGAGACAGAGACAGACAGAGACAGAGACATAGACAGGCAGACAGACAGATAGATAGATGGATAGATAGATGGATGGATGGATAGATAGATGGATAGATCGACAGATAGATATATATGAATAGAATGAGATAGATAGAATGAGATAGATAGATAGATAGATAGATATAAATAGAATGGGATAGATAGATAGATAGATGGATACATAGAGAAAAATATGTATGTAGAGAGAGAGAGAGAGACAGAGACAGAGATAGACAGAGACACAGACAGACAGACAGACAGACAGACAGATAGATAGATAGATAGATAGATGGATGTATAGAGGGATAGATAGATGGATAGATAAATGGATGTATGGATAGATAGATCGATAGATCAACAGATAGATATATATGAATAGAATGAGATAGATACAATGAGATAGATAGATGGATAGATAGATAGGTAGATATAAATAGAATGGGATAGATAGATAGATAGATGGATACATAGAGAAAAATATGTATGTAGAGAGAGAGAGGGAGACAGAGACAGAGATAGACACAAACACAGACAGACAGACAGACAGACAGATAGATAGATAGATAGATAGATGGATATATAGAGGGATAGATAGATGGATAGATAAATGGATATATGGATAGATAGATGGATAGAACAAATAGATATATATGAATAGAATGAGATAGATACAATGAGATAGATAGATGGATAGATAGATAGATAGATAGGTAGATATAAATAGAATGGGATAGATAGATAGATAGATAGATAGATAGATAAGTTTCATATCCTGGTAAATGTCAAGTGTAAGCGAGTCTAATTTTACTATAAAGAACAGTTGTGGTTTGTAACGATGTCTTTAGTTTTACGCCATTTGAACTCTTTCAGATTCTTCGTAATGTAACTCGACCGCTGTGAGAGAAAAGCTGGGAACATAGATACCAGAGAACTTGTAACTTCCTGTTGTTCCAAGTCAACTCCGATAGTCATCGCAAATTATATATGCATATGCATGTATATATATATATATATATATATATATATATATATATATGTGTGTGTGTGTGTGTGCGTAAAGAATTACACATTTATACAGGCTTTACATTAATGTACATATATATATATGTGTGTGTGTGTGTGTGTTATTATTTACTGAAAATAGCGTTCATTGGCCGGCATAATAATCCTATCTAAAGTCGTAATAATCAGGCTTGAGTGGCGGTCGGTGAGGCCCTCTACGATCAATCGGTTGGTCCCGTTAAGCCCCAGTATCTATATGATCGTCCCGCCCAACTCTTTTATCATATATGTGTTAGAAGGCAGTGGTTGAGGGTCTTAGTGTCCTGGGTATGACGTTAAAGTCTATCTAATGGTAAGGTTCCAGTTCCGGAGCTCTGGCGAGTGTGGAGTGCTCCTTTATCACCATTACTCACGGGTCCGCCCAGACCCGAAGTCCCATATGTTAACTCCCATCTATGGGTTAAACAGAAAACATGAGTTTAAAAAATGTTTTTAAAAGAATTGAGTTTTAATATAAATTAACTGATTGCCTTAATATGTTTGAGAATTAAAAAATAATATTAGAAATCAATAACACCAAGTAATTATTTATTAAACACGGTTTTGTTAAAACCAGTATGCAAATTATCCACACCATATATGTGAATCTTTATTTTTTTGTGATACATAACACACATTGCAGGATTTTGATCACATAAGTGACAGGCTGTTTTAAGGCAAATCTAACCCAGCTAGCCCTTAATAGAGACATTGGAAATAAATAATTAAGATAAAATAATGATTATTGGATAATAACCATTGAGAATATATCGTAAATAAGTAAGGGAATCGTGACGTTGGAGCTGACGTAGTAACGGTTACAGAAAGACACATAATATTCATTATATAAGATAAAAGATTATGTTTTATAAAAAAAATTACAAACTTCGATATTTTATATCTATTAGTCAAATTAATACAACATATTGACCTATACAGAGTATAAATGCTGGCTTTTTAAATTTAAAACCAAACTGTTTATCCTAATCAAAAATCATTGAAACGTTTGGGGAATAAAAATGAAAAATCTGTTCAGGAGATTTAACAACTGATGATCTTAGTTTCTCTAATAAATTGTTGATTTAGTTCCCCACCCTGTCGGCTGAGGCGTTAGAATGCACCGACTGCACCTCTGCAGAGGGGTAAGACTCCCCCAATGGGGCCACCTGTTGGCCGTGGATGGCGACCCGTGATGCTTAAGGATAGAACCAAGGTGGCTGAGCAGTCTATGACTTGCAATACTCCACTTTGGACCTATCTTGGGCTAGACGGGCGGTCGGAGTGGCCCCCTCCGATCAATCGGCTGGTCACGTCAAGCCCTAGCACCTATATTATTTTCCCAACCCTATTGCCCTTATGGCAAGCCCCAACCCCTTTTTATCATATGTGTGCTAGAAGGCGGTGCCTGCGGGTTTACATGTCCTGGAAATGACGTTAAACTCTATCTGATGGTGAGGCTCCAGTTTTGGAGGTATGGGGAATGTGGAGCACCCCTTCATCACCATTGCTCCCTGGTCCACTCTGACCCGGAGTGGTAGTACCTGTTAGGGTCCCATCTATAGGGTTAAATAGAAAAATGTATTTATAAAAAAATGTATTATCCATTAAAAATTGATTTATTTCAAAACTTTATCGGCATTAAATAACCCACTGAGGTTGATATGCCGTAAAACAAAACAAAACAAAAATGATTTAGTTCCACTTGTAATTATTGTAACACAATTTTCTCATTGACAAATGTTCATGCAAAATGGTGAATACACTGCCTTCTGATATCTTCAACTCCTTTGCTATCTCACGCAGCTTCAATTCACGAATGGTCAAAACGAGTTTGTGGAGATTTTTGGTGTTTTCCAGGACTTGCATTTGGGCGACCTGGGCGTTCAGGATAATTTGTGTCTATATGACCGCGTTTAAAGACAGCATACGACCTCTTAACCGTTGTTTCCGAGGGAGAAGAATCCGAATAACACTTATCAAGCCATTGTTTTGCTTAAACGGTAGTTTTTCGATCAGAAAGCAATGCTTTATCAAAACATGAAATTCAGATTTTTCCATTGTTTGAAAATTTGCAACGTTAGCTTCACTTAAATAACCTGTAATTTGTAAACTAATAATCCAAATTTTGACATGTGCCATTTGAAGGTTAGAACTTCATAAAGATTATATGGATTTTATTTCAATTAATCGCGCCATCTATACGTCATGCCCGGAACTTATTGAATGATGTGTTACTAAGAACAATAAATACGCACTGACACATTTAACCATTTTCTTATAATTGTTGAATTAAAAAAAACGTATTCTCAATTTAATTACCGTGTTTTTTTTGGGTTTTTTGTTGTTGTTTTAATTTCATGGTTAAAGAATAGAAATTAGAGGGTTAACATTCAAAACTCACAATTCTGTCTTGGTAACATTTATTAAGTCGATGTTTCCTGTCGAGATGAACAATTGTTTTGAAAACGAAACAATGATTTTATATTTTCATTCAATCCATTACATGATGATGATGATGATGATGGTGATGGTTGATGATGATGATGATGATCATCATCATCATTATCATCATCATCAAATGTTTTAAAGATTTTTGATTCGGATAAACACTTAAAAAAAAAATTAAAACATCAGCATTTATACTCATCATAGATCAATATGTTGTATTAATTTGAATACCGGATATGAAATCTCGATGTTTATAAATCTTTTATCAGACGTAGTAATATTTTTGTCTTATATAATGAATATAATGTATCTTTCTGTATACAGTTACTACGTCAGCTCCAACGTTACGAGTCCCTTACTTATTTACGATATATTCTCAGTGGTTATTAGCAAATATTCATTATTTATTTTTAATTAGAATCTTATTTATTAACAATGTCTCTATTAAGTACTAGTTGAGTTAGATTTGCTTCAAAACATAATGATAATGATATGATCACCATCATCATCAAGGCTTGGTGATAGAATAGATTCCCTTGACTCTCTCTTACTATCCATCCCTCTCGGGTACATCTCTTGGTACGTCCTCTAAATGGCATCCCGTGTCTGCACAAAGCTGATGAATTTAGATTTTTTTACTAGTCACTCAACACTGGTGTGTTCATACGCAGAAATCCCTTGCAGAACGTCGCATATGAGTTCTTTGTTTTTTTCTATTTACCGACAGTTGTTAATCATGTCTTATTCGTCTTACTTGGATAGTGTGTGTAATGAAAGGCCGTAAGTGGCCGTATGTTATATACTGGCATCAAATTCTATATGTTACATAGCGACTTCTTCAAATTCACGCTGCTTAATCGTGTATCTGTATACGTTGCGGGTATATATGGTCACGTGGCGAAGTATGTAGTCGGACTTAAGAAACCACAACACATGGGTATAGTAGGAGTTTTGACTTTATTTCTCTCCCTCGGCTGGTGGGTGGCGAGCGTGACAATAGGAATGCCCAGGGGTTGACGATGACTGGCGGTGGTGAGGTAGAAGGGGTAGACGAACCTCACTGCCCGCTGGCAGCGATGGATCGTGTCGACGGTCACTCCTTGTGCTCTGTTCGCCGTCCGCTGTCTGACTCTCTAACTGACCTCGGATCCCTGACTTCCTTTTATATATATCAAACGCCTACGCGTTTTCTTTTGTTATCTTTATCAGCGGAAAAATCTATTTCCGAACTTATTGTTACCCACCCTTCTTTGTTCGCTTTACCCAGAAAAAGTCCTTTGTTACCCTTTTCATCTTCTCCCTGCCTCGATCCAACCGGAAGACCCTATTTCCGTTTTCATCTTCATTTTAAATATCTTCAATATACAACACGGACAGATTTTGTGTTGCCGGAAGTTGTTTAAAACAGCACGCAGCATCCTTGTGCAGTTTTCCCTTCAACATTTTTTCCAAGCATTTCATTCAAGTCCAATGTGTTTTAACCATGATGGTATCATCTTCTCATTGAATGACAAGACCCTGAAATTAGTAGACAAGTAAATACCCCGGTAGCAATAGCTCATCTACTGAAAGCGATGTCAACATACGAATTATTCATTTATGGACTGTTATTGACAAGTTAACGATAATATGGAAATGTGGTGTCCCTGATAGAATAAAACGGGAAGTTTTGCAATCAATGTCAGTACTTTTGTATGCTAGCACATGATTGTAAAATAGTCATATAATATTAAATAATAATTTTTACTATCTTCATCTTTGTTGCGTTTTGTTTTCTTTAAAAACTTTCTAACGATTTTTGTTTTACTTTGGGGGAAATTCTGCCTGATAAAGAATTTGTTATGGATCCCATTGCTGACTTATATAGTAAAATATTTTTGATAGAAGATGATTGTTAAGTAAATCTATATTTCAAAAATCTGATAATTTATTTCCGAATCATCATTGTTACAGAAAATGAATATGAGAAGAACACACATAACATGGAATTTTATTTAAATTCTATATGGTGTTACGAGTGGGGGGTTGCCCTATCCCGAACAACGTCCACCATTACGCTCGGAATAGAAATAGCCCCCACTGCGTATTTATCGCACCAAAATTACTCCTGATTCGACGGGCAACCACAACATTACCCGGCACGTTGCAAAAAAAAGTTTGTTTTTCTCCTGGTTCAGGTGTGACAATGATATAGACAAATGACAAACACGTCCTAACAATTAAATCGACCTCCTCTTTTTATTTTTCACAGCAAATATTTATACAACTTAAACACTACTACACTTACTCTCGTGGAGAGAGAGAGAGGGGAGTTAAAGAGAGAGAGAGAGAGACAGACACAGGCAGACACAGGCGGTAGACCTTACCATTTCACGAGCAGGGTAGGCAAGGGAGAGAAAAAGAGAGATGTTCTTTCCCGACAAGGGAAAGGAGTGTGTATTTGGGCCGACCGCTTTCGTTTCCGACCGATTCTTATTGGGATTTTCATTTTTTTTCTTTTATATGTCACAATGGACACCAGGATTCGTTTCCTATCTCTCAAGCCGCTCAAGAACCGCATGAACTGATCTTCATAGAAACTCTTGTTGAATGGCAGAAATAGATTCTCCTATTCGTCATTCAAGTTCTTCCAACGTCTACCCATCCATCTCCTAGGAAAATGGTGATTCAGCAATTCACAAACAACAATAGCGTAATGTGGAGAAGCACCATCTTGTATAAAAATCAAGTCTTCAATATTCTCTCACGTATTGACAACTGGGCAGATTTTATCTGGCAACATGGTTTAAAATAGGGAGTTACTTTTCATTCACACTGTTTAGCCGATATATTTTTACATTTTTTGGTTTGTCGATTAATAATAATAATAATCTTATTATAATGGAGATTGTGTGTTTTTCTGTCTGTAACCGAAACTATATTCCTACTCAAGTCACAATTCTCTTAGTTATTGACATCACATTCTCCATGATTTAATTTTTATCTAAACCTCAATTATTAATAAAATTGTCTTACATTAGTAATACTGTTAACTATGTCTACATACTGACAACATGCAATTATATTTATATATACAACAAAATAGCGGTTTACAGTGTGAACGGGAAGGCTAATTTGCATATTAATATTAAAAAATCGAATTTAATAAATATGTGCTTAGTATTATTGATTTCTAACTGTTTGGTTTTATTTTAAAGAATATAAGCAAAAATCTCTTCAATGAATCTTGAATGAAATCCATTAACAAGATAAAATAACTGTCATTTTATTCTTTACTTCCTCTTTTAAGTAAATACTTAAATTAGAAAAAATAACAATGAAAGACGAGAGTGATGGAAGTTTCAGTTGTTCCATTTTTTATTATACTCCCTCTGTTTCAAATCTTTTTATCTGTATTCTTATTCAGTTTCATTAGCCTTTCTAATTTAATACAATATTTTATTACATTAAAACTTAAATACTTGCACCCGGAGGGTGCATATATTTGCTAGTAATAATAATAATAATAATAATGAAATTTATTGTGTACAGTGCTCAGGTGTACCACAACTCATCTATGTGTGTGCATATGCGTGTGGATGGGAGTATCAGGTATAGTGTTTGCGGATTACAGGAAGCATGGATGCTTTGAAAGATGCATTGTTTCAGCAGCCTACAATGGATGCAGGCAGTTTATTCCATGCCACAGCAACTCTGAGCGTGAAAAAATGTTTTCGAAAGTCATGTGAGCTATGCTGTTTTCTGACTTTGTAGGCATGCCCATATGTGTTAGAAAAGGTGCTCAAGGTTGCTGTTGTTAAGATGATTAATGACCGTATGAGCATTTACTCAGGTCAATTGCCAGACACTGGAGATAGCAATCATCACTTTGTTCTGTTAATGTAGAAGAAGGAATTAAAGACTTAGTCGTCATTGTCGGCCCTCATGACAGAATTTCTTCCAATCTTGGACTCACTTTGTATCTTTTTTTAAAGGTTCTCATATTTTTATTCTGCATATTCTTCATTCTATTTTCATTTTATTTCCATTCTTTCCTTTTACTTCTTTCTAACTTCCTTCCTTCTTGTCAGCCCTGTCGATTGAGGCTTTAGAATACTGTTACATACTTATTAAATACCTATTATTTATGTGCAATAGGGTAGAAATGAAAATGGCGGTTATAAGTTACATTCCACGGCCTTGAAGGATGAGGGACAAGGCTTGACCTCAGTCCTAAACTTCCGGTGGATACCGTGAGAATCGGTGGAGGAGACCCTCTTCCGGTTTAGATTAGAAATAGAT
>CM042145.1:64794847-64814847 GCA_023376005.1 Doryteuthis pealeii | reverse complement strand
ATCATTGTCGCTTTCTTTTACATTTCTTTTCATAGATATTCTCTTCTTTCTCTTTTTCTTGTGTGTGTGTATGTGTGTATGTGTGTGTGTGTGTGTGTGTGTGTGTGTGTGTATTGTGTATACCTTTCTTTCTTTTTCTTGTCATTTACATTTGTCTTTTTTTCATTTTCTTTCTTCTTTTTTTGCTTTCACTCATTTTATTCCCCCATTTTGTTGTGTTTGTTACATGTTAATTCTGATTTTATTCTTTTGTATTTGTTCATAGAAAACTCCCACAATCCTTTAATTCAATTCTTTACTCTCTTTTATTTTTCTTATTTTATTGAATTTTACTCATTGGTCATTATTCTCTTCTTTCTTTCTTTCTTTCTTTCTTAATCCGACTATTTCAGCCGATTTATTCATTATTTGTTTCTTTCAACCAATTTCTCTTTCTTTATTTCTTCCAGCATATTTGTCTTTCTTCATTTCTTTCAGCCTATTTCTTTTATTTTCTTTCAACCTATTTTTCTTTCTTTCTTTCTTTTTTTCAGCCTATTTCTCTTTCTTTATTTCTTTCAACCTATTTCTCTTTCTTTCTCTCAAACTATTTCTCTTTCTTTCTTTCTTTCTTTCTTTCTTTCTTTCAACCTATTTCTCTTTCTTTCTTTCTTTCTTTCTTTCTTTCAGCCTATATTTCACTTTCTTTATTTCTTTCAGCCTATTTCTCTTTCTTTCTTTCAAACTATTTCTTTTCTTTCTTTCTTTCTTTCTTTCTTTCTTTCTCTTTCTTTCTTTCCTTTTTTCAGCCTATATTTTTCTCTCTTTATTTCTTTCAACCTATTTCTCTTTCTTTATTGCTTTCAAAATATTTCTCTTTCCTTATTTATTTCAGCCTATTTCTCTTTCTTTCTTTCAACCTATTTCTCTTTTTTCTTTCAACCTATTTCTCTTTCTTTCTTTCTTTCTTTCTTTCTTTCTTTCTTTCTTTTCTTTCAACCTATTTCTCTTTCTTTATTTCTTTCAGCCAATTTCTCTTTCCTTATTTCTTTCAGTCTATTTCTCTTTCTTTATTTCTTTCAGCCAATTTCTCTATCTTTATTTCTTTCAGCCTATTTCTCTTTCTTTTTTTCAAACTATTTCCCTTTCCTTCTTTCTTTCAGCCTATATTTTTTCTTTCTTTATTTCTTTCAACGTATTTCTCTTTGTTTATTTCTTGCAGCCTATTTTCTCTTTCTTTATTTCTTTCTGTCTATATTTCTTTTATTTTTAATCCTATTTCTTGTTTCTGTCTAATTCACCACACACACACACACACACACACACATATTATACACACACACACACACACACATATATATATATATTATATTATATATATATATATATATATATATATATATATATATATAATATATATATACTTCTTTCGTAAATTCACATGCATACACTTATTACCATATATATATATATATATATATATGTGTATGTGTGCTCATAAATTTTTTCATATCTATTCATACATCCCCTCACTCTCTATCTCTCACTATATATATATATATATATATATATATAGAGAGAGAGAGAGAGAGAGAGACAGACAGACAGACAGACAGGGACAGAGACAGAGAGGGAGAGAGGGTAGGGAGAGAGAGAGGGGGACAGAGACAGCGTGTGACAGATATGTGTGTGTATGTGCGTGTGTGTGTGCCTGTGACTGTCTGTTTACGCGCACACACTAAGAAAGTTGCTAATAGATACACTTGTATGTGTTTGTGAGTCTTTTCATATCTATCTATCAATCCATATGTATGTCTGACTGTCAGTCAGTCCTCTTCTCATCAGGTCAGGAGAGAACCAGAGTTTGCCCCACCCAAATTTGACGGATACGTAATATTTCAACGTCCGTTGGTGGATAGTCGCCAAACGTCATTTTTTTTTTTTTTATTAAATTTTCTCATTCTTTTGTCCTTTCACCCTTTTGTTCTTGTCAGCAAAATTTTAAAAGACGTTTGTCATTAGAAAACAGTTTACAAAAATAACTGAATAAGAATTTTCTCTTTGTGATGTCATTACAATCCAGACGATCCACAAGAGTATAACCCTGAATTATACTTCCATACATGGATATATATATATATATATATATATATAATATGGAGGCGCGTTAGAGTCGTGGAAAATGGACTCGTCGATTCGAGTTCAATTCCTAGACGAAGCTGTTGGCATTTCACATAGCGCTAATACCCTTGGTAAAGGTATGAATCCATATATTCTCCCTCCCGCTATGGGTTAAATAGTAGGTCAGACTGGGCCCTTCAGCCTTGGGTAGGTAACCAGTCTAGGAGAGGAATAACTCTGAATTCAACATTCCTGAGGTCGGTCGTTGATTGGGTTTGTGGCAACCCTTGACGCACCAATTCTTTCCTATCGACAGTGCCAAAAAGTGTGTATGGTCCAACACAAGCCTTCTCCACTATATACGAATCCCTGTGTGGGAGTTCATTGTGTAATAACCCTCATACGTCGAAAATCGACGGGAGAGTCCATATATATATATATATATAGGACGCGTAAAAGCATATGCATGTTGTAAAATATATATTTTTTTTTACTTAAAAAAAAGAAGGGTACCCTAGTTAGATTTAAAATCTAAAATGATTTTATCTTTATTTCGTTCAATGCTCCTCAGAGAAAAATTACATTGAAAGATGGTATTGTGGTTTTGTTTTGTTTTGTTGTAGACGATGGAATAGTCAGAAAGCAATGACAAAAGGATTTTTTTTCCTCAATAGGACAAAGAGTTCTTAAAACTAAGCAACTTACAAATCATAAGGGGGGGGGTCGAAAATTACGAGTCCCCCCGTTAGATAAGTTTAGGCTTGAGGTGCCAAATAGGAGTAACTGATGGGACTGCTTCTGAACGCACAGGAAAGGTTGGGTGCGGGAGATAAACAGGGACTCAAGAATCTGTAGTTGTAGCTCGATGTTGGAACTGCAAAGGACTGAAAACATAGCTGGGTGGTAGGACCAGCGCAAGTGGAGTTTCTTAATAGACTATTTCTCTCTCTCTCTCTCTCTCTCTTTCTCTCTGTCTGTCTCTCTCTGTCTCTCTCTCTTCTCTCTATATATATATATAATATATAATATATTATTAAAGAAATGGACACAATAGAAACCTACTTGAGTTTCACCATAAAGATCTTCAGGTGTAAATCCACTGAATTAATCGAGGTACCGATTAATTGCAGCCGATTACGCGTGTGTTCATTGAATAAGATGTTGCTTTAATAACGGTTTAATCTCCCTCTTTTACCCAATTGATATACAGTGTGGCTTTTAAACGATCTATCAGTCGTTACTTTTGAAACAGCACCGGTCGAAAGGGCCCTTAAGTTTCTCCTTTTTTTTCTTTCGCTCCTTTTACCTTTCAATAAAGTATGTTATTTTTTATATATATAAATTCAGCTGAACCAAATATATATATTATATATATATATATATATATATATATATATATATATATATATATATATATATATAGAGAGAGAGAGAGAGAGAGAGAGAGAGAAATAGATAGATAGAAAGAGACCAAGATTTGAAATCCTAGTTTCTACTAAGGTCTCAAACTCAAGCCCTAGTTTCTACCATGACTCGAGAATATATAAGCCCTTACCCCGTCTCAAAGTTCTAACTTCAGTTACAATTCATGAGAGTTCATGAATTATGAACATACCCTGTAGCTAGAATTAATTTGGGGTCTCTCAGATTTGACTCAATGGGTCCATGGAAAAATATGGGGACTGTTGGTAAGCATTGACTTCCAGAGAACCAGATTTCACGCGCCATGACAGACACGTGATCGTTAGTTTAGTTTAGCAGTTTCGACCCAGCTTTGAAAGAGCTTTCACCTCCTCTGTGGTCGTTCTCATCCGCGCGGAATTCAATCATAGGCTTGATGAATAATAAAAGCTTGATCAAGCAAGCATAAAGTCTTGTTATTTTATTTAATGTAAAAGCAGGCAAAGCCCAGCCCACTAGAAGGATTAGCAGAAGAAGATTGAAGAACAGAAGAATTAGAAGTCAACTAGACAAGATGGCAGCCAGAGCAGATAGGAGAAGAAGCAGTAAACAGAAATGAAGAAAAAAGTCAGATCATCTCTTCTTTAATACAATCTCTCTCTCTCTCTCTCTCTCTCTCTCTCTCTCTCTCTCTCTCTCTCTCTCTCTCTCTCTATCACGCGAGACGAACGAACTCTCTGTTTATATACCCGATGTGGGGTATACAACATATTGGTATATAACACTTCTACATTGACTTGAAACTCCAGCGGCTGAGCCTGAAAATAAAAAGAATTCAGCCATTAAATCTACTAACAAATATATGCACCCATTCAGTTTTAATATAATAAAATATCATATTAAATTAGAAAGGCTAATGAAAATGAATAAGAATGCAAACAATAAGATTTGGAACAGAGGGGGTATAATCGTAAAATAGAACAACTTTGAAACTAACTTTTCCATCATTTTCCATTACTCCCGTCTTTCATTGGTAAATTTTCCTAATTTAACTATTTAGTTAAAATAGGAAGTAAAGAATAAAATTACAGTTATTTCTTCTTGTTAATGGATTTCTTTCAAGATTTATCCCCGAGATTGTTGCTCATATTCAATAAGAAAAGAACACCAAACAATTTGAAATCAATAATACTAAGCATATATTTATTAAAATCAAATTTTTAATATCAATATGCAAATTAGCCTTCCCATTCACACTGTAAACCGCTCTTTTGTTGTATATTTAAATACAATTGCATGTTATTAGTATGTAGATATGGTCAACAGTTTTAATGATGTAAAATAATTTTATTAATAATCGAGGTTTAAATAAAAATATATTCATGGAGAATGTGATGTAAATAACAAAAGGAATTGTGATTTGTATAGTAATATTGTTTTGGTTACAGACAGAAAAACACACAATCTCCATTATAATAAGATAATCTTTTGAAACGAAAACGTTTGCTTTTTTAAACGAAGTATTTATTTATTATTTTACTAAAACCGTTAATAGAAATAAGAGACGTAAAACATCTAATTTCTTTCAAAGAATCGTCTAATCATAAGACATTTTAGAAGTGACGATTGTGGATGTCCGATGAGTCGAGATGTCTTTACACAGATGTCTAGGGAGAGGGATGACGCTGGGCTCTGGAACTTAATTGGAAATTATGAAAGAGTAGAATAAACATTTACATACCTACTACATGAGTCGATACCGACGAAGAAGACATGCTGCGTACTGCTCGAGAAGCGAAGATGAACTCTTTCTACACATTAATTTCTATACATTAGGTTAGCTAAATCAAATCTTTATCTTTTTGGTTAACCATATAAAGCAGTCATCTAGCAGAAAAGTTCCGAGCCAAAAATCAAACATCTCACATTTTTCCATGATTTTCGGAAATATGTGAATATTTGAAATCTTTTGTGAGATCACGTGACCAGATATTTAGCGCCTAGATAATAAGGTAGATTGAAGCTGCACAAGAATACTGCTCGCGATATTTAAAACAAAATCATGGAAACAACACCCTACAAGAAAACAGCTGTACGGCCACTTGCCCATATCTCACAAACCATCTTAGTGAAACGAACAAGACAGGCTGAGCACTGCTGGAGAAGCAAGTATGAACTCATGACGTTCTTCTATGGAAACCAGCACATGGACTCGCCAGTGTAGACCACCCAACAAATACCTCCATTGACCAGCTCTGCACGGATAATAGATGTTGTGCAGAGGACCTCTCTATCAATGATAGGGACGGGAGATTGTCATGTATGTCCGCGCCAGTAGAACACTAGCGTGGCACGATGATGATGATGATGATGATGATGATATGAGCTGAAAAATGACCATAAGGGTCATCTATACATATATAAAGGGTAATTCCCCATCTATAGGTTAAATAGAAAAATGTATTTATAAAAAAGCAAATTGAGTATCCACTAAGAATGTATTTATTTCAAAACTTTGTCGGCATTAAATTGACGCACTGAGGTTGATATGCCGTAAAACAAAACAAACCAAATAAAGGGTAATTGGTATGTATGTATGAATGTGTATTCGGATGAAACTACGAGAATACAACAATTAACGACCAAGTAAATATATATATATATATATATATATATTATATATATATATATATATATATTTATACATTACATATCACCTGTTCTTGCTTTTGGGGAAAAAATCATAAAGATTTGATTTATATTTAGAAATTCAAATATACATAGAAATAGCATTTAAATTCTTCCTAAAAATGTCCAGCATTTGTAAATCTCAAACATTAAACAAATCAACACTCCAGGTTTTTTGCCACTCCCTCTACCCAATTGATGCTGGGTAGTTGCTTCTAGTCAAACATGAAATGTTACAATGGGAACTATTTACACTTATTAAGTATTGAATATTGCATAGTGTAGTGAGATAGCCAATGGCGTGTTATCTCATTTACATATGTGTATTACAGCAGGAGATATATAGAGACTGTTTAGAGGACTGGTATGAATTAGCCACTTGAAGCTAAGACCTGAGCTACGATAACGCTCGAAGAATTATTGATACTACTATAACAGAGAATACGAAACCACACCTCACAACACATAGTTTAAATACAGAACTGGTGTAATTATTTGATTCTTTTTTTCCACTGGCTTTTTGTTTTCATTTGTTTTTCGTATTTTCTGCCGCCTTATTATAATTTTAGTAGATGTAGTAGTAGTATTAGTATTAGTAGTAGTATTTGTGCTGTTTTTGTTTTTTTAATCTATTAATAATGGAGATTGTCTGTATTTTTTTCTGTAACAAAAACTACGTCATAGCTCTACGTCACAGCTTACATCACCATATACTTATGCTATATACACCCAAAAATTGAGTAAGCAATTTTTAAAAATTGTTTTTTACTCTCATTCTTTTTTTTTCTTTTTTTTTACAGTAACAAGACGTTAACTAAAAAGTTTACAAATAAATAAATACCTACGATTTTGTGTAAAATTGATGTGGAAAATATAAAAAATAATTGTTTGATTATTACATGCACGTAACATTTTATTTGAGAGGGACGGGGCTCAGTTTTCATTTCAAATTGTTTGTTTTTTTTGCTCCTTTAATAAATATGAGAATTTGTCTTACTTATGACACAAACCCTCTGACATTGAATTTTTAAATTTAACTCTCACAGGTAATGTCTTTCAAAAATTAATTTTTACGACGCCCGGAGGGTGTTTTCTCTTGCTAGTCTCTTTAATATAACTATCTGATTTCTTTATGTCACTGTAACATAGCCAAAATGGCACAGCGAAACGAGATACACGGTCGGTTCAAAATGTCAGCACAAAAAATACATTTACCATACCAATGCCAGAACCGTATGATATAGTTTCTGGAGTCATGCCGCGACTACCCGGGGAATCCCCTACGAGGATCAACACGGGTTATAATCCATTATCGCTCAACATGTAACAAAAAAACAGATACCCCTAGTAATGAACCAGAACACTATGGAAATCGACGATACCGAGGTGTCAATGCGGGGTCATAAGCAATACCAATATCAATCGATACAACGGACACATCGAAATACGCGAGACCCGGGAAATCTGTCTCCTTAAATGCGAGGCCAGTTGCATACATTTTATTTACCTTGAACCCCACTTGTACAGGTTAGGCACAAGGCCCTAATAACATGGGACCACCCACAAACCGAAGCTCATGGGTGGCGGGTGAAAAATTGCGTCGATCCCGTCGGCATCCCCCCTCAAGGGGGCGTCTCGGGCGCTGGGAAATAAACCCAGCCCTTTCCCTTTAAATCAAGGGGGCAGGTATTGCCCGGAGGGATAGCTCCCTGGGATCGACGCTATTAACTTGTAAAGATCCAGGGCCGAAACCCTGGAACCCCGGCGTTGGCCGGAGCTACAGGTATTTGCCTCCTACTCCACTTATATGGGCTGGGCACAAGGCCTCGTTTTAACGTGGGCCCACCCACAAGCCGAAGCTCATGAGTGGGAAAGAACAAAAATTGCGTCGACCCCTTCGGCATTCCCCCTCAAGGAGGCGCCTCAGACGCTGGGAAATAAACCCAGCCCTTTCCCTTTAAGTCAAGGGGGCAGGTATTGCCCGGGGGGATAGCTCCATGGGATCGACGCTATTAACTTGTAAAGATCCAGGGCCGAAACCCCTGGACCCCGGCGTTGACCGGAGCTACATATTCTGAGAAAAACCCACAGTTAGCACATCAATCCATTCCGTGGTCAGAGGGGGGTGGAGCGTGTAGAGTAGATGTGGACTGTTCCACTAAGTAATGTGGGTGTCTATAGAGGGCAACCAACTTTATACTTACCTACCCAATGATTAGTTAATAACCTGGCATTTTAGAGGCCAGAGAGAACTGCTATTCACGCTTAACGTAAGAAGACACTTACTAAAGATACTACGATTACTACTACAAAAATTAAATATATATACAAATTAAATATCACAAGTTCTAGCCCTGTATTTGATTTATATTAAAAATACTTAAGAATTAAAATATACATAGAAATAGCATTGAAATTCTATTTAAAATATCAAACATTTGTGTTGTGAGGTGTGGTTTCGTATTCTCTGTTGTAGTAGTATCAATAATTCTTCGATCGTTATCGTAGCTCAGGTCTTAGCTTCAAGTGGCTAATTTCATACCAGTCCTCTAAACTGTCTCTATATATCTCCTGCTGTAATACACATATGTAAATGAGATAACACGCCATTGGCTATCTCACTACAATTTGTAAACCTCAAAAGTAAACAAATCAAAACACCAGGGTTTCCCCTCTAACCAGGCGACGCTGGGTAGCCACTTCTAGTAGAGAATACAGCAATTTCTAATCCCATAAGTAACCTAATAATTAAATGGGTTAGTATTCACACTTATCTTGATAATGATCCGTGTATTTGTGTTTGCATGTTGGAAGCAAATGGTGATGACTCCCGGCTAAGATATATTTCAAGTGTATCATTATTTCACGGGTATAATCATATCCTTTTCTTTTCCTCTTCAATCATATTTTTCAGGGTTCAACTGAAGTGACAGGACGAAATGGAAGAAATAGAAACGAAATAGTTGAACACTTTACGTTCAAGGAAGATTGGAAAAGCAAAAGAGTCGGTTTGGTTTGGTTTGTTTTACGGCATATCAATCTCAGTGGGTCATTTAATGCCGATAAAGTTTTGAAATAAATTCATTTTTAATGGAATACAATTTTTTTATACATACATTTTTCTATTTAAACCATAGATGGGACCCTAACAGGTACTACCACTCCGGGTCAGAGTGGACCTGGGAGTAATGGTGATGAAGGGGTACTCCACATTCATCAGACCTCCTGAACTGTAACCTCGCCATCAGATAGAGTATACCGTCATTCCTAGGACATGAAGACCCTTATCCACTAGCCTTCTACCACATATATGATAAAATGGGTTGGGGCTTGCCATAAGGGCAATAGATTTGGAGCAATCATACAGGTGCTAGGGCTTTACATGACCAGCCTCTCCGACCTCCTGTCTAGCCTAAGTAAGGGTCTAAGTGGAGTGTTGCATGTCATGGACTGCTCATCCACCAGGATTCAGTCCTTAATTGTCACGGGTTGCCACCCAGGGCCAACAGGTGGCCCCGTTGGAGGGGGGTCTTACCCCTCTACAGAGATGCAGTCGGTGTATTCTACAGCCCCAGTTGACAGTGCAGCAAAAGAGTCGGTAAAATGATGAATTAAGTTAAACCTCTCAAAATTAATAATGTTAAAAGTTCTTTTCTATTATTTCTTTGAATTTTTTTGATGAGGTTTGATAATTTGGATTATTTGGATTATTCGGATAATTGTTCCTATCATGATTTTCATCAGTACAACATTTTGGCCGATGTGCCCTCCGGCCTTCTTTGGGTATTTCTTGTCGGAAACAAGAACCTTCTCGAACTTGGGAAACTTTTCTTCGAACTCGGGAACCTTCTTGTCGTAATCGGGAGCCTTCTTTATTATAACCTCAATGTTTGATTTTATAGGGGAGGTGCAGATTTCTCCTTCAAAAATGGATCGACGATTCTTCGCTGTCACAAATCAGTTTTGGTTAGTTTTGTTTTTGTTTTTTCAATGAATATATTAAAAATCTTTGTTATAATGGAGATTCGGTGTCTGTCTTTCTGTAACCGAAACTATGTTACTTCCTACGTCGCGTTACTCTCAGGAATTGCGTAGGTTTATCAATTAGTATCTAATTTATAGTCAAAATTCATTAATACATAAAATAAATCTTATTTATTAACGATGTCTCTACGAAAACCTAGATAAATTTGCCTCAGAACAGCCCATGTTATTAGTGCGTTCAAAATCCTGCAATGTGTCTTATGTATTACAAAGAAATAAAGCTTCATATAATATATCTTGTGGTTGATTTACATACTAGTTTTAACAAAACCGTGTTTAATAAATAATTACTTGGTGTTATTGATTTCTAATATTATTGTTTTATTCTCAAACGTGTTAAAAGTAATCCTAATAATGATTTTAAAATCAATAAATCAAATCTTTTTTGTGTTCGTATTTAATTTCATTAGTCTTTCTAATTCGATATAATATTTAAATATATTAAAAGTTATATATTTGTCCCCGGAGTGCGCACATTTTTGCTAGTTCTGTTAATTGGAAATGAACTGAAATCTATATCAAACATTCCACAGGTAAATAAATAGAAATAAAAAAATAATTTTTGGTTTACCGGTGATGAATGTTTTTCAGTAGATGAGATATTGCAACCGAGGTATATGAATTGGTCTACTAATTTCAGAAGCTTGTCATTTAACGAGGAGATGGTGCCAATGCCTCTTGCTGCCTTCTCCATGCAGAGATTCAACTTGAGTAGGGCTATTTGCAAGAAGTGCTAGATCATCTGCGTAATCTGCATCAGTTAAGAAATGGCACCAAAGTATCTTCTTGCAAGACTCCAGCGACAATATCAAAGCAATCAGTTTCAATTAGAGTCATTTAAAACATCCATCACCGTTTGAACAAAAATGTATTTTACTTTTATATTTTCCTGAAGAAGGTTTAACATAAACTGAAACGTTTAAACACCGACATCAACATCGAAATAAATTCATTATTCTTTGGAAAACTTTGTTTTTTACTATTTCTATATAGTTCCAAATGAATTTTATTTTCAAACTTTGTTGAGTTATTCTCATTGATTTTTTGTGACTTTTAGGTTTAAAAATAAAATTTACATTATTTTTAATCCAAAATACGCTTTTTTTGTAATTCAACTTTTAAAAGACATTTCGGCCCAGATCGTGAGCGTTATTTGAACCTCTCGTGCCAAACGATTACATTTTCCTCCTTTGTTTCATTCAACAATATATGTGCACTGATGAATGTGTGTATAAAGTGTCTTTTACAATTGTCTTCATTTTAATTTTAAAAGGATTTCAATTGAATTATACTTTATAAACCCCACAGGTTAAAACAGTTATCTGCTCGCATAATCTTTCTAAACATATATAAAGAGCAGTTGTGTGAATCTGTATGCCCGGGGGAAACCTCGAAAATAAAACAATTAACGACAAAGTAAATATATGTACACATTAAATATCGCCAGGGCTTGATTTTTGAGCAAAAATAATGAAGATTTGATTTATATTCTTGAAGATAATTAGAAAATAAAATTTAAATGGTAGCAGCATGGAATTTTCTTTTCTTTGCATTTGATATTTTAAATAAGAGACATCATTTTTTTTTTTTTCGGATTGGCTGGATCAACTCAAGGTCTTTCTTTTACATAGGGATTTTTAATGAGGCATCATGTGGGGATCCACGATGTAATTCAATAATAATATATCTATGAGACTAACCTTTTTACTCTCCCACCTCTATCGAGGTGATGCCGGGTAGCCCCTTCTAGTATTTAATATTTCTTTTTCTATTTCTTTTCATCATATTTCCCAATTATGACTGTCTCTGCAATGACTGTTTTTATTATCATTTGTATTTGTTATTTTATCATTACGTTTTCATGTTTGTCTCTTTGATACCTTAATAACCGTTCAAAATTCTTGTCCTGCTTTAAATGGCTTCAATTCCTCCTCAGATTTCCAAATGTTCTAAATATTTTGCAAGTCATTTTGGGACTTTTCGAGGTGTTTCCAAAATAAGTGTAGTGTCACTACATGTCTATCCATGGATGTTAGTGTTGCTTTTTTCTTTGATTTTTATCCCATGCATCTTTTAGCGAACATTAACTGCAGGTTCAATTCTCCTCCAGATTTCCCAATTTTTAAAATATGCATTTACCCAAACCCTCCGCACGAGCAGGATGCGACATAAGGTCAATTTCTTAAGCTGAGTTTAACGGTTTTGAATTCAGAGTTGTCTTTTTTCTAGACTGGTTATCTAGCTACGGCTAAAGAGCCCAATCTGCTATGGCTGGAGAGGAAGTATTTAGATGAATTCCTTTCTCAAAGGCATAAGTTCTATGTGAAATGCAAACAGCCACGTACAGAATTTGAACTCGGAGTGACGAGTTAATTTCTTACGATTCTAACCATTATACCACGTGACTCTTTTTATATATCTTTCGTTTTAACTACTAAATTCCCTCATACTGTTTTCAATTTGTGTTACCATGTTCCGTTTATTTTGAGGTTTATTTTAATCAATACATTTCAAATATCATCACTCCTTATTCTATGATATTTTATCGAAAATAAATTTTGAAATTGCATGAATGTTTCGTCAACATTGGGGAATAGAATATTTCTAAGACTTAGAAACTATTAAATCTAATGATTAAAAGAGAAACTGATTTTCCTTTTTGATATTATATGTAAATTCTATTATAATGGAGATTGTGTGTTTTTTCTGTCTGTAACCGAAACTATATTACCATTCACGTCACAATTTCCTTTAGTTATTTACAGTCACATTATCCATGAATTATAATTTTATTTATACCTCAATTATTAATAAAAATGGTTTTATATCATTCATACTGTTGACCATATCTTCATACGGATAACATACAATTGTATTTATATATAAACAAAATAGCGTTTTACAATGTGAACGGGGAGGCTAATTTGCGTATTTATATTAAAAACTTCTGTTTAATAAATATATGTTTAGTATTATTGATTTCTAATTATTTGGTTTTATCTTAATAAATATGAGAAAAAATCTAAGGGAAAAATCTTAAAAGAAATCCATTAAAAAAAGATATAACTGTAATTGTATTATTTACTTCCTATTTTAACTAAAAAGCTAAATTAGGAAAATTTAGCAATGAAAGACGAGAGTGATTTAACCATAAAAGACGGAAGTTATTGGAGACTAAGTTCCAGTTGTTCTATTTTCCGGTTATACGGCACCTTGTTTCAATTTTTTTTATCTGCATTCTTATTTAGTTTCATTAACCTCATTCTTATTTAGTTTCATTAACCTCTTTAATCTAATCTAATATTTTCTTAAATTAAAACTTAAATACTTGCACCCGGACGGTGCACATTTTGTTAGTCATTCTAAAGATTTTCGAAAGGTTAGAAAATTGTAGTGAGTCAATTAATGTTACAGTTAACATTAGCAATTAATGATCTACGCTGAGCAATGACGTCTTAACCCTCTTCAAAATCCCTTCCATCAATCAAAACTTCTTCTTATTCTGTAAAGTCTCCTTTCAGAATCGCCATCTACAGTGTCCACGGTTAATCAATGGTGATTTGTCTACCTCTAATGTGGCTTTACCCGTCTCTGCATGGATATTGTTTAATGTATTGTTTGATATTCACTAAAACACTAAAAGAAACTACGTAAGTAAGAAGCCATCAAGTTGCCTTGCCTTTTCTTTTCGTTTTGGCAACTATTCTTCTATTATTTATAAATGCCCCCGCCCCAAAAAAGAGAGACTGGATGACAAATGGTGAATTCGGGCGTCTGTATAAATCACAATCTAACTTGAATTAGAAGGTGAAAGAAAATTCCATAGCTGACTTAAGAATAGAATAATAACAACTTTTAATGCAGTAATTGTTCAATCACATGTAAATTACAACGTTCATCTCCATAGAGTCAGTGAAAATCAAATGTCATCCGATCAGGATTTTAAAATAAAAATAAAATCTTTTCAGACTAGAACTGAATTAAGTATTATTTACATCGTAAAAATTTGTCATTTTATGATTCAATGTATCATACAGTGACCTACGAAAAGTTTTTAGCTGGGCGAAATAAAATACAGGGTGACAAAAAAAAAACAGATTCCATTTTTTTGTCACCCTGTATATATACTATTACAGATGCAGACTACCAGCTCAAAAAAAAAAAAAAAAAAAAAAAAAAAAAAAGAACAGAAACAGAACCGAAATTCTGTTTTTGGGCTCACCCTTTGCATCTAATTTCAATATTTAATCAAGTAATACCAATTCAACATAAATAAAAAAATATTTGGATTTAGTATGGAGTACGTCGTCCATTTGTTAGTTTGGTGTTTGTATTTGATTTTCACGGATTTGATAAAGTTATCAAAAATCGTCTGATCAATATTCATTAATGTTTCTTTAAGGATTTCTACTAAAGTGATTTTGGTTGCATGTTCTCAAGGATTTTGGTGAAAGTGCTGCCAAACTTGCTCTATCGGATTCATGTTAGGACTTTGGGTTACCCATGGCAGTGACTTGATTGTTTGCAATTCTTTCCATGTCCTTGCTACTTTGCTTTTATAAAATGACGCCCCATCTTCTTGAAGGTAGACATTCTTGTCAATCTGATTGAATTCAAATAGTGGGGATATTTCTTTCTGTAATATTTGACAGTGTTTTAGACCCTTCAACCACTCGTCAACAAGAATCAGACGTTATTGCACAAGCCAAAATTGTTGTAATCAATAGCGGTTAAAAATATCATAGCCCACTGTACGTATATATATATATATATATATATATATATATATATATATATATATATATATATATATATATACGCATGTAAGAATTCATTTTCATATCAATCAAAGCCTGAAGAAGATACCAGAAGATCTGAAACACGTGTTGCATATGTAAGATAAAAAGAACAAAAAAAATTTCTGAAAACATAATACATTTTGCAGACCTTTTTTTTTTAATAAAATATTGAATTGATGGCATTAGTGACTATAGAATAACAAGCCTAACAACATTTTTTAAACTTTGCATTTATCGAATTTTAGAGCAATTGTCGTAATTTGTGGTCCTATACCAGCCACGGTATGAGTTTTTTCCGTGACTACCCCATGTATCTCCAGCCAGCTGCTCTTTCGGTGCCCTCTGCGCCCATGCTATGTTCCTTTGACCCACAGAACTGGGATCGATGCAACTTGGTTGGAGTGTCTTTGTGATGGGTTGAGAGATTAGTGGAAATGAGCTGCCGTGATTGCTGGCATCTCTAAAAATGAGGTAACACACCGTTAACAATAACAACGGTTTTATTCATATATAATGAATGAGTACGTTTTGCACACTAGGTTGGATTGAAAAGACACGATGAAGAGCCTTGTCTGGCGTTTTGTTTTATGTGGACTTTATTTATGGAATTATTCTTAGCGGCATTTCTTCTAGTGGCAAATTTCTTATTTCAGCAATCCTGAATTCCTCGTGGCCCTGTGACAAACTTCGTTTTTGGCGATCCGGCCTCCGACTAAAAGAATTACAATTTAGAGCGAGTGTTTATAGAAAGAATTGTATCTATTTTGTCATTGGAATTCGGTCAACAAGTGCTAAACTCTAGCCCCAGAAAAAGCAAGGCTCAGTAAGCATGTCATCTCATTATACAGCCCCAGCAATCATCTCATCTTTAGGTCACTACTGTAACCTTTTATTCTATCTATAAACACCAAGTAAAATCAGAATTTATATGATATTTTGATTTTTGCATTTTAACAAAAACATTCAAGTTAACTAAAAACATAACTTCTACACTTTCCTCTTTCGTTAAAAATTAATCGACACCAAGAAAATACTCATCGTTTTATATTGTAATACAGAATCATACTCAGAATAAAATTCTCTTCAACAAGATGTAGAATTTTAATTAATTACAAAATCGAAATTGTCATTTTGTAATATCTACATACTCTACATAGCTTCTGTTTTGATTACATCTTCAAGGGGAGAACTTCTCTCGTCATCTCAAGCATTAATTTCCAAGAGCGCTAAAAAGAGCTAAAGTTCTAAGTGTACGTCCCTTCTAAAATCCCAAAAGTAAATCTTTCACTATGTAGTTGTCCGTTTACTAATCAGCATGCTGATTTTTACAAAAATCTTATTTTATTAAATGGCAAATAAACTTTCATCTCTCAGCTATCAATCATCACCCTCGCAGGTGTTTGAACCCGGGGTCAAACTCTTTTAGCAGGATCAATGTTTGATGACGCATCACAAACGTTAACAAATATCCCCAGTTGGCAATTCACTCCTCGTCCGAGTGATTGCAATTAAACGCGTCTCGATGAGAAATTCTTTACTTCTCTACAAATTTATATATTAATACGCGTGTTCCTTAATTGTACGACTGTTATTGCCTTGCAACACCCTCTGGTTAAATATGAGACCAACTGAATCGTCCAAGATGAAAAAACAAAAATATAGATCCTGATTATCTGGTGTTACCTATCCGCTGAATTCTTATTTCTTATGAGTGTCGTCACCTCAGCTAAATAAGGGGCCATTCCGTCTTCATTGGAAAGAAAGGGAAGAAATACGTCATGCTACACAGAACAAATATAATAAGAAAGAAAGAGGGTAGGGAAATAATAGTGAGAAGGTGAGAGCGCGCGGAAACGATTAATCTAATCTGTTTCAATCGAACATAATGAAAAGATGGAAAGAAAGAAAAAAAGAATGAGAGAGAGTTAAATCTAGATGATTATATTTTTTACATATTGAAGTATTCACCAATAGCTCTTAAGAAACATTTCAAACGTTGTAATAATTAGATTATTGCACTGTGGTATATTCGCATGCCTAATTAATGCTTCATTAACATTGGGACATATGGTTGAGATTTTCTATAAGAGCAATTAATTATGTAGGCATAAAATGTGTAATTACTTAATCGTAATAGAACCACATGATAAGAAAATAGTTTTAACGTGTCCTCTTTTTTATGATATTATAGCGACATTCTTTTGTGACTGAGATGTTCGTGGTTTTCAAAGGTGGTAATGATCAGAGTTCGATCCTAGGTCAAAGTATACTGATTTTCAAAGTAAGAAGCAATCCCACTCACTGGCACCTTTCTACCTCATTTCTATATATTTAGTCTAGTATTAAGGTGTGTATGACGTTAAAATGTATCTAGTGGTGAGGTTCCAATTCTGGAACTCTGGGAAGTGTGGAGTACCCCTGGATCGGCGTTACACCCAGGTCCATCCTGAAATAGAGTGGTAGTACCTGTTAGGGACCCGTCTATAATTTAAAAAGATAGAAAATGAGTATTAAATAACTTTAAAAAATTGAGTTAAAAAAATCATTGAAAACTCAACAAGAATGAATAAGACAAAATGTCTTCGGCATAAAATAACCCAACAAGGGTAGAAACGCCGTAAAATCCAACAAACAAACTAATGTAAGTTTGGTTATCAACCTCAGTGGGTCATTTAATGCCGATAAAGTTTTGAAATAAATCAATTCTTAATGGATAGGATTATTTTTCTATTTAACCCATAGATGGGAACCTAACACGTAATACCACTCCGGGTCAGAGTGGGCCAGGGAGTAATGGTAATGAATGGGGTGCTCCACATTCCCCAAACCTCCAAAACTGGAACCTCACCATCACATAGAGTTTAACGTCATTCCCAGGACATGTAGACCCGCAGCCACCGCCTTCTAGCACCCATATGATAAAAAGGGGTTGGCGCTTGCCATAAGGGCAATAGGGTTGGGAGAATCATATAGGTGCTAGGGCTTGACGTGACCAGCCGATTGATCGGAGGGGGCCTCTCCGACCGCTCGTCTAGCCCAAGATAGTGCCAAAGAGGAGTATTGCATGTCATGAACTGCTCATCCACCTGGGCTCTATCCTTAAGCATCACGGGTCGCCACCCACGGCCAACAGGTGGCCCCATTGGGGGAGTCTTACCCCTCTGCAGAGGTGCAGTCGGTGCATTCTAACGCCCCAGCCGACAGGGCGGAATGTAAGTTTGGTAAATACAATTTCATCCTTTTTAAATGAGATGAAATCTATACTGCTATATTTCAACGAATCCTAACAACTTTCTCTTGTCCCACACACTCACTGATACACACATCCTCACATACACACACCCACTCATACACACATCCTCACATACACGCGCTTGCACACGCATGAAAATGCCTGTCAGTCCGTTTACTTGTAAAATTTGCGATCTTTCCATTCTTAGCTATACAAATATTCTTCATGTCAGACGACGATGTTTTTCGTCTGAGCATCGAGTTGCCCAATTTCGAATGATCATATTTCTTTTAATGTCGATTCGCAGAAAAAAAGCTTAACATGTTTTCTGAATTTCAACGGTTTCACATAGACATCCGTTTAGGCTTTTAATTTTGTGGCTGGTGAAATCGGCGCGATAAATTCTGTTTCTTCGAGATGTCAAAGAGATGAATTTGCCCAAAAAGACTTTGATGTTTTGATTTGCAGTGGAAACTTGATCGGTCGACAATCCAACCGAAAACAGGAAGAAGGCGCAAAAATACATCGAAACGTTATTAGAACTTGGCACTGTTTTTTTGTGGATTTGGTTGAATAATCAGACAATCAAACGTTTTCTGATATTGTCAACGATCCAGATAATGCAGTTTGATTGGACTAATAGAATATTTACATCACGAATCTTACATCAAAACAATTCCCGAAGAAAAATGAAAGCAGAAATGTAGTTCACTAGGTACCTCACCCTTTTGCAGCTAGGGCGACATTTTTGTCGCCAACGATGCACAATCAGAGGCGGCATTTCTGTTGTTTGATCTACCTTCAAAAGATTTAATAAGTTTGACTTTGTCTGGAACAAGGCTATAGGTGTGATATACCTACGACATTCCACAATGGTTGCACTCTAAAACTAGGGAAAGGGTATCATCTGCTGAATAAAGAATGAGATCATACGACCATCGTGAAGAATTAGAGAGTATTGAAAAACATAATAGAATCTATGAGTTCATAGAATCTATGAATTGTTTATGAAAAAGACCATAGAATCTATGAATTATCTATGAAAACGATCATAGAATCTATGAATTATCTATGAAAAAGATCATAGAATCTATGAATTATCTATGAAAAAGATCATAGAATCTATGTATCATCCATGAAAAAGATCATAGAATCTATGTATTATCTATGAAAAAGATCGTAGAATCTATGTATTAACTATAAAAAAGATCATAGAATCTATGAATTATCTATGAAAAAGATCGTAGAATCTATGTATTATCTATGAAAAAGATCGTAGAATCTATGTATTATCTATGAAAAAGATTGTAGAATTTATGTATTATCTATGAAAAAGATCATAGAATCTATGAATTATCTATGAAAAAGATCGTAGAATCTATGTATTATCTATGAAAAAGATCGTAGAATCTATGTATTATCTATGAAAAAGATCGTAGAATCTATGAATTATCCCTAAGTTGTACAAGAAAACCTGTGTGCACACAAACAGATGTGTGCATGTGTGTTTTATATTTCTGCATTACATTGGTTCATTAAAAAAAAAGATTTATTTTCTATTATATCAGGTTAAGTTAAAAAATAAAAGTAGGAAAGAAAAAAAATGTTTGGGGGATAGTATCCTATAATAAATGGGTCATGAATTCCAGAAGTTGAAAAATGTTCTATTCAAGAGAAATTTTGTCTCATGAAGATTGACGTATAATTCAACAAATCCTGTTCACGTCCTATTAGGC
>CM042145.1:64784847-64789847 GCA_023376005.1 Doryteuthis pealeii | reverse complement strand
ACTCGTTAGGGTCTCAATGTAGGCCTTAGGTTTATTAAAAAAACTTCACATGAAATAAAAAGAACATTACTTTTTGACTCACCCTCGACTAAAAAGAGTAAACAAGTATTTTGTTGTTGGTAGTTGCATTTTTCGGCATGTCAAACCATTGGGTCATTTTATAGAGAAGACATTTTTGTTTTATTCATTCTTGATGGGTACTAATTTTTTTAACAAATCTTTTACATTTTCTATTTAAACCATACATGGTACCCTAATATATACTACCATTTTGGGTCTGAAGTGGACATGGCAATAATGGTGATGAAGGGGTATTTAAAAATTCTCCAGAGCTGCTGAACTGGAACTTCACCATCAGATTTTAACGTCATTCATATAACAATAAGGGTAATAAAGGACTATTTGCTCGTAAATTCCTACGATAAAATAAACTGAACCCCCAGTTTATGTCCGTGTTTTTGCAATAAATGTTTTATTTTTCTTGCACCCGTTATGTTACAATACTAAATATATTTCCTTTATTTATTTCAATATTATTAATATATTCTAAAAGCTTTTATTTTGTGAGAATGCTTAGTTTTAAAGTGGGGGTTCGTTTTTACACTTCAACTTTTTACTCGTAAATTCCTTCCATAAAATGCCAAGGCATTTTATGGCAGGAATAACTACGGCAGACGATTTATATATTAGTGTGTATTTATGAATATAGTGCATGTTATTATGGTTGTTAATAAACAGATTTAGGCGTTTAATAAATGACACACACACACACACACACACACATACACATACACACACACACACACACACACACACATATATATATATATATATATATTTGGAATAAAACGGCCTTAAATACCATGGGTATCGTGATTATGGACCATTTCCACTCGTGGATATCTGGGGCCCACAGAGCTTCTTCAGACCACGTATATCTTTTATTTAGACAGGCGGGGAGAAATGTATAAATATAAAATGAATTTGGCCATGTGCCTGTCTAAATAAAAGATATACGTGGGCTGAAGATGCTCTGTGGGCCCCAGGTACCCACGAGTGGAAATGGTCCATAACCACGATACCCATGGTATTTAAGGCCGTTTTATTCACAAATAAATTTGCTCTGTTTATAATAATTAATCATTGAGCTCTCATACTGAACCTGAACTCTACAAAAAACTACTGGTAGGGAATAGGACCAGCCTAGAATCACCTTGTACCTAGAAATTTGGTACCACAACAAATACAATATATATATATATATATATATATATATATATATATATATATATCATAGCATACACACAGATTCAACATTACTTGGTGACTGTCAGTTTCTCGTAATCATCCTAACCGATATTGAGAATTCTTTATAAATATCGAAAACTATATTATCCTGAATAATGTTTCCAAATGTAGACATTTAAACAAATTCTTATTATGTCATTTACCACCCGACCCTAATTAATCCCTTACTTTTCACACACTATTTATCTATAAAAAAAAGTTCCTCTGGACACCACGTGCATTAAAACCTAAGTATGTTTATTTTTTTTTATATAAGTTTCGCGTTATAACATTCCGTTGTGTGAGCACGCTTCCTCTTATATAAACGCTGAGCAAGCCACCGTTTGTTTTTTTTTTTTAATTTAACAAATTTGACCGTCTGACGATTGCAATTAACCATGAAACTGCAGTTATGGAATATTTACTCTATAATATTTAATATCTGATTTTAAACCTGCTCTGCTTTGAGCACCTTTCTATGCTAAAACTTTTCAGATTCATTCTCCATTATATATAATATATATATATATATATATATATATATATATATATTATATATATATATCTATCTTATTCTAAAGGAAATTGTGTGTTTGTCTGTCTGTAACCGAAACTATATTACTACTCAAGTCACAATTCCCTTAGTTATTTACATCACATTCTCCATGATTTTATTTTTATTTAAATCTCACTTATTAATAAAATTGTTTTACATTATTAATACTGTTGACCATATCTACATACTAATAACATACAAGTGTATTTATATATACAACAAAATAGCGGTTTACAGTGTGAATGGGAAGGCTAATTTGCATATTGATATTAAAAATTTGATTTTAATAAATATGTGCAGAGTATTATTGATTTCAAATGGTTTAGTTTTATCTTAATGAATATGAGCAAAAATCTCGGGGATAAATCTTAAAAGAAATCTATTAACAAGAAGAAATAACTGCAATTTTATTCTTTACTTCCTATTTTGACTAAATTGTTAAATTAGGAAAAATTTATCAATGAATGACGGGAGTAATCGAAGAGTAAGTTTCAGTTCTATTTTTAGATTATACTCCCCTCGTGTTTCACATCTTTTATCTGCATTTTTATTTTGTTTGATTGGCCTTTCTAATTTAATATAATATTTTATTACATTAAAACTTAAATACTTGCACCCGGAGGGTGCATATATTTGCTAGTATATATAATTCTTGAGAGAAAACGGAGAACCAAAAATTTGGTGAGATTAACATTTTGATTTTTTGGGGTCTTGTTATTTTTTTTGCAGAACTTTTTTCTTTATTATCCGATTTAATCTTAATCTTTTTTTTCTTTTTCTTCTTTTTCTTAAAATCAAACCTTTTAGTTCTTTTCTTCACTTTTTCTTATTGGTTTGTTAAAAAAAAGTTTCGGTCGGACTAAACTTTAAAGCTACAGTATCGAAAAGTTAATCTAAAAATGTTGCCTCTTTAAAAATCTCCTTTCAGACTGTTGAGACGACCAAAAAATACTTGCTGTAGCTTTGATATGTGACCGGCTTTCTTATATATATATATATATATATATATATATATATATATATATATATATATATATATACATATTTATATATATTTCGTATTATATATTTATAATCATACATTTATTATCATATACTTATCTATATATTTGTTATGTTATACAATACAATTAATAGGAGTTTGTTGCCATTGTTTTTTTGAGGGGATAATACGCTGCTTTGAAACCAATGGTAACAAACGCCTATCAATTGTATAGTAATTGTATAATATACCATAACGAATAGGTATAACTATATCACCTGTAATTGAGCAGTGTATCTTCCTTTCCCCAATACAATACACACATACACACACTTACGTATATATATATATATATATATATATATATATATATATATATATATATATATATATATATATATATAGTGTTTTATAATTTGCTTGAAGCATTGTGTTTATATTGGTTTGGTTGTTGGTTTTGAAAGTTATCCCACTGCAATTGTAAAGAAAAATAAGGTAACTATGGTGTTGTTTGTTAACCTTTAAATTATTCTCAATATTTCGAGAGAAAAATCTCTTCGCCAAAAGATTTCTGAAACTGAAGCTGTTGTCCATTCAGCTTTGTGTCTTATATCTTCTAAATTCTCTGCATGACTGCGTGTGTGTGTGTGTGTGTGAGTCTGTGTTTATATGCGCGTGTGTGTGAATAAATTAAGTGTTAACAAACAACACCATAGTTACCTCATTTCGTATATCGGCCGAAACGTTGTACAAATAATAATAATAAAGATGAGGACAATAGTCCGAAAAACGCAGATAATAGTAAAAATATACTACCAAACTTCACCTGGAGAAAAAAAAGTCAGAAGGATAAATCCCTACAATAAGAAGCTAGAATAGGGGCTGTCGTTGGCATGCTGGGTTTTCATTCATTGGGGGGGGGGCAGTGACGATAGAATATATGTTTTGTGAGTAATGAAATGACTGTGTTACATAATTATTGGATCCCTAAGACTTTTATAAGGTAGTGTAGAAATCATAATGGCGATTAGTGCAGCTGATGGCCTTGAGAGTGAGTGACGGCGCTTGACCCCCCTCTCACCTTGCCTTGCGGGGATGGATCGTGAGAACCGGAAGGCATGGAAGACCCTGTCTTCCGGTTTAAGGATATAGTAATTTTAAGTCAGTTAGGAGTTAGAGGCCGAGCTAGCAAGATGTAAGGATCTGCGCAGACGTCTTGTTTGGGGGTTTATAAATAAAGTAACATCAACGTAAATCGAAGTCTTGTGTTTATTACCTAAAAACTAACAATGACACAGGGCTTCTGATAAGGAGAAATCTCTAGCATGGAAAACCAGACCGAGGTCCCCAAGTCAACACCAGACGCTAGACCAGACCAAGATGATAGACGATCAGAATAGCAAAGCCGGCCAGAAGAAAATACGACCAGAGTAAGAAGTAAGAAAGGGTATACAACATTATATGCTGATTTTGTACTGTGAAAACGTCAGTACGTAACAGCTGGAGGATTTAGGGAAAATATAGAAATAGTAAAATTAAATGAATAGGGAATAAGAAATACTTTTTTTTAAATTTTGTTTTAATTAATTGTTTATTGGTTTGTTCGTTTTATGTTAATTTGTTTGAACCACGGTGGGACTAGTTTTTGTAATACAACTCACGGTTGCTCCAAGTCTTTTTAGTCAAATTCCTGTCCTGATAAGCTATTAAGCGAAACTATTAGTAGGCATATCTGACTCATTAGCTTTAACTATATGGTGATAGCCGCTTCTTCACAGAATAAGGCCATTTCTACAGTAGTGCAGTTGTGAGTAGTTGTGAGCCCTTAGATGGCCCACGGATCCAGCTTGTTTTATGTACCCTGTCACACATATGAAACCCTCGACATACATTCCCTGCAACACAGGTCAGACTTCAATGTAGGAAATGTTTCCATAACGTCCGTCATGTGTCGCTTCAGGATAGAGGGCTCGAGTCATCTTTCCTCAAACTTCTTACAGCTACCATCGGCCTGTCTTTCCATGAGGATGTGTATCCAGGTCCTGCTATCAATTGGTCCTTATCGCTGAAACTGACTTCTGGAAGGGCATCGATGTCGATCCCATATCGAGATGCTCCCCTGTCACGATACCAGTACGTAGTTTGGGGTTTCCCAATCTCCCAAGATCGGGAAGT
>CM042145.1:64767347-64779847 GCA_023376005.1 Doryteuthis pealeii | reverse complement strand
GGCCAGATGAAATAGGGCTTAAAGAAAGTCCTATGTTATGGAATCCTTTGGTAAGCGTAGAAGTCCTATCCTGCGTATTGGTAAAGGTCCAGTGATTTAATCCTATGTCGGTTGTCAATGAACGTTGTAGTAATTATGGCCAGTAGGGTGGGTTAAGTATTGTATCAGCCCTAGAGTACTGCCAGTGATTGGCCAAGAGTTAGATCACATAATTCTGGCCTAGTCTATAAGTATGGGCGAAGATCTAGCACACACCTTATATACTAAATTACTGGGCACCTCAGGTAGTGTAACGGTTAGCAATCTAGATTTGCAGACCATTGTTAGTGAGTTCGATTCTCACTGGGTGCCCCATACATCTTGCCTTGTGCCACATCTAAGCAAAGCTTAGTAAATAACTATATACTAAATTACTGGGCACCTCGGGTAGTGTAATGGTTAGTAAGCTAGATTTGCAGACCATTGTTAGTGAGTTCGATTCTCACTGGGTGCCCCACACTTCTGGCCTTGTACCACATCTAAGCTTTGCTTAGTAAATAACTATATACCAAATCACTGGGCACCTCACGTGGTGTAATGGTTAGCAAGCTCGCTTCGAAAACAATTGTTAGTGAGTTCGATTCTTATTGTGCGCCCCACACTTCTGGCCTTGTGCCACAACTAAGCTTTGCTTAGTAAATAACTATATACCAAGTCACCCAACACCAGTAACCATAAGAAAATTGGTCGGATCATTGGAATTTACGATATATTATCATGATTATCTGTACTTGTTAAACTCATACTAGTAACCACTGTTAGCGTTCCCATGAGTTCAAGTGGCAGTAAGTCTCCTTGAAATTTCAAAAAGTTCTTCAGGATTCTAATTGATTTTAGCAGCGCTATTTTTTGAATGACCTCAATCCTTCGAAACATCTCCGGATCTCCTAACTTCTTTGCTAGGTTCGTACATAGAGCTCCAACCTCAATGGGTCCACTGTCTCCTTTGTGTATCATTTTATATTTCAGTTGTCTGAAAAAATTGAGATATATCTATTAATAATGGAGATTCGCTTCCGGTTTTGTCTGTAACAAAAATTACGTCACTGCTTACGACACATTACCCAAAATCGTCATAACAGAATAAATACACTGAAAATTTGAACATGCAACATTAGATAGTCCTCATTGTTTTTTAAAACAAGTTTTAATAAATACATGACTGGTATTATATATCTATATATAGTTTGTTTTATTTTAATACATATTTAAAGTTTACATTTTAAATTGTTTTATTTTTTAATCCTTTAAGGAATTTGATGATTTTACTTATTTAGGGTACAAACTCGCTGACATTGAATTTTTTACTCCCACTCCGCAGGCAATATATGTTACAAATCTATTTTTACATCGCCCGGGTTTTTTTTTTATTTTTTACTAGTTTATTATTATGGAGATTTTGTGTTTGTCTGTAATCAAAACTATATTTCTACTCAAGCCACAATTCCCATTGTTATTTACGTCACATTCTCCATGATTTTATTTTTATTTAAACCTTATTTATTAATAAGATTGTTTTACATTATCAATACCGTTGACCATATCTACATTTTATTTACCTCGTACCCCACTTGTACGGGTTAGGCACAAGGCCCTATTAACGTGGGACCACCCACAAACCGAAGCTCATGGGTGGCAGGTGAAAAATTGCGTCGATCCCGTCGGCATTCCCCCTCAAGGGCGCGCCCCAGGCGCTGGGCAATAAACCCAGCCCTTTCCCTTTAAATCAAGGGGGTAGATATTGCCTGTGGGGATAGCCCCCTGGGATCGACGCTATTAACTTGTAAAGATCCAGGACCGAAGCCACTGGACCCCTGGCATTGACCATATCTACATGCTAATAGCACATGATTGTATTTAAATATACAACAAAATGGTGGTTTACAGGATGAACGGGAAATGCAAATTTGCATATTGATCTTAAAAAGTGGATTTTAATAAATATGTGCTTATCATCATTTATTTCTAATTGTTTGGTTTTATCTTAATGAATGTGAGCAAAAATCTCGGGGATAAATCTTAAAGGAAATCCATTAACAAGAAGAAATATCTGTGATTTTATTCTTTAATTCCTAATATATTTAGCAATGAAAGACGAAAGTGATGGAAGAGTAAGTTTCAGTTGTTCTATTTTCCGATTATATCACCCCCACTCTGTTTCAAATCTTTTTATATGCATTCCTCTTTAGTTTCATTAGACTTCCTAATTTAATCCAATATTGTTGTATGTTGCCTGATACACTGCTTGATGGAAGAGTAAGTTTCATTTCTATTTTTCTATTATAACCCCATTCTGTTACATATCTTTTTATCTGCTTTCTTATTAGACTTTCTAATTTAATACGATATTTCATTACATTAAAACTTAAATACTTGCACCCGGAGGGTGCATATATTTGCTAGTATTAATAATGGTGTGATCCTAGGGTGCCATACCCCGGGGTAACACCTGTCGTCTTGATTTAAAGCGGCAGGACTGGGATTATTGCCCAGTGTCTGAGACGCCTCTAAAGAGGTATGCCAAAGAGATCGATGCTATTTTCACTGGCTATGCATGAGTTTCAGTTAGTGCGTAGTCCCCCATATTAATGATCCTTGTGTTCAACTAGCATGGTGATGTGCCAGTAAATAATTCATTATCTCCAACATTTTCTATTCTCATACGTTTTATCTATTTTAGGTTTTATATAATTAGTTCTCACGGCGTTCCGTTGTTCTAGTCCGCTATCAATAGCAATAATAACCATCGAATATTCTGCTGATCGAACTTCAGGTAATATCTCAGCTTTCCATATTGCTTATTCAACCACTACAATGCAAATATAATATATATATATAATATATATATATATATATATATATATATATATATATAGAGAGAGAGAGAGAGAGAGAGAGAGAGAGAGAATAAAAAAAGATCGGCAAAATGGATTATGTTTTTTAAAACAAATTATTATTATTATTATTATTATTATTATTATTATTATTATTAATATTCTTCTTCTTCTTCTTCTTCTTCTTCTTCTTCTTCTTCTATTATTATTATTATTATTATTATTATTATTATTATTATTATTTCACTCCATTCGAGTTTTTCACACCTGCAGAAGCCGATGGTTCACTGGAGGCTGAGTGACAGCAAGTCTCCTCAGGTCTCCAGGTCTCTTCTGAGTATTCCAACCGATCCCAATAATGTTGTAGTCTGGATGGTCTCGATTCTTCCTCCGATTATTAATTCATTCACACTCCTTTCCAACCCCTTGGGGATTGTTCCAAGGGTCCCAATCACAATGGGCACGACCTTTACCCTCATGTTCCACAGTTTTCTCAGTTCTCTGGCAAGGTCCAAGTATTTGTCGATCTTTTCGTTTTCTTTCCTTTTCCTTCTGTGATCAGCCGGGACAGCAGAGTCCACGTCATGACAAGTCTTCCTCTTCTTGTCAATCAAAACTAGATCTGGTCTCCTGGCCGGGATTAGGTGATCCGTCTGTATCTCAAATTCCCCGAGAATTTTGTGTGTCTCATTCTCCAGGACAGATTCAGGTTTGTGCATATACCATTTAGTTGAATGGTGAAAATTAAATTTCTTGCACAGTTCCCAGTGAATCACCTTTTTACATCAGCGTTTCAGATCTTCTAATATCTTCTTCATTTGCCCCTCACACATATAAACACCTGTAAGAAACAAATTTAAAAAAAACACAATTAAATTAAGATAATAAAAGATCTACCACCCACAAACACACAGACACACACACACATACACACACACGCGCGCACACACATACACACATACATATCTGCAACCGAACAGATGTGGCAAATTAACTATTTTTGCGACTCACACCAGACTAAAAGGGGGATGTATAATATGTATATATAGAGTGATCCAACAAAAGAGACTTTTATTTTGAAAGTCAGGCCGGTTTTTTTTATCACCCTGTATATATATATATATATATATATATATTATATATATATGTGTGTGTGTGTGTGTGTGTGTGTGTGTGTGCCTGTGTGTGTGTATACAGGGTGACCCCAGCCCCCCAAAAATAGGCCTGGCTTTTTTAAAAATACTGTTTTTTATCCCCCTGTATATATACGTATATATCTATTTTCGGACCCCAACAGATCAATTGGCTGATCACGTTAAGCCCTAGCACCTATAAGATTGTCCCGACCCAATTGCTCCAATGGCAAAACCCCAGCCTTTTCATTATAGCTGGTGGCGACTGACAGTCTTATATCCTGAGTATGACATTAAACTGCATCTAACGTTCTAAGTTCAAATTCTGAAGATATGGGGAATGTGTAGTACCTCGTCAACGCCATTACGCACAGGTAGTGTCTGTTAGTGTCACGTTAGAGTCCCGTTAGGGTCCCGCTTATGGTTAAATAGTTCAAAAATGAGTTTAAAATATGTTTTTTTTAAAATTGAATACCCAACAAGAATGAATAAAACAAAAACTGTCTTTTTCATAAAATATTAACTCAACAAAGGTTGAACAACCCAGTTTCTCGAGTTAGGTGTCCTTTGCTTTAGCCATGCCAAATTCATTTCATTCAGTTTCCGCAGGCGGTGGGGAGGATCTTAGTGTTCTGGGTATGATGTTAAACTGCATCTAGTGGTGAAGTACCAATTCTGAAACTTTGGGGAGTGTGGAGTACACCTTTACCCCCAGGTCCACTCTAAATCAGCCTGGTAGTACCTGTTTGGGTCCAATCTATGGGGTTAAATAAATCAAAAATGAATTTTAGAATAAAAAAAAAGAAAGAAAAAAAGCTGAATACAAACAAGAATAAATAAAACAAAACGTCTTTAGCATAAAATAACCAAACAAGGGTTGACATGCCATAAAGTCCAACCAACATATTAACCAACCTAACCCATTGGTTGATAAATCAAAATGTGTTTTTAAAAAAAACGGACTCTAAAAAAAAATTGAATATCTAACAAGAATAAATAAAACAAAACGCCTTTTCTTGATTATCGTTGTTCTATCTTCTTATTCGTCTCTATATCCTTGTATAGATCTATATGCAAAACAATTCATAATGAATTCACAAGAACAATATTCATTGAGCAAACTTAATAGAGTAGAAATAACAGAAAATACAAAGAAGCTTCTACACAGCTGTATAAGGGAAAAGTCTTAATATGTCTTGGATTGTTACGTAGCGGGTCTTATCAACGTGCCTCCAAATTCACGGCACTAAAAAGGTATTTGGTACGCGGCGGTCGTCTTGTCAAAAAAAAGGTACAACGCGAGAAATATATCGTCACAAGCTGCTTAGCTTTTATTTTCGGGCTCGCCTCGTGGGTTGTTTCGGAGAAAAGGAAAGGCAGAGAGAAAGAGAGAGAGGACACTGTTAAATTACTGTAATCCTATATTAGGGACCAGGTACTCTACGCTACCCGAAAGCAAAAAGAGGACGATCTTATTGTTCGTCGTTCCTCGTCACCACGTGACTTCCGGTTCCGGTCAACACCCAAAACTTCCGGTTGGTTTTCATTTCTCCATTCGGTGGTCATGCCTCGGTCAAATTCCCGACAACCCGTTTTATGGCCATTACTACCTTTTTTTAAAACTTTTACTTTCTCTTATTTCTTCTTCTATAGCGTTGTACACCCTTCTCCTTACTTACTTCTTACTTCTATTCTGCTTCTGTTCTTCTGACATCTTAAGTTCTTCTAGGTCTCTTTTAACATCTCTTCTAGCGTCTTGGTGGTCGGTCGTACTCAACTCATTCTTCTTCTATGTCAGTCTTGTTACCAAGACATTCATTAATCACAATACCGTATTAATTTTCTTAAACTTTTATTTACTTAACTAAACATTTCATGTAACTAAATATCTGACTAACATAGCGTGCGTATGCAGTGAGTTCCAGTTAAGGCAGAAACATCTTTGCCCGACGTCCAACTGAAAACTGAGGACCTAACCAGGTCCCACGTGACTTCACGTAATTTCGGGCTTTCTGTACTATTCCATGGAAAGTCCCGCCCGTGATATGAAAAGGGCCATCCCTTTAGAAATACAGGGGATTGACAATAATCTTATGCAACCGCATAGATTATGTAACAATAGCAGTCCACCAAAAACTCCGGACATTCATAATCACGTTACAGTGATCTCATCAATAAAGTTGATTCATTTCTGGTCATCAGCAAATACTTTAAGTGCCCTCTCATATACAGTGAACGGCAGGTGCCAAATTTTGTATATAAAATTCAGTTGTTATTCTTTTATCAGAGAGAGTTGACTTGTTCTTTATAACTTTATAATATTATTTATTAGTTTAAGTTAGTACTAATAATTGTTTATATGGGAGTTATTTATCGTTTTCCTGTTTTATTCTCCATTATATTGACTAGTACAAAATAAAAAACACCCACCGGGCGATGTAAAAATTGATTTTTGAAACATATTGCCTGAGAGGTGGGAGTAAAAAATTCAATGTCAGCGAGTTTGTACCCTAAGTAAGTAAAATCATCAAATTCATTAAAGGATTAAAAAATAAAACAATTTGAAATGTAAACTTTAAATATGTATTAGAATAAAACAAACTATATATAGATATATAATACCAGCCATGTATTTATTAAAACTTGTTAAAAAAAAACAATGAGGACTGTCTAATGCTGCATGTTCAAATTTTGAGTGTATTTATTCTATGTTATGACGATTTTGGGTAATGTGACGTAAGCAGTGACGTAATTCTTGTTACAGACAAAACCAGGAAGCGAATCTCTATTATTAATAGATGTTTGTTACAATTTTAGAAATGTAATTTTCTTAAGGTAATCTATTAACATGACCAGTGCAACAGAATCTCAAATCAAAAACTCAAATCATTTCGAAGAAAGTATTGTATATTTGAGCCATTAACTTTTGGAATCAATTTTTCTTTTACTCTTACATGTGTAATCTTCAAGTTTCTTGACAAAATCCTCGATACTAACGAGTCCTCTTCTGCCCTCTCTTCTTTTTAGATACTGTCAATACTCCTATATTTTGGCTGCAAAGCTTTGTGTATTTTTATAAGGAGACTTGTTCTGTGGTTCATGTTTCCGAGTTTCTTTCACGTCTCATTCTTTATCATTAGATCTCCAGGACATTTCTGAGTATTCTAGCCGATTTCAACAATTCTGTTGTGTGGATGATCTAAATTCTTCATCTGGTTTCCAGTTCCTTTTGTCTCTATTCTAAAATTTGGGGGACAGTTCCAAGTGCACCAACTACAATTGGCACCGCTTTCACCCTCATATTCAACACTTTTTACAAATTTCTAGCAAGGTCCAGGTACTATTCTATTCTTTAGTTTTCCTCATCCTGTGATCTGCTGGGGATGCAAAATCTACCAGTTGACAATTTCTCTTTTTCTTGTTAATCAATACTAGGTTCGGTCTTCTGGCTGGAATAAAGTGATCCGTCAATCTCAAAGTGTCAGAGAATTTTATGCGTTTCATTCTCAAGAACAGATTCTTGTTTATGCATATACCATTTCGTTGTATCGTCAAAATTTTAATTCTTGCACAATTCTCAGCCAATCCTATTTCCAACCCAGTCGGGCTAAGTCTTGTATTCCCGTTGAGAATCTACCAGTTGACAAGTTCTCTTTTTCTTGTTAATAAATACTAGGTCTGGTCTTCTGGCTGGGATTATTATTATTATTATTAGCTCCTTTTGAGTTTTCACATCAGTGTTAGCTGATGGTCTTTCACTGGAGTCTGAGTGACACCAAGTCTCCTCTCCTCAGGTCTCCAGGACTCTTCTAAGTATTCTAGCAGATTGCAACAGTGCAGTATTCTGGATGGTCTCAATATTTCCTCTGGTGAACACATTTTCCAATCCCTTTTCCAAACCCTTTGCGATCGTTCCAAGTGCACCAACTACAATTGGTATCACTTTGACTTTCATATTCCATGACTTTTTCAGTTCTCTGGCAAGGTCCAGGTATTTGTGCATTTTTTCATTTTCCTTCAGTTTCACCCTGTGATCTGCTGGAACTGCAAAATCCACCAGTTGACAAGTTCTTTTTTTAAAATCAGTACTAGATCTGGTCTTCTTCTTCTTCTTCTTCTTCTTCTTCTTATTATTATTATTATTATTATTATTATTCACTCCTTTTGAGTTTTCACACCAGTGATGGTATTTCACTGGAGTCTGAGTGACAGCAAGTCTCCTCAGGTCGCCAGAACTCTTCTGAGTATTCTGGCAGATTGCAGCAGTGCAGTGTTCTGAATGGTTTCAATCCTTCCTTTGATATCCAAACTTTCCAAACCCTTTTCCAATCCTTTTGGGACTGTTCCAAGTGCACCAACCACAATTGGTATCACTTTCACTTTCATGTTCCATAACTTTTTCAGTTCTCTGGCAAGGTCCAGATATTTGTCCATTTTGTCATTTTCCTTTAGTTTCACCCTGTGATCTGCTGGCACTGCAAAATCCACCAGTTGACAAGTTATTTCTTTTTTGTTTATCAACACTAGGTCTGGTCTTCTTGCTGGGATAAGGTGATCCGTTTTTATATCAAAGTCCCAGAGAATGTTATGCGTTTCGTTCTCAATAAGAGATTCTGGTTTATGCATATACCATTTTGTTGTATGGTCAAAATTTAATTTTTTGCATAATTCCCAGTGGATCACCTTCCCAACCCAGTCGTGTCTAGTTTTGTATTCTCGTTGTGCTAGTTTGCTACATTTGCAGAGTATATGGTTTACAGTCTCATCTCTATTACTACAAAGTCTACATTTACTATTTTGTTGGGTCTTATCAATTTTCGATTTTATATAATTTGTCCTTTATTATTATTATTATTGTTGTTGTTGTTGTTGTTGTTGAAACTCAATAGAAAAAGATATAAAGAAGAAGAAGAAGAAGAAGAAGAAGAAGAAGAAGAAGAAGAAGAAGAAGAAGAAAGCATCGCTTTGTCTATCACTAAAATTGATTCTTTATATTTGATTGGTAGTCTAATTGTTCGCTTTTATGAATTCTTAAAGGGACATATATTATATTATCTTGGTGTCACATTGTGAATTAAAACTAGAACAGCCAGAAATGCAATTACAAATTAAATGAATTGAAGCAATAAACATAACTCGCCCGAATAAGAAAATATTCTTAAATTTGATGATCAGCTGTCAACTCATTAAGCGAATACGATGTTGAAGGCCGTGTCATTTGAATGATTTATATCTTGGTATTTCGTGGTAATTCAACGGTTGATATGATCTCCTCTTGTTATATACCCACATCGAACATAGGATACATAATAGCAAGTGAAAGATTTCTAGGATCATAGAGAGAGTGGGACAGATACAGATTAAAGAGAGAGAGAGAGAGAGAGAGAGAGAGAGAGAGAGAGAGAGAGAGAGAAAGAGAGAGAGAGTTCATTTGTCTCATACCCCACCTGTATGGACTGGGCACAATGCCTCGGTTTAGCGTGGGCCCACCCACAAGCCGAAGCTAATGGGTGGGAGAGAACAAAAATTGCGTCGAACCCTTCGGCATTCCCCCTCAAGGGAGGCACCTCAGGCACTGGGCAATAAACCCAGCCCTGTCCCCAAGGGCGCAGGTATTGCCTGGGGGGACAGCCGCCTGAGAATGACGCTATTAATTTAACACAACTCACCGGTCCAGTGGCCGATGCTCACTGGGCCTCCGCCCCGAAGGACGGTTTGAGATTGCCTAAAGAGAGAGAGAGGGGGGGAGAGAGGGGAGGGGGAGGGGAGGATGAGCTTACTTGATTCTTGTTAACTTCATTACTCTGGTTCCTGTCTTCTATTTTCTCCTCTTCTTCTCTGGCCGACATCTTGTCTAGTTCTACTGGGCCTCTTTTGGGCTAGTCATTGTTTTTAATTAAATTAACAAGACTTTGTTTTTTCTTGATCAAGTTTATTAGCCCATGATTCAATCTTTTCCGCGCGGATGACATCGATCCTGGCAGAGAGAGACAAACACATCCGTTCTGCTTCAAAGTCGAATCAAATCTAAATTCTAAACTAAAACTATATCACGTGTCTGTTCTGGCGCGTTTCAAGGAATCAAAAGATTATTAACAGTCAACGTAATTTTCCATGGACCCATTGATTCTAAACCTGACGGACCTGAGTTTAAATCCTTACCTACAGGTACGCTTCACAATTCATGACTTCTCATAAATTGTAACACTCTTAGCATTTTTGGCATGAGATAATAATAGAATTAACGTACTAAAATCTACAATAGATGTATGAAAAAGTGCATGTTTGTAACAACACATTCACAAACTTACCAATGAACAAAAAACAAACAATCAAGCACAAAACAAACAAAATGATTAAAAAAAAAACAAAAAACAAAAAAATAATATGCAAATTAACATCCCAACACAATTTTTGGAGGCTATACTATTCGGATTTTTTAAAGTAACCTTTTACTCTTCCAAAAAGAAAGGCATGAAACCTAGGGTTTTAGAATCAAATCCATGCTATATATATATATATATATATATATATATATATTGAATTTTTGATATTGAATTTTTTTTTTTGATAGAGGAATTATATATATAATTGATAATTTTTGAATCATATTACCACGACCAGACAACTCGGCAAACACCATTTGCGACATCCGGAGCACTGGACAGCTGTTTCGACCTCCTTTGGTCTCATCAGCAGTGCATACCGCAATCTCTGCCACTAGAGATTGAACGAGTTCAATCTCTAGTGGCAGAGATTGCGGTATGCACTGCTGATGAGACCAAAGGAGGTCGAAACAGCTGTCCAGTGCTCCGGATGTCGCAAATGGTGTTTGCCGAGTTGTCTGGTCGTGGTAATATGATTCAAAAATTATCAAATATATATATATATTATATATATATATATAATTAACTATATTTAACTACCCAAAACTTCTATTATCGTAACATATACAACCGTTTTTTTTTGTTTTTTTTGTTTTTTTAAATACTCTCAAACCAAATTAAACTAGTTATTAAATAATTTTAACTTTTCACCTTTTAACTATTAATAAGACCCATAACATATCTTTTATTAAATAATAATTGAAAAAATAATTTCCATAAATTAATCCAAATTTTTAATTCAATAAACAAAAACCCTTCCTGATCTACGAAAATATAAATAAGCGTTCCTCTACTAAAGTTAAGTCCCATTCCAACGGGCAAGTTTATAACATCTAAGATTAATCGAAAACTCGATTAATTTAAAGTAACCCTGAAGAATCAATCGATGAAACTCGAGTAGGTTACTCCTTTCCATTATTAAAATAAATTTATGCTCTACATTGTATTAGGCACTTTGTATTTGTTTTTTCTCAACCTTAACCTCTGGATATTGTGCGCTTCCAACGATCGTTCTTATACCCACCGGTAAGTTAATACTTATACATATACATATAATATATATATAATATATATATATATATATATATATATATATATAATATATATGAAAAATAGATGGAAATTAATCCGACAGTATGAAATATAACATTTTTGAAAAAACAAATGATGTTTATAATTGCTGACAGAAATCTGTTTCGACCGCTTCAATAGATCGGTCATCATCAAGAGCAACATATGAGAGAAAGACGGGGTGAAACACACGTTAGAAGACAGGGTACAAACAAAATTTAAGATATGTCAAATTTATCCTGAACACCCTGTATTTATCCAAACCCATTGCCATGGTTAAGATGTGACATAAGCTCACATTTTAAGAGAACAAAGCTGGTTTGTATTCAGAGATTAGATGAATAATGAATGACTAACAAGATCTGCAGATATACCACAGTATCATAATTTAATTATTACATCGTTTGATATTTGTAGGCATCCTTCCGTCTTAGGCGATGGCATAATGTTCATTTTTAACTGCATACGAGCGAGTGGCTGAACAGGTCAATTTTTGAATAGCAATCTCTGTTGCAGTGACTGCAAACGAACAGTGATGCTTGCTGGAGTTGCTTTTGTCGCTCCTTCCTTCTGGCTCTCCTTTCTGTGGCGGTTTCTCTCCTCTCTTTTTCACTCGTTTAATGTCCCTTGTCTGACAAGGAGGCGTCAGGCCGCTCGGTTTTCTGCACCAACATTCCATGAGTTGGTGTTGATATCATCATCATCATCATGTCGCGCTTGCAACACGGATATCCATGACAATCTCTCGCCAACCCTCCCTATCACTCATTGCACCTGGGAGGTCCTCTGCTGAGCATATAGCATCCTCGCATAGCTGGTCAATGTAGGTCCTTGCTGGGCGCCCCACACTTGCATGTCCATGTGTTGGCTTCCACAGGAGAACGTCGCTTATGAGCTCGTCCTTGCTTCTCCAGCAGTGTCCTGCATGCCTTGTCCGTCTCACTCGGATAGTTTGAGAGAGGGGGGGCAGGTGACCGTACAGCTGTCTCTTCGTGGGGTGCTGCTTCCACGATTTGTTCAAGACTGCACGTAGCATT
>CM042145.1:64727347-64762347 GCA_023376005.1 Doryteuthis pealeii | reverse complement strand
ACTGTTGTCCTAATTTTTATTGTAGTATAAATAAACACAACGTTTCGGCCGCTGTATCCACCGGCCTTCCGCAGGTGTTCCCTGTGTATTCGAGCACCGTAATGATCCAACGTGGGAAATCATTTTTAATAGTTTGAAATATGATCAAACAGTCATCGAAGAACTTTTGACGATCTCATTCAAATAAAGACTTCATTGTTTTTACACGCATATTATGCATACTAGTACAAAATAAAAAACGCCCTCCGGGCGATGTAAAAATTGATTTTTTAAAACATATTGCCTGAGGGGTGGGAGTAAAAAATTCAATGTAAGCGAGTTTGTACCCTAAGTAAGTAAAATCATCAAATTCATTAAAGGTTTAAAAAATAAAACAATTTGAAATGTAAACTTTAAATATGTATTACAATAAAACAAACTATATATAGATATATAATACCAGTCATCTATTTATTAAAACTTGTTTTAAAAAACAACGAGGACTGTCTACAGTTGCATGTTCAAATTTTGAGTGTATTTATTCTATATTATGACGATTTTGGGTAATGTGACGTAAGCAGTGACGTAATTGTTGTTACAGACAAAACCGGAAGCGAATCTCCATTATTAATAGATAAATGCTATTTGAATGAGATCTTCAAAAGTTCTTCGACACTTTGTTTGATCAACTGTCCAACTATTAAAAATGATTTCCCAGGTTGGATCATTTCTATGCTTGGATACACAGAGAACAACCGAGGAAGGTCAGTGGATACAGAGGTCGACACGTTGTGTTTATACAGACAACGGGAAAGATAACGACAATGTCCTAAAAATAAAAAGCATTCACATCAAGCCCCATCTAAAAAATACAGACGAATAATTTGTAATTTTGTTTCGTAAATAAGAATAGGTAAAAAAATCTCGAATCAAAATTCTGAACTTTTTCACCAGCCAAACAAATATTCTAATATAATGGACTCTCTCGTCGATTTTCGACGCATGAGTGTTCATCCAGTGAACAACCAACACAGTGTTTTGTTTATAGTGGTGAAGGCTTGTGTAGGACCATTCCACACTTTTTGGCACAGTCGATAGGAAATAATCGGTGCATCAAGGAATGCCACGAACCCAATCAACAACTGACCTCAGAAATTTTGAATTCAGAGTTATCCCTCTCCTAGACTGGTTACCTACCAAGGTTAAAGAGCCCAGTCTTCCCTACTATTTAACCCATTGCTGGAGGGAGAATATATGGAATCATACCTTTCCCAAGTGTATTAGCGCTATGTGAAATGCCAACAGCTTCGTCCAAGAATTGAACTCGAACCGACGAGTCCATTTTCCACGACTCTAACCACTAGCCCACGCGCCCCCATATAATATAAATATATTGAATAAATGGTAGGTTTTCGGAGCTCATTTCCTAACCAATAAAAATCTACCAGTAATGTTATGGTCTAACTTTATCTGAATCTATTTATCAAAGTACAAATAATCTGTAATATTATTATTCATTTTCCTCATTTAACTTAATAAAGAAGATTATAATTGTTCATTTGGATGGTTCATGTTCCTTATAATTCTTTACAGATCCAAATTCACGACTTCTCTGTCACTATTATTTTATATTCGGTTGGTCGTCTTCTTTTTTTTATCACCACGTTCTGGTGGATACATTATTGCACATTTTTGGGTGTTTTTTGTACTTTTTTTAAAAATTCACTCGTTACTTTGATTAAAAGCACTAGAAGGACATTCAAAGAGAGACATCAACTATACTAAAATATCCGGAATGATTGAAATGTTAAAATTTCACCCAGAAAATTTCCCTCGTCTTTCAAAAACGGATTCGTTCTTAGTTTTATCTAAGGTTTTTTTTTTAAATTTAACTCAGCAAGCGTAATTATTTTGGTTAAATCATTAAGCGAAAAGCCATTAAAGAGGGCGCTGCTATAAACCGATAAATTGGGTGGTGTTTTAATTTTGTTTGTTTATCTATCTATCTATCTATCAATCTCAGTCTATTTCAAACTATATATCCATCTTCATATCTAAACAAGAATTACGACAAATTACGATAAATAAACAAGAATTACGACGAGCTGGGGTCGTTATTTTGATAGTCACCGGGTAGCAATTTTTGAGGCAGGAGACCAGGACGCACTTCCTCATAAATTACCTAATTTCTTCTAATTACTAAGAAGGTTTGGTAGTTTCCATAAACCCCTTGTAGAACCCAAATATTTACAGACCCCCTGAGTTGTTGTATAAACCCCTGGGGGGGGGTATGTAGACCATTTTGAGAAACCTTGAAAATATCAACATGAGCATGTTCTCCAGGATTCTTGTATGTTAATTTTTTTCTAATTACCAAAAAGGCTTAGTAGATTCTAAAGACCACTTATAGACCCCTGAATACTTACATACCCCCCTGAGTTGATGTATTGACCCCAGGGGGGTTGTAGAAAATACATGAGCAGGTTCACCAGGAGTCTTGTGGAATTATTTTTTTCTGATTACTAAGAAGGCTTAATAGTTTCCATAGACCCCTTTAAACCACCGCCTATCAAACAATTGCCATTTCTTAACAACTGACTCTATCATTTATCATAAATATGGTAGCAATACAATCATTCCTAAATCAGAAATTTATCGATTTACAAAATGTTTCTGGTCCAATCGGTTTCACATAAGAGATGATGTACCTGTATATAAAACGATATATGACATACGAACATTGATATATAATATCCCATCTATCGATTATTACATCAGGCTTAACTCGTTGCAGCATCTTCATCCCCCACACACATATATATGTGGGGGGGGGTGAAGATGCTGCAACGAGTTAAGCCTGATATATATATATATATATATATATATATATATATATATATATATATATATATGAGAGTAACATATGCAAATGAATCTATCAATATATAGAAATTAAAAACGAAGTGTTATAAAAAGAGGAATTTATCTTAGTGTTGATGTCGACGCTTAAACGTTTCGGTTTATTTTAATCCTCCCTCAGGACAATATGTTCTAATTTCTCTCTCTCCCCCTCTCTCTCTCTCTCTCTCTCTCTATATATATATATATATATATATATATATACACTCACACACACACACAAACACACACACACACACACACACACATATATATATATATATATATATATATATATATATATATATATATATAACGATGGTCGGTAGCAAAATTGTCTCTTACGACAATTCGAAGACGCAGTGACAATCTAAGCTGAGGTTAGTAATTAATTTGGCTTTCAGTCAGAGAAAGCTACGTCTAGTATATATATATATATATATATATATATATATATATATATATATATATATATACGGATGAAAATTGGTTAAAAACGCCCTCAGAGAAAAATATGAATATCAAATAAGAGGAAGAAAGAAAAAAAAATTCAATAGATGAAGAAAGACAAGATTAAATTCTGATCCTTCGTTTTCCAAGAATGATAAGTTTTCTTTGCCAGCACTCGGTGTGTGTGAGTGTGTGTGTGTGTGAGTGTGTGTGTGTGTGTGTGTGTGTGTGTGTGTGTGAGCGTGCTCACGTGCGCGCGTGTGTGTGTTGTGTCAGTGCGTGTGCGCGCGCGGGTGTGTGTGTGTGTGTGAGTGTGTGAGTGAGTGTGAGTGTGTGAGTCATCAGAAACGTATGATCTATGATGTTACAGATGGTCTCTGTAAAAATGCAACCGTCAAATGTAAGTAACTACCGCCCAAATAAACGGACAAGGAGGAGACAACAGAATCGTATCAAACTGGAATGACGCAAAACAAAACATTCCCATGTTTTTTAACTCGATTCTCATCAGAGTAAAATCAACAGAGAAATCCTTTCAAAAATGAACAGATGTCGGACTTTACGAAGTTCTAGCAGAGTTTCTCCAGAGTTTCCAGCCTGACTATGACTCATTTGAGATTCTAGGTAAATTCATTGCACTAAATTCATTGTCGGTGAATGTAGGCTCAATTCATCTTACTAGCAATAATATGCACCCACCGGGAGGAAAGTATTTATATCATCATCATCATCATCATGTCGTGCTGTCAGCACGGATATCCATGACAATCTCTCGCCATCCCTCCCTATCACTCATTGCTCCTGGGAGATCCTCTGCGCAGCACCCAGCATCCGCGCAGAGTTGAATTATGTACGTCTTTGGAGAATGTCACTTACAAGTTTATCCTTGCTTCTTCAGCCGTGCCCAGCGTGTCTTGTTCACCTCACACGGGGGTATGTGTGATGTGGGGCAGGTGGCCATACATTTGTGTTCTCGTGGGGTGTTGTTTCCACGTCCTATTTGATATTGCACGCAGCATTTTCGTGCAAGTCCCGTCTAGCTTATTCTCTCGGTGCTTTGTTAGAGTCCAGCAATGTGATGAAATTTTGTTTGTTTGGTTTGTTTTGTTTTACGGCATATCAACCTAAGTGGGTCATTTAATGCCGACAAAGTTTTGAAATAAATTCATTCTTAATGGATACTCAATTTTTTTATAAACACATTTTTCTATTTAAACCATTTAGATGGGAACCTAACCACTCCGTGTCAGAGTGAGCCAGGGAGCAATGGTGATTAAGGGGTGCTCTACATTCCCCAAACCTCTAAAACTTGAACCTCATCATCAGATAGAGTTTCACGTCATTCCCTAGACATAAAGACCCTCAGGCACAGCCTTCTAGCACCCATATGATAAAATGGTTGGGGCGTGCCGTCCCGTCACCATTTGCTATTCTGTTGCGTATCATCAATTTTTGCTTTGATATCATGAGACTTTATGACATTATTTTGTTCTGCCATTTTATGATATTTTATTATGATATTTAGATTCTTTCGTTAAGTTTCTCATTTGTAGCCTTGACCAGGACATCTGATAAGCAATTTCCTTAGTTTGTCGCTCGAAGCATCCATACAGTGGTTTTTCTTTCCATGTTTGTTTCTTAGATTCAGCTATTTCTCATCCTATTGCTGTTGGTGGCTGCTGTTATGTTTTTTGTTCTAAAAATAGATTAAATTGGCTCAAAGTTATAGGTATAGGGACACACGGTGCAAACCTAAATCACAAACAATGGTCTGCTAATCCAGCTCACAAAATATTACAACAAGCGAGGAGCCAAATAATAGGAATGTTGATCAGAACAAGTCTCTTGGTTGTTTTATTACAGTGATCAACACAATTGTTGTTCTATTTATATCAACTGCTGTTATATTATATCTTATTATAATGGAGATTGTGTATTTTTCTGTCTGTAACCGAAACTATATCACTACACAAGTCACAATTCCCTTAGTTATTTACATCACATTCTCCATGATTTTATTTTTATTTAAACCTCACTTATTAATAAAATTGTTTTACATTATTAATACTGTTGACCATATCTGCATACTAAAAACATACAAGTGTATTTATATATACAACAAAATAGCGGTTTACAGTGTGAATAGGAAGGCTAATTTGCATATTGATATTAAAAATTTGATTTTAATAAATATGTGCAGAGTAACCGAAACTAAATCACTACTCAAGTCACAATTCCTTTAGTTATTTATATCACATTCTGGATTATTTTATTTTTATTTAAATCTCAATTATTAATAAAATTGTTTTACATTATTACTACTGTTGACCATATCTACAGATATTTGCCTCATACCCCACTTGTATGGGCTGGGCACAAGGCCTCGTTTTAACGTGGGCCCACCCACAAGCCGAAGCTCATGGGTGGGAAAGAACAAAAATTGCGTCGATCCCTTCGGCATTCCTCTCAAGAGGGGCACCTCAGGCGCAGGGCAATAAACCCAGTCTTGTCCCTTTAATCAAGGGGGCAGGTATTGCCTCGGGGGAAAGCCCCCTGGGATCGACGCTATTAACTTGTAAAGATCCAGGGCCGAAGCCACTGGATCCCCGGCGTTGACCAGGATCTACATAGTAATAACATGCAATTGTATTTATATATACAACAAAATGCCGGTTTACAGTGTGAAAGGGAAGGCTAATTTACATACTGATATTAAAAGATTGATTTTAATAAATATCTGCTTGGCATTATTGATTTCTAATTGTTTGGTTTTATTTTAATGAAAATGAGCTGAAATCTATTAACAAGAATAAATAACTGTAATTCTATTCTTTACTTCCTATTTTAACTAAATAGTTAAATCAGGAAAATTTAGCAATGAAAGACAGCAGTGAAAGAAGAGTAAGTTTCAGTTGTTTTGTTTTTTGATTTCACCCCGTTATGTTTCAAACCTTTTTATCTGCATTCTTATTTAGTTCCATTAGCCTTTCTAACTAAATAAAATATTTTATTACATTAAAACTTAAATACTTGCACCCGGACGTTGCATATATTTGCCAGTTTTAGTAAAAAGGCTTTAAAAAATTTAAATTACCATATCTATTCGGAATAACGGAACCTTAAATTAATGTTGAGACCGTTCTAATTTATAACCACATATTGAATTATATATTGAATTATATAAAAAGCAAACTTGAAGATATTTATTCATGTCTTTTATTTATTTTTTTCTGTGGGTATTTACCAGCCTAAAAACGAAAAAAGTAAAACTTATAATTTCAAGCCGAGTAGAAAGAGCGAATAAGCTAATACATCATTTTGGACATAAATACGCGTGTAAAACATACGAGAAATTGTTACTAGTTGTATTAAATTGCAAGCGAAGCGATGCTTTTTACCATTTCTTAGCTTTTCTGCAACGTTCACCAACAGCTGTTATGTTGATTGATCACTAGTTCAAGTTTATTTTTAGAGTTTCTAATCTGGACGTCGGCATCAATTTCTTGCCATAAAGGAAGTTGCTTTTAGTCGATTGGTCGGTTGAACAGAAAAAATCTACACATTTCTTGTTGGCTTTTCCTAAATATTTCCCAAAGAAATAAAAAATTGTTCAGTTTTATTAATCGACTATATCTCAATAGAAGAATTATCTCAGTAGAAGAAGAATTTGTAAGGAGTAGTGCTTCACTGATAGGCGTGAACTTGGAAATATTTGTCATCTACATTAAACATAAAAATAAAGAAATATTATTTTTTAAGGATTAGTGCTTCACTGATAGGCGTGAACTTGGAAATATTTGTCATCTACATTAAACATAAAAATAAAGAAATATTTTTTTAAGGATTAGTGCTTCACTGATAGGCGTGAACTTGGAAATATTTGTCATCTACATTAAACATAAAAATAAAGAAATATTATTTTTTAAGGATTAGTGCTTCACTGATAGGCGTGAACTTGGAAATATTTGTCATCTACATTAAACATAAAAATAAAGAAATATTATTTTTTAAGGATTAGTGCTTCACTGATAGGCGTGAACTTGGAAATATTTGTCATCTACATTAAACATAAAAATAAAGAAATATATTTTTTAAGGATTAGTGCTTCACTGATAGGCGTGAACTTGGAAATATTTGTCATCTACATTAAACATAAAAATAAAGAAATATTATTTTTTAAGGATTAGTGCTTCACTGATAGGCGTGAACTTGGAAATATTTGTCATCTACATTAAACATAAAAATAAAGAAATATTATTTTTTAAGGATTAGTGCTTCACTGATAGGCGTGAACTTGGAAATATTTGTCATCTACATTAAACATAAAAATAAAGAAATATTATTTTTTAAGGATTAGTGCTTCACTGATAGGCGTGAACTTGGAAATATTTGTCATCTACATTAAACATAAAAATAAAGAAATATTATTTTTTTAAGGATTAGTGCTTCACTGATAGGCGTGAACTTGGAAATATTTGTCATCTACATTAAACATAAAAATAAAGAAATATTATTTTTTAAGGATTAGTGCTTCACTGATAGGCGTGAACTTGGAAATATTTGTCATCTACATTAAACATAAAAATAAAGAAATATTATTTTTTAAGGATTAGTGCTTCACTGATAGGCGTGAACTTGGAAATATTTGTCATCTACATTAAACATAAAAATAAAGAAATATTATTTTTTAAGGATTAGTGCTTCACTGATAGGCGTGAACTTGGAAATATTTGTCATCTACATTAAACATAAAAATAAAGAAATATTATTTTTTAAGGATTAGTGCTTCACTGATAGGCGTGAACTTGGAATATTTGTCATCTACATTAAACATAAAAATAAAGAAATATTATTTTTTAAGGATTAGTGCTTCACTGATAGGCGTGAACTTGGAAATATTTGTCATCTACATTAAACATAAAAATAAAGAAATATTATTTTTTAAGGATTAGTGCTTCATTGATAGGCGTGAACTTGGAAATATTTGTCAACTACATAAGATATAAAATAAGGGGATCACCACTAGACACCCCAGTTTTGAGCTGTTTTCAAAGGAACAGAATTTTGCTTTCCACCGGTTGTTAGTAAACAAAATCACCAGACGAATTTTTGACATTAGAATTTCATACCAAAGACATGTTATTTCATGTTGTTTTTGTTAGCATATGTGAGTAAATTAATTTTGCATTAAAGATAAAGTAATATTGTTTTTTTATAATAAAACTTTAAAAGAAAGACACGTTTTATGTTAAAATAGCATTTATTTAATCAGAATACGAATCCAATTGAGATCTCTGAAATAACTATCTTTTTTTAATATCAAAAACTATTTTAATATAAAAACGATTGTTTGGTTTGTATAAAATTATAATGTCACAAAATCGTCTGTGGATTTTGTTTACTAACAACTGGTGAAAAGCAAAATTCCATTCCTTTGAAAACAGCTCGCAACTGAGCTGCCAATTGGTTACTTGATCCAAATACGGTAATATTATTTTGTTGGTCGATCCTCGTTTATCAATACCCGCATCGGGGTAAATAATGTTCAGAGAAAAATAAACGGAACGAAAAAAAAAATCTTTGTTGCATTATAAAGGTAAAGAGCATATCCCGAAGGCGATTGGTAATGTTTTTAAGTACCCAATAAAAGTGCCATTAGTATTGTTGGTTGGTTGGTTGGTTGGTTGGTTGGTTGGTAGGATTTTACGGTATATCAACCCGTGTTCGGTTATTTTATACCTTAGACATTTTGTTTTTATTCATTCTTTATGTTATTCAATGTTTTTTCAAACTCATTTTTCCAACTCATTTTAATTCCTTTTTCTATTTAATCCATTCATGAGACCCTTTCGTGTCAGAGTAAACCTGGGAGTAATGGTGAGGAAGGAGGAGGCCACATTACCCAGAGCTTGAGAACTGTAACTTCACCATCAGCGTTTAACGTCATTCCCAGGACATTAAGATCCTCAGCCACCGCCTTCAAGCACATATATGATTTTAAAAAAGGGTTGAGGCATACCATAAGGGCAATGGGGTTGAGTTCATTATATAGGTGCTAGGGTTTGACGTGACGAGCCAATTGATCGGAGGGGTCCTCTTCGACCATCCATCTAACCTAAGTAAGAGCTAATAATCTAATAATATTTCTGTCTCGGATAAGACTAGTATCTATGCCTATGAAAAGCTCTTTAAAATAGAAATGGAAATAGAAAAAAAATTCATTAAAAACTTTCTGAAAACAATTTCTTACAAGAGTTCAAAAAATTGAGTTTAGATAAAAGATCATTTTAAAAAAATGTTTAAAAAATTTAAAAAATGAGTTTTTTAGATAAAAGTTCATTTTAAAAAATGAGTTTAAAAATTGAGTTTAGATAAAAGTTCATTTTTAAAAAAATGAGTTTAAAAAATTGAGTTTAGATAAAAGTTCTTTAAAAAAATGAGTTTAAAAAATTGAGTTTAGATAAAAGTTCATTTTAAAAAAATGAGTTTAAAAAAATTGAGTTTAGATAAAAGTTCATTTTAAAAAAAGTTTAAAAAATTGAGTTTAGATAAAAGTTCATTTTAAAAAAATGAGTTTAAAAAATTGATTACCCATCAAAAGTGAATAAACAAAAACGTGTTCGACATAAAATGACCCAACAAGGTTTGACATTCCGTAAAAACAAACCAACCAACCAACCACCCAAAATAGCACCATCTTTCAAATAATCCAACATTCGGGTAACTTATTTTTCTTGTTTTTTTTTTTTTTTTATATATTCTTAGAGTTAGATATTCACACATTTTTCTTCTCTCACCTTTGACTATTTTATCTTTGAAATATTAAATCTAAAGTGTGTCCACCCATTTTTCTATCTTCGTGTTTCATATTAATTCAAACTTAATACTCTTTCCTTTTTATCTGCTTTATTTTTACGTCATTCAACGTTTCTCCACCTTAGCTACAGAATATTGTGTCGTGTCCCTCAAGCGTAAAACACAACTTTCCATTCACACAAACCTTAGAATATAGATTCACAAATTTAATTCATTCATGCAGAAATCAAATTCTGAAGTAAATAATAACCGTGTCGACAATGAAATCGTAATTGTAACTGAATCTATATCACAATTCTGCTCATTCGCCCGTCTGTCTGCCTATTCGCACGTTACGCTCATTTATATACCCTCCCTACCACCAAGTGGGATATATTCTCCCATCCCCGACTCTTAATCAATTAAAATATATCATTCAACATGTTGCTTCTTCATATCAAATATTGTCTTCAACTCCGATAGAATGACCGTGTACAACCTTTATGTATTCTCAGTAAGCAGAATAATAAGCATAGATCTAATGAAAGAAAAAGGTTTCACACCCAGGCAAGATGTAGACGATATACCGCATGAACTATTACAGATGCAGACTACACAGATGGTATACAGCTTCTCGTAGACACCAAGCGTGGAAAGACAGCAATAGATAAAGTTAATATTCTTTAAACAAGATATAACCATCTCCACATTCCATGGCAAACCTCTAAAATTAGTAGACTAATTCCCATACCAAGGTAGCAATATCTCCTCTCCAGAAAACGTTGTCATAGGAAAGCTATGGACTGCTATAGAAAGATTATTGATCATATGGAAATCTGATCTCTCGGGAATTCTTCCAAGCTGTTTCCATATCACTATTACTGTATGGCAGCACCACTTAGACTTCAACGAAACGCTTGGAAAAAAACAAAACCTTGATGGGGACTAAACATGGGTGCTGCCTTCTGTCTTGAACAAATGCTGGAAGCAATAACACAAAAAACACTTGTACAGGAGGGTAGGTCGATTTTTCACTTTTTCAAAATATCAAATCCTCCATCTATGCGAAGGTTGTGTGTTAGTATACTAAATACTGAAACCAAAAATTAGATCTTTTACTTTCACCATTCTTTGAGAAATAGCATGAAAGATTGTCTACTAAAATGCACTAACAATCCTCGTTTTCGAAAAATTTAGCCTAGAAATTGGCTAGATAATTTATCGTTTTCAATATTTAAATCAGAAATGTTATTTCATTTTATTAAAATGAAACGAACTGAATATTATGAATATAATTCAAATTGAGAATGTATCAATCATGCTAAATCTGCTTACGGTGGTTACTACTAGAATGGGCTCAGTCCCAATTAGTGATCTATTTCAGTAATGATTATTATTATTATTCACTCCTTTTGAGTTTTCACATCAGCGTTAGCTGATGGTCTTTCACTGGAGTTTGAGTGACAGCAAGTCTCCTCAGGTCTCCAGGATTCTTCTAAGTATTCTAGCTGATTGCAGCAGTGCAGTATTCTGTATTGTCTCGATTCTCCCTCTGATGTCCAGATTTTCTAATGCCTTTGCCAATCCCTTTGGGACCGTTCCAAGTGCAACAACCACAATTGGTATCACTTTCACTTTCGTATTCCATAACTTTTTCAATTCTCTGGCAAGGTCCAGATATTTGTCCACTGTGATCTGCTGGAACTGCAAAATCCACCAGTTGACAAGTTCTTTCTTTCTTGTTAATCAACACTAGGTCTGGTCTTCTTGCTGGGATAAGGTGATTCGTTTTTATTTCAAAGTCCCAGAGAATTTTATGCGTTTCGTTCTCAAGAACAGATTCTGGTTTATGCATATACCATTTTGTTGTATGGTCAACTTTATTCCCAGTGGATCACCTTCCCAACCCAGTCGTGTCTAGTTTTCTACTCCCGTTGTGCTAGTTTGCTACATTCGCACAGTACATGGTTTAGAGTCTCATCTCTATTAGCGAATTTATAATTATTATTATTACTAGTACAAAATTAAAAAAATACCCTCCTATTTTTTGAAACATATTGCCTGAGGGGTGGGAGTAAAATGTTCAATGTCAGCGAGTTTGTACCCTAAGTAAGTAAAATCATTAAATTCATTAAAGGATTAAAAAATAAAACAATTTGAAATGTAAACTTGAAATATGTATTAAAATAAAACAAACTATATATAGATATATAATACCAGTCATGTATTTATTAAAAGTTGTTTTTAAAAACAATGAGGACTGTCTAATGCTGCATGTTCACATTTTGTGTGTATTTATTCTATGTTATGATGTAATGTGACGTAAACAGTGACGTAATTTTTGTTACAGACAAAAACCGGAAGCGAATATTATTATTATTATTATTATTATTATTATTATTTGCTTCTTTTCAGTTTTCACATCAGCATTAGCTGATGGTCTTTCACAGGAGTCTGAGTGATAGCAAGTCTCCTCAGGTCTCCAGGACTCTTCTGGGTATTCTAGCAGATTGCAGCAGTGCAGTGTTCTGAATGCTTTCAACCCTTCCTCTGATTTACAAATATTCCAGACCCTTTTCCAATCCTTTTGGGACTGTTCCAAATTATCATTATTTTTGACTTTTCACATCAGCATTAGCTGATGGTCTTTCACTGGAGTCTGAGTTACAGCAAGTCTCCTCAGGTCTTCAGGACTCTTCTGAGTATTCTGGCAGATTGCAGCAGTGCAGTATTCAGAATGGTTTCAATCCTTCCTCTGATTTCCAAACATTCCAGACCCTTTTCCAATCCTTTTGGGACCGTTCCAAGTGCACCAACTACAATTGGTATCACTTTTACTTTCATATTCCATAATTTTTTCAGTTTTCAGGCAAGGTCCAGATATTTGTCCATTTTTTTCATTTTCCTTTAGCTTCACCCTGTTATTTGCTGGCACTGCAAAATTCACCAGTTAACAAGTTCTTTCTTTTTTGTTTATCAACACTAGGTCTGGTCTTCTTGCTGGGATAAGGTGATCCATTTTTATTTCAAAGTCCCAGAGAATTTTATGCGTTTCGTTCTCAAGAACAGATTCTTGTTTATGCATATACCATTTTGTTGTATGGTCAAAATTCAACTTTTTGCATAATTCCCAATGGATCACCTTCCCAACCCAGTCGTGTCTAGTTTTGTATTCTCGTTGTGCTAGTTTGCTACATTCGCAGAGTATATGGTTTACAGTCTTATCTCTATTCCCGCAAAGTCTACATTTACTATTTTGTTGGGTCCTATCAATTTTCGCTTTTATATAGTTTGTCCTTATGACATTATTTTGTGCAGCAATTATAAGTGATTCAGTTTCTCTTTTGGGGTTTACTTTTCTTAACCATGTCCAAGTCTTTTCATGTGCAACCTCTTCCATTTGTCGTTTGAAGCGTCCATATAATTGTTTTTCTTCCCATTTTTGTTTTCTAGTCTTTGTTTTTTTTTTGATTGTCCATCTGTCGCTTCTACTATTGGCCGCTATAAGTAGTTTGTTTTTGCTCTTTCTTGTGTAATCTTCAAGTTGTTGGATTGTGGTTTCTACGCATTCCTCTATTTTGGCAAGACCTCTTCCCCCTTCCTTTCTTGATACATATAATCTACCTCCATCGTCTCTAGGGTGAAGAGCCTGTGCATGGTCATTAACTTTCTCGTTCTTTGGTCAATCCGTCTGAGTTCTTCTTTTGTTCATTAAAAGAATGGTCCTGAGTATCTTATAATGGGGACAGCCCAGGTATTGATTCATTTGATCAGATTTCTGCTGGTAAGTTTCGTTTCTAGAAGTTTTCTAGTTCTCCTGAGATATTCTTTTTTAACTTTTCCTTTCATTTCTGTTTGCTTAATATTGTCCACTTCTAAAATTCCTAAGTATTTGTAACTTTCCTTTATTATTATTATTACTATTATTATTATTATTATTATTATTATTATTATTATTATTATTATTATTATTGTATATTTTTGTATTGTTTATTTTAAATGCAACACTAGGATTTATATGGCATAAAATTGCTTAAAATGCTCCTCTTGATTTTCTTCTTTCGGATTTTTTAAATTAATACCTTAGTTTTTATTTTACATTCATTAAAACATCATTTCCGCCCTGTCGGCTGGGGTGTTAGAATGCACCGACTACACCTCTGTTGGTCGTGGGTGGCGACCCGTGATGCTTAAGTATGGAACCCAGGTGGATAAGCAGTTCATGACTTGCAATACTCCACTTTGGCCCTATCTTGGGCTAGATCAATCGGCTGGTAAGGCCAAGCCCTAGAACCTATATGATTTTCCCTACCCTATTGCCCTTATGGCAAGCCCCAACCCCTTTTTATCATATGGGTGCTAGAAGGCCGTGACTGAGGGTCTATATGTCCTGGGAATGACATTAAACTCTATCTGATGGTGAGGTTGCAGTTTTGGAGGTTTGGGGAATGTGGAGCACCCCTTCATCACCATTGCTTCCTGGTCCACTCTGAACCGGAGTGGTAGTACCTGTTAGGGTCCCATCTATGGGTTAAATAGAAAAACATGAGTTGATAAACAAAATTGTATTATACATTAAGAATTGATTTATTTCAAAACTTTATTGGCATTAAATGATCCACTGAGGTTGATATGATGTTCGTTGTTTTTTTTTCTTTTACTTAGTCAAATGAATTTGAATTGAAACAAAAGTGTTTGCAATGGATGAAGAGGCTCCCTCTAATCAATCGGCTAGTCACGTTAAGCCCTAGCATCTATATGATTGCCCCAACTCTGTTACCCTTATGGAAAGCCCCAACCCTATATTTTATACGGGTGCTAGAAGGCTGTGACTGAGGGTCTTCATGTCCTGGGAATGACGTTAAATTCTGATGGTGAGGTTCCAGTTCTGGAATTCTGGGGAATGTGGAGTACTCCTTCATCACCATTTCTCCCTGGTTCACTCTGACCCGGAGTGGTAGTACCTGCTAGGGTTCCATCTATGGGTTAAACAGAAAAATGAGTTTATAAAAAATTGAGAATCCATTAAGAATGAATTTATTTCAAAACTTTATCGGCATTAAATGACCCACTGAGGTTGATATGCCGTAAAACAAACAAAACAAAACCAAACCTCTGCAGGATACCGAGTAATCATCTTTTATTGCATCTTTAATTTCAAGACTTGGCTATGCTCATATTCTCTTTTATATGCGACAGGTTGTACTGTGTTACATGCTATCAACTATGTGTGGAGGCCGCGGGTGTAATGGTTAGAAAGATGAATTAGCAAAACATTGATAGTGAGTTCGTTTCTCACAGAGCGCCCCATACTTCTGGCGCTGTGCCGCATCTAAGCTAAACTTAGTAAATACTTATATGTTACTTGTTATCGAACATTAAGGATGGGTTGAATTTTATCCATTACAGGTAGAATAGATAGATTAATGCTTTTTACAAGGGCATTATTGAAAATGAAAAGAAAAAAACAGTCCTAGCCGGAGTTTGAACTCAATTCCTCGATTTCATTATCCTCGCCGCATTTTATTTCTCTGAATTTTTTAAATGAGGCTTGATGATTAGTATTATTTGTATTATTCGGACTATTGTCCTCATCTTCATTGTTATCTGTACAACGTTTTGGCGATTACGACAAAAATATTCCAGATTACGACAAGAAGGTTCCCGAGTCCGAAAAGGTTCCCGAGTCAGACAAGAAATACCTGAAGAAGGTCGGAGGGCATATCGGTCGAAACTTAGTACAGATAACAATGAAGATTAGGACAATAGTCCGAATAATACAAATAATACCATTGATATTTTGTTTTGTCCAAGGAACAATTACAAAAATTGATTAGCTAGCATTTACAAGCGCACTGTATTTGCGAGTGGGTTGGCATTCCTTAACTGTTAGCATGACTCCTCCAATTGATGATGAAAAGAAGCTGCATCCTCTCCCTGTCGGCTGGTACTTTAGAATACATCGACTGCACTTCTGCACATGGGTAAAATCTCTACAATGGGACAACCTGTTGGTCGTGTGTGGCGACTCGTGATGCTTAAGGACGGAAGCCTAGTGGGTCAGCAGTACATGACATACAACACTCCACTTAGACCCTTACTTAGTCTAAACGGGCGGTTGGAGAGGCCCCCTCCGATCAATCGGCTGGTCAAGTAAAGCCCTAGCATCTATATGATTACCCCAACCCCCATTGCCCTCATGGCAAGACCAAACACTTTTTACCCACACTATCTTATGGTGAGGTTTCATTTGTGGGGTCTGGGGAATTTGGATCCCCCCTTCATCACCATTGATCTCAGGTCCACTTTGACACGGAGTGGTAGTACCTGTTAGGGTCCCATCTATGGGTTAAATTGAAAAATATGTTCATAAAAAATTGAGTATCCATTAAGAATGAATTTATTCCTAAACATTGTCCAGGACTATTTATACACGGCTGTCTGAGAACATCGAGGTGATTATTGACCTTGCTCCAGAGCGCTTCGGCCTCTGGAGCGGCTAAGTAAAATCAACGGCGTTGATCCCAAGGGGCTCTCCCCCAGGTAATACCCACCCCCTTGATTTAAAGGGGTGGGCTGGTTTTATTGTCCAGTGTGGCGCCCTCTATGAGGTGGAATGCCGACGGCATCAACGCATTTTTTTATCCTACCACCCATGAGCTTCGGCTTGTGAGTGGACCCACAGAAAAAGGTCCTTGTGTCACACCCTCTTAAGTGGGACGAGAGGCAAATACCCTGAGACTGCAAGGATTACGGAACTATTAGGCGAACCGTCAATCTCGAGGTTTTAGTACTCGTGTTACTATATGTCTGACGCACTTGTAGTTTGAATGTACTAGTATACTGAATACTGTATGATCCAGTATGCAATATGCTAATAGTTGATTTTTAAAATACTCAGAAAGTGACACACGAAATGCGATCTGTGAGCTATTAAGATAGTAATAGCAGTCGGTACCTTGAGGCGAACTTTCTCGCTTTTGCTGGGAAATGTCTTTCGCTATAAATTCTATGACAAAGACCGTTGAGTGGGGAATGGTATTTCGTACACATCTCCTTCACCTTAATCAAAACAATATGATACCTTCATATCGTGTTGGGCTGTAAGAATGGCTGTGTGAGTACTACTAAAGCTGATGATGAAAACTGTCACAGCGGCAACAAAGACCCATATTCTCAGTAACAATTTAGTGTTATAGCCAGAAGGTTTTGTTTTTTTAATTATTCTTTTAGGGCGCCCTCTCATGGGGTAAGCTAGCTATGTTCGCATATAAATTACGACTGAATAGCGAGTTCGATTCTCGATTGATACCAGACAATTGCTACTTTGTGTCATATCCTAACCGTGGAAAACGGGTTGGCTATATAAGGGCATTGTGGCTTAATGGTCAGCAAGTGAGTCTTTTACATTTTTGTATTTCATCTTGGATGATTTGGACGGTCTCATTTTTAACGAGAGAGCGTTGATAACGGTCATACAAATAAGGAACACGAGTATTGATATTCTACAAGTGAATATTCATTTTCCATAGAATTTAGTTATTAAAGCAACACCAGATAATCAGAATTTATATTTTTGTATTTCATCTTGGACGATTTGGACGGTCTCATTTTTAACGAGAGAGCGTTGATAACGGTCATACAAATAAGGAACACGAGTATTGATATTCTACAAGTGAATATTCATTTTCCATAGAATTTAGTTATTAAAGCAACACCAGATAATCAGGATTTACATTTTTGTATTTCATCTTGGACGATTTGGACGGTCTCATTTTTAACGAGAGAGCGTTGCAAGATGATAACGCTCGTACAAATAAGGAACACGAGTATTGATATTCTACAAGTGAATATTCATTTTCCATAGAATTTAGTTATTAAAGCAACACCAGATAATCAGGATTTACATTTTTGTATTTCATCTTGGACGATTTGGACGGTCTCATTTTTTAACGAGAGAGCGTTGCAAGATGATAACGCACGTACAAATAAGGAACACGAGTATTGATATTCTACAAGTGAATATTCATTTTCCATAGAATTTAGTTATTAAAGCAACACCAGATAATCAGGATTTACATTTTTGTATTTCATCTTGGACGATTTGGACGGTCTCATTTTAACGAGAGCGTTGCAAGGTGATAACGCTCGTACAAATAAGGAACACGAGTATTGATATTCTACAAGTGAATATTCATTTTCTATAGAATTTAGTTATTAAAGCAACACCAGATAATCAGGATTTACATTTTTGTATTTCATCTTGGACGATTTGGACGGTCTCATTTTTAACGAGAGAGCGTCGCAAGATGATAACGCTCGTACAAATAAGGAACACGAGTATTGATATTCTACAAGTGAATATTCATTTTCCATAGAATTTAGTTATTTAAGCAACACCAGATAATCAGGATTTACATTTTTGTATTTCATCTTGGACGATTTGGACGGTCTCATTTTTAACGAGAGAGCGTTGCAAGAAGATAACGCTCGTACAAATAAGGAACACGAGTATTGATATTCTACAAGTGAATATTCATTTTCCATAGAATTTAGTTATTTAAGCAACACCAGATAATCAGGATTTACATTTTTGTATTTCATCTTGGACGATTTGGACGGTCTCATTTTTAACGAGAGAGCGTTGCAAGATGAATAGCGAGTTTGTACCTTGCAGGATGTATCATTTCAGTGATATGGTGTCACATCTTACACTTGATGAACAGGTTAGGTGAGAGAAAAACTTTACTGGATTTCCCATACTCAAGACCTTGTGTCCCATCCTACTCTTGGAGAACTGATTGGATAAATACCTACCAAGAAATATATATATATATATGTGTGTGTGTGTGTGTGTGTGTGTGTGTCTGTGTTTGTGTGTGTGAAATATAGATGAAACGGGAGAGTGAGCAAAGATACACATGAGAAATTTTCACAGGGCGCACATTCGGATCGTAAGTATTCATTAACCTATCTACGAAGGCACACTCTCGGTTTAACTGTACCCCCACACTTACACACGACTCCCATTCCGTGCTCTTATAGTGCAATGGAAGAGTGCTGCCGACAGGTTGCAATTTCCAGACACCAAGTCGCCTCCAGCATGAAGGCATAGGAAACTCCGAGTAGGGAGCACTAATCCTTTAAAACCTAGGCAGGTAGTATGCAATTAAGTTTGTTGAGTATTATCTGCGTTATTCGAGCAAATTGCCAATTACTTTTATACCTACCAATGTTACATAATCATTAGAAACCTAATGATTATGACAATAGTGTAGAAATCATATTAGTGCAGCTGATGGCCTTGAGGGTGAGTGACAGCGCTTGACCTCGATCTCACCTTGCGTTCTGGGGAGAATCGTGAGAACGGAACCCCGATAGAAGCCCCTTCCGGTTTAAGGGGTAAGCAACTTAGCCAGTTAGAGTTAGAACTTAGAAGCGAAGCTAGCAAGATGTAAGGATCCGCGCGCATTGTCTGGTCTGGGGGTTTATGGAATAAAGTAACATCATCGTAAATCGAAGTCTTGTTGTTATTACTAAAAGCTAACAATAGCACAGGGCTTCTGATAAGCAGTGATCCCCAACAGAAACCAGACACGGAATCCTCAATAGAAGACCAGACGAGACCTTAGAAGATATACCAGATCCGTCCAGAAGAAGATACGACCAGAGTAAGAAGTAAGAGAAGTATATAACATATAGATATATAGTGCCGGTAAAGAGGTATGCAACACCAAGAAATTTCAGGTGGAATTTTTCAGGTGGTGTTGAAGTGAGATGAATGTAAGGTGTTGATCTCTCTTCCTTGTCGGTATAAATATAGACGAACAATTCTCGACGAGAGCAATAACAGGTAGACTATATTGCCTGACAAAAATTTCATAAAACAATTTGGTAATTTGCTTGAAGCATTGTTAAGTATGTTATTATTTATTTATGATAGGAAAGCAATTACAATGCGTATAAAATAAAATGATGTTTAGTCTTATCGATTTCGAAGTAACTTTATCATCAGAGACGTTTTCAGAAATGGACGCGTTCTTGTGTCGTTTTTTTTTTGTACGTTATAAACACGCGTCCCGTGGGTTTTTTTTTATAACGCCACGCGGATGGACTGTGATAGCCGTTGTTCAATGTATTCTGTGAAGCGTTAGATTAAAATAAAAGTAATCTGGGAACCCATGATTAGAGAGAGCTCATTCCTGTCTATCTGATTACAGTAACATTGTACAAGATATAAATAAGCCCAATAGTGTCACAATATATTTGCTTTGGTTTAGTTTGTTTTGTTGTACGGCATATCAACCTCAGAGGGTCATTTAATGCCGATAAAGTTTGGAAATGAATTTATTCTTAATGGATTCTCAATTTTTTATAAACTCATTTTTCTATTTAACCCATAGATGGGACCGTAACAGGTACTACCACTCCGGGTCAGAGTGGACCAGGGAGCAATGGTGATGAAGGGGTGAACCACATACCCCAAACCTCCAGAACTGGAACCTCACTATCAGATAGATTTTAACGTCATTCCCAGGACATGTAGACCCTCAGCCAACGCTTTCTAGCAACCATATGATAAAAAGGGGTTGGGGCTTGCCATAAGGGCAATAGGGTTAGAGAAATCATATAGATGCTAGTGCTTTACATGACAAGCCGATTGATTAGAGGGGACCTTTTTGACCACCCGTCTAGCCTCAGTAAGGAACTAAGTGGAGTGTTGCATGTCATGGATGGCTCATCCACCTAGATGCCATCCTTAGGCATCACGGGTCACCACCCACGACCAACAGGTGGCCCCATTACGGGGTTGTTACCACTCTGCAGAGGTGTAGTCGGTATATTTTAAAGCCCCACCGACAGGGCTGTAACAGCGTTGATACGGGGGACTTTTTAAATCATACCAAAATACGGTAACTACCTTAGAAAAAACAAATAAGTTTTTCTTTAAATATTTTTAATTAAACCGTGAAATAAAATCTTTGTTATACATAGTTTTGGATTAATGAAACTGTAAGACTTCGAAGCATACACAATAATTGACACCTTTATTTATAGGAACACAAGAAATCCCCCCCCCGCCTGATATTTGAACCAATCGAGAGATCAAGGGTACACATATATTAGTTGGGGGGGGTGTAATGGTTAGAGCCGTAGGAAATAGACTCGTCGACCCGAGTTTAAATTCTGGACGAAGTTACTGTTCACAAAGCGCTAATACCCTTGGGAAAGGTATGAATCCAACTACTCTCCCTCCAGCTCGGGGTAAAATAGTAGGGCAGACTGGGCTCTTTAACCTTGGTTAGGCAACCAGTCTAGGAGAAGGAAAACTCTGAATTCAAACCTGTTAAACTCTTCTTGGAGTGGTCACGACTAGAATAGGCTCAGTCCTACTTAGTGATCTATTTCACTGGGCTCTTTAACCTTGGTTAGGCAACCAGTCTAGGAGAAGGAAAACTCTGAATTCAAACCAGTTAAACTCTTCTTGGAGTGGTCACTACTAGAATAGGCTCAGTCCTACTTAGTGATCTATTTCACTGGGCTCTTTAACCTTGGTTAGGCAACCAGTCTAGGAGAAGGAAAACTCTGAATTCAAACCAGTTAAACTCCAATTGGAGTGGTCACTACTAGAATAGGCTCAGTCCTAAATTGTGAGCTATTTCACTGGGCTCTTTAACCTTGGCTAAGCAACCAGTCTAGGAGAATGAAAACTCTGAATTCAAACCGGTTAAATCCGCCTGGGGTGGTCACTACTAGAATAGGCTCAGTCCTAATTAGTGATCTATAAAAGGAAAAAAAATGACTTATTGATCTAAGAATTTTGAATTGCAAATTATTCTATTTTTATTTTTATTTATTTATTGTTTTGTCTTGGGGTCTGCGAAATCTATAATTCTGCTTGTTTGAAAAGATAAAATCGATATCGACCGAAGATAAACAGCAAAACAACCACATGGGTACTTCAAGCGTCAAACTTAAGAGATATCACACCAGAAGACATGGACACGGCTAAGAAAAGGAAACCTCAAGAGAGAAATCGAACTGTTTATAATCACAGCACAAGACTTGGCCATTAGAACAAACTATATAAAGGCAAAAGTAGATAAGACCTCAGATGCAAAACCATCTCCCTGGTCTAGTTTTAGCAAAAAGAGGATAGACTCCCTCACTGTTCTGCTGATACTGAATTTATTTACTATATTGTTTCGATCAAGCAATTTAAGGTCATCCAAACAGTATCGATGTGAGGAAATCCTTCAATGAAATCAAGTGGTAGCAAAGGAGTTGAAGTTACAAGATTTACGCGTTTCTATGTTGCTGGTTTTGCATTGGTCTTTTTTTTACGGCATATCAACCTCAGTGGGTCATTTAATACAGATAAAGTTTTGAAATAAATTCATTCTTAATGGATACTCAATTTTTTTATAAACTCATTTTTCTATTTAACCCATAGATGGGACCCTAATAGGTACTACCACTGGGTCAGAGTGGACCAGGGAACAATGGTGATTAAGAGATACTCCACATTCCCCAACCCTCCAGAACCATCAAATATATTTTATCGTCATTCCCAGGACATGAAGACCCTCAGCTACAGCCTTCTAGCACCCATACGATAAAAAGAGTTGGGACTTGCCATAACGGGTTGGGGCAATCATATAGAAGTTAGGTCTTGACGTGAGCAGCCGATTGGTCAAAGAGGGCCTCTCCGACCGCCCGTAAGAGTCTAAGTGGAGTGTTGCATGTCATGGACTGCTCATCCACTAGGGTTTCGTCGTTAAGCCTCACGGGTCGCCACCCACGGCAAACAGGTGACTCCATTAAGGGTTTGTTGTTACCTCTCTGCAGAGGTGGAGTCGGTGTATTCTAAAGCCCCAGTCAACAGGGCTTCTACGTTGCTGCAACTTGCTAGTGAAATTACCGTCGAAGTTGCCTTGGACTGAAGATTGCAAAGCTTAATTCGTCGCGTCAGTTGCAGTTCTTTGTAAAGTCGCTGTGTTTCATAGCGCCTTCTTTACCGTCACTAAATCGTATATGTTATATACTGGCATCAAATTCTATATATGTTATATAGCGGCTTCTTCAAACTCACGCTGCTAAATCGGCGTACGTATCGTAGCGGATATCGTCACTAACCCTTAGACGATATATGTAGTGGTCGCCTAATGAAATCACAACACATGAGTATAGAGGAGGTTTGACTTTATTTCTTCTTCTCGGCTGTACGTGGTGGGCGGCGAGAGTTGACAATGAAATGACCGAGGGTTGACAATGACTACTAAGACTGCTGTTGAGATCTGGCGATGTTGAGGTAAAGGGGTGGCTGGTGGCATCTCACCGCCCTTGGCCGCGACGGACCGTGAGCGTCGGTCACTCCGTTTGCCGTCTCCTCCTGACTCTAACTGACCCCTGTTGTCTCGACCGTCTGCTTTTGTATTGACGACCGCCTACGCATCTCTACCTTTCGATCTGATAACTATTCCCGAACTTATTATTACCCATCCTTCTTTTGTTCGCTTTACCGGGAAAAAATCCTTTGTCATTTTTGTCGTCTTTTCTTTGCTTTGTTTAATCTAACCGGAAATTCCTATTTCCGTTTGTACAATATCCAACTGCTGGAACTCGATAGTTGCCAGTATTGGTTTCAATATTCCTTCCTTACCAACGAACCAACCCGAAAATTACAATTTCCTAAAGAACTATACATATTATCATTTTATCCGGACTGAAAATAAACTCTTCGTTATTCATAACAACTAGGAGGCATAATTATCGCAACGGTTATATTTGTAGGGCGTGGAATCAGCGATCTGAGTTCAATTTCTTGGTGTAGCTGTTTATGTTTCACTTCACGTTAATGACCTGGCACTACTCGCAAATACACCCGCACAAGCCGAATCCTTACTACACAGCCTACAAAAGGCAGCACGAAATGTCGGCCTGTACGTGAACTCTGATGAAAACTGAGTTCATGTCTTCCAAAAACAAAAGCGACATCTCAACCATCAATGGCAAACTCCTAAACTCTGTAGAACAATTTAGATACTTAGGCAGTAACATCTCCTCCACAGAAAATGACGTTAATGTACGCATAGGAAAAGCATGGGCCGCTATAAATAAATTATCGATCATATGGAGGTCCAATCTCACTGACAAGTTAAAGAGACAGTTCTTCCAGGCCGTTGTCGTGTCAGTACTGCTGTATGGCGGTACCACCTGGACCCTAACTAAGCGACAAGAGAATAAACTAGATGGGAGCTGCACAAGAATGCTGCGGGTGATCATGAACAAGACGTGGAAACAGCACCCTACGAGAAAACAGCTATACAGCCACCTACCACATATCACCCAAACCATCCGAGTAAGACGGACAAGACACGCGGGACACTGCTGGAGAAGCAAGGACGAACTCATAAGCGACGTCCTCCTGTGGAAGCCAGCACATGGACAAGCCAGTGTGGGCCAACCAGCAAAAACGTACGTTGATCAGCTCTGTGCTGATGCAGGATACTGCATAGAGGACCTCCCAAGAATGATGAGCCATAGGGACTGGTGGAGAGAGATTGGCATGGATATCCGCGCTGAAAGCGCGACATGATGATGATATATATCAGTCTATTCATGTCTCTCTCAGCCTATTTAATCACTATCTGTCCGAATCTGTTCGTATCTATCTGTCTATCTATCTACCTAGCCATCTATATATCTCTATCTGTCTATCTCTATCTCTCTTTATATATATATATATATATATATATAATAGATGATGCAAACTGCGATTTTTATTCTGATGTGCAATGCTGCATATAGATATTTACTTAGCTTAGTTTGGCTCAATGCCACATTATTGGGTCACTCATAACGGCTGAAACACATGAGCAACAGTTTTAAATGACTAACAAGTTAACCATCTCACCGAAGTCGACATTCTTTTACGTTATGTAATTCATTATAGATGTTTATGCAAAAGAATTCAACATCACTTACTCTGATTTTTTCTCTACTAACCTTTAAAGATTTGAATTCTAGAAATTTAAGATCTTTAATTGTGATTAAACGTATCCCGACTTTTTATATTCTTATCTGAAAATCGGATTTACATCCGATCTCTTACCTTTTTTATATAAGTTGTGTGCTAGATCACCGCTCCTACTTATAGACTAGGCCAGAATCATGTGATCTATCTCTTTGCCAATCACTGGCAGTACTCTGAGGTTGATACTATACTTAACCGACTTTACCAATACGCAGGATAGGACTTATACGCTTACCAAAGGATTCCATAACACAGGACTTTCTTTAAGATCTTTTCAACTGGCCAAGGATGGCATTTAACAACTTTACAGGTTATGGGCCCAGGTACGTTCGGATCTTCTTCAATGGCGACGAGTCGAGTTACGAAATTTGGGAGACAAAGTTCCATGGGTATCTGTGAACCCTTCAATTGCATAATCGATGCACCATCAGACCAATCTGAGGACTCACTTTTAAAAACTTTACAGGCTATCGGCCCAAACTAAAGCGAAAATTCTTCCAGGCCGTAGTTGTATCCGTGCAACTGTATGGCTGCACTGTTTGGACCCTAACGAAGCGCCTGGGGAATAAACTAGATGGGAGCTGCACAAGAATGCTGCGTGCAATCTTAAACAAGACGTGGAAACAACACCCCACGAGAAAACAGCTGTACGGCCACCTGCCTCATATCACGCAAACCATCCATGTGAAGCAAGCAAGACACGCTGGGCACTGCTGGAGAAGTAGGGATGAGCTCATAAGTGACGTTCTTCTGTGGAAACCATCACATGAGCACGCCAGAGTAGTTCGATCAGCAAAGACATACATAGAACAACTCTGTGCGGATACTGGATTCTAATAAGAGTACCTCCCAGTGAGAATGAATGATAGGGATGGCTGGCGAGAGATTGTCATGGATATCCGTGCTGTTAGCGCAATATGATGATGATGGTGATAATGATGATCTAAAAGTATTTAACCGAGAGCTTCAGAGTCTCATCATTTGATGTTCTAGAATTATAAGGGGAATAAAAGAATAGATACCAAAATTCATTCTATCTATCTATATATTAATTATCTTGTTCCTTAAACTTACGACCGTTATCATCTTACAAAACCCTCTGGTTAAAAGAGGATACCCTCCAAATCGTCTTAGAAGAAAGGCAAAAATGTAAGTGCTTATTATCTGGCGTCACTTATCCACCAAATACTTATTTCGTATGAGTCGTCACAACAGCTAAATAATAAACCATTCCGTTTTTATTATAAAGAATGAAAGAAAAGGAAAATGACATGCGATACAGAAAAATATAAGAAAGAAAAAAAGAGAGTAAGGGAAAGATAGATAGATAGATAGATAGAGAGAGAGAGAGAGAGAGAGAGAGAGAGAGAGAGAGAGAGAGAGAGAGAGAGAGAGAGGTGATAGCGCTAATCTATTTCAATCAAACATAACAAAAAGGGGAAAAGCAGGAAAGAAAGAAGAACAAAAGAGTGAGAGAGAGTTCAATCAAGATTTTTATACTTATTACATATTAAAATATTTGGCAATAGCTCTTAAGTAAACATATCAAACGTTGTAATAATTAGAGTATCATACTTTGGTATATCCATAGGTACTGCTAGTAATATAAAGATTACTGATGTGTGTGTGTGTGTGTGTTTCATTTGATGATTAACATGTTAAGAACAATCAAAAGTAAATCAATTAAATAATTAAAGTGGATTGATAAAAATCATTATCGTGACGCGCTAGTAGCACGGATATCCATGAAGACCTCTCGCTAACCGTCCCTATCATTCATTTCCTCGGGAGGTCCTCTACGCAGAGCTGGTCAATGTAGGTCCTCTAGCTGTTTTCTTGTTGGGTGTTGTTTCCACTATTTGTTTAAAAACGCGCGAGGCATTCATGTGTGTAAAGTTTTTAAATGCCATCGTTAGCCAGTTGAAAAAAGCTTAAAGGAAGTCCTGTGGTATGGAATCCTTTGGTAAGCGTATAAGTCCTATCCTTCGTATAAGTCCTATCCTACGTATTGGTAAAGGTCCAGTGATTTAATCCTATGTCCATCGTCCACGAAGGTCAGAAGTAATTATGTCCCGTAGCGGTTGGTTTAAGTATTGTATCAACCTCAGAATACTGCCAGTGATTGGCCAAGAGTTGGGTCACATGATTGTGGCCGAGTCTATAAGTAAGAGTGGGCTTTTAACACACACCTTATATGTGAAAATGCAGCTGTCATCTAGATTATTCTCTAGGCACTTCATTAAGGTCTACGTGGTGCAGCCATACAGTCTCTTTCTCTGTCTGTCTGTCTGTCAGTCTGTCTGTCTCTCTCACACACACACACACACTCATCTGTGGAGTCCCCGCAGAATAAAGGTAACGGCGAAGTAAAATTTCTGGCGTTTGTGTGCCAAACCGCATCTCTGTTATCCAGCGAGGAATTGATTTATTTTTCGGAAGGAAAATAAAAAATAAAACGAGGTTCGGACTGCCCCTTACGAACCTGAACATCCTCTACTCAAGGAACCCCTTTGGACATAGCAGCCCAATATGATAACGCAGCCCTTACTGATACCGGGGGAAAGATGAAGGTGTTTAGCTTTTTCACTGAGCAGCCTGAACTTATAACGCTGACCTGATTACCGAGGAAAGAGTCAGACTGACTATGTTACATACGTAGGTTTAGTAAGTTGTTTTAATCCCGTGTCAAATGCACTACTTTACTTATATATCTCTAGTTCGGTGAATATATTACCTTAATTCTTACTCTATTTTCCACGGTAATATATATATATATATATATATATATATATATATATATATATATATATACATATATATATATATATATATATATATATATATATATATATATATTTATAATGTATTAATTTGAAAGCAATTACAATGCAAGTAAAAAAATAAAAACAAAAAGATGTTATTTTCTGTCTTATCGATTTCAAAGTAAAACTTTATCTTCAGAGACGATTTTCGGAAATGGACGCGTTTAAAAAAATAAAAAAAATAAAAAATAACGACCCAAAAAAAAAAAACAAAAAAAAAACGCGTCCATTTCCGAAAATCGTCTCTGAAGATAAAGTTTTACTTTGAAATCGATAAGACAGAAAATAACATCTTTTTGTTTTTATTTTTTACTTGCATTGTAATTGCTTTCAAATTAATACATTATAACATACTTAACAATGCTTCAATCAAATTACCAATTACTTTTATATATATATATATATATATATATATATATATATATATATATATATATATATATACTAAAGTTGAGATAATGACCTTTTATTGCCTAAAGGCTTTTTTCATGTTTAGTTTAATAACAAAATATTCATATAAAAATTGCTTTTAGGATTACGTTATGTTTGAAAAAAATCCATTTTAATTGGTTCTAATTAGATGTGATTAGCAATTAAGTCAAAAACCGACCAATCTCTTACTTTACTTTCTGTCTATCACATTTCTCTCTATATATATCTCTTGATTACCTTCTCTGTATATAAATATTAATCTCTCCGCGTGAGTTAAGCGGGAGTTGGAGAGTCAATGTGATCGAGACATAAAACTACTCACTTTTATTTGCATATCAAGATTCAGAGACAACCCGTAGGTTTTATTAAAAATGATCCATTTCAATTGTCCGAATTTTGTTTGTTTTAGTCGAAAAGTAGTAACATAATGGGCATCCGTAAAAAAAAATGACATATCTAATATTTTTAATGCACTTTTAAAGAATTAAATTCGTCCCAAGAGGCGTTTTTACTGTTTAAGTTAATGACCCTAAAAAACTAGCACAATCTTTTTAAGAAAAACCATAGCTGAAGCCGACTCTTTTTTATTTGCATGAGAACAATCGTTAGTAAAAAAAACAAAACAATTGAATATATAAAAATTCGGGAAACATGTCTGATTCAAAATGATTATTAAACTTACTTTTAAAAAAATAGATTAGATAAATATTTAATTAAAATATTTCATTTGATTAAAGGTAGTTACTGAGTTTTTCTAGATTTTAAAAAATTATGGAATTTTATTCAAATGAGCAAACGTTGACTCTCCCCAACCTTTAAGGGAAAAAGTTTTCTTCCAAGCCATAGTTGTATCATTGCTACTGTACGACTGCACCACTTGGACACTAACATAGCGCCTAGAGAATAAGCTAGATGGGAACTGCTCAAGAATGCAGTATGTCATTTTAAACAAGTTGTGGAAGCAACATCCCACGAGAAAGTAGATGTATGGCCACTTGCCACTTATCACACAAACCATCCGAGTAAGATGAACAAGAATGCTGGACACTGCTGGAGGATTTAGGACAAACTTTTAAGCGATATTTTTCTATGGTAACCAACACACGGGCACGTCAGTGTGGACCGTTGAGCAAAGACGTACATTGACCAACTCTGCTCAGATACTGGATGCTGTGCAGAGGACCTCCTGAGAGCAATGAATGTTAGAGTAAGGTTGGCGAGAGATTGTCATGGATATCCCTGATCAACATCCTAATTACCTGTCATTAGAAATTAACTAACAACCCTTCTCTTGTTTTTTCCTTTGGTCAAATGAAAATGTCTACTCCAGTTTAGATAACTTATTTGGACAGTTTGGGAAAAATTTTAATTAGCGAAATAATATCATCATGTGATTTTTCCAACAATCTAACTCTGGCTCAATGGGTGACCCAACCGGTCACGTTTTTTTCTAGTATATATATAATCAGAGATTAAATATTATGGATTCAATATAAAATATATATATATATATATATAATATAAATAATATAAAATTATGATAATATAGAAATATAAAATACGCCTAAAACAATTACGGGATATTAAATCCATAATATTTAATCTCTGATTGAAATTCTCCTCTGCTATTTTAACATTGAGCACCTTCATATTCTAATACTTTTCACATTCATTCTCCATTATATTATATAATAAATCACCAGGTCAGTTGGTGTTATGATGATTCTAAGATGGGCCTTTTTAACAATAATTTCAATAAAACTTAGTCGTCTAATGAAACTCATATGTATATACATATACATATGGGTAGAAAAGGATCTATAAGATATAACATTATCGTTTAAATTTTAAGCCGTTCTATTGACTAAATATAAGCACACACACACACACTTTCTATAGCATTACTCCTTTCAAGAAAACTATTAAATGGCTAGGAAAATTTTATAGCTGGTGGAGAGACCCATATTCATCCCTTTACCAATGTCATTAGTGCGAAGTGATACGCAAACAACCTCGTCCAGTATTTTCTCAAATATAGAGAAGAATTGAACAATGTTGAGCATCAAATATTGATTTGTTCTCGATAGGTTTAACTGCATGGGAATAACTTTTATTGCTTTTGGTAAAATAAGTGTGGTAAATTTGGTTGTCTAAGTGTTTTATCATTCACTATTTCTGTCCGCCCCGACGACTAACAAAATAACAAGAACTTTGGTTAGCCCTGTCGGATTGGGATTTATAATAAACCTACTGTACCTCTGCAGAGGGGTAATATTGATCCAATGGGTCTACTTGCTGGCCATGGCTGGTGACCCATGATGCTTAAAGATGGAACCCTGGTGGTTGAGCAGTCCATTACTAACAACATTCCACTTTGGTTCTTATTTAGGCTAGACGGGTGGTCGAAAAGGCCTCCTCTAATCAATCGGCTGGTCAAGTCAAACCCAAGCTCCTGTATGGTTGTCTGAAGCCTATTGTCCCCTCCGATCAATCGACTGGTCCCGTCAAACCCTAGCACCTATATGATTGTTTAAAGCATATGGCCCTTATGGCAAGACCCAACCCTTTTTATCATATATGTGCCAGAAGGCGGTAGCTGAGGGTCTTATTATCCTGAGCCACCAGCCCATTCCCCACTCGAGGCTCGCCAAATCGGAAGTCGTAGTTCTGGAGGCGATCTTGTCCTCTGTAATGTTGCAGATATAACTACAAAACATACTACTGTGTTTTTATGACTATTTGATTTGGTGATCCTCATGTGTAGCGTGGGCTGCATTCTGTGGCTGCTGACTCTGGTACCGAGACTCGGCTCTGCATTCTGTGGCTGCTGGCTCTGCTACCGAGACTCTGTGGCTGCTAGTTCGATATCCATCTGAGGAAGAACTGTGTACTCTGCTGATGAGAACTGAAAATTTTAAAAAGCTGTCCATTGTTTCCGCAGGTCACATGCGTTGTTTGTCGAATTTCCTGGTCTGGGTTATTTATTTATTTATTGCATAAAATACGTATTTTTCATTTGAACAAGCAAACATATGTGCACTCCTGGCGAACGTATATAATTTTTAGTATAATAAAGCATATTAGATTAGAAAGACAAACGTATATAAAAACAATACACTTATTTTAATTTTATTTCAATTGATATCTATATAAATTATACACAGAATTGCTTTTAATACGTTTGAGAATAAGTAAATAATATTAGAAATCAATAACCTCATGTAATTATTTATTTAACCCGGTTTTGCTAAAACCAGTATACAAATTATCCACACTATATATTATGTAAGCCTTTATTTCTTAGTGATATATAACACACGTTGAAGTATTTTTAACGCATTTTGTAACATGAACTGTTTTGAGACAAATCAAAAACACTTAAAATTTAATGCGGACATCGCTAATGAATACGATGCTAATTAGGATTAAATAAGGATTACTTAATAATCATTGAGAATATAACATAAATAAGTCAAGGAATAGTGACATCAGTGGTGAGGTAGCTTCGATTACAGACAGACAGACACTAAATCTTCATTATAATGTATGACACCGAAATGATTTATCGATTTAGATATTTTTGTTTCTTTTTCCAAGTTGTTACTCCAAACCGAACAGTAATTCTATTTAATTATTTTACATTCGCAGAATTGATACCTACTTATAAAGATAATTATTAATAAAAGTAATTGGTAATTTGCTTGAAGCATTGTTGAGTATGTTATAAAATAATAAAATTCGAAGGCAATACAATGCGTAAAAAATAAAGACAAAAAGATGTTTTATATGTCTAATCGATTTCAAAGCAAAGCTTTATCATCAGAGTTTAATTTCAGAAAATTTTCTGAAATTAAACTCTGATGATAAAGCTTTGCTTTGAAATCGATTAGACATATAAAACATCTTTTTGTCTTTATTTTTTACGCATTGTATTGCCTTCGAATTTTATTATTTTATAATTATTAATGTTTAATCAATTGTAAATAATTATTTTATTAATATGTTTTGACAAAAAATGTAATTTTATATGATTAGTTACATATTTGATACTAGCCGGACCTGTGGATATATTACAGTATGATAATTTAATTATTACAACGTTTGATATGTTTATTTAAGAGCTATTGCTAAATAGATCGGTATGTAAAATGTATATTAGTCTTGGTTTAACTGTCACACGCACTTTTTTCTTTCTTTTCTTCTTTTCAGTTTTTCATTATGTTCGATTGAAACAGATTAGCGTTATCGCCCCTCTCTCTATCTTTCCTCTTCTCTCTTTCCTTCTTTCTGTCTATCTTATATTATTTCCTCGGTAGCATGTCCTTTTCCTCTTTTCTGTCTTTCTAATAAGTACGGAATTGGCAGTTATTTAGCTTAGGTGACGACACTCATAATAAATAAGAAAACTGCGGATAAGCAACACCAGACAATCAGGATTTAGATTGTTGCCTTTCATATTGGACGATTTGGACGGTCTTAATTTTACCTGGAGTGTGCTATAAGACTATAACGGTCGGAAGATTAAAGAACAAGCCAATTGATATATAGATATATTACAGTAATATAGCTTATATATTAGCTTCATAGCTTCCCACGTATTATTGGTTATTGTTCCCTTCTTGACGTAATCATTATTTTCCCTATCAAGAACAAGTTTCCAATAAGTTTGATTGTTTGTTTGTTTTGTTTTACGACATATCAAGCAATGTGGGTCATATAATGCCGGCAACGTTTTGAAAGATTCGTAACGAATGTTTGGAAGAAAATTTTGAACTCATTTTTTTTAAAATTTTCTATTTAACCCATAGATGGGAACCTAACAGGTACTACCACTCCGGGTCAGAGTGTGCATTGGTGCAATGGTGATGAAGGGGTGCTCCACCTTCCCCAGACCTCCAGAACCTGAACCTCACCATCAGATAGAGTTTAACGTCATTCACAGGACATGAAGATCCTCAGCCACCACCTTCTATCACATATGATAAAAAAGGGTTGTGGGTTGCCATAAGGGCAATAGGGTCGAGACAATCATATAGGTGCTAGGGTTTGACATGGCCAGTCAATTGATCAGAGGAGGCCTCTCCGACCGCCTGTCTAGCCTAAGTAAAGACGAAAGTGGAATGTTGCAGTCACCAGGATTCCGTCCTTAAGCATAACTGGTCACCACCCACGGCCAGCAGGTGGCCCCATTGGGGGCTTATACACAGAGGTGCAGTCGGTGTCTTCTAAAGACCCAGCTGACAGGGCTATGGTGTCATTTGTAAATGAGACAGGGCTATACTAATAAGTAAGTCGTCGGGGTGGCCTAAAGTCGGTATAAGCCAATCAACGAGGGAGTCTATCCCCTTTTCTCCAGCACTAGACCAAGGAGATTATTTTAGCGTCTGAGATGGAGCGCCACACCTACCATCAGCACCTTACTTTACCGCACAAATCCCTGTGCTACTCATACACTGAGTTGGCGAGGGCCGGTATCGAACTAGGAACCTTGTGGTTTCTAACCGAACGCTCTACCAACTGAGCTAAGACAAATTTGTTAGCATTATGGACAATTTAGACAGTCTAATTTTTACACGGAGTGTGTTGCAAGATGATAACGGTCGGAGTATTAAGGAACAATCGTATTGATATATAGACTGATATATTACAGCAACATAACGTACATAGTTACTTAGCTTTATAACTAATGTATTATTTATTTTCCCCTTCTTGACGTAATCATTATATTCCTTATCGGAAACAAGTTTTCAATTAGTAGCCAAAGACAAATTTGTTAGCATTATAATAACGTTAGATGGATCCACAAAAACCCGGCCCCGACCCATTATTAATTATAAAACTAACCCCTAACCCCTAACCCCTAACAAACAACCAGATTTTGACGGTGTAAATGAGAAAAGTGTCCTTGTGAGTCGAGATCGCGGAAGGGGTGCCTAAAGGTTATATGATCCCAAAGTTGCTTGAAGATATCACACAAAAAAGCCAAATGAAATAAATCACTCAGTCGAGAATGACGACATTAGCAGATTGGGTGGCGAGGGACATCGACTCTTCCTGACGCTTAACTCTACAATGTCTAATTGCAATTCGCACACCTCAATCGCATTCCCTTTTTGTTTGTATTCCTTCGTATATCTACATCTTATTATAATGGAGATTCGCTATCTCTCTATCTATAACCGAAACTACGTCACACCTTATGTCACAATACGCCCAGTATATCGATGAGTATTTAATTTATTGTCAAAATTATTAATACATAGAAGAAATGTGACTCTATGAAAATCCGATTTAGATTCGCCTCAAAACAGCCCATGTTATTAAATGTGTCTTATGTATTACTAAGAAATGAAGGTTTACTTTAGGTATGGTGTGGTTAATTTGCATACTGTTTTTAACAAAAGCGGGTTTAATAAATACTTACTTCAATAAGTGTTCAATAAGTAGCCAAGACAAATTTGAATGCATTATGAAAACGCTGGATGGATCCACAGAAAACGATGTTAATTCACGCATGGGAAATACATGGTCCGCTATAAATAAATCCGAACTCACAGAGAAGTTAAAAAGACAATTCTTCCAAGCCG
>CM042145.1:64659847-64714847 GCA_023376005.1 Doryteuthis pealeii | reverse complement strand
ATAACTATATTATGAAAAAGAATAGACTCTTCTAATTAAAAAAATAAAACAATACATAAAAGAACAATAAGAAGGAAAAAAACGAACTAACACCAAATCATATACCCTCCTGATGATGACTGAAGAAACAGTCGAAGGAGTTCGGGCTGACAGTATGGGAAGAATCCAATTTCAACTGGATCCTAACATTAGAAAGATAGCTAGAAGACTGCAAAAGATACAAATGAAGATCATGAAATGTTCCGTATTGTATAATAACACCTGCCTACTATATATATATATATATTATATATATATATATATATATATATATATAAATAGATGTTTGGTACATGCAAATTTGTAAACTACTAAAAGTAGAGGAATCATATGTAAAATGGGGAGGTAATATTTTATTATGAATTAAAATAATAAAATAAAAGGGGATACGAAGGCCTTTTCGACCGGTACTTTTTCAAGTATTTACACCGGTTGACAATTAAAAGTCAGAAATGTAAAGAATTTGTTAAGAACAAATGGGTAAACCAGAGAGTGGGGGGGGGGGACAAAAAATTGGGGAAAGAAGGGTATGTATATGTGCCCTAGGTTAAACCAGGGTTATGTTATGTTATGCCTCCCAACAGATAAATGGAGTGTCTCGGTGTTTGTCTGCACAGAGTAGGTCTAAGAAAAGAAATACTAACAGCCTCAAGGACTGCTAGATGTTGCTTAGACCTAGCTCTGTGCAGAATAGAGAAGCAGTCATCTGTATAATCGGACAAACAAGCATTTATAGAAAGGTGCTCAGCGATTGCTGAGTCGAATGCTTGGGATAACCCGGATGTATTATATATATATATATATATATATATATATATATATATATATATATATATATAAAAGTAATTGGTAATTTGCTTGAAGCATTGTTAAGTATGTTATAAAATATTAAAATTCGAAGGCAATACAATGCGTATAAAAAAAAAATAAAGACAAAAGATGTTTTTTATGTCTAATCGATTTCAAAGCTAGAGCTTCATCGTCAGAGTTTATTTTCAGAAATGACGTGATTATGTTTTTATCTGTGTGGTTATAATTTCTCTTCTATATATATATATATATATATATATATATATATATATATATTTGGAGGATATGTGCTTAATTGAAGTCGTACCTAATTTTGAAATTTAGGCGGGCATATATGTTCAAATGTAAGGCTAAACGAATCGAGAAAATGTCGGCTTAAAGCCATATAGAAATAAACACATTTGTTTGTTTACTTAACCTCATATATATATATATATATATATATATATATATATATATATATATATATATATGAGGGAGAATGTCCGAAACATTAAAATTATTCACATCAAGCCTCATCTAAAAAAATACGGAAAATCGTTTTGTTGCCATCACAAATTACATCATGTATAATTTTAGAATTTATATGAGTCCACTCCATCCTCATTATATATACTAGCAAATTTATGCATCCTCCGTGTGCAAGTATTTAAGTTTTAATGTAATGAAATATCGTATTAAATTAGAGAGGCTAATGAAACTAAATAAGAATGCAGATAAAAGATTTGAAACAGGGTGGTATAATCGAAAAATAGAACAACTGAAATTTACTCTTCCATCACTCACGTCTTTCATTGTTATTTTTTCTAATTTAAGTATTTAGTTAAAATACGAAGTAAAGAATAAAATGACACTCATCTTTTCTTGTTAATGGATTTCATTTAAGATTGATTCAAGAGATTTTTGCTTATATTCATTAAAATAAAACCAAACAGTTAGAAACCAATAATACTAAGCATATATTTATTAAAATTACATTTCTAATATCAATATGCAAATTAGCCTTTCCGTTCACACTGTAAACCGCTATTTTGTTGTATATATAAATACAATTGCATGTTATTATTATGTAGATATGGTTAACAGTATAAATAATGTAAAACAATTTTATCAATAATTGAGGTTAAAATAAGGATAAATTCATGGTGAATGTGACGTCAATTACTAAGGGAATATGTGACTTGAGTAGTGATTTAGTTTCGGTTACAGACAGAAAAACACACAATCTCCATTATAATAAGATATATATATATAAAATGGTTTTATAATGCACACGCGCATAATAATATACGCACACGTACAAACAAAAAAGCGCTTTCACGTAAACAAGCAACACGAGAATACAGTTATAACAAAACACCATCTCTAACATTTTCACAAAAAAATTCATTTAACTAAAATACCATAAGAAGATGACAACCACTTAAGTTCCAGTGTTCTTTATTTTATTTCGAAATATCAAGAATAAATCACAGGTTATCAAACAACACCATTGTTACCTTATTATTTTTTTCTTTACACGTGCATTGCGATAGCCTTCAAAATCAACCTCCAAACCAATATGTGTATATATATATATATATATATTTATTTATTTAATTTGCTGAGTTTTTATAGATCAATGTTCATTATAAACAGCTACCCAGCTTTCATGCGAAGGGGCAATCATCAGGCCGTTGAGTTAGATCCCATGGTGTTTTCAAAAGTAAATTTTTTCTATTTTTAACGAATAAAGGGAGGTAACTTCGTTGGCATTGTTACAAAAAATGCAACTTTTGAAAAAATTTAAATTTTTAATAAATCCGAACTACAATAGCGTCCGCAGAAGTAACCGACGTTATTTACGGTCCAGAATGTGACATTAAGTAAAGATCTTCAACAAACACTATCGTTAAAAATAGAAAAAATTTACTTTTGAAAACACCATGGGATCTAACTCAACGGCCTGATGATTGCCCCTTGGCATGAAACCTGGGTAGCTGTTTATAATGAACATTGATCTATAAAAACTCAGCAAATTAAATAAATATTAGCTCTCACAATTTGTGATTGAGCACTGTATTTTCTTTGTTTCATCACAAAAAAATTGTTTATATATATATATATATATATATATATATATATATATATATATATATATATATATATAGGCTATGCAATGCAGTATATAGACAAAATAGAATAGATAAATGGACAAAAGGATGCATCCTACCGTTCCCCAAAAAGGGAGACCTAGGAATAGCTAAAAACTACAGAGGCATAACACTTACGGCTATCGCAGCCAAGATCTATAATGCCCTTCTTCTTAATCGCACCCGACCCGAAATAGAGAAAATTCTTAGGAAAAACAAAACGGATTCCGTAGAAACCGTTCCACAACCTCTCAGATCCTGACTATACGACGAATCATAGAAGGGATTCGAGCAAAGAATCTAGAGGCAACGCTACTATTCGTAGATTTTTCCAAGGCATTTGATTCCATACACAGAGGAAAAATGGAACAAATACTACTTGCATACGGGCTACCAGAAGAAACTGTTGCTGCTATAATGATGCTCTACAAAGATACACAAGCAATGGTACGCTCACCCGATGGCGACACAGATTTCTTCGACATCGGAACTGGAGTCCTACAAGGAGATACACTAGCACCATATATATTTATCATATGCTTAGACTATGTACTCCGAACATCATTAGATACCATAAAAGAAGAAGGCTTCACACTAAAAAAGGCAAGAAGCAGGCGATATCCCGCACAGAAAATCACAGATGCGGACTACGCTGATGACCTTGTACTCCTTGCAGATACACCACCACAGGCCGAGTCACTACTGCATAGCCTAGAGAAGGCTGCAAATAATATTGGCCTTCATGTAAACTCCGATAAAACAGTACATATGTTTCAAAAGGAAAGGAGACATAACCACACTCAACGGTAAGCCCCTTAAGCCAGTAGAACAATTCACATACCTAGGTGTAATATCCTATCCACAGAAAGCGATGTAAATACACGAATAGGAAAAGCGTGGTCGGCCACAAACAAATTATCAGTAATATGGAAATCCGATCTCACTGAAAAGCTAAAGCGACAATTCTTCCAGGCGGTGGTTGTATCAGTGTTGCTGTACGGATGCACCACATGGACCCTAACGAGGCGCCTTGAGAATAAGCTGGATGGGAGCTGCACAAGAATGCTGCGTGCAGTCCTGAACAAATCGTGGAAGCAGCACCCACGACGAAACAGCTATATGGCCACCTGCCCCCATCTCACAAACCATTCGAGTGAGACGGACAAGACATGCCGGGCACTGCTGGAGAAGCAAGGATGAGCTCATAAGTGACGTTCTCCTGTGGAAGCCAACACACGGACATGCTAGTGTGGCCGCCCAGCAAGGACCTACATTGACCAACTATGCGAGGATGCAGGTTGCTGCACAGAGGACCTCCCTGGGAAAATGAATGATAGGAAAGGTTGGCGAGAGATTGTCATGGATATCCGTGCTAATAGCGCGACATGATGATGATGATGATATATATATATATATATATAAACATGTTATCAATGCTATAAAGTACTTTTTGTCATAGATGTTATAATGGAGGAATCAATTATTTGGATTTCTTAGATTATGCACTGGAATACTTTTAGTAGAACAACAATCACCGAATGATAACCTGTGTGAATCTAATTATATACACATAAATCATCGACAGTTTTTTATCGATAAGTTCTCCATGAAATATCAGTTGATCAAAACGTGCAAAATAATTTTTATATATCCTGCTAGCCAGCTAACTAGCTAGCTAGATAGATTGATTGATAGATAGATAACCTGAAATTCAAAAATATTTTATTTATTATCTTATTAATGCAGATCATTTAAACGTGGAAAATACTTGTATATATTCTGATAGCTAGTTAGCTAGATAGATAGCTAGCTAGATAGATAGAATGATTGATAGATTAACTGAAATTCTAAAATGTTTTATTTATTATTTATTATTATTGCAATTCAGTTAAGAAAGAAAATAGTAAATTCTTAAGCCTAATAAGTCATATATATATATATATATATATATAATATATATATATATATATATATATACGCGTACGCGCGTGTGTTTCTGCGTCTTCATGTGTCTTCATCTGTCTAAGCATACAAACTCGCCCAACAGGATGGGGTCCAGTGGCTTCGGTCCTGGATCTTTACAAGTTAATAGCGTCGATCCCAGGGGTCTATCCCCCCAGGCAATACCTGCCCCTATGATTTAAAGGGGCAGGGCTGGGTTTATTTCCCAGTGCCTGAGGAGCCTCCCTTGAGGGGTAATGCCGACGGGATCGACGCAGTTTTTCACCTGCTACCCATGAGCTTCGGTTTGTGGGTAGTTCCACGTTAATAGGGCCTTGTGCCTAACCCGTACAAGTGGGGTACGAGGTAAATACAATCTGTCTAAGCATACATGTACGTACATGTTACTGGCTATTTGTTTGTTTGCGTTTATGTCTCTGTATGTATGTGTGTGTATGCGTGTACATGTGTGTATGTAGGTGTTTGATTGCGTGTATGCGTGTACGTGTGTGTGTGTGTGTGTGTGTGTGTGTTTATGTAGATGTTAATACATTTGTAACATATTAAACATGCTTATTGGAACAAATTAGATGAAAACCAAAATAAACATAACATAGCAACATTTTATGACATTGTCACCACCGGCTGCTGTGTCGGTGATGTTGATTAAAACAAAAATATAGAGGTCCTACTATTGTTTATTTAGAAAATAGTTGTTGGTTGGTTGGTTGGATTTTTCTGGCATTTGGGTTATTCTATGCCGAAGACATTGTTTTATTCATTTTCGATGGGTATATCAATTTAACTCAATTTAAAATTAAGTATTTAAACCTTTTTTAAAACAATGAGTTTTAAAAAATGTTTAAATACTTAATTTTAAATTGAGTTTAACCTATAGATGGGACCCTAACAGGTACTACCACCCCGGGCCAAAGTGGACCTGGGAGCAACGGTGAGGAAGGGGTGCTCGACATTCCCCAGACCTCCAGAACTGGAACCTCACCATCAGATACAGTTTAACGTCATTCCCAATACATCAAGACACTCAGCTACCGCCTTCTAGTACATATATGATAAAAGGGTTAAGGCTGCCATAAGGGCAATATGGTTGGGACAATCATATAGGTGCTAGGGTTTGACATGACCAGCCGATTGATTGGAGGGGGCCTCTCTGCTCGGCCATCTAGCCTAAGTGGAGTGCTGCTCGTCGTGGACTGCTCAACAACAATGATTCCGTCCTTAAGAGAAATATGCGGAAATGGTTGACGGATAGAATGTGCGTTAGAGTTTCGTGGGCACGAACTGTTCTGGGGTTTTGGGTTCACGCTGCGACTTCTCTCAACCACTCATCCCCCACAAATATAAAAAGAGGGCAAATTGAAATGTTACATACTCATACACATATACCTATGTTGAGTATATGCACAAGTGTTCTTTTACTGGAGAGGGGGGGAGAGATAGACACAGGTAGATAGTGAGATTCATATGCATTTTGCATTACTTACTTCTTTGGCCATTTGGTGATCTCTAGTCGTTTCTATTCTTTCTCGCCATGTTGAATTCTATTTCTAGATTCTTGTTGGCTGTTCGTCTTTGATGTATTCCGTCTTCTTGGTCAGTCTTTTTGCCAAGACATTCACGCGTGAGCATTTGATCCCAGCTAAAGCAGTCATGCTAGAACTAAGGGTCCCACGTGACTTCACGTATTTCGCGGACTTTCTGTAATACTCCATGGAAAGTCCCACCCGTGATATGAAAAGGGTCCATCCCATCAGAAATACAGGGTGTTGATAATAATGTATGCATAGATTATGTAACATAAACACCTAGATTCTTTTATTTGGGTGCTCAGAACACTGAACAATTCTTCCGTCTTGTGTGAGATATGTGATAAAAGGTGGATGGACTAGTAACTCACCGGAGAGTGGCTGGTTCGGTCGAGGAAGTCTCAGACAGCATGTGAATACTATGAAGGGCGAGGCTGGGAAGGGACAAAATTTATAATCCCCTAACGGAAGTTGTGTTGCATAGCCTTCTTTACCGGCACTAAATATCTATATGTTATATACTTCTCTTACTTCTTACTCTGTCGTCTACTCCTCCGGCCGGCTTTGGTTCTTCTATCATCTATCTTGGTCTGGTATATCTTCTAAGGTCTGGTCATCTTGAGGATTCCGGGTCTGGTTTCTGTTGCTAGGGATTTCTTGTTATCAGAAGCCCTGTGTCATTGTTAGCTTTTAGTAATAAACACAAGACTTCGATTTACGATGATGTTACTTTATTCGTAGACCCCCAGACCAGACAACTGCGCAGTGAGACTCACATCTTGCTAGCTTGGCTGCTAAGTTCTAACTCTAACTGACTGAGTTGCTTACCCCTTAAACCGGAAGGGGGCTTCTATCGGGGTTCCGTTTCTCACGGTCTATCCCGCAAGGCAAGGTCAGAGTGAGGTCAAGCACTGTCACTCACTCTCAAGGCCATCAGCTGCACTAATATGATTTCTACACTATTGTCATAATCATTAGGTATCTAATGATTATGTAACAGTTGGAGGTTGCCCTCTCCTATCAGCTTTATTCTAATTTCTTCTTCAGAAACGACTGTTACCAGTAGTTATCTGACCCAAGAAAGAAGTTGGTCGCTGAAGAAGTATATATATAGCAACTCCGACACGTCGACCAGCTCTACCTTGGTCACCAGTGTCGATATAAACTTTTTTCAACAGATACGCTGGCTTAATAACAAAAAAAAATACTTCAAAAACAAAGAAAAAATTTAAAGGTTTTTGTGACATTTTGAAATTGAAGCAAATCACGGAATGAATATATAATCAATTCAGTCGGTAGAGCGTTCGATTAGGTTCTGGGTTCGATACCGGTCATCGCCAACTCAGCGTATGAGTAGCACAGGGACCCGTGTGAGGAGCTGATGGTAGGTGTGGCGCTCCACCTCAGATGCTAAAAATAATCTCCTTGGTTAGTGCTAGTGAAAAAGGGATAGACTCCCTCGCTGTCTGGCTGATACCGACATTAAGCCGTCCCGTCGACCGACTACTTCTTTAATTTAAAAAGTTTTGTTCTATTTATATCAACCGCTGTTATATTAAATCTTATTATAATGGAGATTGTGTGTTTTTCTGTCTGTAACTGAAACTATATTACTAATCAAGTCATAATTCCCTTAGTTATATACGTCACATTCTCCATGATTTCATTTTTATTTAAATCTCAATTATTAATAAAAATTGTTAAACATTATCAATACTCTTGGCCTTATCTTTATACTAATAACATGCAATTGTATTTATATACACAACAAAATAGCGGTTTGCAGAGTTAATATGAAGGCTATTTTGCATATTGATCTTAAAAATTTGATTTTAATAAATATGTGATAAATATTATTGATTTCTTATTGTTTGGGTTTATCTTAATGAATATGAGCAAAAATCTCGGGGATAAATCTTAAAAGAAATCCATTATTCGTTTTATACCCTACTCTTTTAAGATCTTTTTTATCTGCATTCTTATTTAGTTTCATTAGCCTTTCGAATTTAATCTAATATTTTATTATATTAAAACTTAAATACTTGCACTCTTTTAAAATCTTTTTATCTGCCTTCTTATTTAGTTTCATTAGCCTTTCGAATTTAATCTAATATTGTATTACATTAAAACTTAAATACTTGTTAGTATTTTTAATGTACTGATTTCAAAGGTCATGGGAATTCCGAAAGGTAAGCCGTTACGTTTTCCTTTAGGTCAGTCATGGAGCATTTCTTCACAGCTATCACATACATTATGAGGGGGGGGCATTCCTCGTCTTGGTCACCCAGTCTAAGCCCGAAGTACGTTCTATAGGCTCAATTCACAAACAATGTTATATTGCACCTCTGATGAATAAGCGTGTAGTATCCTCAAATATAGCAGAAAGCACTTGGGTAGATTACACATTGATGTCTTATTGTAGCCATAATCAAATTTGACAGACAAAAACAAACAAAATTAGATATCCCCTCTTGATACGAGAAATGCGTAATTTGTTTAGCCGCGAAAGGATGTAAAATGTAATACCTCATATTGTATGAAAACTTAAGCATACAGAACAATATTGTTTCCATACTTGAAATCAACAGATCAAAAATAGTAAAATATAGGTACTGGCAAAATGAGCCTAAAATGCGTTTATGACAAAATGACTTTAGCCCCCCCCCCCACCACCAGAAGATGATTTACCAAAAATCAGGGAATTTATCGGATTTTAATGGAATTTTCAGTGTTTATTTATCAATGAATGATCTTTATAATTCATTATTCATTTTATTTCAAAACTTTCTCATTTTTTTCAGGTCACTTAATTTTGTTGGGGGCGTAACATTTTTTCGAGTTGGTCTTATACTGTACTAATTACAGTATAAATAAAGAGATAAAAGACCGAAGTCATGAATAGAAACAAAAACAAAAAATTACGGTAGGTTTTCTATGAGAAAATAAGTACCGAAAATTGAAAAATAAAATGTAAAAAAATAATAAATTATTAATTTTTTGGATATTTATTTTTTACTCATTTCGATAATCATTTAATTGGCTATTATCTCATAAAAGAAAAAAGTATACATTGATATTTTTTCTGCTTAAAAAGGTGGGTGGGTACATTTTCAATTGAGTTTTTCTTCAAAACTTATTACTTTCGTCTAAAAAAATAAGGTTTGCATTAAGTAGATATTTATTTCTAGAATCTAAAACTATAACATTTTAAACTTAACCATGCTTTTAACATTTTAAATGAATTTTATATATTCATTTTTCATAGCAAAAATACTAAATTAAAGTTTTGAAATAAAATAACTGATGCATTATACAATTCATTAATTGATAAATTAATACTGAAAATTTCATTAAAATCGGATAACTACCTGATTTATGGTAAATTTTTGCAATCGTGAATGTTACATTGAAATTGTAAACAAGCGCGTAAACCCATTGAAAAATAGACAGAGTATCGGATCGCGTCGAAATTGACCAAAACAAATCGTTTAAAATGTATTAAAAATAAACTGCATATGTAATGATATTTTTCTTTTTTTTAATGATGGTCATTATGTTACTACTTATCGATTTAGACAAAGTTTGACCTTAAATAATAGATTTAATTATTTTTTAATTCGCTTTTAAAACTATAGCAGATGATTTTATTGCCAGTACCTAGTAAAATACAGTGAAAAAAAAATCTCATGCAACTGAGACTTTCAAAAAATGTGTTGTCCTGTGTTATCAGTTTAATTTGTCATTTAATATGACAGCTTCAAAACAAGGAATTATTTTTCAATGAGTGTGGGTAATCTTCTCAAGGTAACAGCATGTTCTCTCTGGCTTCTCATTCAGTATCTATATTGCCTTGCCCATCAACATACATTTGATATCACCTTCAAACATAGATCCATGATCAACTCCCACATCCACCCACGAACCTCTGCTGACACCTCTTGATTTACTAAATTAAACAACCACCCACCATATTACACCCACTAAAAAAAAGAAAGAAAGAAAAAGTAAGCCTGTTCCGAGAAAAGAACAGAAAATACGCTTAATATATTAAAAGATAAAAACGTGTCTAAACGAGCACAACAATCATTAAACAAACCAAACAAAACAAACAAAAAACTATAAAGAAGTGTAAAACAAAGAAACAAGTAGGTTGTCACGTGATTAATAGGCAAGCTTAGTCAATCCTGATTGGGGAAATTTGACGAGTTAAAGTTAGTAAATCACTGGCAAAAGATTTGGCGCTAATACAGCTTAGTAACTCTGAATGGCTAATCGAGCGGTGTCGGCGCACATTACCGATTGACTTGATTCTCGGTTCAAAAATGACACTAACAATAAAAACAGGTTGGCGGAAATCCTCCAATTAAAATATCACAATCTCAGTGTGGCCGTGTCGGAAAAGACAAAATTCAACTTCAATATTAGTTTATTCCTCATCCTTCCCTTAAAACGAAGCTGAAATCAAACCACTACAGTCAACGCACATAAGAGAAGAAAGAAATAAAGAAAGAAGCTTAGAAGTATCTAGAAGCCTTTTAGCTAATCATAATTTGACAACACTGAATTATTTGCTGATTCTGTTAGTCATGGACAACTCAAGTTTAGTGAGGGTGGGTCGGGTGTTGGTGGTAGATGCTGTTGGTGGTAGATGGAGTGAAATGATTGAAATGACGATTAACTAACGATTATGGTTAAGAGTTTCTGCTTATTATTATTGTAAGGTCATGAATGAAGATGTAAGGTGAAGGGGGGGGGCTGAGAGGATGCGGATGATGTATAAGTTGGATGCAGAGAGTAGAAATCGGTCAGCAAAGAGCGGTGGAGGACGTTCACGCGGTGAAGAGGGTGGACACGAAATACGTTTAGTACGTTCTAACATCAAAATCTAAATATGGCTCATAAATATAGGTTTGCGCATCTCTCTCTCTCTCTCTCTCTCTCTCTCTCTCTCTCTCTCTCTCTATCTATCTATCTATCTATCTTTCCCTCTCTCTCTGCCAGTTCATATCCATCTATCTATCGTGTGTCCGTGATCGAGATCAGGAAAAAGGTCATCGTTCTGTAGATTCTACGAACTGCTAAAAAAACAAAGCAATAAATTCTTGTAAATGTAAAATGCAACATTCTTGATATATTCATTCTTTTTGCAATTCTAAGGAATAAACATGCACCATTCCAAATACTTGATAGTTCTTGTGAAACTTTTGTGAAGGCTATATATATATATATATATATATATATATATATATATATATATATATATATATAAGAGAGTTTTATAATTTGCTTGAAGCATTGTGTATATATTGGTTTGGAAGTTGATTTTGAAGGCTATCACAATGCAGGTGTAAAGAAAAAAAAAATAATAAGGTAACAATGGTGTTGTGTGTTAACCTGTAATTTATTCTTGAATTTTCGAGATAAAATATCTTTTTCAGAAGCTCACTGGAACTGAAGTTGTCTTGTTATGGCATTTCTAGTTAAATGATTTTTTTTCTTTTTTCTTTTTTATAAATAAAAATGCCATAACTAGACTACTTCAGTTCCAGTGTTCTTCTGAAAAATAGATTTTATCTCGAAATATCAAGAATAAATTACAGGTTAACAAACAACACCATTGTTACCTTATTATTTTTTCTTTACACCTGCATTGTGATAGCCTTCAAAATCAATCTCCAAACCAATATATATATATATATATATATATATATATATATATATATATATATATAGTGTGTGTGTGTTTGTCTGTGTGTGTGCTACGTTTATAAGTAAATACTACACAATTTCATTGATAGTGCATATCTATCTAAATAAGGCTATTAATGGAAGCGTATGATCTAATGGTTAGAGTCATAGGAAATGGATGCGTCGACCCAAGTTCAATTCCTGGATGAAACTGTTTGAATTTCACATAGCGCTAATACCCTTGGGAAAGGTATGAATCCAATTCTCCCTGCAGCTATGGGTAAATATCAGGGCAGACTAGGCTCTTTAACTCTTGGCTGCGTAACCGGTCTAGCAGAAGGAAAACTCTGAATTCAAACCTTCTTAAACTTCGCTTATGAAATTGACCTTGTGTCACATCCTACTCGTGTGTAGGGGTTGGTAAATATGTATATATCGAAGTAAGGGTAGTGTGGACTTGAACTCAACGGTGCCTGATAACTGACAGTTTCTCGTGTATGCAATTTTCAAATTAAGTATGCATATATATATATATATATATATTATATATATTATATATATATATATATTTACACACACATACACACACACACATATATATATGTGTGTGTGTGTGTGTGTGTGTGTGTGTGTGTGTAAATATACATATATAGTTTTGGCACAAAAGTCTTACGCCCTGTCGGCTGGGGCGTTAGAATGCACCGACTGCACCTCTGCAGAGGGGTAAGACTCCCCCAATGGGGCCACCTGTTGGCCGTGGATGGCGACCTGTGATGCTTAAGGGTAGAACTAAGGTGGATGAGCAGTTCATGACTTGCAATACTCCAATTTGGCCCTATCTTGGGCTAGACGGGCGGTCGGAGAGGCCCCCTCCGATCAATAGGCTGGTCACGTCAAGCCCTAGAACCGATGATTTTCCCAACCCTGTTGCCCTTATGGAAAGCCCCAACCCCTCTTTATCATATGAGTGCTAGAAGGCGGTGGCTGCGGGTCTACATGTCCTGGGAATGATGTTAAACTCTATCTGATGGTGAGGTTCCAGTTCTGGAGGTTTGGGGAATGAGGAGCACCCCTTCATCACCATTGCTCCCTGTTCCACTCTGACCCGGAGTGGTAGTACTTGTTAGGGTCCCATCTATGGGTTAAATAGAAAAATGTATTTATAAAAAAATTGTATTATCCATTAAGAATTGATTTATTTCAAAACTTTATCGGCATTAAATGATCCACTGAGGTTGATATGCCGTAAAACAAAACAAACCAAAACCAAAACCAAAAACAAAAGTCTTGTCTGATACAAAATGGGATATAATAACTTCCAGAACGTTGGCAGAGATGTGTGGACCAAAAAGGAGATTTTGTATCGGACAAGACTTTCGTTCCCATCCTATATATGGTGTGTATGTATGGTATATTAATAAGTAAATAGTGTTCAATATCAGCGATAGAGCATTTATATCTAAATTAAAGTATCATGGACATGGAGTCAACATTTGATGATCTGTCGATCGCATAGGCAAGAAATTCTCAGTAACCAGGTTTGACTCCATACCCATGCTACGTCAACTTATATATATATATATATATATATATATATATATATATATATATATATCACGTTAGATTCTTTAATGGAGTTTCCTTTTTTTTTCGAAATTTGAGGTTCATGCCTTCATAATGTCAGAAATATGAACTATGTACGTTTATAATTTACGATTAGGATCTGTTTAGATTGATGTGAGGGCCCAGAAGAGTTATCTTCCCTTGCTGCCTGGTTTTCGACAGTAGAGGGCTAGTGTATTTAAGTAGTAGCCCGGAAATTCTTATTCTCCTTTTCTCTCGGACCAGCAACGACTACACATGATTTAGGCGATTGGTGTCTCTGCCCCTTAAGAGGGGAGCTTTGTCCCCCAACCAACTATCAGTAAGTGACATTCCTTCAGAAACTCTCTATCACTTCCTCAGGTCGTAAGTTTCACATTCTTTATATATGTTTAGGAATCTGATCACTATGTATTACTGTACCTTTGTTATGAGTATATGTATTCCTGTCTTGAATGTATTTCTCACGTGCTCACGAATTAAAGTCTGTTTTTCTTATGATCTAATAACTTCTTTGTCGGAGTAATTCATCTACACACATGTACCCACGTTGGAAGGTTACTCTGTGACTTCTGTTTATACACCCAGCCACCTACTAGTCGAAAATCTTGCAGTAAAGGAATATAACCCTTTTGGACCCAAGTACATCCCAGCAAGGGGCAGCCAATTGCTGCATACCAAATATGACATAAACATAATTTGCATCATCTTTTCTTAGCTCTCCGGCAAGGTCTTAGTGCTTTTTAGTTTTCAATTTTCTCTTATCTCACTGATAAGATAAAGGGAAACGTTTTTCAAGCTGCAGCCGTATTAGTGCTAATATATGGATGCACCACATGCATTTTTAAGAAAGCTAGAGGAAAGGCTAGATGCAGACTACGCAAGGATGCTGCGTGCTGTCTTGGAAAAAGTCTTGGAAGCAGCACCTCACAAGAAAGCAGCTGTACAATCACTCTTTATTACACAATCCATCTGAGTAAGACGAACAAGTCATACTGGACACTGCTGGAAAAACAAGTTCGGTCCCCAGTTTGCGGTTGGACGTCAGGAAGTGAAGATGTACTGAAGTGACTCACTCTGCATACGCGCGCCAGTGTAGAAATCATAACGATTAGTGCAGCTGATGGCCTTGAGAGTGAGTGAATGGATCGTGGATTTAAGTCAGGAGTTAGAAGCTAGCAAGATGTAAAAATAAAGTAACATCAACGTAAATCGAAGTCTTGTGTTTATTACCTAAAAACTAACAATGACACAGGGCTTCAGATAAGGAGAAATCCCTAACAGAAAACCAGACCCGAAGTCCCCAAGAAAGTCCAGACCTTAGAAGATTCAAGACCAAGATAGATGATAGAAGTATCAAAGACGATCAAAAGCAAAGAAGATCAGAATACTAAAGACGGACAAGAAATAGAAGTAAAGAAAGAGGTATGCAACATTATAATTATTTAGTGCCAGTGAAGAAGGGTATGCAACACTTGTAATTCTGAGACATTATTTTTGTTTGTGAGTGAGTTTATCAATAAACAAGATTGGACTAGAAAAAGTTATCAAATAGGTTTATAACCTTTTGGGAATATAATAAATAGAATCAAATGTGCAGTTCTTCAAACATTTAATGAATACTCTGTTAGCAAGACTAGCTACTACCACCAACCTCCTCTAGTCTGAATCTTTTATGTCTTTCACTGGATGAGTCCAACTTACTTGTGTTACATAATATTGTAGGTAGCCTACAAATTATATATGTAAGTGTAGCTAGATTTTGAATTGGAGTTTGTTAAAGATTCAAAATCGGAGGGGGTTAAATGGAAAGTTACTGTTAGCCTTTATACTCATTATTGGCAGGTAATAGGATCATTGTTGGAAGATATACCAAAGACGATCAGAATACCAAAGCCGGCCAGAAGAAAAGACGACAAGAAATAGAATTAAAGAAAGAGGTATGCAACATTATAATTATTTAGTGCCAGTGAAGAAGGCGCTATGCAACAGACGGACTCATGTAACATTCTCCTGTGGGCACCTGCATATGGACACATGAGCAAAAGCTTACATCAATCAGCTCTTTGCGCATTCTGTATGCTCCGAGCAGGACCTCCCTGGGACGAGGAATGATGGGGGAGATTGGGGAGAGAGAGAGAGAGAGAGAGAGAGCACTAGATGATGATGATGCAGATGTGGATGATGATGATAGGTTGTGCCGATTTAGTTTACAATATATGTAAATCCCCCCCACACACAATATAAAAAATGTATCAATTAACTAACAGTCTCCGACGACCGTGAGGGTAAGGAGCTTGATCGACGAAAATTCTCCCGGCTAGAAGTAGCTGTTAAAAAGTCGAGCCGTACTGATGAGACGTAAACGTTGAAACACGTGTCTGTTAATGATATATATATATATATATATATATTTGAGAAATCATTTTTGGTTGTTTTAGAAGCATTAAAAAATGAAGATCAGAAAAAAATGATGCATATTGTGTTCTAAATCTTATTTATTTACCAATATTTCGAGGCGCTCCATCTTCATCAAAGGTTTGTGATAGACTGACTGTTATTTCCTTGTCTGTGGTCCTTTTGGTGGCCAGATGGTGTTATAAACTCTCAATTTCTTCGTCAAGAATATAATTACAGAAAAATATTTACGTTTCATGTTTTATGGGCCATCCTTTAGGCTTCAAGCAAGAGCGCTTGTCCAGCAGAAATCCTTGGTAAAGAATCCTTTGGTTGTTCCTTGGTGCTCCTCAGTATTGCAAATCCTTTATCAATGATTACAAATGGACATCTCTCGGTATCAGTGCTTAAGTAGTCAACCAGCCACGAATTCAGGCCGTTGATTGAAAATTTGAAAATATCAAAACGCAGACGTAAAAACACGTTTCTACTAAGTTATTTACCAATTTATGAGGTAAATGATTGAATATTGCTAAGCAACAATCTATTTTGAGATAATCCAAATTCTGTAATTCACTTTCTTATTGTAATAATGTTCGAGTTTCAACAAAGATAAAAATAAAACAAAATTCCTGTAAACTTTCCCCACACTTCATTCATGTTATCCTCATCCTTATTTCTCCCCCTAACCTCCCTACCCCATTTCCGCTACTAACTCCCCCCCTCATCAAAACACACACATGTACGTAATTTTTGCTTTGAATAAAAGTCAGTTGACTGACGAAGTCCTTAAGGAAGGACGAAATATTTCTACTCTCAGACTTGTTTGAATTATTATTTTTTGTTCACTATCCTTTTACCTCACCTCATACTGTCGGATTTTACTCCAATCCTCCCATCTTCATATATATATATATATATATATATATATATATATATGTCTGAAGATAGCATATGTCGAGAAACTGCCAGTAACTAGGCGCTGTTGTCACCATGTCCACGCTACCTTAATTTAGATATAAATGCCATATCAATGATACTATTGAGCACTTATTGAGAAAGCTTATGATTTACTGTCTGGAAAGCATTAGCTGATGGTCTTTCCCTGGAGTCTGAGTGACAGCAAGTCTCCTCATGTCTCCAGGGCTCTTCTGAGTATTCTGGCAGATTGCAGACGTGCAGTGTTCTGAATGGTATCAATCCTTCCTCTGATTTCCAGACTTTCCAAACACTTTTCCAATCCTTTTGGGACCGTTCCAAGTGTACCAACTACAATTGGTATAACTTTCACTTTCATATTCCATAACTTTTTCAGTTCTCTGGCAAGGTCCAGATATTTGTCCATATTTTCATTTTCCTTTAGCTTCACCCTGTGATTTGCTGGAACTGCAAAATCCACCAGTTGACAAGTTCTTTCTTTTTTGTTTATCAACACTAGGTCTGGTCTTCTTGCTGGGATAAGGTGATCCGTTTTTATTTCAAATTCCCAGAGAATTTTATGCGTTCCGTTCTCAAGAATAGATTCTGGTTTATGCATTTACCATTTTGTTGTATGGTCAAAATTTAATTTTTGCATAATTCCCAGTGGATCACCTTCCCAAACCAGTCGTGTCTAGTTTTGTACTCACGTTGTGCTAGTTTGCTACATTCGCATAGTACATGATTTACAGTCTCATCTCTATTACCGCAAAGTCTGAATTTACTATTTTGTTGGGGCTTATCAATTTTCGCTTCGATATAGTTTGTCCTTATGGCATTATTCTGTGCAGCAATTATTAGTGATTCAGTTTCTCTTTTGAAGTTTCCTTTTCTTAACCACGTCCAGGTATTTTCGTGTGCAACCTCTCCAATTTGTTGTTTGAAGTGTCTATATAATTGTTTTTCTTCCCATTTTTGTTTTCTAGTCTGTTATTTTTCTGTTTGTCCATCTGTCACGTCTACTATTATTAGCCCCCATAAGTAGTTTGTCTTTGCTCTTTCTTGTGTAATCTTCAAGTTGTTGGATTGTGGTTTCTACGCAGTCCTCTATGTTGGCAAGACCTCTTCCTCCTTCCTTTCTTGACACATAATATATCTCTATCGTCTCTAGGGTGGAGAGCCTTGTGCACGGTCATTAACTTTCTCGTCCTTTGGTCAATCCGTCTGAGTTCTTCTTTTGTTCATTAAAAGAATGGTTTTGAGTATCTTATAATGGGTACAGCCCAGGTATTGATTCATTTGATCAGATTTCTGCTGTTAAGTTTAGTTTCTAGAAGTTTTCTAGTTCTCCTAAGATATTCTTTTTTAACTTTTCCCTTCATTTCTGCTTACATGATATTATCCGCTTCTAAAATTCCTAAGTATTTGTAGCTTTCATTTTTATCAAGTGATTTTATAGTGTCCTGATTTGGCAGTTGTATTCCATCCATTAATTTTCTTTCATCACGTTTTATACAAGCATAGCACATTTTTCAATTCCAAATTCCATCCCTATATCCTGGCTATATATTCTAATAGTTTGTACTAGGGTCTCCAGTTCTTTTTCCTTTTTTGCAAATTTTTTTTTGTCATCAATGTACATAAAGTGGTTTATCTTTTCTCATGAGTTAGAGAATTTGTATCCCCCTGTACCCTTTTTAAGTATATGATTGAGCGGCATCATTGCTATAATAAACAGTAGTGGTGATAACGAGTCTCCTTGGAAGATACCTCTTTGGATTTTTACTTCTGCCAGGGATTGTTTTCCAGCTTTTAATTGAACTCGCCAGTTTTCCATGGCTTTTTTAATGAAATTTATGATGTTGTTGGAAATTTTGTACATATTATTATTATTATTATTATTATTATTATTATTATTATTATTATTATTATTATTATTATTATTATTTTGTAATTTTGTAATTATTATTATTATTATTTTGTAATTTTGTACATTATTATTTTTATTATTATTATAATTTATATTATTATTTTATTATTATTATAATTTTAATTATATTATATATTATTTTTTTAATTATATCATATCATTATTTTTATTATTATTTTAAATTTGTACATATTATTATTATTATTTTTTTATTATTTTGTAATTTTGTACATTATTATTATTATTATTATTATTATTATTATTATTATTATTGTTGTTGTTTTTGTTATTTTTGTTTTTGTTGTTGTTGTTTTTGTTGTTGTGCCGGTTAAAATGAAAGAAAGTAGAGCATTGTCATTCTGACGGTTAGTCAGAAAGATAAACTTGTGTAAGTGGTTGGCCTAATGTTAATCTGTGTCTACGTTCTACTTTTGTTTTTAGTGTGGCTATTTCAATAGGCATTCGTGCGTATTATCTGCTTAAATTGCCTTTTAACAGGATTAGGAGTTTACCTTGAAACTGGTGAACAGATATTTAGCCTTTAACTGCAATGATGCGGCAGCTGTCAACGAAGGAAATGTATACACACACATACGTACACACATGTGTATCTATATACACATGCACACACAAATATATACCAAGGTAATATATTCGTATATGTAGTGAAGCTCTCTCTCTCTCTCTCTCTCTATATATATATATATATATATATATATAATATATATGTTGCAAAAATGAATAAAGGAAAGAAAGTATAGAATGGATGATATAGGATATTTTAATCAATATTACTTACACGTGTTTCGGTCAGGAGTTCAAGTAATATTGATTAACATATACTATTTTATCCATTCTATACTTTCTTTCCTTTATTCATTTTTTCAAAATACCGTCGGATTCACTTCCAGTTTCATTTTACACACACACACACACACACACACACACACACACATATATATATATATATATATATATATATAGCTCAGTCGATAGACCGTTCGGCTAGAAACTGCAGGATTCCTAGTTTGAAACCGACTCTCCCAACTCAGAGTATGAGTAGCACAAGGATCTGTGAGGTAGAGTAAGGATCTGATGGTAGTTATGGCGCTCCACCTCATATGCAAAAACAATCTCCTTCAACTAGCGCTAGTGGAAAGGGGATAGACTTCCTCACAGATTGACTGATACCGACTTTAGGCCACCCCGACTACTTTATATATATATATATTATATATATATATATATATATATATATATATATATGCGTATCTCTCTCTATATATATAATACATATATATATATGCATATATATACGGATATATATATAAATACACATATATATATGCACACACACACACACACACACACACACACACACAACACACTCCATTTCTTGCAATGTCTATTTCTATCTGTTTGCTCCACCCTCTCTCTCTCTCTCTCTCTCTCTCTCTCTCTCTCTTCTTCTCTCTCTCTCTTTTACACACTCACTCAGCAACATTTTTCACCGACAATTTACCACTTTTAACCCTCGACGGAACGATCAGATCAAGTTAGCCAAAGACGTATATTTGTTTACGATAGAGGCGAGTTAGTCTTATAGGATTATATGCTATATGAATCTCTTTCCAAAACTGTTTCAAATTTCAGATTTTAGTTTGACGCGCGTGGTCTACTGGTCAGAGTCGTAGGAAATGGATTCGTTGACATGAGTTCAAATCCTTGACAGATCACATAGTGCTAATACCCTTGGGAAAGGCATGAATCCAACTACACTTCTTCTAGCTATGGGTAAATAATAGGACAGACTGGGATCTTTAACCTTGGTTAGGTAACCAGTCTTGGAGAAGGAAAATTCTGAATTCAAAACCTCTTAAATCACCGCTTGTGGAGGTCACTACTCGAATAGGCTCAGTCCAAATTAGTGATCTATTTCACTAATGACTAATTAAGGATATTTGCGCTATGTGAAATGCAAATAGCTTCGTCCAGGATTTGAACTCGGATGGACGAGTCCATTTTCTACTATTCTAACCATTATACCACGCACCTCACGTGACATACGTACCGCAACTAGCACTTACCAAAATATTGCACAACCTTTGACTCAAGCCAAAGGCCAGCCCTGTCGGTGGGGCATTAGAATGCACCGACTGCACCTCTGCAGGTGGGTAAAATTCCCCAAATGTAACCACTTGTTGGCCGTGGGTGGCGACCTGTGATGCTTAAGGATAGATCCCAGGTGGTTGAGCAGTCCATGACTTGCAATACTCCACTTTGGTCCTTTCTTGGGCTAGACGGTCGGTCGGAGAGACCTCCTCCGATCAATCGGCTGACCACGTCAAACCCTAGCACATATATGATTTCCCCAATCCTATTGCCCTTATGGCAATCCCCAATTCTTCTTATCACATGGGTGCTAGAAGGCGGTGGCTGAAGGTCTACATGTCCTGGGAATGACGTTTAACTCTATCTGATGGCTGGGTTCCAGTTCTGGAGGGAATGTGGAGCACCCATTCATCACCATTGCTCCCTATTTCACTCTGACCCGGAGTGGTAGTACCTGTTAGGGTCCCATCTATGAGTTGAATAGAAAAACATGAGTTCATAAACAAAATTGTATTATACATTAAGAATGAACTTATTTCACAACTTTGTCGGCATTAAATGACCCACCGAGGTTGATATGCCGTAAAACAAAACAAACCAAACCATATCAAACCAAACCAAACCAATTCAAGCCAAAGGCATGTATGTTCCATTAAAACATTAGAACAATAAATTAACTCGAAACATTTATAGGCGACTGTACATTCTATTAGATCTATCTCTTTATCATCCCCCGCCCTAACATACACAAGTGCCAACAATGAGAGAAAATAAATACTTCTATCAAAATGTTGTATATTTTGAGAGCTTCAAACTATTTTTTTCCTTTTTTTTTAATTTCAAGCATTGCCATCTTTCTTTTGAGAAAATGCCAGTGAAAGAGGAATCATTTCTTTTTGGAAAATATTAACAGTAAATTATCCATATCATTGAAAGTCAAAAAAAAGAAGTATTTCCACTTGAAATAAATTTCTTGGCAAAATAGAATCTCAGCTTTTCTTATTATTTTCTCTGATTCCTTATAAACTTGAGAAAACTATTTACTCTCATGGCAAAACTGATTGTCTAGTTTTTTTTTTTTCATTATCTTTTTTCGCTTTTTTTTCTCTTGATAAAATTTTGCAGTTTATTTTTCACTTAACTTTCTTCTTTTCTTCTTCTTTCTTCTCTTAACTTCTTTTTATTTTTTTTTTATTTTTCATTTGTTAGAATGTTTTAGGTTTTTTTTCAATTCGTTTTTTTTTCCCCGATTTATTTCTTTGTTATTTTTCCTTTTTTTATTTACTTCTTTATTCCATTCTTCTCAGTGTGCTCCTACTCCTCATATCTTCTTCTTCTTCTTCTTCTTCTTCTTCTTCTTCTTCTTCTTGTCCATTTTTGCGTAATTTTTACAAAGCTAAAACTTTGCATACAAATAATGCTCTCGTGTCCCTAAACTATAGCTTATTGGCAACGGCATATTTGATTGGTATATATATATATATATATATATATATATATGCATGTGTGTGTGTGTGTGTGTGTATGTTTGGTTTGACAGGCGTACATGCATAAATATATGTATGTGCCTTACATCAATGGGTTCATATACACATACCAGTGTATTGTTACAGTTTAAACAGTTATGATATATATATATATATATATATATATATATATATATATATAGTGTATGTGCGTGTGTGTGTGTGTGAAAGAGAGAGAGAGGGGGGAGACAGAGAGAGAGAGAGACGGTTGGATTATTTACAAACAAGGCTTCAAATTACTTGGCATAACTTCATAGAAAGGAAAGATTAATTTTAGTTTTAATTAATATTCGCTTTATTTTCTATGGCGTTCGGCTAGAACCCATAAGGTTCCTAGTTCGATACCGGTCCTCGCCAACTCAGCGTATGAGGGGCCCAAGGATCTGTGTGGTAAAGTAAGGAGCTGATGGTAGGTGTGGCGCTCCACCTCAGATGCTAAAACAATCTCCTTGGTCTAGCGCTTTTGAAAAGGGGATAGGCTCCCTCGCTGATTGGCTGATACCGACATTAGGGCGCCCCGATGACTTTTATTTTTTACATTTGGAGGAAACGAGTTGATTTCTCCAGCATTTGTTTTTATCAGAACTAGATATCTGCTGACATGCGGACAGGATGCATCTACTTTTTTCATATATGATCAAAAAATATCGATATATTTACTTAGATTTACATAACCAGACAGAAGACAACACAATTTGAGACCGCAGCTAGGATGTAACAAATCATAATAGTCTTCGGAACTTTCTTCCTGGCACTACTCGGCGGCCAGGCCATTTATTTCTATGATTAGCTTAGGGAATCATAAAGGTACACTAGGTGGACACTTGTGCGGGTAATACCCATGGTACCATTGAATTGATTTGAAAGACTGGTTCGTGAGACTGCTTCCCGATGGAAGGAAATCACACACACATGCACATAGTTATATATACTTTTTTGCAAAATACACCTCTATGATAGGGTTGGATGCAACATCAGAGATATTATTTTGTTCACTGGGGGGTTTGTTGTCTTTCAACATCATACACCATCAGTAAAGTGACCCAAACGTGTTTGATCACGTCTCCGCCTGCATCCAACATAGATCCTTGTCAGCACTTTCTGCGACACTCTCAGCTAACGAAGGACTTCCAGTCTTGCCCTTTACACATGAATTCAAGTTGTTGTTTGACAAATGAGAAATTATATATCTTATTATAATGGAGATTGTGGGTTTGTTTGTCTGTAACCGAAACTATATTACTATACAAGTCACAATTCCTTTAGTTATTTACATCATATTCTCCATGATTTTATTTTTATTTAAACCTCAATTATTAATAAAATTGTTTTACATCATTAATTCTGTTGACCATATCTACATACTAACAAAATGCAATTGTATTTATATATACAACAAAATAGCAGTTTTCGGTGTGAATGGGAAGGCTAATTTGCATATTGATATTAAAAAATTGATTTTAATAAATATATGCTTAGTATTATTGATTTCTAATTATTTGGTTTTATCTTATTGAATATGAGCAAACATCTCTTCAATAAATCTTAAAAGAAATCCCTTAACAAGAAGAAATAACTGTAATATTATTCTTTACTTCCTATTTTAACTAAACAGTTTAATTAAGAAAATTTACCAATGAAAGACGGGAGTAACGGAAAATGATGGAAGAATTAGTTTCAAAGTTGTTCTATTTTTCAATCATACTCCCTCTGTTCAAAATCTTTTTATCTACATTCTTATTCAGTTTCATTAGCCTTTCTAATTTAATATGATATTTTATTATAAAATTTAACTAAAATACTTGCACCCGGAGGGTGCATATATTTGCTAGTATAATATATATATATATATATATATATATATATATATATATATATATAGTTTTTTTTCCGTAGTTAGGGTCTTTCCATGTGTGGTTTAACCAAGCTGATGCAGGTAGACCATAAGGAGAGCTCAATATGCCTAATACCAGTGAGTAAAAGGACAGAGCAAGAAATTTAGTAAATGAAGAAAAACTCTAAACTTGCTTCATTACAATAATTTATTTCAACCGTATTAATTTTTAATTTTTTATTTTTTATTGTTTATTTCTATATTATTTTGTTATCTTTATTTTTCTCTTTCTTCTTCTCTTCTTTTTTTTTTTTTTATTATTTTTAGCCTTTAAATTCTGCTCATTTTGTATATACACTCTTACAACTATTTCTCCAAGGAATAGGCCCCAAGCTAAGCCACACCTCATCCAAAACATAGACCTCCCCGCTTCATCCAAAGAAACTAACCCCACCCATTCCAAAATAAGACACCAACCCTCCATCCCCTAAATTGATAGATATAAAAGAGATGTTACTTTGGGAAATTCTCAGTAAGAGTCATGTTCTTGTGATTACCTGAAGATGCCGTATTAATACGGTTGAAATAAATTATTGTAATGAAGCAAGTTTAGAGTTTTTCTTCATTTACTAATATATATATATATATATATATATATATATATATGTAAGAAAGTTTTATAGAAAAACAACAAGATGTTAAAAATTTTTGCTGACAGATATCTGTTTCGACATTATGAATATGTCTTTATCAAAGCAACATTGTAACCGGAACATTTTCCTGAACTTTTTTGATATTCATATACATTTTTACTACAAACTCTTTTGAGCTTTTTATAATAAAAATGCTTAAACATTTTAAAAATAAAATTTATTTTATTTTTAACAATAAAATTTATTTTATTTTTAACAACAAATATGTATTTTTAAAAATAAAAAATAAAAATTCCGGTACTGATCGAGAGCGTTCTGTGCCTCGTAATTACTGATATATTCATTTCGTTTTTCCGTTACAATGTTGCTTTGATAAAGACATATTCGTAATGTCGAAACAGACATCTGTCAGTAAAAATTTTTAACATCTTGTTGTTTTTCTATAAAACTTTCTTACATATTGTCGGATTCAATATCCATTTTTACCTTTCATATATATATATATATATATATAGTGTACATATACATATGAAATATATACTTTTATTTATATATTAAACTCCTGTGAAACACTTTATTGGGCTCTTTGGATCACAGCTGTAGTGTGGAGAGGGGGGATTTGCTGCATAGGCAACATCTCATCCTCCATATGAACCCGCGCGCGTGTGTGATTAATGATATTTAACAAAGTACTCTTACAAGTCTTGATGGTCGGTCGGAGAAGTCTCCTCTGATCAATCGGGTAGTCACATCAATCCCTAACTCCTATATGATTGTCCCAACACTAATGCCATTATGGCAAACTCAAAACTCTTTTTATCATAAATGTGCTAGAAGGCGGTGGCTGCAGGTTATAGTGTCCCGGGTATTTCGTTAAATTCTATATGATAGTGAAGTTCCAGTTCTGGAGCTCGGTGGAGATTTGAGTACCCCTTGCATGTCCGCCGTGGCCCAGAGTGTTGCTACCTGTTGGGGTCCCATTTATGCGTTAAATAAAAAAATGAGTTTTAAAAATGTGTTTAAAGAATTGAGTTTAAAATAAAGAATTTTCAATACCAATCAAGAATGAATAAAACAATGTCTTTGGCATGAAATACGCTAACAACAACAACAACAATAACAACAACAACAACACGAAGGATTTGTTTTCTTGTTATTATTATAATCAGTTGCAATAATCTTTTCAGAACATTCACCTATCGATCTATAATAGTCTTGACATTTAATTGTCAGACATGGATGATTTAATTTGTAATTCATAATTTTTACTCACTTCACAAATTTCCCGTAAACTTTGTAAAAGATTCTCTTTAAATCCTAAACAATGAAACTGTCTTTCTATTTGATTTTGAATTGGTTTCTGCTGTAAAAATATTAGTGACACATTTGAATAAATAATTTTGATTTTTCAGACTGTTGCCCTTATCTTTATTGTGGTATGTATATACAGTTTCAGTCGCTGTATCCTCCGGCTTATCTCGGTTGTTCCCTGTATATCCGAGTATAGTGATGATCCAACCTGGGAAATCATTTTTGATACTTTGACAGTTGATCAAACAGGCGTCGAAGATCAACAGCCGAGACGGTTTGTTTATACGTACCACAATTAAGATGAGGACAACAGTCCGAAAAATCAAATTTATTCACATCAAGCCTCATCTCTAAAATACAGATATATAATCCGGTAATCTTTGCAAAAATGTTCATCTTTGCCTTCCTTGCTTCTCTGTTTGCCACCATTTGATATTTACTAAGTTTAATATTAAATGATATGAAAATGAGGACAGGAAAGATTGTGTAACAGCAATCTACCTAGAAGATAAGTATTTGTAATTGTGGTCTTATAGGCGGGTTTGAACACCGATCTCTGGTTCAGTATTTGCCTTCTGTAATCCTTCTATTGAGAGATGAAAGTTAATTTAAAAAAAAGTTTGATAACAATTTCAAAGAATGTTTTCCTATTTTTCCCGTATTGTCACGTGTTATATAAATAGTTCTATAATGAAGAAAGCTAATCTGTTCAGGACATTCACCTATCGATCTATAATAGAAATTCGTGAATGAACTGAAATATTATCAAGCCAACACATATCGATTTCAAACAACTGCTTTGGCCGTGATTTACACAGAATTCACAGTCAACGGATGACATTGACTTTGAGTTTAAATGGAATATTGTGCAACACCTATCTACTTAGAAAATCATTATTTGTAATTGTGGTAATTGTGGCATTTTAGGCGGGTTTGAACACCGATCGCTGGTACAGTGGGGTATATGTAACTTTTATAGTCACTGACCAGTCTTTGCCTTCTGTAATCATTCTACTAATCAATCTACCTAGAAAATCATTATTTGTTCTTTTTGGTCTTTTAGGCGGGTTTGAACACCGATCGCTGGTACAGTGGGGGTATATGTAACTCTTAAGTCTTTGCCTACTGTGATCCTTCTATTTTCCGATCCCCTAACGATGTGAGAAGAGGAAATATAAATATGCTCGTGTCTAAATACTTTTGATGACATTTAGTCTTATGGAATGTTGCTTGTCACATCTTGTTTATTGTCATTCAATGACACAAATGGACTTTATTTTATATCTGCAAAAACTATTAGTGGGTGGAAAAAGTTGATTTATGCTCGTAAAATCAATGAGACAAGGATATTTTAAATTTAATATGAAGAAAATTCTGTTGTACAAATGATTTCTTGAATCTAAATGACATTTCAAATTCTTTAATTCATGGAGGGTTTGGTTTTATCGTTTTCCATTTCACTTTGGAAACATGAAATTGAGATTATTACTGGTGCTCTTTTTCTTTCTCTTTTAGAAGTCCGTTGCAGACGACGATGACGCCACTCCATGTCTTCAACATTTGTGGGTCTGCTGGGGGCTAGTCAGTCTAATTCTGGAATTGCAGATGCGGTAACACATATTGCAAGGAAATTCCCATCTGAATTTGGTGGTTCATGACGACAAAGGCGCCGCCGCTTTGCAGCCCTGTAAATCTCGGTATTAAGCCGCTTAGCTTCTGTGTGCCATCCCTGAGTTCAGCGTAAAATATTTTACGGTGGAGTCTGTGTGCAGTCATGCGGATGGTGGGACCCAACCACCACAGTTGGCGTTTCTGGTGCCCTGAGGAGCATTGGTAATACCATGATTCTACATGTAGTGAAACTATCAAGTATTTTCCATTCTTATTTTCTTTTGTTTTTATTCATTTTGTATTTAATTATTGCAATTAATGATTTAGTTATTTTATTTTTAAATTATAATAAACATATATTATCATACTGAAGCTGAGTGAATCAATATTTGTGTCCGAAAGACATTTTTACTGTTTAGTTTAATGACACGAAAATCATACTAAATTATTCCTTCGTTCTAGGATTGAGTTATGTTTGAAAAAATCCATTTTAATTGGTTCTAATTAGTCATAATTTGTCATTAAGTCAAAAACCAACCAGTCTTTCACCTCACATACTGCCTCTAACTTTCTTCCTCTCTATGAATATCTTCATTACATACTCGTTATATGTGTTAGTTTCTCTCAGTAGAGAGTGAGAGAGATTAGAGTGTGCGAAACGTATTTGTATCTCATAATTCATAAGCAACGAGCCAGTAGCTTCAACATTTTGGCTCTCAATAAATTTAAATTAGGTCAAACTTACTCATTCTTAAAAATCTTACCTAATGATTTTAATGTTTTTTTAAATTCTTCGACCGAATTAAAAAAAAAATTAATTCGCTTTGAAATCTCACTTTTCCTTAATCCCAATTATCTACCCAAAGCTCAATGGCTGACCCTTGCTGGTCACGATTTGTCTAATATTTTACTAAATGAGAGGAGAGGATCTATGAATGTTTCTAGTAATCTATATACTTTTAGTATCAGCAATCCGATTTACTGCAGATCATACCAGTCACTGCTGATGGGATATTTAACTGACCTAACACACAATTCGATAATGTCCATTATGAAAATGCAACATCACATTCTTTTCAAATTTTCAGAGTATATTACTTTAGCCAGCCCATTTTCCCCCGCATCCTTCTATCTCATTTCTCATTGTAAGTTTTTCACACCAGCGTTACCTGATGGTCCGTCACTTCAGGATTCTTCTGAGTATTCTAGCTGATTTCAACAATACTGTCGTCTGGATGGTCTCAATTCCTTCTTTGATTTCCAGTTCCTCAAGTCTCTTTTCTAAATCTTTAGGGATAGTTACACGAGCGCCAAAGAAATTACGTATCACTTTCCCCTCATATTCCACAGTTTTTTCAATTCTATCGCAAGCTCTATTGCAACTGTTTATCTTTTTATTTTGATTCATCTTCACCCTGTGATCTGCTGGAACAGCAAAACCTACCACATTCTAAGTTCTCTGGGTTTCTTTTCGTTTTTTTTTCGTTCTTTTTTTTTCTTCTTTTGTTTTTTTTTTTTTTTTTTTTAAAATCAATACTAGGTTTGGTCTTCTTACTGGGATAAGGTGATCCATCTATATTTTTTATTGATTTCCAAACTTTCCAAACCCTTTTCCAATCCTTTTGGGACCGTCCCAAGTGTACCAACTACAATTGGTATCACTTTCACTTTCATATTCCATAATTTTTTAAGTTCCATAATTTTTTCAGTTCTCTGGCAAGGTCCAGATATTTGTCCATTTTTAAAATTTTCCTTTAGCCTCACCCTGTGATCTGCTGGCACTACAAAATCCACCAGTTGACAAGTTCTTTCTTTTTTGTTTATCAACACTATGTCTGGTCTTCTTGCTGGGATAAGGTGATCCGTTTTTATTTCAAAGTCCCAGAGAATTTTATGCATTTCGTTCTCAAGAATAGATTCTGGTTTATGCATATACCATTTTGTTGTATGGTCAAAATTGAATTTTTTGCATAATTCCCAGTGGATCACCTTCCCAACCCAGTCATGCCCAGCCTTGTATCCCCGTTGTGCTAGTTTGCTACATTCACTTAATACATGATTTACAGTCTCATCTCTGTCACCACACAGTCTACATTTACTGTTTGTTGCGTCTTATCAATTTTTGCTTTGATATAATTTGTCCTTATGGCATTATTTTGTGCAGCAATTATTAGTGATTCAGTTTCTCTCTTGGGGTTTGCTCTTCTTAACCATGTCCAAGTATTTTTATGTGCAACCTCTCCGATTTGTCGTTTGAAGTGCCCATATAATTGTTTTTCTTCCCATCTTTGTTTTCTAGTTTTCGTTATTTTTCTGTTTGTGCATATATTACATCTGCTGTTGTTGGCTACCATAAGTAATCTTTCTTCGCTCTTTTTTTGTGTATTCCTTGAGTCCTTGAATTGTGGCCTCTATGTTAGCTAGACTCTTCCACCTTCTTTTCTTGAAACACATAATCTATCTTTATCATCTCTGGGGTAGAGCCTTGTGCATCGTCATTAATTTTCTAGTCCTTTGGTCGATCTGTCTGACTTCTTCTTTTGTTCATTTGAAGAATGGCCCAGAGTATCTTATAACGGGGACGCCCCAGGTATTTATTTCTTTGTGTATTATTATTATTATTATCATTATAACTAACAAATATATTCACCCTCGGAGGCAAGTATTTATGTTTTAATGTAATAAAATGTTATATTAAATTAGAAAGGCTAATGAAACTAAATAAGAATGCAGATAAAAAGATTTGAAACAGAGCTGGGTATAATCGAAAATTAGAACGACTGAAACTTACTTTTCCATCACTCCCGTCTTTCATTGCTAAATGTTCCTAATTTAACTATTTAGTTAAAATAGGAAGTAAAGAATAAAATGACAGTTATTTCTTCTTGTTTACAGATTTCTTTTGAGATTTATCTCCGAGATCTTTGCTCATATTTATTAAAATCAAGCCAAATAATTAAAAATCAATAAGCCCATATTTATTAAAATCAAATTCTTAAGATCAATATGCAAATTAGCCTTCCGATCAGACTGTAAACAACTATGTTGTTGTATATATAAATACAACTGCGTGTTATTAGCATGGAGATATGGTCAATGGTATTAATAATGAAAAGACAATAATAAAGAGAATTTTATTCATAATTAAGGTTTGAATAGAATAAAATCATTGAGAATGTGACGTAAATAGCTAAAGGCAATTATGACTTGGATAGCGATATAGTTTCAGTTACAGACAGACAAACACACAATCTCTATTATAATGGTTGGCAACCTTCCCTCTATTTTAGACGATGGCGTAGTGTCCTTTTTTTTACTGAACAGACCGATCCTTGAATGGCAGTCTCTGGTGCAGTGGTTGCAAACAAAAGGTGATGCTTTCTGTAGGTGTTGGGGGTGCTGCTGTTTCTCCTTTCTTTTAGCCTTCTTTTCTGTGACAGCTTTTTTCCTCTCTTTTTCACTTCTTTTTGTTCCTTGTTTGACGAGGAGGCGCCAGGTCGCCTGGTCTTCTGCACAAGCCTCCCACGTGTCTATGTCGATGTGGCATGTCTTCATGTCTCTCTTGCAGACATCTTTGAGGCGTAGGCGTGGTCTCCCTGCCGGTCGGGTACCCTCCACTAGTTCACCATACAGTAGATCTTTGGGGATGCGGCCTTTGTTCATCCTCCTGACATGACCAAGCCAGCGCAGGTGTCTCTCACAGGTGATGCGGGCATGCCGTTTGCGTTCCAGCACTTCTGTGTTGGGCACTTTGTCCTGTTAGCGAATGCGTAGAATGCAGCGTAGGCATCTGAGGTGAAAGCTGTCCAGTTTTCACATGACATGAGTAAAAATAATTAAAGTTCCAATTACCATCGAACTGGGAAGACAAGGCAACAAACGGTTGTAACTTAAATACAAACCCGAATAGTCACAAAGTCTACTGCAGAATGACAAGGTATTTATAAGACTCCACAATGTCATTCAAATCAAGCAGTCAAGCAGCCAATCATAACTCAAGGAATGGAATCACCCAAATCACCCAAATTCATGAATGGATCATTCTTGATTTCTATATATACCAACTGTCTTGGACGCTGCTTAAGTTGTACTTAGTTAGCTGCTGTTATTCAAACTAACAGTAGACTTACTGACTTCAATAATGAGTACGTGATCCAGGCTTCGCTGCCGTATAGGAGAGTGCTGAGAAGACACACCCTCTGAGTTTCTTTTTTCTCACTGAAGATCAAATTACTACACGTTTTTTTAATAATCTTTTGGTCCATTCGTTCAATATTTGTTTGTTTTGTTTTGTTTTACGGCATATCAACCTCAGTGGGTCATTTAATGCCAAGAAAGTTTTGAAATAAATCAATTCTTAATGGATAATACAATTTTTTTATAAATACATTTTTCTATTTAACCCATAGATGGGACCCTAAAAAGTACTACCACTCCGGGTCAGAGTGGAACAGGGAGCAATGGTGATGAAGGGGTGCTCCACATTCCCCAAACCTCCAGAACTGGAACCTCACCATCAGATAGAGTTTAACATCATTCCCAGGACATGTAGACCCGCAGCCACCGCCTTCTAGCACCCATATGATAAAAGGGGTTGGCTTGCCATAAGGGCAATAGGGTTGGGAAAATCATATATGTGCTAGGGCTTGACGTGACCAGCCGATTGATTGGAGGGGGCCTCTCTGACCGCCCGTCTAGCCCAAGATAGGGCCAAAGTGGAGTATTGCATGTCATGAACTGCTCATCCACCTGGGCTCTATCCTTAAGCATCACGGGCAGCCACCCACGGCCAACAGGTGGCCCCATTGGGGGAGTCTTACCCCTCTGCAGAGGTTCAGTCGGTGCATTCTAACGCCCCAGCCGACAGGGCGTTTCAATATTTGGTATTCTTGATTATTTTTATTATGTTAGCATTTGATTGGCTTCAATTCTTCCTTGAGTTTCCAGTTATTCCTGTGTTCTGCAAACTATTTAAGAAAGGTTTCATTTTGTAGTAGTAGTAGTAGTAGTAGTAGTAGTAGTAGTAGTAGTCACGTATTTCTATGTTAAAACATGTTGGTTCATGGAGATTGCAGAATAGTGAACAACAGCAAGTCTCCTCAAATCTCCAATCGCTTTCCTCACAGACTCCGGAAATGCCGTATTCTGTATAGTCACAACCCATCTTCGAATTTCTAACTCATCCAATCTAGATTTTGACATTTTTGGAATCGTGCCAAGTGTGTCAACGATCTAAATATTTTTATTACACACCTTTCTCAGCTTCAAGGTCAAGTCCGGGAATTTAAAAAAATTCTCACTCTACTATTTGACAGCTCTTATTTCCTTATTAGCCACTATCACATTATCCTAATCAGAATATTATTATTATTATTATTATTATTATTATTATTATTATTATATAGTAGTAGTAGTAGTAGTGGTGATGGTAGTAGAAGTAGTAGTAGTTTTTCACACCAGTAATAACCGGTGTTTATTTACTGGAGTCTTTCTCTTCTTCTTTCACTCCTCGCGAGTTTTTCACACCCACATCAGCTGATGGTCTTTCACTGGAGTCTGAGAGACAACAGGTCTCCTCAGGTCTTCAGGACTCTTCTAAGTAAAATAGCTAATCTTAACAATGCTGTTGTATGGATGGTCTCAATTTTTCCTCGGGTTTCCAATTCCTCTAGCTTTTGGAGACCGTTCCAAGTGCACCAATTATTATTGGTATCACTTTCACCCTCCTGTTCCACAGTTTATTTTCAATTCTCTAGTAAAGTGAAGATATTTGTCTATCTTTTCGATTTCTTTCACCTTCACCCTGTGATATACTGGGACTAAAAAATATACCAGTTGAGATGTTCTCTTTTTCTTGGTAATCAGTACTAGGTCTGGTCTTCTTGCTGGGATAAGGTGATCCGTCTTTATCTCAAAGTCCCAGCGAACTTTATGTGTTTCATTCTGAAGAACAGCTTCTGGTTTATGCATATATCATTTTGCTGTAGGGCCAGCATTCAGTTTTTTGCACTATTCCCAGTGAATCACCTTTCCAACTCGGTCGTGCCCAGCCCTGTATTCTCGTTGAGCTAGTTTGCTCTAATCGCTTAATATACGATCAATCGTTTTATCTCTGTCTGTACACATTCTACAGTTGTTGTTTTGTTGTGCCTTATCTATTTTTACTTTGATATAATTTGTTCTTATGGCATTGTTTTGTGAAGCGACTCAGTTTCTCTTTTGGGGTTCCCTATTATTAATCAGTTCCACGTAATTTCATGTGCAATCTCACCAATTTGTCCCTGGAAATAAATATATCTTATTATAATGGAGATTGTGTGTTTTTCTGTCTGTAACCGAAACTATATTACTACTCAAGTCACAATTCCCTTCGTTATTTACATCACATTCACCATGATTTTATTTATATTTAAACCTCAATTATTAATAAAATTGCTTCACCTTTTTATTAGTGCTGTCCATATTTACATACAATTAACATGCAATTGTATTTATATATACAAAAATAGCGGTTTACAGTGTGAATGGGAAGGCTAATTTGGATATTGATATTATAAATGTGATTTTATTAAATATATGCTTAGTATTATTGATTTCTAATTGTTTGGTTTTATTTTAATGAATATAAGCAAAAATCTCTCCAATGAATCTTAAATGAAATCCATTAACAAGAAAAAATCATTTTATTCTTTATTTCCTAATTTAACTAAATAGTTAAATAAGTAAAATTCAGCAATGAAAGACGGGAGTGATAGAAGAGTAAGTTTCATTTCTATTTTTCTATTATACCCCCACTCTGTTTCAAATCTTTTTATCTGCCTTCTTATTAGACTTTCTAATTTAATTCAATATTTCATTACACTAAAACTTAAATACTTGCACCCGGAGGGTGCATATATTTGCTAGTATATATAATGGTTTTTCCCATATCATTATTATTATTATGAGAGTTTTTCAGTGGTGACGTAGTTTCGGTTACAGACAGTTACATAATCTCTATTATAATAAGATTATGAGTTTTCACACCAGTATTAGCTGATGGTCTTTCACTGGAGTCTGGGTGACAACAAGTCTCCTCAGGTCTCCAGAACTCTTCTGAGCATTCTAGTCGATAACAGCAACGAAGTAGTCTGGATGGTCTAAATTCTTCCTCTGATTACCAGATCCTCCAATCTTTTTTCAATTTTTTCGGAACCATTCCAAGTGCGCTTACTACAATTGGTATCACTTTCCCCCTGATATTTCACAGATTTTTCAAATCATTGGCTAGGTCCAGGTTTATTATTTTGAGTTTTCACATCAACATTAGCTGATGGTCTTTCATTGGAGTGAGTGACAGCAAGTCTCCTCAGGTCTCCAGGACTCTTCTGAGTATTCTGGCAGATTGCAGCAGTATTCTGGCAGATTGCAGCAGTAGTTGTAGTAGTTGTAGTAGTAGTAGTTTTTCACACCAGTAATAACCGGTGTTTATTTACTGGAGTCTTTCTCTTCTTCTTTCACTTCTCACGAGTGCAGTGTTCTGAATGGTATCAATCCTTCCTCTGATTTCCAAACTTTCCAAACCCTTTTCTAATCATTTTGGGACCGTTCCAAGTGCACCAACTACAATTGGTATCACTTTCACTTTCATATTCCTTAACTTTTTCAGTTCTCTGGCAAGGTTCAGATATTTGTCCATTTTTTGATTTTCCTTTAGCTTCACCCTGTGATCTGCTGGAACTGCAAAATCCACCAGTTGACAAGTTCTTTCTTTTTGTTTATCAACACTAGATCTGGTCTTCTTGCTGGATTTATTATTATTATTATTATTATTATTATTATTATTATTATTATTATTATTATTATTATTATTATTATGAGTTTTTCACGCCTGCCGTGGCTGGTGGTTCACTGGAGTCTCTCCCAGCAAGTTTCCACAGGTCTCCAGAACTCTTCTGTGTATTCTAGTCGATCTCAACAGTGCTAAGGTTTGGATTGTCTGGATTCTTCTTCTGATTTCCAATTCACCCAAATTATTTTCCAGGGCTTTTGGGACCGTTGCAATGGCACAAATTACAATTGCTACGACCTTGACCTTCATGTTGAAAAGTTTCTTCAGTTCTCTGGCAAGGTCTAATTCTTCACACCAACATGTCCTGATGGTCTTATACTGGAGGCTGAGTGACAACAAGTCAACTCAAGTTTCATTTTATTTCAGCTGAAGGCTGAAAAATGATGATGGAAGAAAAAGCAAAGAAAAAGAAAATAGTGAGACTTATTGTAGAATAATCATACTAATTCCAATTACCGTCGAATTGGTAAGACGAGGCAACAAACAGTCGTAATCCAATACGATTCTGGTTTACTGCAAAGACTATTGCAAAATGGCAGGATATTTATGAAACCTCAGAACATCATAGAAACCAAGCAGCCAATCAGGACTCAGGGAATGGAATCACCCAAATGCATAAGTGGACTATTCTGAATTCCCATAAGTACCAGTTGTCTTGACACTGGTTCAGTTGTTCTTGGCCAGTTGCTGTTGTTCAAACTAATAGTAGACTGACTGACTTCAATACTAATGAAATAATAAAGTAACATTATTGTTGTGATGTTAGTTCAACAGTAAAAAGAAGAAGTCGAGGTAGGGTAAAATAAGACAAGTGTATTTACAATAATGATACAGGAACGACTAGCTTGTCGTTAACGGTAACAGTACAACCTTTTCACTCGGTGTCTCAATATTTATAGTGAGAACCGGTGTATATTCTCGACTGTAGGAACGGCCGGTGCAACAATTATTTTATGAATCTCTTATTAATCTATTCATTTCGTGCAAGTTTCCACGTTAGCGACAACTGGTAGTCTTTTACTGGAACTCTTGTGGGTATTCTAGCCGATTGCAGCAATGCAGTTGTCTGGATGGTCTAAATTCTTCCTCTGATTTCCAGTTCCTCAAGTCTTTTTCCCAAGATTTTTGGTACCGTTCCAAATGCACCAACTACAATTGGTATCACTTTCTCCCTCGTATTCTACAGCTTTTTCAATTCTCAGGCAAGGTCCAGATATTATTATTATCATTATAATGAATTTTTCACACCATCGTTAGCTGATAGTATTTCACTGGAGTCTGAGTGACAGCCAGTCTCCTCTGGTTTCCAGGACTCTTCTCAGTATTCTGGCTGATCTCAAAAATTCTATTGCTTACATCTTCTAGATTCTTCCACCCGACTTCCACCCGACATGTGGGGCCGTTCCAAGAGTAAGAATTATTATTGGTACGACCTGTACCTTCATTTTCGGCAGTTTCTTTTTTTTTCTATTCTTTGGCAAGTATTTTTTTATATTTTCGTTTTCTTTCATTTTCATTCTGTGATCAACTGAGACGGCAAAATTCACGATATATCAAATTCTCTTCTTGTTAATTAACACTAGATCTAGTCTACTAGCCGGGATTAGGTGACCCGTCTGTATCTCAAAGTCCCAGAGGAATTTGAGCTTTTCATTCTCTGGGACAGATGTCAGTTAGTACATATACCATTTAGTAGAATGGTAAAATTTATTATTATTATTATTATTATTATTATTATTATTATTATTATTATTAATTATATCATCCAGATCATCCTCATCATCATCCAAACTGGATTGTAAACGGTTTTATTCCCTAAGAGCATTTTAAGTGTATCTTGCTAAAAACAATCACGCTTCGATGTGCCTTTTAGCTATGTTACGATTGCATACTTATCAAAATTGGATCGTTATAACATAGAATACTATCCCATTTGTCCTGTGTCCAGTGGCTTCGGTCAGTAGATCGGTAAGGAATTTAATATCAGCGTAATCTCAAGGGGACATCCCCCCGGGCAACACCTGCCAACTTGATGTAATGGGCCAGTTCCTGAGGCGCGTTAAAAGAGGAATGCTTAAGAGACCCATGCAGTTTTTATAAAGAAGACACGCATGAGCTTCGGTTTATGCGTGGTTCCTCATTATAATGATCCTTGTGTTCAACTGGCATTTTTCACTTTTAAAAAAATATCAAATTGTCCATCTATGCATCCATCTAAGTTGTGTGTTAATATACTGAATACTGATTATTTCTTTTACTTGTAGCATTGTTTGAAGAAATAGCATCAAAGATCGTCGGTTACAGCTTGATGAGGTAAAAAGCAGCATATCAGAGGTGTCGGTGGTGATGGGTGGAAACATTTTCAATTTGAATTCTATTTATAATATTTAATTCATTTTAATAAAATAAAAGGATATTTTTTATTTAAATATTGAAAACGGTAAATTTTCTATCCAATTTCTTATCTTTTTGAAAAACGAAGATTTTTAGTGCATTTTAGTAAACGATCTTTCATGCTATTTCCTCAAACAATGGTGCAAATGAAAGATCTAATTTTTGGTATCAGAATTCAGTATACTAACACACAGATTTCGCATAGATGGACAATTTGATATTTTTTAAAAGTGAAAAATCGACCTATCCTAAAAAAAACCCACAAAACAACCAACTAAGTCGTGGTATATTAAGTCTCATATGCCCACCTAACTCCTCGAATTATAATTTTTCACTTCTCATTTTTTTATATCCCTTTAGTTCTTTAAAATCGTAAGCTTTTTTTAAATTAGGTTTAAATCACAGAACATTCGGTGATATGAAGGTGGTAGCTACAGACACTGATGAATGCTTGTGAAACCGAAGGTTGTAGTGAGGCTGATAGTTTATCTCTGTATCATTTCTAATTTATGGTAGGTCTGGTTTAGCTCAGTCGGTAGAGTGTTCGGCTAGGAATCACAAGGTTCCTGGTTCGATACTGGCCCTCGCCAACTCAGCGTATGAGTAGCACAGGGATCTGTGCGGTAAAATGAGGAGCTGATGGTAGGTGTAGCACAGACGCTAAAATAATGTCCTTAGTCTAGCGCTAGGGGAAAGGGTATAGACTCCCTCGCTGTCTGGCTGATACCGACATTAGGCCACTCCGACGACTTTACTTACTTACTTATTCAGTATACTAATTTGTTATTTGTACAACGTTTCGGCCGATATGCCCTCCGGCCTTCTTCAGGTATTTCTTGTCGGACTCGGGAATAATGAAGATGGGGACAATAGTCCGAATAACGCAGATAATACTAATTATCAAGCCTCATCTCAAACATTCAGAGAAATTGAAAATTTGATATTTCAAAAAAGTGAAAAATCGAGCTATCCTACCAACCAACCAACCAACCAACCAGCCAATATTTTAGGGCGGTAGGTCATTGTGCAGAAAGCGAAGAGAAAAAAATGGCTGATATAACCCAAAAATATTTATAGCTAATCACTAATGAATAGTGATTAACTTCATATTGGCATCGTTCCGGTTTCTGTCCGTTTGAAGTAGCATGAGACTAATAACTGATTATTGTTTACACAGTTCTTCTAGTGACACTGAGTTCTTGGCAAACGGCTTATTGGCCTCTCCTCGTAAACCGTGTAAAAAGGGGTCGACGGTCGGTGAGGGTTGGCCATTTTGTGGTCGATCGGTCAGGGCCGTTCATTTTGATTAAATAGATCGCACCAGAAAAAAATCTCATTTTTCATGACCTTTTCTTTTTTATCCGTTGACCTTCTTTTGTCTTACCCTTTGTTAATCACTATTTACCTAAATGTGTTTTTGTTCTATTCTAGTTAATTTACACCTAAATATCCGACTATTCTGTGTATCTTTTTATCACTTTCTTCTCTTCCTCTCTCTCTCTCTCTCTCTCTCTCTCTCTCTCTCTCTCTCTCTACATATATATATATATATATATATTTAAGAAATGGATATAAAGTAACCTACTCAAGTTTCATCATCTGAATCGTCAGGGTTACATCCGCTGAATTAATCGAGTTTTTGATTAATATCAGTTGATACCTAGTATGTCTGTTGGAATAGATATTATCGCTATAGGATAATATCTATTCCAACAGACATATGTGGTATCAACTGATATTAATCGAAAACTCGATTAATTCAGCGGATGTAACCCTGACGATTCAGATGATGAAACTTGAGTAGGTTACTTTATATCCATTTCTTAAATACATTTTGCTCTACATTGTATTGAGCACTTTGTATTTTTTTTTCACGGTCTTAACCCCTGGATTCTGTGCGCTTCCAACGATCGTACCCATACCCACCGGTAAGCCACCACTCATACATAAATACACAATATATAATATATATATATATATATATATATGCCCCCCATCCCACAAAAAATCACGACTGCATCGCTCGCTCAAACCACTACCATTACTACAACCTCCCACTACCAATTGTTATTACCTCCCACTTCTAATTCCATGCTACTACTCGTTCTCGTTAAAAGCGAGACACGAAACCATACCATCGTTTCTTACCTGATGATGGCAAACTGTATTGCCGAAAGGCTCGTTTTGAAATCTTTGGTGGACTGTTACACCCCGACACCAAAAAGATGGCCGGAAAATTAGAAAGGATCAACCAAAAACTTGTCCGACAAGAATTGTCTGTACAGTTCAACAAAACTTGTATAAAAGAAAAAATGCTGCCAAAATACACTTTTAATATATATATATATATATATATATATATATATATATATATATATATATATATATAGGGGGGTAAACAAACAGTATGTTTGAGATGGCGATAGCCAACAATTTTGGGGAGAATATATGCTTAATTGAAGTCATACCTAATTTGAAAATGAATTAGTTGATAATTAATGAATTGGGCGTGCACATCTATGTAAGGCGTAAACAAATCGGAAAAAATCTATGTCGAAATATACATACAGAGATCGACTTTTTCTCGATTTGTTTACGCCTTACATTTGAACAGATATGAACGCCAAATTCATTAATTATCAACTAATTAATGTTCAAATTAGGTATGACTTCAATTAAGCACATATTCTCCCAATAATACATATATATATATATATATATATATATATATATATATATATATAGTAAAGAGAAAGGCTTAAAAATCGGACATTTTGCAGTTATATATCTATTTCTGTCCACATGTATCTGCGTATATGAGTTTCTCTTTATATTGCTCTGTTTAATTACAGAAACTCATAGGTATACGCAGATACCTATTGGCAGAAATGATCTATAACCACAATATAAGCCTTTTTCTTTACCAATTATATTGCTCTGTTCAATTACATTGAACATCGAACACTTAAATTGGACCTGAACTATTCTAACATTCCACCATTGGAAGAAAGGGCCAACTTAGAATCATCCTAATACCAACTTACCTGGTAACCCATCTACGGATATATATATATATATATATAATATAATATATTATATATATACGTAAATATTTCATAAACCTTAGTTATTAATAAAAATTGTTTTACAATTAAACTTTGACCATATCTGATAATATGCCAAAAAATATTTACAGTTTGAACGAAAGGCTAATTTGCATATTGATATTTAAAATTTATTTTAATAAAAATTGGTATTATTGATTTCTAATTTGGTTTTATCTTAAGAAATAATAAAACAAAAATCTTAAATCTTTAAAGAAATTTATTTACAAGAAGAAATAACTGTAATATTATCCTTTATATTTTAATAAATAGTTAAATTAGAAAATTTACCAATGAAACAGTAATAAAATGATGGAATATAGTTTCAAATTGTTCTATTTTTCGTGTTGCAGATCATCTGCATTCAGAGCCTTTCTAATTTAATATGAATTTATTATATAAAACTTAAAATACTTGCACCCGGAGGGGCATATATTTGCTAGTATAATATATTATATATACATATATATATATATACACTTTTATTTTCTTTGGTGTGGTACAAAGTTTCTTGGTACAAGGTGATTCTAGGCTGGTCCTATTCTCTATCAGTAGTTTGTTGTAGAGTTCCGGTTCCGTATGAAAGCTAAATGTTTAATTATTGTAAACAGAGCAAACTTATTTGTGAATAAAAAGGCCTTAAATATCATGGGTATCGTGGTTATGGACCACTTCCACTTGTGGGTATCTAGAGCCCAGATACCCACGAGTGGAAATGGTCCATAACCACGATACCCATGGTATTTAAGGCATTTTTATTCACAAATATATATATATATATATAAACTTAAATAGTATCATACTTTATTCAACTGCGATCAATTATTCAAACATTAAAAGGGGGGTTTAAAGGAGACGCAAAAAAATTGAGAGATAAAGGAAACATAAGGGCCCTTTCGACCAGTGAATTTTCAAAAGTTTACAAATGATAGATCTTTTAAACGTCAAAGTGTATCAATTGGGTAAAAAGAGGATAAGATATTGTCAAGATTGGATCAACAAGAAGGGGAGACAAATATGAATCCCTTCACGTTACTCCAATATCTGCAACAAAATCCCCAGCGATTTGCTGGGAATGTTTTACTCGTCTCTGCCTACACAAGGCTAAACAGTGAAAAAAGATTGCAACTGCCTCTAAGATCTACAGATGGTGGCTTGACATCTTATTATAATGGAGATTGTGTGTTTTTCTGTCTGTAACCGAAACTATATTACTAATCGAGTCATAATTCCATAGTTATTTACATCACATTCTCCATTATTTTATTCATATTTAAACCTCAATAATTAATAAAATTGTTTTACATTATTAATATTGTGGACCATATCCATATACTAATAACATGCAAGTGTATTTATATATACAAAAAATGGCGGTTTGCAGTGTGAATGGGAAGGTTATTTGCATATTGATATTAAAAAAATTGATTTTAGTAAATATGTGCTCGGTATTATTGATTTCTAATTGTTTGGTTTTATCTTAATGAATATGAGCAAAAATATCGGAGATAAATCTTAAAAGAAATCCATTAGCAATATTAACAGTAATTCTATTCTTTACTTCCCAATTTAACTAAATAGTTAAATTATGAAAATTTAGCAATGAAAGACGGGAGTGAAGAAAAAGCAAGTTTTAGTTGTTCCCCCTCTGTTTCAAATCTTTTTATTGGCATCTTATTTAGTTTCATTAGTCTTCCTAAATTAACATGATATTTTATTACATTAAAACTTAAATACTTGCACCTGGAAGGTGCATATATTTGCTAGTATATATAAATGTATAAATAAAGATACTACGCACATAAAGCAACATTCAGACACGGAAACAAAAGGAACGCAACTATCTAACAACGTATGGGAATATATAAAAAAAAAACAGGACAAACCCTTTCACATAGAATGGAAGATATTAGACCGAACTAAGGCATACATCAACGGGTCAAAGAAGTGCTCACTGTGCACCACAGAGAAATTGCGGAACCTCCAAGGCTTAAAATCAAAACACACATTTCTAAACAATAAATCAGAAGTATTCAGGGCCTGCCCACACAGGAAATTTTTTTAAATATGGTCTTGGACCGGTGAGAAAGAAGCATGCAAACCACCATAATTAGGGACTTATTAACAAATGAGAAAATAATAACAAGAAACACGCAGGCGCGCACACACACACACACACAAACAACCACATTAGCGGCAACAGATCCAATCAGGAAAACAGACAGTGAAAACCAAAAAACACTCACATGCAGAAAGAAAATAAAAGATAGCGCCAGGAGCCGAAGCACACATCTACATAAGAATATCAAAGGAAAACCCAAGAAGGCACGACAACCAATAATAATACAAGATACAAGACCAACGGGCAACAAAAAGATAGTAGACGTAGGCAAACAAATATAAGAATGGACATTCCAAGTATTTTTTTCATAGGCGCGTTGTCGTGATGAAGGGTAGTAGCAAGCATGCTGACTAGAAACCAACGGTAACAATTGCACCTTAAATGTATTGTACACTATAATAAATAAACACAGCTCTTACAAAAGTAATCGAGCACTTTATTCTCATTTCTCTAATACTAACAATGGACTAACAATATATATATATATATATATATATATATATATATATATATATAATCCAAAATTCCACAGAAGAAATCTTCCTTACGACAAAGGGTTTTTTTTTTAAACAACTTGTTGCAGTTTGAGAGCTCAATGTGTGCTCTTATTGTTAGAGTCACAGAGCAAATTTATAATTAAAGAAATAACAAAAGACTTAGAGATCTTGCATTATAGACTATTTCGGGGAGCTTAGACAAAATGTCTAATTCTCCCGACTCATCAGATGAAGAATTCATCATTCGCATCTGATGAGTCGGGAGAATTATATATTTTGTCTACGCTCCCCGAAATAGTCTATAATGCAAGATCTCTAAGTCTTTTGTTATTTCTATATATATATATATATATATATATATATATATATATATATATATATATAAGGACCTAAATGAGTCGGACACTATCTACCTAGGATTGAAGAATAATTATGGTGAAACCTAGGTAGATAGTGTCTGACTCATTTCGGTGCTGTTGCTTATTCTCTACTTTGCGTATTGAGCACTTTTTACATACATAATTTAAAATCGATGATTTTTTTTCTTTTGACCACTACATATGATATTGATGATTATTTTCAGAAAGAACGGGTGTGTTCGACTTTTCTTTTAATTTTTTTTTTTTTTTACCCAGATAATAGTTTGAATTTTTTATTTTGAAAACTGAGAATCTGCTTTTTCACACCGGATGAGTTTAGAAATAAATTATCTTTTAGGGTTCCATCTATGGGTTAAATAGAAAAATGTTTATAAAATAATTGAGTATCCATTAAAAATGAATTTGTTTCACAACTTTATCGGCATCAAATGGCCCACTGAGGTTGATATGCCGTAAAACAAACCAAACCAAACCCAACTAACGTATACTGATTCCCCCGTTTATCGAATGTCTGTACAATTCTCAATGGGCTGCAGCTGATTGGATGATTTAATTAGTAGGTCCCTAGAGATTCTAGGATTTGTGCTTCGTGTAACCAGTAGTGATGGCCAAATAAATCAGATATCTTTTTTTTTTAAGCTCATATTGTTTTATCCGTTCGTCAGATCTCAGATGTTTCGAAATATAGAACATAAATTAGCATAATCTATTCGATAATTTCCATATGAGTCATGTTGTTCGGACTACTGACCTCATTCTTTTTATTGCTTTCGTTGTTACCACGTATCTGCTCATCCATTATACGGACTTCATCCTATAAATCCTTATATAGGATTGGAACGAAAGTCTTTTCAACACACATTTATTCAACTAATTTACATTATCATTTGTTGTCTTTATTGGTTAAATAAATACTATTTTGTATTGGACAAGATTTTCGTTAGTATTATCTGCGTTATTCGGACTGTTGTCCCCATATTTATTGTTATTTGTACAACGTTTCGGCCGATATGCCCTCCGGCCTTCTTCAGATATTTCTTGTCGGACTCGGGAACAAGAAGGTTCCCGAGTCCGAAAAGAAGGTTCCCGAGTCCGAGAAGGTTCCCGAGTCCGACAAGAAATGCCTGAAGAAAGTCGGAGGGCATATCGGCCGAAACCTTGTACAAATAACAATGAAGATGGGGACAATAGTCCGAATAACACAGATAATAGTAATTGTGGCGTTACTTTCGTATTTGGCCTGGAGAGTTGTCTGCCCGTTTGGTTCGCTGGTTCACGCTAGGGGCCTTTGATTATTTAAGCGGCTGGTTTGAACGTCTCTGGTTTGAACGTCTCTGGTTTGAACATCTCTCTCTCTTTTTCCTGTTCCTCGACCTACGAGACACATGAGTTAGTTAAAGTCTACCCCTTCTTGTTGGGGCTTTGGCCCCCCCCTTACATTACTATAAGTGATTTATACAGCATGGACTATTCTTAGTCTCATTTCTGTACTTTTATGTTTTTCCCCTTTTACTTTTGTATGTATGTTTATGTACACCTTATATTTTATGTATCTCGTCATATCCATGTGCTGTACCATATAAAATGTTTTGTGTAACAACCCTTGTCGGAGTTTGTATCTTCAAGTATATATCACTTTAAATCTTACATAATCATCAAGCCTCATCTCAAACATTCAGAGAAAGTCTTTCGTTCTAATCCTATATTTGCTGATTTTTAACTTTTACAGGATAACTTTATCGGATTAATTATACATTATTGGACTTTTGTTAAAATTCATTGTATGAATAACATAAAGCATTCAGGTATTGTTTAAACATATATTAATATTTACCAACTCCTCTACACGAGCAGGATGTGACACAAGGTTAATTTCTTAAACAGAGTTTAACAGGTTTGAATTGAGAATTTTCCTTCTCCCAGACTTGTCACCTAGCCATGGTTAAACAGACCAGTCTACCCTACTATTTACCGATAGCTGGAGGGAGATTAGTTGGATGCATACACTTCCAAGCGTATTAGCGCTATGTGAAGTGCAAACAACCACGTCCAGGATTTGAACTTGGATCGATTAATCCATTTCCTACGTGTCTTACCATTACACCATGCGCCTTAGGCAAATATGGGACATACATAGGGCATCATTTTGCTCATGTCCGTCAATTATCGTCGTATACTAGTGACAAGATATTGTTAATGGGACAGAGCACAAGCAACAGGGAACAGAAACATCATTATCATTATCAGCATCATCATCATATGGAATTCGATCTTTGTTCTGTCTTCTGTGCCAAAATCTATTACGCCTGAATGTAAAAAGATATAACGAGAGTCATAAACATTATAATTAACGCACTTAGAATCGTGTCCAAAAAAAAAAAACTATTGGCCAGGAATTTGAGAATCGAGGATGGTTTAAGACTGTACAGGCCACGGTAATGCTGTCAGGAAGTATGGGGGTGAGACAATACCGATTTTAGGAGATTTGTTGTAATTCGATTCCCAGTGACAATCAGCAGACATTTGGTAAAAAACATTTGGTAAAGAACTAATGCAAAAGCATAAAAAATAATAGCAATAAGAACAACAATAGTAATATCAAAAGAAACCAAACAAAACAATAGATGTTACTTTGAAGTTTAATATAGCAAAACTAATGGGTAATGCTCTGTAGCTTTTCATATTAACTTGCAAAACGTTCTTAGTTAAGCATGGTGGAAAATATGGAATTTTAATACATAATTGGTCAATTTCCTTAAGTGGCCATGAAATATTAAACCCAAACGTATAACTGCATAGGGAACAACAGTTAATTGGTGACGAAGTATTTGTGGATGAGATAGTTGCGTATTTTCATAGTTGACAGAAGTCGGGCCGAGGTACCCGACCCCAAAACTTTCAATATGGATTTTCAATACAGATTAGTTCTCTTTACTTAAAAGATTGAACTTTCTTTCATGAATAGCCTTACTAAATATTAACAGTGCATTGGTAATTGTCATTTGAAAAAGAAAAGAGAAAATATGAAGCTCCGCTAAAGATTACAAAAAGCTGATAAATTTGGGACAGTGGCGTCAATCAATTTTTCAGTGGAAAATTATATATTATTCAGCACTACTGTATGGTTTCACCAGTCGTAATCTAACAAAACGCTTGGGGAAAAGTGATATGTGAACTAAAAGAGGATGCTGTCTGCTCTTTTGAACAAATCCTAGAAGTACCATCATATAAAATAGCAGCTGTACAGGGACCTACTGTTGCGTAGGGGCCGAGGTCGAGTTGTAGTAGTAGACGTTAGTAGTAGTAGCCGTCATTAGCTCAGAGAAACAACATACGAAAGTCGTATAGTCGAAAAGAGGTTGCTTATTTATTTCTAGACTCGTGGGTTCTTTTTCAGAGAGAGAGAAAGAGAGAGAGAGAGAGAGAGAGAGAGAGAGAGAGAGAGAGAGTAAGGTGAAGCTGTTCTATCGTAAATCACATTCATGCGCACTGTTCATAGCTAGCCTAGACAGGTCACCACGAAGAAACCCACGTCTGCCCCCGACAAAGACCCGGGCCAAAAAGACGTCTCTTCTTCCGTTTCTGGTCAAGGGGGTTGGGGAAAGGATACATCCGCTTCTGGCCTCTGCAGACAATCTGGGACTTCCGTTTTTATTTTTTAAATCTAGTTTAGAGGTCATTGGTCGTCCAATGTCTTGCACACGTTGAGTGTTTACAATTCAAAACTTTAACCTCTTTTTGTTCTTATTTCTTTTTCTTCTCTTTCTCCAGAAATCCGATTACCGTTTTTTACGCTACATTAACTCCCATTTAATAAATGATTCAAGAATACCGAGCATGACATGAGGGGCACCGTTGGAAAAATAAACGATTTTTCTCCTATGAAGGGATTGCAAATCTTCATAATTGTTCATCACATTCTTCAATATCTCCGTTAATTTCAGTTGTTTCATACCCATCAGTTATGGATATATATTATGGAGAGAGTTCTTCTATTAGATTGTGACATATGAGCATTAAATCGAATTTAATGGACCTAAATACCACCATCGTATGTCACCCCCCCCCAAAAAAAAAATACAAAAAAATCACGTAATTAACCGAATTTGATGAAATGTTCAGTGTTGATATATTAATGAATAAAAGATTTAATGCACCAGTTATTTTATTTAAAAACTTTTTTTTGACACTAAGAATGTATGCATTTACACCCTCCTCCGCTACGTGGAAGAGATGGGTGTTTGCCTTTTACAAGAGCATTAGAGTGAAGTAAAACGCAAAAAGCCGCATCCAAGATTTGAACCCAGGTCGTCGATTTCATTTCCTATGAAGATGATCATTACACTAACGCTCATAGAAAGCATCATTCTCATAATATTACTATTGGATTATGTAACTACCGTATATACTTGTTGTAACAAGATGGGGACTTTCATGAGCGAGAACTACTATATTAGAAAAGGATGAAGAAGAAATAAGAGATGATAAAGGTTTAAAACAAACAGTGATGAGCACAAAACAGGATGAACGATGATTTGACCGGGGCGTGACCCCCGAATGGAGTGTCAACCGGAAGTTTCGGGTGTTGACCGGAACCGGAAGTCACGTGGTGACGTGAAACAACGAAGAAAGGTACCGGCCTCTTTTCGATTTGGGACAGCGTAGGGTTAAGACCTGCCCTTGGTCCCGTGTGGGATTACGGTAGTTTAATAGTTTTCTCTCCCTGTCTCTCTGCCTTTCCTCCTCTCCGACACAATCCACGAGACGAGCCTAACCTGGAAATAAAAGCTTAAGCAGCTTGTGAAGATATATTTCTCGCGTTATACTTTTTTTTCAACAAGATGACCGCCACGTGCAGAACGCCTTTTTAGTGTCGTGAATTTGGAGGCATGTGGACGAGACCCGCTATACAACATATATCACAACGTTACACTTGTCTGTTGGTCGAATTAGCTTTACGCCAAAAACTGTTGCCAATCTACATATGAGTAAAAAATTCATAAGATTCGAGTTAACATAATAGAAAAGACCATAAAATGTGTGACAATAAATGAAGGATTGAACTATTCTCATAACCGACTAAACGATGGGTTGCAACTTTCCATACACTAAGAACAATGGCGTAGTGTCCAAAAGAATATATAAAAATGAATAAAAAATTATCTGCATTTACGCCAAATGGCTACGCAGGTCTATACTTGAGTGACAGTCTTTGGTGCACTGACTGCACACAAACTGTGATGCTTTCTGGGGCTGCTGGATTGTCTCCCTCTTTCTGGCTCTCTTTGCTGTCGAAGCAAATCTCCTCTCCACCTCCCTCCTCTTCGTGCAATGCTTAACATTAAGGCGCCAGGTCGCTCGATATTCTGAATCTACCTCCCATGGTGTCAATGTGGCATATCCTCATGTCTCTCCAGCAGACATCTTTAAAGCGTAGGCGTGGTCTACTTACCGATCGAGACCCTTTTACTTATTCGCCACACAAAAGATCTTTTTGGGATGCGGCCATTTGCCATCCTCCAAGCCATATACGGCATATATATATATATATATATATATATATATATATATATATTATATATATATATATATATATATGAAAATGGAAAAGGAATTGAATCCAACAATATGAGGAAAAATGAGTAAAGAAAAGAAATGTAGATGGATAAAATGAATTTGATCGATATCACATTAATCGATATCACTTACATATGTGTTTCGTCCAGTTTATGTGTGTGAAAATTTTCGCACACATAGAAGATTCGACCTTCATCAGAGTGAAAATTATTTTTGAATGAAAAATATTCAAAATGAATGTTCACTCTTCGAAAAATATTCAAAAATGAATGTTCACTTGATGAAGGTCGAAAATATTCAAAATGAATGTTCACTCTGATGAAGGTCGAAAAATATTCAAAATGAATGTTCACTCTGATGAAGGTCGAAAAATATTCAAAATGAATGTTCACTCTGATGAAGGTCGAATCTTCTATGTGTGCGAAATATTTTCACACACATAAACTGACCGAAACACATGTGTAAGTGATATCGATTAATGTGATATCGATTAAATTCATTTTATCCATCTACATTTCTTTTCTTTACTCATTTTTCCTCTTACACACACACACACACACACACACACACACACACACACATATATAATATATATATATATATATATATATAATATATATATATATATATCAAGCTATCTCTGCCTCTAGCTTCTCTCGTGATGCATATCTCACAAGCTGTGACAATTTGTGTTTGTCTAAGGGACCAGTTTATCTAAGTAGGTAGAGCATCCATGTCAGAACCACAAGATTCCGGGTTCGATACCGGCCCTTGCCAATTTAGCGCATGAGTAGCACAGTGCCGTAAAGTGAGGAGCTGATAGTAGTTGTGGTGCTTCACTTCAGACGCAAAAAAATAATCTCCTTGCTCTGGCGCTAGTGAAAATGAGATAGACTCCCTCGCTGTCCATTTTACAATAGTAATATGCCATTTTTATTAAAAAATAACAATCTATTTAATTTTCTGAACAATAATAAGTACACCTGTTTTTATAATAATGCAGAATAGCGCGCAATAGATAATATAACTAGATTACGTAAAAAAAAACATAACATTTCACGGAAATACCCGAAACCTTCGAGACGCTAGGATTAGGGTTAGGGTAAGGGTAATGGTTAGTTTTAGTGTAAGGTTTGTCTTAAAATTAGGGTTCGTGTTAGAGTTAGTGTCAGGGTTATGGTTAGGCTACTTCGGGTGTTTCCGTAATCTAATGTTATTTATAAGGAAAATGCGAATCTAATTATATTAGCTCTTGCGCTCTATTCTGCATTTGTACTCTCGTTTCTGTCAAAGATTCGCTCAAGCCTATCAACCCACGGACTCTTTATGTCTTAATTTGTCAATGTCTATTAAAGTCACTAGCAAATATATGCACCCTCCGGGTGCAAGTATTTAAGTTTTCATGTAATAAAATATTAGATTAATTTAGAAAGGCTAATGAAACTACATAAGAATGCAGATAAAAAGATTTGAAACTGAGGGTGTATAATCAAAAAATAGAACAACTGAAACTTACTCTTCCCCCACTCCCGTCTTTCATTGCTAAATAATCCTAATTTAACTATTTAGTTAAAATAGAAAGTAAAGAATAAAATTACAGTTATTTCTTCTTGCTAACGGTTTTCTTTTAAGATTTATTGAAGAGATTTTTGCTAATATTCATTAAGATAAAATCAAACAATTAGAAATCAGTAATACGAATCACATATTTATTAAAATCAGATTTTTTATATCAATATGCAAATTAGCCTTCCCATTCACACTGTAAACTGCTATTTTGTTGTGTATATAAATACAATTGCATGTTATTCTTATGTAGATATTGTCAACAGTATTAATAATGTAAACCAATTTTATTAATAATTGAGGTTTAAATAAAAAATAAAATCCTGTAGAATGTGACGTAAATAACTAATGGAATTTTGACTTGAATAGTAATATAGTTTCGGTTACAGACAGAAAAACACACAATCTCCATTATAATAAGATTTGATTCGTACACGTCTGTCACCTTTAATCCGTTCTTTCCTAGAAATCACAATCGGTTAATGAGAGTTAAACTTCAATATTTTCATGCTTGTCTATCAATTTTATTTGACTTCATACTTCTATGTCCACTCTGATCTGAAGGGGTAGTACCTGTTAGAGTTTTTTTGTTGTTGCTATTTTGGGGGGGCGGTGTGTTCCAATACTGTATTTCCTAACGTACTGTCCAATATATATATTTACCAACCCCTCCACACGAGCAGGATGCGACACAAGGTCAATTTCTTAAGCGGAGTTCAGCAGGTTTGAATTCAGAGATTTCCTTCTCCTAGACCGGTGGCCTAACCAGGATTAAAGAGCCCAGTCTGCCCTACTATTTACCCATAGCTGGAGGGAGAGTAGGATTCATACCTTCCCCAATGATATTAGCGCTAAATGAAATGCAATTACCACGTCCAGGATTTGAACTCGGGGCGACGAGTCCATTTCCCATGACTTTAACCATTACACCACGCGCTTCCTACGTACTGTCCAAAATATAGCATTATGTACACGTGGTATATTTGTCGAAGATTTCCTTCTTTCTTTTTTAGTTTTATTTATTTATTTATTTATTTTATCTATCTATTCATTTGAAAGCGCCTTCTCCTCCTCTCACCCAAGTTAAAACGATACCCTTCCGAATGAATGAAAGCGAAAAGATAGACAAATACTTGGACCTTGCCAGAGGACTAAGAAAACTGTGGAACATGAAGATGAAGGTCGTGTCGATTGTAATTGGTGCCCTAGGAATGGAAACCAAGGGGTCTGGAAAAGAGTCTGGATGAACTGGAAATAAAAGATAGAATCAAGACCATCCAGACTACAGTTTTGTTGAGATCGGCTGGAATACTCAGAAGAGTCCTGGAGACCTAAGGAGACTTACTGTCACTCAGCCTCCGGTGAACCACCAGCTAAGGCGAGTGTAAAAAAAAAAAAAATTGAGTGAAAATAATGGTAATATAATTTTAGAAATAGGCGTTGAGTTAATACAGTGACACTTATCTCTAGGCTGCAGGTTCAATCCTGTTCAACGGTGAGAGTAAGATAGAATAATACAGCTTAACATTTGTACCCAGTCATGATTAGCGGAATGAGAATTGCATTTAAAACATTCTCGTTAGCAACAGCTTCCGCATCTTTTGCTCTCCTTCTTCGCTTTGACCATCTTGTATTGTTTGTAAAATATAACACACACACACACACACACACACACACACACATACACACACACACACACACACACACACACACACCACACTCATTCGCATACACACACACATAAACACACTCACACACACAAACACACACTCATACACACACACTCACACAATAAAACACTCACACACACAAACACACACAAACACATAAACAAACACACACACACACACAGTAAAACACTCACATTCACACACACACACAAACACACTCACACACATACAAACACACTAACACACAGGGAGACACACTCACACAATCACACACAAACATACACTCATACACATTCACACACACAGTAAAACACTCTCATTCACACACACAAACACACACACTCACGCGCTCACACACACTCACACACACAGTAAACACTCTCATTCACACACACACACACAAACACACTCCACACTCATACACACACACACACACACACACAGTAAAACACTCTCATTCACACACACACACACAACACAAACACACACACTCACGCACTGACACACACTGACACACACAGTAAAACACTCACATTCACACACACACACAAACACACACACTCACACACACACACACACAAACACACTCACACACACAAACACACACTCATACACACACACTCACACACACACACACACACAACACACACCAACACACACACACAAACACAAACACACAACACACACACACACACACACACACAACACACACAAACTCACACACACAGTTAAACACTCTCATTCACACACACACACACAAACACACTCACACACACAAACACACACTCACGCACTCACACACACACACACACACAGAGTAAAACACTCACATTCACACACACACACAAACACACTCACACACAAACACACTCACACACACACACAAACACACTAACCACACACAGAGACACACTCACACACACACTAAAACACATACACACATACACACACATACACACACACATACACACACATTGACTGCCATATTTTATTGGAGAGAAGTAAAACCATACAAACAGCTGGCTTAGATGTTCACATTTTATGAACATCTAAAAGTATTTACCTGTTTTTTGTTGTTATTTTGTTTTTTGTGTTTTATGTTTTGTTTTTTTTTCTTTTCTTTTCTTTCCTTTTGTTTTTGAATTGCTGATTTTTTTTCTTTCCAAGCTGGAAGTCTAAGCACCCGAATCATAGACATCTTGAAACATCTACATGCGTCTATGTACTTCTAAGATAGGCTTGATTTTTCACTTTTAAAAAAATATCAAATTGTCCATCTATTCGAACGTTGTGTGGTAGTATACTGAATACTGATACCAAAAATTAGATCTTTTACTTGCACCATTGTTTGAGGAGATAGCATGAAATATCGTCTACTAAAATGCACTAAAAATCTTCGTTTTCTAAAGGCTAAATTTTGCGAAAATGAGAATCTTTAGTGCATTTTAATAGAGGATCTTTGATGCTATTTCCTCAAAAAAGGTGCAAGTAAAAGATCTAATTTTTGGTACCGGTTTATGCAGAAGTCGGGAAATTGGTTAGAAAAATATAGCAATTTCAACATTTAAAACAGAAAAGGTTGTCATTTTAAACGAAAAGAATAAAATATTATTACTAGAATTCAAATTTAAAATATGCCCCCATCATAACGGACACCTACTATATGCTGATTTTTCCTAATAATTAAGCTGTAACAGTGATAACATTTTAAAAGTTTGAAATATATTTTGCGCGTCAATTTTTCCGTGTTAATTTGCAACTTGAACCACATGGGAAACATTATAGTGGATATACTACACTATGTTAAT
>CM042145.1:64629847-64649847 GCA_023376005.1 Doryteuthis pealeii | reverse complement strand
CAATGATATTCGGATCATACACTCAAAAAATATTATCACTTTTCATTTTTCAAAAGCATTTCATGCTAAATTTATAAGCCCTTCTTATTCCCCCCCAAAAAAAAAAACTCATACAGGCACACATAGATAGATAGATAGATAGATAGATAGATAGATAGATAGAATGTGTGTTTATTTGTTTCCCAGCATCGTAACTTCTCTGACACTGCATCAAATGGATTCATATAAGATGAATGATTCTTTCCATTAGGTCAAAGCATATGAGAATAAGTGACCGATCGTTTACATCAGTGTTACCGCCAGCTGGAATAACACATTAAAAAAAACTTGGAGGTGCTAGAATAGCCAGAATAAACTGATATTAGGCACTCGAATGACTGGTTAAAAGTCGAAGAGCGAGACGCTGATACGAAAAAAATTGTTCTAATATTAATTCCATGACAATTTTTACATTAATAACCCTATCAGCATTTGGCAAGTACTATACTAGTATGTATAGAATTTTGATAAATGGACGCGGATGCGTCTTTCTGTACAGATGCGTGGGTGCTTATTTCAATAGGTTTATATACGCATTCATGCATATGTATATTATATATATTATATATATATATATATATATATATATATATATGTATGCGTGTGGGGGAGTCTGTGTGTGTAAACTTGAAAACACTTATTTACTCATGATATATGTTATTTAGATTCTTGGGAAAAAAAAGGGGGATATATATTTTTTTATTTACTTTTAGAGATTGTCTTTTTTTCTCATCAATTAAGACTAATATGTTGTGCGTCTCGACAAATAAATAATTATTCACAGATGTATTAAAGAAAACATTCAGACTTCATTCATGACATTCCGCTGTTTTTAAATATTTAGAGCTGAGTGTGTGTATGCGATTATGTGTTTGTTTTGGAACCTGTACGCTTGGCTTGACTTGATATTCTCTCTCTCTCTCTCTCTCTCTCTCTCTCTCACACACACACACACACACACACACACATATTATATATAATATTAACATAAAGATACACGGTATTTAACCTACTTGAGTTTCACCACAAGGATCTTCAGGGTTAAATCTACTGGATTAATCAAGATATTGATTAATGGCAGTCGATTACACGTGTGTGTGTGTTTTTTTTTGCGATTACACACGTGTAATCGACTGCCATTAATCAATATCTTGATTAATCCAGTAGATTTAACCCTGAAGATCCTCATGGTGAAACTCGAGTAGGTTAATACCGTGTACCTTTATGCTAATACATTTTCTCTACTAACGTATTGGGCACTTTACATTTGTTATATTGATGCGTTATCATTGTAAATCAACTAACCACTGAGACCATTTTCACCGGTAACTCACTTTTTTCCACAAATACCATATATATATATATATATATATATATCATTCATGCTTTTGTATGTTTACGCATAATATCTGCTGGTCATCCTTGAAAGCTGAGAGACAGTAAGTCTATTAAAATTCCAATTCTGTATCATACAAATTTCTTGGATCCTGGGAAAGATCCTAGTATTTCCCAATGTCTAACTCTAATTTATATTCAACTATTGGTTATGGCAGGTCTTTCTTTCTTTCTTCACAATGATCAGATCTGATTTGGTTTGAAGTGAACAGTTTCTTTCGATGTCACCATTCTAGAATATCCTATTTTCCCTTAGTTTGGTGGATACCATCTGTATACATGGCGCCCAAACCAATGGTTTCTACATTTCCCAGTGTTTATATTCGAGCATGTTACGTGTGGCTATTTTTAGGCTGTAGGTGAAAGCAGTTTTAATTGGAGATCTTTGTGGCATTAATTTGATCCGTTTTAAAGAATCCTATAATGCTTGTCCATTATGAAGGTATGAATCCTACTCTCCCTCCAGCTATGGGTAAATAGTAGGACGGACTGGCTCTTTAACCTTGGTTAGTTAACCAGTCTAGGAGAAGGAAAACTCTGAATTTAAACCTGTTGAACTCCGCTTAAGAAATTGACCTTGTGTCACATCCTGCTCGTGCGGAGGGGTTGGTATATCTTATTATAATGGAGATTGTGTGTTTTTTCTGTTTGTAACCGAAACTATATTACTACGCAAATCACAATTCCCTTATTTATTTACGTTACATTCGCCGTGACTTTATTTATCTAAAACTCAATTACTATTAAAATTGTTTAACGTTAATACTGTTGGCCTTATCTACATAGTAATACCATGCAATGGTATTTATATATACAACAAAATAGCGGTTTACAGTGTTAACGGGAAGGCTAATTTGCATATTGATATCAGAAATTTGATTTTATAAAATATGTGCTTAGTATTATTGATTTCTAATTGTTTGGTTTTATCTTAATGAATATGACTAAAAATCTCGGGTATAAATCTTAAACGAAATATATTAACAAGAAGAAATAACTGTAATTGTAATTTTGTTCTTTACTTCCTATTTTAGCTAAATAGTTAAATTAGGAAAATTTAGTAATAAAAGAAGGGAGTGATGGAAGAGTAAGTTTCAGTTGTTCTGCTTTTCGATTATACCCCCCCTCTGTTTCAAATTTTTTAATCTGCATTCTTATTTATCTTCATTAGTCGTTCTAATTTGATATGATATTTACATTAAAACTTAAATACTTGCACCCGGAGGGGGCATATATGTGCTAGTATATATAATGCTTGTCCGTTCATATGTGTATCCAGAATCCTATAATCCGTGTGTTCGTCCGTATTAAGCAGAATCCTTGTCCGTTGGTTTGTTCGTCCGTGTATGCCACGAGAAACTGAGCGACAACCCGGCAAACTTTTAAGTAGTAAACCAGCCAGATATTAGAACGTCTTGATTGACCGATTCAGACCACGCTGTCTCTAAGAGTCTATAAATTTAAGTTATGATCTTCAGCACATTTTATATATCCTTCCCGTTCACATTGTAAAAACGCTATTTTGTTGTAAATATAAATACTATTGCATATTACTAGCATATAGATATGTCTAAAATATCAAACTCCGGTTTCGACCGGGCGTCCAGTGATATTCGGTCGCTGAACCTTACAAGTTAACATTGTTGATCCCAGGGGGGCGTCACTCCAGGCAACACTTGACCCCTTGATTTAAAGGGACAGGGTTGGGTTTATTGCCTGGTGCCCCTTGAGGGGGAATGCCGACGGGATCAACGCATTCTTTGTGCCTACCACCCATGAGCTTTGGCTTGTGGGTGGGCCAACATAAAATGCCCTTGTGTCACGCCCTCATAAGTGCGATGAGAGGAAAAAAGGTCATCTAACGTTGTGTAATGGTTAGCAAGCTAGATTCGCAGACCATTGTTAGTGATTTCGATTTTCATACGGTGCTCATACTTCTGGCCTTGTGTCACATTTAAGGTAAGCTTAGTAAATAACTATATACCACCAAATAAGGGCACCTCACCTGGTGTAATGGTGACCAAGCTCGCTTCGCAAACCATTGTTAATGAGTCTTATTCTCATTGGGTTCCCCATGCTTCTGGCCTTGTGCCACACCTAAGCTAAGCTTAATAAATAACTATATATCCAAAGTAATATATCAGTTTGCACTTCTTCGGAGTTGATATAAAAACTTCGTCGGGGCGGCCTAAAGTCGGTATGGGAGTCTATCCCCATTTCACTAGACCAAGGAGATTATTTTTTTTGCGTTTGAGTAGGAGTGTCACACCTACCATAAGTTCCTCACTTTACCACACAGATCCCTATGCTACTCATACGCTAAGTTGGCGACGGCTGGTATCGAACTAGGAACCTTGTGGTTTCTAGCCGAACGCTCTACCGACTGATCTAACCCATTAAAGTTGATGTAGTTGATGTAGTTTGACCTAATTCATTTTTTCTTGGGGGTGGGGCAATTATGAGAGTTCCTATTTCTTTTCTATGTGTCTTGTGCGTAACCCTATACATATTAATACGCTTGTTCCTTAATCTTTCGACTGTTATCATCTTCCAACACCCTCTGGTCAAAAATAAGACCGTCCAAATTGTCCAATATAAAAAGAATATATATAAATCTTGATTATCTGCCAAATTTCAGCTAAATAATGGACTATTCCGTTTTTATTATAAAGAAAGAAAGAGCGGAAAGAAATGCTACACAAAAAATATAAGACAGAAAGAAAGTGGTGGGAAAATATAAAGAGGGGGAGCGCGCGGTAGCAATTAGGATAATCTATTACAATCGAACGTATTGAAAAGATGAAAAGAACGAAAGAAAAAAAAATATTGAGAGAGAGAGAGAGAGAGAGAGAGAGAGAGAGAGAGAGAGAGAGAGAGAGAGAGAGAGTTAATTCAAGATAATTATACTTTTTACATGTTGAATTATTTGGTTCTTAAGTAAACATATAAAACGTTGTAATGATTGAATTCTTAACTGTGGCATATCCACAGGTCCTGCTAGTTTACATAATTATTCGACCGCAATATTTTCTATTTATGTATTAAATTATCTTAGTGTTTTTTTTTGTTTTTTTTTTTTGGGGGGGGGCATTTTTCTTTCCTTTTGGGGTTATTCACAATTCCTTCATTTACTTTTTTTTAAATATCTAGTCACGTGATATCTAGTCACGTGGTGTCTAGTCACGTGGTTTCGAGCGTTTCTTTTTTCAATAGTGTTTACTGGAAATATTCCAGTTTATGTTTGGTTGTTGGGAGATTTTTCACCAGTTGGTCAGGGATGGCGACCCATGATGCTTAAGGACGGAATCCTGGTGGCTAAACAGTCCATGACATACAGCACTCCACTTTGGCACTTTTTTTTATAGATTAAATAGACAGTTGGAGAGCCCCACTTCAATCAACCGGCTGGTCACGTCAACCCTAGCATCCACTTGATTGTTCTGTAATTTATGAGGAAGTGCGTCCCGGTCTCCTGCCTCAGAAATTGCTACCCGGTGACTATTAAAATAACGTCCTCAGGTATGTCGGTGTTACTTGAAAGTAAACAACCAACTTAGGGCGTTAAATGTATTTTAGATGGGGGGGGGCTTCTCTTTTTTGGCGTAATTCTTATTTATTTATCGTAATTTGTCGTAATTCTTGTTCATCTATAGAAATTTGTCGTAATTCTTGTTTATTTATCGTAATTTGTCGTAATTCTTGTTTAGATATGAAGATGGATATACAGTTTGAAATAGACTGAGATAGATAGATAAACAAAATAATATAGATAGATTTTCGTCGTAATTCTTGTTTATTTAAACTAAAAACAAGACATTAAACAAACATGAATAAAAGAAAATCTGAGACAACATAGCTGGGGACGTTATTTTAATAGTCACCGGGTTACAATTTCTGAGGCAGGAGACCGGGACGCACTTCCTCATAAATTACCGATTGTTCCAACTCTAACGCCCTAATGGCAACTCATTTTCTCACATATGTGCTAGAAGGCGGTGGCTGAGTGTCTTAATGTCCTGGATATGACGTTAAACTGCACCTAGTGGTGAAGTTCCAATTTTGAAGTTCCGGGAATGTGGAGTACCCCTTTATCGCCATTACTCCCAGGTTCACTCTGACCCAGAATTGTAGTACCTTTTATGGTTCCATCTCTGAGTTTATAGATAATAAATGAGCATTAAAAATGTGTTTGAAAAAAAAAAAGATTTAAGAAATATTGAATCCCCAACAACAATGAATAAAACAAAATGATTTCGGCATAAAATAACCCAACAGGGGTTGACATGCCGTAAAATCCAACCAACCAGCTAATATCTGATAATCCTTTCTTAGATCTTCGTTCCCCCCCTCTTGCTTTATTGTGTCGCATTTGAGATATTCAGGTGTATTTAAAGCAGCTGCCCTGTGTACTTATTGCCCTTGCTGTCCTGATATCTGGTATGCCGATTCCATCTGCTAGCACATCTCTCCCTCTCTCTCTCTCTCTCTCTCTCTCTCTCTCTCTCTCTCTCTCTCTCTCTCTCTCTCTCTGTGCATTACTAATAGCTTTGTATTTATCTGTCCCAAATTCCATTCTGCTGTTCTTGGCTTTTACATTTTTCCACTTCTTTCTCTTTCATCGTAAATAATTTTGTCATTCTCCTAAGGTGGTTAACGTTTTCATTGGTGAACGAGAATTGTTACCCTTTTCCACATCAGTCTTACTTGGATCATAACTGAGATACATGGACTATATGACCGTTAGGCACCCCTTTTTGATCCCGATTAAGAAAGGACATGTTTTTCATTTACAACGTCAATATTCGGTTGTTTTAACAGACAATTTTTAGAATTTTTAAATTATAAAACTAACCCCGGACTCTAACTCCTAACCCTAACCCTAACCCTAATCCCTAACCCCTAACCCCTAACAAACAACCGGATATTGACGGTGTAAATGAAAAACATGTCCTTTCTTAATCGGATCAAAAAGGGGTGCCTAAAGGTAATATGGTCCAGATAAATACCAGGATATTTTTTTAGAATTTTTAAATTTAAACTAACCCCGGACCCTAAGCCTAACCCTAACCCTAACCCTAATCCCTAACCCTAACCCCTAACAAACAACCGATATTTAACGGTGTAAATGAAAACATGTCCTTTCTTAATCGAGATCAAAAAGGGGTGCCTAAAGGTAATATGGTCCAGATAAATACCAAGGATATTTTTTAGAATTTTTAAATTATTAAACTAACCCCGGACCCTAAGCCTAACCCTAACCCTAACCCTAACCCTAACAAACAACCGGATATTGACGGTGTAAATGAAAAACATCTCCTTTCTTAATCGAGATCAAAAAGGGGTGCCTAAAGGTAATATGGTCCAGATAAATACCAAGGATAGTGCTATGTGAACTTAATTGAACACGGGTCGACGAGTCCATTTCCTCCAAATCTAACAATTAGACTACGAGTCTCCAATTAACGAGAACATGTGGAATCTTCCAAAATTATTTGATCTTTTTGTTTTTTGTTTTATGTTATTTCTTGAAATGTGTGCGTTCAAAATACCACAAACAAAAACATGAAAATAGGTTTCTGATTGGTTGGTTAGTTGAGTTTTACGGCATGTCAACCCATTTGGGTCATTTTCTGCCGAAGACATTTTGTTTTATTCATTCCAGATGGGTAACCAATTTTTTTTAATTCAATTTTTTAAACATATTTTTTATTTAACTCATTTATTTTATTTAACTTATTTTATTTTATTTAACTCATTTATTTTATTTAACTCATTTATTTTATTTAACCCACAGGTTGAACTCTAACAGATGCCCCCTCTCCGGCTATTCTAGCACATATATGATAAAAAAGGCTTGGAGCTTGCCATATGGGCAATTGGATTGCGAAATTCTATAAATGCTAGGGAAAAGACCTGAAAACCTATTGGTCGGGTGGTTCCGCCCGTCAAGCCCAAGTAAGGGCCAAAGTAGAGCGTTGCATGTCATGGACTGCTCTATCACCAGGGTTCTATCCTTAAGCATTACATCTCACCACCCGTAGCCGACAGGTGGCCCCACCAGAGTTACATCAAAGATCGTCTGTTACAGCTTAATTAATGAAGTAAAAAGCTGCATATAAGAGGTGTCGGTGGTTATTGGTGTGGACTTATTCTCAATTTGAATTCTATTTGTAATATTTAATTCGTTTGGTTTGTTTGGTTTGTTCTGTTTTACGGCATATCAACCTCAGTGGGTCATTTAATGCCGATAAAGTTTTGAAATAAATCAATTCTTAATGGATAATACAATTTTTTATAAATACATTTTTCTATTTAACCCATAGATGGGACCCTAACAGGTACTACCACATCGGGTCAGAGTGGACCAGGGAGCAATGGTGATGAAGGGGTGCTCCACATTCCCCACACTTCCAGAACTGGAACCTTACCATCAGATAGAGTTTAACGTCATTCCCAGGACATGTAGACCCGCAGCCACCGCCTTCTAGCACCCATATGATAAAAAGGGATTGGGGCTTGCCATAAGGGCAATAGGGTTGGGAAAATCATATAGGTGCTAGGGCTTGACGTGACCAGCCGATTGATCGGAGGGGCCTCTCCGACCGCCCGTCTAGCCCAAGATAGGGCCAAAGTAGAGTATTGCAGCTCATGAACTGCCCATCAACCTGGGCTCTATTCTTAAGCATCACGGGTCGCCACCCACGGCGAACAGGTGGATATTGGGGGAGTCTTACCCCTCTGCAGAGGTGCAGTCGGTGCATTCTAACGCCCCAGCCGACAGGGCAGTATTTAATTCGTTTCATTTCAATGAAATAAAATAACATTTCTGATTTAGATATTGAAAACGGTAAATTTTCTAACCAATTTCTTGAAAACGAGAATTTTTAGTACATTTTAGAAGACAATATTTGATGGTATTTCATCAAAAAATGGTGCAAAATTAACCAACCCTAATGACCAGCCGAAACAGCCGAAACAGAAAGAAGAAATCAACCTACAGAATAAGTCCAAAGGAAAATGGCACCCGAAAAAATAAGAAGCCCTCATCATCTTCCTGTCTCTCTCGCCAATTATATATCCGACGGAACGGGTATACATCATAAGTGCCTTAAAAGTTTGAAATATGTTCGGCTGTGTATCTTTTTTCACGAGAAGAAAAAGTTAAAGTGGTAAAGAGAGTTTGTAGATGAGTATAACTATGGTTTTGTAAGTACGTGAGAATGATTGTAAATTAGTGTGTACATGTGTTCATGCATAAAAATTCCTTCTTTAATAAGAGAGTAAATAGCACGCTATCTGTATGTGTGTGTGTGTGTATGCTGTGTATCTCTATGTTGTAAGATAGACGCAACTTCATATGTCAGTGTATATATGTGCATATGGATTTTTGCGTGAAAAGGAGGGGGATGGAGAAAGAGATGGAGTGTGGTCCTTTTCATATTTAAATAACATATACATTTTCGTAGGCGGAATAAGTCTTGTAGGATTTTGCTGTTTTTAGTTTTGTTTGGTGTTGTTTTTTTTTTGTTTCTTTTGTTCTACCCTTTTCAACCACGTCCATTCATTTCTTTTTTCTTTAATTTTCTATTTTTTTCTTTTTCTATTTATTTATTTTCATTTTCTTTTGTTTTCGAGGTTTTTGTTTGTTTTATTTTCTACCCGAGATTAGTTGATGGATTTTGTTATTTTTTTTTTTTTTTTGCTTTCTACTTTTCTTGTTGATGATGATGTTATTTTTAATTTCTTGTGAGATTTTTTGTTTGTTTACAATACAGAATGTTTTAAGATGTTTGAAAAGGCTTATTTATAAACTAGCAAGGTAAGACAGAAAGAAAGAAAGAAAGAAAGAAAGAAAGAAAGAAAAAAGAAAAAGGGAGACATACAGGAAATAGAGAGAAAGAAAGAAGGAGAAAAAAGAAGGAAAGAAAGAAAGAAAAAAGGAAGTATAGGAATTAATAAGGGAGAATTATAGGAAATAGAAATAAAGAAGTAAGGAAGGAAAGAAAGAAGAAAGAAAGAAAGAAAGAAATATAGGAAATTAAAAGAAAGAAAGAAAGACGTTCACAAGGAAAGACAGGGATAGAGGAAATAGAAAGAAAGAAAGAACGAAATATAGGAAATAAAAACGGAGAAATACTGGAAATTAAAAGAAAGAAAGAAAGGACATAGGAAGAAAAAGAAATACCGAATATAGAAAAAAGAAATAGAAAGAAGGAAAGAGTAAATGAATGAAAACTTGTATAGGGATAGGGTAAAGAATGACAAGAAATTGTTAATATCTGGGCCGCCGTCCCAATTATAAGAAACTCTGGACCATTCCGAAAAATGGACAACAGTGGAACTCAGACAGATTGACCAAAAGACAAGAAATCTAATGACTATGCAGAAGGCAGACAATATATACAATACACAAAATAGCAGACAATATAAAACAAACAGAGATGAAAGGAAACATTTTTTAAAAAGCCTTAGAAGAACAAGAAAACTCCTAGAAACCAAGCTCTGCAGCAGAAATTTCGCCAAGGGAATTAATATCTGGACTGTCCCAATTATAAGATACTCTGGACCCTTCTGAAAAATGAGTGGAACTCCGATGGATAGAGCAAAAGACAAGAAAATTAATTGCAAGCCACAAAGCATTAAGCTGTGAGATGATTGTTGCGTAGAGGCCAAGGTCGAGTTGTAGTAGTAGTCGTTAGTACTAGTAGCTGTCGTTAGTTCAGAGTAACAACATACGATAGTCGTATAGTCAAAAAGGGGTTGTTTATTTCTTTCTAGGCTCGTGGGTTCTTTTTCAGAGAGAAGGAGAGAAACAGAGAGAGAGAGAGAGAGAGAGAGAGAGAGAGAGAGAGAGAGAGAGAGAGGTGGGGTTCAAGCTATACTATCGTAAATAATCTTCGGTACTACTATGCGAAACACATCACGGTGGACCCGGGAAGCCCCGTCTGCATCTTACAAAGGCCCAGCCGAAAAATACCGATTTGCCTCTTCTTCCGTTTATTGTCTTGGTGGTGGAAAAGTCACATCCACTTCCGTTCCTCTGCAGAAAACCTGGAACTTCCGTTTTTAATCTTAAATCTAGTTTCGGTGTCAGGGGTCGGTCAATGACTGGCACCTCTTTTTGTTCTTATTTGTTTTTCGAATACACAAAAATAACAAAGTAAGATTAATTACGGCAGCCAATAATAGCAGCTGCAACATATGGAGAAGCAGAAAAACAACAAAAACAAGAAAACAGAAATGTGAAGATAAACAATTGTATGTATACTTCTAGTGACAAATTGGGGAGATTGCAGATGAAAATACCTGAACATGGTTAAGAAATGGAAACCTCAAAAGAGAAACCGAATCGCTCATAATTGGTGCACAAAACAATGCCATAAGAACAAATATCAAAGCAAAAATAGATACGACACAACAAAACGGCAAATGTAGATTTTTTTGAGACAGAAATGAGACAATCATACATGTATTAAACGAATATAGCAAATTAGCAAAACTAGAATACAAGGCTAGGCACGACTGGGTTGGAAAGGTGATCCACTTGGAATTGTGCAAGGAACTAAAATTTGAACATACTAAAAAATGGTATATGCATAAATCAGAATCTGTTATTGATAATGAAAGACAAAAAATTATCTGGGATTTTGAGATAAAGACGGATCACCTTATTCCAGCCAAAAGACCAGACCAAGTGTTGATTAACAAGAAAAAATAAACTCTCAACTGGTTGGTTTTGCAGTCCCAGCAGATCACAGGGTGAAGATGAAAGAAAACGAATTGTTAGACAATTACCAGGACCTTTCTAGGGAATTGAAAGTACTCGGTCTATCAATTATAACACATTCGGAGAAATTAACAACTTTCAAGATGGTAACATCAAAAGAATTGTGTGAAAACTTGAAAGAATATATATTATATATATATATATATATATATATATATATATATATATATATATATAGTACGAACAAAAAGTATTAAGACAATCAGGAATATTTCTTGTATGTTGTTTATTATCAACTAGTTTCGACCTTAGGTCATCGTCAGGAGAAAATTTCTTATTTGAAGAAATTGTTGGTAGATTATTAGAAAGGGAGCATTATAGAAGAACTATAAAAGTTGAAGTGTTTTTGTGGGTTTGACATGCTGTTAAAATCCGGGTAGTGGAGTGTGTTAATAGTAGCATGTCCATTTGTTCCGTGAAGAACCTCTATGAGGTGGGTTAATAATATATATATATATATATATATATATATATATATCCACTCCCTTCAGACTACGCCTCAACAACCACAAATCTACCATAAAACTTAAATCTCCACACAGTAAAATCGCTAATCACTTAAACACCCCACACCACAATTTAGATAACCTTAAATCTTAATCCAACAAGGCTTCCCCACCACACAAGCAAGAAAACTAGATGAATCAAAATGGGTCATCAGACTAGACACTCACCGGAAAGGCTTGAATACAGACACCGGCACTTTAAATGGATACTGATATTTCCAAAACACCCCTATACCACCAACCTCTTGACCCCTATCAGACGACCACACACAGAGTACAAACTCATTATTCACCAACGGACCAATCAGCATCAAGCACCACCACACCATTCCAATTTACCGGACAAGCAGCCAGAAGATCACTACTACGATTCACGGTCAGGAAGAAGTGACGTGACTGTCCTGAAAATTTACCACTACGTCTAAATAAAGAACCCCCCCCCAAAAAAAAAAAAAAACTAAAGAGTTTTCTGATATTTATTCCTTAACTAACATATTACGGTAAAAATATTAGCATAATATAGTACGTTAATGCTTCACACCTATGCCCAAACCTGGTATATGTATTTCCAACAACGGATACAAATACAAAATTACATCTCAAATATATATATATATATATATATATATATATATATATATATATATATATATATATATATATAATGGTGATATGTCCATGATTATCCATCTGTTGATATTTCTATCACGTTTAAATCTGAATTCATAAGTCGCCATTGATATTTTTTTTTGTTGCGTTCTTCAATTGTTTTCACATTTATGGTCTCTCTTTTTTTGGGGGGCGCCCCCCCCCTCCACAACCGTATCGGTGCTGTTGCGCACATTTTTCCGCCTTTAATTTGTTATTTAGACACTGTCCTCGATTCAGGTGAATAATTGACATTATTTGAATTCTGTTCCCCATCGTATCCTCTTTATTTTCTTACTATTTATGTCATCAAACAAACGGAAACACATCTTCCCCTTCCTTCTTTCTTACTTTCTCTTCTTTCTCTTCTTTCTTCATTTTCTTTCTTTCTTTCTCTTCTTTCATTCTTTCTTTCTCTTCTTTACCTTTTTACTAAGCCATATATCATACGTAAGGCATGATGATAAATTGGCATAGGAGGATTGTGCTGTACTAATCGTCCTAGTGCAATCAAGATCCTAGCGCCCAATTGACTTTCACTACCACCACCCGCCACCCTCACTCACCCAAAACCGACAGCTGACATTGAGTGCAGTTACGCAATCTAACTTACCAAGCTGGAACCGTCTCTCATTAGGTTTTATAATTTAGTTTTTTATAATTTAGTTCTGATTTGGTATTACAATATGTTAGTAACTTTCTCAGCACACACACACACACTCATACACACATACACACATATATATATATATATATATATATCTTATTATAATGGAGATTGTGGGTTTGTCTGTCTGTAACCGAAACTATATTACTATACAAGTCATAATTCCCTTTGTTATTTACGTCACATCTTCCATGATTTTATTTTATTTAAACCTCAATTATTAATAAAATTGTTTTCCATTATTAATACAGTTGACTATATCTACATACTAATAACATGCAATTGTATTTATATATACAACAAAATAGAGGTTTACAGTATGAATGGGAAGGCTAATTTGCATATTGATCTAAAAAAATTGATTTTAATAAATATATGCTTAGTATTTCTAATTGTTTGGTTTTATCTTATTGAATATGAGCAAAAATCTCTTCAATAAATCTTAAAAGAAATCCCTTAACAAGAAGAAATAACTGTAATATTATTCTTTACTTCCTATTTTAACTAAACAGTTTAATTAGGAAAATTTACCAATGAAAGACGGGAGTAACGGAAAATGATGGAAGAGTTAGTTTCAAAGTTGTTCTATTTTTCAATCATACCCCCTCTGTTCAAAATCTTTTTATCTACATTCTTATTCAGTTTCATTAGCCTTTCTAATTTGATATCATATTTTATTATAAAATTTAACTAAAATACTTGCACCCGGAGGGTGCATATATTTGCTAGTATATATAAAGAAATAAAAATACTGGGTTTTTTAGCATGAGTAGTTGTGAGTGTAGGTGTTCAAACTAGTCTAATATTTGAAAACAAAAAAAAAGCAAATGACTTACCAGTTGTGTTAGAATTGGTATTGTAAGTGATATTGAAAACTGAGGAGATATTTATATTAAATGTTACTAGTACAACATTTTCAAAAACACCCTCCGGGCGATGTAAAAATAGATTTTTGAAACATATTGCCTGAGGGGTGGGAGTAAAAAATTCAATGTCAGCGAGTTTGTACCCTAAGTAAGTAAAATCATCAAATTCATTAAAGGATTAAAAAATAAAACAATTATAACCCGTCGGTCGCTCCCGAGTTAAAGGGCTCACAGAATCTCCGAAATTGGCCGTCAAGATCGGATTTTCTGCATCAACCAAGGATTGCAGGGTCTCTATATTTGCGGGAAGTCTAGCCGAATGCCCCACGTTGTGCTAAGATCTCAAACGACTAGAAATCTGCTATAGAAACTGATTTCCGAGGTTAATGGCGGCCGATTGGTTACACACAAAAAAAGAATAACGACTCTTTTTCTTCTTCAAAAATCAACAACATTTATATTCAAAAATACAGGAATACAAATAATTACTTCTCAAGGTTTGTGGGAGTGATGTGCCCGTAATTAAATACTTCTGTTCTTCTGCAAAGTATTGTGCAAAACAGTTCGTAAGTTGACTAAGTTTTCAAAATGGTCTTAGCTGAAGTCAGTTACTCTCGGCTCTCAGTATTGCGTTAATCTTGTCAGCTAGCCCGGTTCTCAAGCACGCCCGGCTTCATTCTCAGCTACCGTTCTCAAGCACACCCGGCTTCATTCTCAGTTACCGTTCTCAAGCACACCCGGCTTCATTCTGATCTCTCGTCAAGATCGTCTCAGTTTAAATAATATTTCAATCGGAAATTCTTATTTCCGGTCAGCGTGGAGATATTAGGAATTTTCTTTACTTCCGATTTTCAACAAGAGTTTTATCTCCTTTCTCAAGTAGTAAGGAAACATAAAAACAATAGATTCTCTTTAATTCCGGTTTCTTCATTTTCCGGTAATCTATAAAACAAGATTTATCTTTTCCGCGCGACATCAGTCAAGCTACTTCAAAGGATCGTCTCGCATATCAGAGGATAACTACCGCTAAATAATCCAAGTGCTATCTCTTCCGGCTACTTGAGTGGATTCACCCCAGGGGTCTTCTGGCCTACTTAAGATTCCACCCCCGCTACAGACATCTCAATCGCGGCCTTATAATTCTGACCCAAACGATCGGAAGATTTTAACTTCCGATTTTTTCTTTCTTTCTTTTTCTATTTTCCAAACCTGAATCAGGTCACACAATTTGAAATGTAAACTTTAAATATGTATTGAAATAAAACAAACTATATATAGATATATAATACCAGTCATGTATTTATTAAAACTTGTTTTAAAAAACAATGAGGACTGTCTAATGTTGCATGTTCAAATTTTCAGTGTATTTATTCTATGTTATGACGCTGACGATTTGGGGTATTGTGACGTAAGCAGTGACGTAATTTTTGTTACAGACAAAAACCGGAAGCCAATCCCCATTATTAATAGATATTGCCGGTTAAGAGAAAGGTAAACGTTTTTGAAGTTACAGATAATGTATAGTATAATATATTTTATGTAGAAATGTTTTCAATAGAGCCTTAATCAGATGATGTCCTAGGAATCGAAAATGGTTTATTTAATTGTTTAAAACGTTCAAGGGGAACACAACTGAAACGGGATACCCCCCTCCAATCAGCTTGCCTCTTGCTTACCCCCCAAAACAAATTACACACCAATACCTAACCTCCTCAATACTCTACATAAAAAAATAAAAAAATCAATTTATCTAAGACTCGCCACAATTTAAGAATTATTTTTTAAATTTTTAGTTAAGATACTAAATCCCTTAGTAATCCTACTTTGTAAATAATTTTCTTAATATTTTTCAACACATAAACCAACTACCAATAAAATTCCATTAACATCAAAATAAAATTTACATCTGACTTAACCGACAATATAACAATTAGCATAATTATCTCCCGAGTTCAATGTCACTTATAATATCAATTCTAACACGACTCGTAAGTCATTTGTATTTTTTTCAAATATTAGTCTAGCATGCACACCTACACTCACAGTTATTTAGACTTAAAAACAGTATTTTTATATCGTATTTTTATTTGTTGAACAAATAAGTAAAGCATACGCTAAACACTTACAACTATATATATATATATATATATATATATATATATATATATATATATACTAGCAAATATATGCACCCTCCGGGTGCAAGTATTTAAGTTTTAATATAATAAATATCATATTAAATTAGAAAGGCTAATGAAACTGAATAAGAATACAGATAAAAAGATCTGCAACAGAGGGGGTATAATCGAATAATAGAACAACTTTGAAACTAACTATTCCATCATTTTCCCTTACTCCCTGTTTCATTGGTAAATTTTCCTAATTTAACTATTTAGTTAAAATAGGAAGTAAAGGATAATATTACAGTTATTTCTTCTTGTAAATAAATTTCTTTTAAGATTTATCTACGAGATTTTTGTTTATATTTCTTAAGATAAAACCAAACAATTAGAAATCAATAATACCAAGCACATATTTATTAAAATAAAATTTTAAATATCAATATGCAAATTAGCCTTCTCGTTCAAACTGTAAATCGCTATTTTGTTGTATATATAAATACAATTGCATGTTATTAGTACGTAGATATGATCAACAGTATTAATAATGTAGAACAATTTTTATTAATAACTGAAGGTTTAAAAGAATGAAATCATGGAGAATTTGACGTAAATAATTAAAGGAATTGCGACTTGAGTAGTAATATAGTTTCGGCTTCAGACAAAAATGCAGTCTATCTCCATTATATATAGATATAGATATATATATCTTATTATAATGGAGATTGTGTGCTTTTCTGTCCGTAACCGAAACTATATTACTACTCATATCACTATTCCCTTAGTTATTGACATCACATTTTCCATGATTGTATTTTTATTTAAACCTCAATTATTAATAAAATTGATTTACATTATTAACCATATCTACATACTGACAACATGCAATTATATTTATATATACAACAAAATAGTGGTTTACAGTGTGAACGGGAAGGCTAATTTGCATATTGATATTAAAAATGTGATTTTATTAAATATATGCTTAGTATTATTGATTTCTAACTGCTTGGTTTTATTCTAATGAATATAATGAAAAATCTCTTCAATGAATCTTAAATGAAATTCATTAACAAGAAAAAATAACTGTCATTTTATTCTTTACTTCCTCTTTTAACTAAATACTTAAATTAGAAAAAATAACAATGAAAGACGAGAGTGATGGAAGAGTAAGTTTCAGTTGTTCTATTTTTTATTATACTCCCTTTGTTTCAAATCTTTTTATCAGTATTCTTATTTAGTTTCATTAGCCTTTCTAATTTAATATAAGATTTTATTACATTAAACTTAAATACTTGCACCCGGAGGGTGCATATATTTGCTAGTATATATAATTAAAGAAATAACAAAAGACTTAGAGATTTTGCATTATAGACTATTTCGGTGAGCTTAGACAAAGTGTCTAATTCTCCCGACTCATTAGATGCGAATCCATTCGCATCTGATGGGTCGGGAGAATTAGGCAATTTGTCTAAGCTCACCGAAATAGTCTATAATGCAAAATCTCTAAGTCTTTTGTTATTTCTTTAATTATAAATTTGCTCTGTGACTCTAACAATAAGAGCACACATTGAGCTCTCAAACTGCGACAAGTTGTTTAAAAAAAAATCCTATGTCGTAAGGAAGATTTCTTCTCTGGAATTTTGGATTATATATATATATATATATATATATATATATATATATGATGGACTCTCCCGTCGATTTCGACGTATGAGGTTCCGACGACCTCTTTCATTTAACCTTGTGTGTTAATCGCAGGTGACATTTCAGCCCTGCCAATGATTTACAAAGAAGTCCACAGATGGAACAAGAGTGTGGATTATTAGAATGTATTGCTGGGACACTAGCCAATGCTCTAGTCCTTTCTCTAGCTTAAAAAAGCTTGGTGACCTCCGATGCTGCAAAATTATTGATACCATTGTAACACAAAGTCCTCCACTTTTTACGATCGAGTGCTGTGCTCTCAAAAGTAGCGTGATCTATATTTGCAACTGAGAGGTTACTTTTCAACTATATATATATATATATATATATATATATATATATATATATATATATATATATGTGTGTGTGTGTGTGTGTGTGTGTGTGTGTGTGTGTGCACGCGCATGGGCGAAAGCAAAGTGGTTATTTACGGGTGTGCGGATACCCAGTGGGCGTCACAAATTAAATTTTCAACAGAAGAAAGTATTTCAATAACTGTAAATGAAATTTCACACTCCGTAAATTCATTTTTTTTTACTAAGTTGAACGCCTTCTCTCCCGTCTCCATGACAACCATTTTCAATTCAATTCAAGACACTCAAAATGCAACCGATTCATAGTTTCTAAGGTTTTCATGACCTTCATCGAGCTCACTTTCTGTAAGAGATATCCCCAAAAGGTCAGACCTATCCCTATTAAATCGGGTAAAATCGTTACTATTTACCCAGCCCCTCTACTACGATGTAACTGGAAGAGTCAATTCTTAAGCAGAGTAAAGGTTTTCTTCTAGTCTGGTTGCTAAGTAACACTAAAGCACCCAGTCTGCCCTACTATTTACCCATAGCTGGGTTGGGGGACTGATGGATTCATGCCTTTCCAAAGTGAACTACCCCAATTGTTCTACCTGCTGGCCATGGGTGGTGACCCATAATGCTTAAGGATGGAATCCTGGTAACTGAGCAGTCTGTGATATGCAACAATCCACTTTGGCACTTACTTGAGCTAGACGGGTGGTTGGAGAGGTCCCTACAATCAATCAGCTGGTCACATCAAGTCCTAGCACATATATGATTGTCCCAACCCTATTTCCCTTATGGCAAGCCCCAATTAATTTTATCATATATGTGCTAGAAGGTGGTGGCTGAGGGTCCTAATGTCTTGGGTATGGGTGAAATACAAACAGCGTCGTTCAGGATTTGAACTCTTGTCACAAATTCCATTTCCTACGACGGTAATGGTTACAATAAGCGTGCCTCCTTTCGTCACTAATGTAGACAATTTTCAGTCAAATATCAGACGTAATACAAAATGTTGATACAATAAACTATTGTTGATGTTGTTGGCCATTAATGGAAATTAAAATACAACAAAGATAGAAGAGAACAAGTGATGCTGACCCGTCTTCACACCTACATTACCCATCATTATTTACTAGAGAGCACAGAATCCGCAATATGCACTACATGTTAAGAGAGATTTACAGTGAAATATATACTGCTAGAGTGTGTAGACTTTGATCTAGTGGGAACAAAATACTACGGAGTAAGTAATCTGAAAAAAAAAAAAAACAACTTTTCACGAATATAAGACCATCCAGGATTTTACATTTTCTAAAAAAAGCAGGATTGCACTCAGAAATGAGTAATTAAACAATAGTTAATATATATATATATATATATATATATATATAATATAATATATATAATATATATATATAAAATTTTATCACAGAATAAAGTTTATCCATATGTACATTATTCAGACTATTATTATTTTCAAATAAATAACCAAATGAAATGAAATAATAATAATAATAGAAACAGAATCAAGGTCTATCGCTGCTTTTCTGTGATAACATTTTTATTACCTTTCCTTATATCAACAAATGCCCTGAAGAAGATCTAATCAATAGATCGAAACACTGCAGCGTCGACTAATAAACTTACCACTCAACATATTCAAACCTGTGTTTTTTTCAATTTTCTTAATATATATATATATATATATATATATATATATATATATATAAAGAAATTTGAAAAACGAAAACAAAATTAAGATTAATTTATTTATCGACGCTTAAACCTTTCGGTTTATTTAAGCCTTCATCAGGACAGATTATGGGGTGAAGAAATTGATGGATGTTTTGTGGATGACAGGGGTTAGAAAAATCTTTATAAAAAGTTTGTAACTGTATTTGTTCAGCGTTATATTTTTGAAAGACGAGTCGCGATCCGCACACACGAAGATGTCATGACACGTGAC
>CM042145.1:64617347-64627347 GCA_023376005.1 Doryteuthis pealeii | reverse complement strand
AGAGGGAGGTATAATTGAAAAATAGAACAACTGAAACTTACTCTTCCATCACTCTCGTCTTTCATTGTTATTTTTTCTAATTTAAGTATTTAGTTAAAAGAGGAAGTGAAGAATAAAATGACAGTTATTTTTTCTTGTTAATAGATTTCATTTAAGATTCATTGAATAAATGTTTGGTTATATTCATTAAAATAAAACCAAACAGTTAGAAATCAATAATACTAAGCACATATTTATTAAAATCACATTTTTAATATCAATATGCAAATTAGCCTTCCCATTCACACTGTAAACCACTATTTTGTTGTATATATAAATATAATTGCATGTTAGTATGTTGATATGGTCAACAGTGGCTTCGGCCTCTGGACCATTGATATAATTAACAGCGTCGATCCCAGGGGGCCATCCCCCCAGGCAACACCTGCCCCCTCGATTTAAAGGGTCAGGGCTGGGTTTATTGCCCAGTGCCTGAGGCGCCCCCGTTGAGGGGGAATGCCGACGGGATCGACGCAATTTTTTCACCTGCCACTCCATGAGCTTCGGCTTGTGGGTGGTCCCACGTTAATAGGGACTTTGTGCCTGACCCGTACAAGTGGGGTACGCGGTAAATACTATGTAGATATGGTTAACAGTATTAAAAATGTAAAATACATTTTATTATTAATTGAGGTTTAAATAAAAATAAAATCATTGAGAATGTTATATAAATAACTAAGGGAATTGTGACTTGAGTAGTAATATAGTTTCGGTTACAGACAGAAAAACACACAATCTCCATTATAATAAGATATATATATATATATATATATATATATATATATATATATATATATATATATATATATATATATTGGTTAGAAGGTTGATTTAGAAGGCTATCACAATGAACATTGGAATAAATAAAAAATAATAATACGGTAACAATGGTGTTGTGTGATGATCTGTATTTTTATTCTTTCTTGAATTTTCGAGGTAATACCTCTTTATCAAAAGAATTGAACTGAAGCAGTCCAGCTATGGCATTTCTTCCCAAAGGAAAAAAAAATCATTTGGGAAGAAATGCCATAGCTGGACTGCTTCAGTTCAATTCTTTTGATAAAGAGGTATTACCTCGAAAATTCAAGAAAGAATAAAAATACAGGTCAACACACAACACAATTGTTACCGTATTATTATTTTTTTATTTATTCCAAACTGCATTGTGATAGCCTTCTAAATCAACCTCCTAACCAATACATACACAATGCTTCAAGCAAATTATGAAACTCTCTCTTATATATATATATATATATATATATATATATATATATATATATATATATATATATATATATATATATAGTATATAGTTAAGAGTAAGGAAATGAATCCGACGGTATATGTATAGATAAAAGGATATGAAAACACACAATATTTCGATTTATAAAAATCATCTTCAGAGCATGTTTTAATCCGGTCCCATCGAGAGAGGAGAATTCAAATTATTTTCAGCTCTTCTCTCGATGAGTCCGGCGTAAAAACAAGCTCTGAAGATGATTTTTATAAATCGAAATATTGTTCAATATTAGCTATGAATATTATTTAAAATATTTTCATTTTAACAGCATTGTGTTTTCATATCCTTTATATATATATATATATATATATATATATATATATATATATATATATATAAGACTAAGATTTTGGTATGTAGGTGTTGACGTATAAGTACAAAACGGGAGGTCACTCTGATTCGAAATCTTGCATACATATTAATATCCTTCTAACTAAGAAACACGCCAAATTTGGTTATTGATTTTTACTGATTAAGAGATAAAATTAATTAAGCCAAAATTACCCAATTTGCGAAACTGTCCGTATACCAACTCCTGCTGATGATAAAATATTGTCCGCTGCCTGACTTTTTGTTACAGCGACTACCAGCAATAAAAATTCAATTTTAGTGAATAAATTTCGCAGTCTTAAGCCGTTCAGCTCGGAATTTATTGCCAATCTTTAAACTATCCATATTGTTTGAAAGAAGAGAAAATAATCTTTCTCACTATATAAGTTGTACGAGTCTTTATCCATTGAATTATTCTTTATAGCGAGTTAGAAAAAAATATTTTGCGTCGGACAGCAAAAGTATGTTTTAACGAAAAATCAAATCTTCTTCATATCGCAATCTTTTTTTCCTGTCTTTAAAATATTCATTTAGTTAGAAATGAAATGAAATAATCTATCTTACAAATATTCATTATTACTTTGTTTTTAATCAGTATTTAATTTAAAGAATTTTAGAAAAAAACCTTTTACAAAAATAGGTAGTTAAATTAACTACTTATTTCGTAAATAAGTCAACATAATAACAATAAGAAAATTTTAAAATAAAAATACGATGTAGTTAACTCAACTTTGTTTTGAATCAGTATTTAATTTGGCGGACCTGAACTTTCGGACCCCCCCCCTCTAAAATTTTCTTTTTAATTTTTTTTTTCTTCCTTTCAATGGATTATTATCAATTGCACACCAATCTATCAGACTGGAAAAAAAAAATTCTTTATTTTTCGAGTTTTCTAGGGTGCTCATTTCCCCGTATAAGTTTATCGTAAACCGATCCCCCATATCGGAACCGCTAAAAATCTTCTTTTTTTTTTTTTTTTTTTTTTTTCCTGAATGGATTATTATCGATAACACACCAATCTATCAGATTTTTTTTTTAATTCTTAAAAGTTCTTTATTTTTTTAGTTTTCTAGGGTGCTCATTTCCCGGTATAAATTTATAGTAAATCGATCCCCCATATCGGAACCGCCCGAACTGAACTTGCGCAAAGGTGTCAAAGTTAGGCTGGCCCAAAAAAACAGAACCCAAATTATTTATTTATTTTCCCATTAAACTAAACTTAAACCCCAACGCCAACCCCAAACCCTAACCCTAATCCCAAACCCTAACCCTAACCCTAAACCCTAAACCCCCTTAGTTAAAATTAACAGTTTTATTACAAAATTTGTGGGTTCTGTTTTTTCTGTGTCACCTTAATTTTGACACCTTTGTGCAAATTCAGCCCAACTGTTGAGATAGAGCGGTTCCGATATGGGGGATCCGTTTACTATAAACTTATACGGGGAAATGAGCACCCCAGAAAACTCAAAAAATAAAGAACTTTTTAGAATTTTTTTTTTATAGTCTGATAGATTGGTGTGTAAACGATAATAATCCATTGAAGAAAAAGAAAGAAATTACAAAGAAATTTTTTTTAAACAGTTCTGATATGGGGGATTAGTTTACGATAAACTTATACGGGGAAATGTGCACCCTAGAAAACTCGGAAAATAAAGAACTTTTTAGAATTTTTTTTTACAGTCTGATAGATTGGTGTGCAATCGATAATAATCCGTTGAAAGAAAAAAAAAGAATTAAAAACGAAAATTTTAGAGGGGGGGGCAAAGTTCAGGTCCGCCTTTAATTTTTCGTATATACAAGAGTTTTAGAAAAAAAAAGCTTTTTACAAAAATACGTATTTAAATTATATAACTCCTTATTTCGTAAATAAGTACATAATAACAATAACAAAAAATAAACTTTGTTTTTAATCAGTATTTAATTTTTTCGTATATAGTAGATATGAAAAAATTAAGTACTGTTTAAACTATATACTATATACAAAGAGTTTTAGAAAAAAAAGCCTTTTACAAAAATAGGTAGTTAAATTATATAACTACTTATTTCGTAAATAAGTAAACAAGGCTGAACTTGAAAAACGGTCGGAAAATTAGGGTGACCCAGAAAAAACAGAACCCACACATTTTGTAATAAAACTGTTAATTTTAACTAGGGGGTTAGGGTTAGGTTTAGGGTTTGGTTTAGGGTTGGGGTTTAGGGTTAGTTTAATGGGAAAATGAATAATGTGGGTTCTGTTTTTTCTGGGTCACCCTAATTTTCCGACCGTTTTTCAAGTTCAGCCCTTATCTCGAGATTTCTTTTAATCAATTATTAACATTTTTTTTAAACTTTAGAAGTTACTTTAATTCTTTCATATTAGTGTCGTCTCGAATATAACATTTATTTCGACCTTTTATTCATTAGACAATTATCGGCGATTTTTTTAAAAATTTGATAAATAATTATCTCTTATTAGTTACCACCAATTTTCCCTGTGAAATTTACCCCTCCCCCTATATTTAACACCATGATACTTGCATAAAAAGTAATATTATCTTTTTAAAAAATGTCCATTCGAAAGAAGAAACATTAAACAAACTCCTGATGATTTTTAAAAAATTTTCAGCTGACGGAAATAATGTAAATTATGATTGGAAAAACAATGTTTTCATTTTTGCATAGTTAAATCAACTGAAATTTAACGTAGCCAAAAACAACTTACGACAAGAGGATTTTAAAAATATACTATGAAAAATTAATTAATGGTCCGATTTTCACGAAAATATATTAGGGGAAATATTTTTTTACGAGATCTATCCCCCATCTCCTATTTTATTTTATGAGATATTAAACAATGAACTAAAATTGGGTATACCTATCTCTTATTTTCTCCTCATTCACTCTTTAGTGTTCCTATTTTTTGTTAGTCCGCTCATGGACCGGGTACTTTAGCTAGTATATATATATATATATATATATATATATATATATAATATATATATAATATGGTGTGTGTGTGTGTGTGTGTGTGTAAAATGAAAATGAAAGTGAATCCGACGGTATGTTGAAAAAATGAATAAAGGAAAGAAAGTATAGAATGGATAAAATAGGATATTTTAATCAATTTTACATACACGTGTTTTGGTCAAGAGTTTATCCATGTGTACATTATTCAATCTATTATTATTTTTAAATAACCAAATGAAATAATAATAATAGAACAATATTTTTTCAACATATATATATATATATATATATATATATATATATGTGTGTGTGTGTGTGTGTGTGTGTGTGTGTGTGTGTTAAATATCACCGGTTCTTGCTTTTTGTGCAAATTATGAAGATTTAATTTATATTCAAAGATATTTAAAAATTAAAATATACATAGAAATAGGATGAAAATTGTACTTAAAATATACAGCATTCGGAAGTCTCACACGTAAACAAATCAGCGCACAATTGTTTCCCCCTTTACCCAGGCGATGCAAGGTAGCTGCTTCTAATCTATAACCCAAATGGACATGGTACATAAAAAGATATATTCTTGAAAAGTCAAAACTCAATCTGCTGGAATTGATTAAAAAAAAACATTCCTCAATCCATGAAAAATAGCAAAGAATGTGAAATTAACAGCTGATTGAAACTAATTCATTGTAGGATATGAATATTCATGAGTGGCGGAAATAATCTCTGACACGAAATAATTAACATAGACGAGATAATGAAATGCATGATTTTTTGTTGTTTGGTTGGATTTTACGGCATGTCAACCCGTAACGTCATACCTAGCTCATTAAGTGGAGGACCGTAGTGAAATGGTTACAGTCGTAGGAAATGGATCCGTGTGAACGGGAAGGCTAAATATTAAAATAATAATGATATTGATAATATATTAAATAATAATAATAATAATAATAATAATAATAATAATAATAATAAATGATTAAATTGATTTATATTACACCCAACACGAAATATTATACATCACCATGGCCACCAAACACAAATACGCTCTTTAATACGCACATACACACGTGCAATCCCGCGCTAGGATACAGTCATAACGTCACAACCAACACGCACTGGGTAACAACCAACACACATTTTCATGGACAGGCGCATGACAACATACGCATAAATACAAAACCCGCATTCACGTAAACATACAATACGAGAATACAGTTAAATAAAAATACCATCATTTAAAAAAAATGTATTTAAAAAGAAATGCCATAACTAGATTGCTTCAGTTCCAGTGATCTTTTGAAAAAGAGATATTATCTCCAAAATTCAAGAATTGAATACAGGTTAATACACAACACCATTGTTACCGTATTATTATTTTTTTTATTTACACATGCATTGTGATAGCCTTCTAAATCAACTCCTAACCTAAATATTAAAAATTTTACTTTAATAAATATGTGCTTAGTATTATTGATTTCTAATTCTGTTGTTTTATCAATCAATACGAGTAAAATCTCAGGGATAAATCTTAAAAGAAATCCATTAACAAGAAGAAATAACAGTAATTTTGTTCTTTACTTCTTATTTTAACTAAATAGTTAAATTAGAAAATTCATCAATGAATAACTGGAGTGAAGGAAGAGTAAATTTCAGTTGTTCTATTTTTCAATTATACCCTACTCTTTTTCAAATCTTTTTAACTGCATTCTTATTTAGTTTCAGTAGCCTTTAACCGGAGGGGGCATATATTTGCTAGTAGAAATAATTACTTGAGACTTTATTTGTATTATATAAGAATACTTGAAACAATAGAATTGTGGGCTGATTATTTGTATTACATATGCATAGTTGATATCCTCTTTCTTTTTCTTTTTCATTCGTACGTCAAATGAAAGGAAAAAAAAGAAATTGAACAATGGATGAAGTGACCTTATCACATTATTCGAATCAGGTTTGTGATTGGTTTTGTGATTGGTTTTGTTTGTTTTTTTGTTCTTTTTTTTTTCAAATCCTCTGATCGCCCCCACCGATTTTGGAGCGCTACACCCCCCATATGTCTTAATGCACTAAAAAACCAAAGAAAAAAAGAATGCCCTACAAGCGTGATATTTCAGCATTCTGTCTGACACCGACTGATCACCCTGATTTATTAGTGGCTTTATATACGTTTCATGGTCAAAGCCACTTAATCCAAATATGTACTTAACTCATGTAAGTAGATTACATACTTTGCCTTCATTCTAACATGCCTGTTAGTGACGTGTCCTTTGAACTCATCCTCCACAATCCATACTTTTTTTTTGAAGACCACGTTTCTGAATATCTATATATTAATACGCTTGTTCCTTAATCCTCCGACCGTTATGATCTTGCAACACCCCCTTGTTAAAAAGGAAAATACTCAAGTCGTCTCTATTATAACATGTCTATTAGTGACGTGTCCTTTGAACTCATCATACAAAATCCATAACTTTTTTTTTTTTTGAAAACCACATTTCTAAGATCTATATATTAATACGCTTGTTCCTTAATCCTCCGACCGTTACGATCTTGTAACACCCCTTGTTAAAAAGGAAAATACTCAAGTCGTCTCTATTATAACATGTCTATTAGTGACGTGTCCTTTGAACTCATCATATCCATACCTTTTTTTTTTTTTTTTGATAACCACATTTCTGAAGATCTATATATTAATACGCTTGTTCCTTAATCCTCCGACCGTTACGATCTTGTAACACCCCCTTGTTAAAAAGGAAAATACTCAAATCGTCTCTATTATAACATGTCTATTAGTGACGTGTCCTTTGAACTCATCATACACAATCATACCTTTTTTTTTTGAAAACCACATTTCTGAAGATCTATATATTAATACGCTTGTTCCTTAATCCTCCGACCGTTACGATCTTGTAACACCCCCTTGTTAAAAAGGAAAATACTCAAATCGTCTCTATTATAACATGTCTATTAGTGACGTGTCCTTTGAACTCATCATACAAAATCCATACCTTTTTTTTTTTTGAAAACCACATTTCTAAAGATCTATATATTAATACGCTTGTTCCTTAATCCTCCGACCGTTACGATCTTGTAACACCCCCTTGTTAAAAAGGAAATACTCAAGTCGTCTCTATTATAACATGTCTATTAGTGATACCTATTTTTTTTTTGAAAACCACATTTCTGAAGATCTATATATTAATACGCTTGTTCCTTAATCCTCCGACCGTTATCATCTTGCAACACCCTCTGGTTAAAAATGAGAATGTCAAAATCGTCTCCATTCTAACATGCCTATTAGTGATGGTCCTTTGAACACATCATCCACAATCCATACCTTTTTTTTTGTTGAAAACCACGTTTCGGAATATCTGTATATTAATACGCTTGTTCCTTGATCGTTATCATACCGTTATCATACCTTCTTTTGAAAACCATGTTTCTGTATATATTACAATAAGTTTCCAAAACCCACACTAAGAAATGATGAGTGTTTTATACCCAATATTATGTGGAACATTCGAACTATTGTCCTCATCTTTATTGCTATCTGTACAACGATGTGCGCTCCGTCCTTCTGCAGGTATTTCTTGTCGGAGGGCACACCGACCTAAACGTTGTACAGATAATAATAAAGATGAGGACAATAGTCCGAATAATCTAAATAATACTAATTATCAAGCCTAATCTAAAACATTCAAAAACATATTTTAAAGCCGTTCCCTTGAATGTTCCTCGTTTCTATAATGGTTGTCTGACTCAACCTTATCTAACCACTAGGCCTCCTCCGTGGTAGTAAACAGCAATAGAATAGTTCGTCAAGAAAGTGACATAGAATCGGAAAAGATGAGAGCGGCCAAGACATTAAAATACCAAAGACACACTAATGACATACAGAATATTTAGTGAACAAATTGACAAAGGCGCATCGGCGCCATGTTTTGGTTAACGATCCAGCAAAATGGACGAAAAGCTAACAGAGCGAAATGTAAGCTGGTTTCACGGCTGTGTGATTTGCCTAGAGAAACTAACGTTATTATTTCTTTTAGTGAAGATGATGACTTTCGGTTTGGTTGGGGCGGGGGGGGGGAGATTTAGTAATGGGGGGGGGTAAACGAGTTGATCAAAAGCCGAATGAAGACCTGAGTAGAATCTAATATATTTCTGATGGCAAACAGAAACCGAAACATATTCATTTTATCTCTCTCCACCCCCCCTCCTCTCTCTCTCTCTCTCTCTCTCTCTCTCTCTCACGCACACACACACACACACACACACACACACATATATATATATATATATATATAGAGAGAGAGAGAGAGATAGATAGAGATATAGATATATATATATACATAGGGGTTGATTATATATGTATACATGGGCTGATATATATATATATATATATATATATATATATATCCATGGGGGAGTGATTATGTTCATTACCTATTTGTTCATTATCTCCTGTTTGTACTTAGCTTTATCTCCACACACAGTTATCTATCTCAGTCAGTTAATTATCTGACACTCTTATTCTCCCATATCCCTCTAAACTTAAGAATTATATATATATATATATATATAATATATATATATATATATATATATATGTGTGTGTGTGTGTGTGTGTGTGTGTGTGTGTGTGTGTGTGTTTCTGTGGGGGTGTGGGTGGCGTGTGTGTGTGTTTGTGTGTTTGTGTGTGTGTTTGTGGTGTGTGTGCGTGTGTGTGCGTGTGTGTGTATGTATGTATGTATATGTGTACTAGTTCCCGTCATTTATGACGTGATTATTTACGTACGGATGAGCACTTCTGCTTATCTGATGGTGACATCAGTTAGTGTTGAGAATGTAGGATCATAGGTCAACTGAAATCCTTTGAAACTCCCCCACAAAAAAGAAAGAAAGAAAGAATTTAAGAAAAAAAAAAGAAATACATTTTAAGTAAAAGAAAGATATGAAAACAGAGAAACTTTATAACAAATGCAACAACAACAAAATTTGTATAATTTGGACGATTGTCCTCATCCTTATTGCTATCTGTACAAAGTCTCGGCCGATGTGCTCTCCGGCATTCTTCACGTATTTCTTGTCGGACTCGGGATCCTTTTCGAACTCGGACACACTCTCTTTGAACTCGGCAACCTTCTTGTCGTGATCAAGAACCTTCACAGAACATTGAACCCAACCCTTTATTCCATGGGGATGTACTGGCTACAAGTGTTAAGCTATGTTATTTAATATTCTATGTTACTGTCGCATAGGATTGAACCTACAGCCTAGAGATAACTGTTGCTTAAAACTGTATTGACCCCACGTCTATACCCACTACGTCATATGTCTAATTGGATAATTCAGAGTGAATTTTGGGAACTTATAAACCTA
>CM042145.1:64547347-64609847 GCA_023376005.1 Doryteuthis pealeii | reverse complement strand
GGCGACCCGTAATGCTTAAGGATAGAACCCAGGTGGTTGAGCAGTCCATGGCATGCAATACTCCACGTTGGTTCTTACTTGGGCTAGACGGGCAGTCGGAGAGGTCCCCATCGATCAATCGGCTGGTCACATCAAGCCCTAACCCTATTGCCCATATAGAAAGCCCCAATCCTTTCTATCATATGGGTGCTAGAAGGCAGTGGTTGAGGGTCTTCTTGTCCTGGAAATGACGTTAAACTTTATCTATTGGTGAGGTTCCAGTTTTGGAGGTTTGGGGAATGTGGAGCACCTTTTCATTACCGTTGCTCCCTGGTCCACTCTGACCCGGAGTGGTAGTACCTGTTAAATAGAAAAACATGAATTTATAAATAAAATTGAGTACTCCTTAAGAATGAATTTATTTCAATATTTTGTCAGCATTAAATGACCCACTGAGGTTGGTATGCCGTAAAACAAAACAAACCAAACCAAACCAAAATTACGTCACCAACAACGTCACACTTCACTTACTTATTTACGTTATATTCTCAATAGTTCTATTCTCATTAGACGCCCCATACTTCTGGTCTTATGCCACATCTAAGCTAAGCTTAGTAAATATCTATATTATCAGTGGTTATTAAATAACCAATATTTAATCTTAATTAGCATCTTATTTATCAATAATGTTTCTATAAAGATCTAGCTGATAAATATTTTCCTCGAAACAGTCTATATCGTTAATGTGTTTAAAATCCTGCCATGTGTGTTATATATTATTAAGAAATAAATCTTTACATAGTATATGGTGGAAATAATTCGCATCCCGGTTTAAATAAAACCGGGTTTAATAATTACTTGGTGTTATTGATTTCTAATATTATTGTTTCATTCTCAAACGTAATAAAAGCTATGTATAATTTCCTATTGAAATCAATTCGATTGAAGTAAAAATAAGTGTAATCTTTTTTGCTTTCTTATTTAATTTCATTAGTCTTTCTAATTCAGTATGATATTTAATTATAAGTAAAAAAAAAAAAGTAAAGTCGTCGGGGCGGCCTAAAGTCGGTATCAGACAGTCAGCGAGGGAGTCTAGCCCTTTTTCAATAGCGCTAGATCAAGGAGATTGATTTTAGCATCTGAGGTGGAGCGCCATACCTACCATCAGCTCCTTACTTTACCGCACAGATCCCTGTGCTACTCATACGCTGAGTTGGCGAGGACCGGTATCGAACTAGGAACCTTGTGGTTTCTAGCCGAACGCTCTACCGACTGAGCTAACCCGGCCCCTTATATTAAGACTTAAATACTTGTGCTCGGGGTGGGGGGCACATATTTTTGCTTGCAAAAATAAAAGACAAACATTATATTTGATTGTTTTGTATTTCCATAGATATATTACCTTTCACACTTATAGTGTTTGTAGACTTTCAGCTGAGATCAAATGCCAGCAAGTTCCATCAGTATTTCAGGTTTGTTGGTATTCTAGGGGATTTATAGAATTTCTTTTTTCGTTAATGATGCATTGTCATTTCTGGCTACCGTCGGTTCGGGCTGTAGAATACACCGACTGCACCTAAGCAGATAGGTAAAATCCTCCCCAATGAGGCCACCTGTGGGTAACCACACGTGACTTATAAGGACGGGTTCCTTGTGCCTGAGCGATCCATGACCTGTTACACTCCACATTGGTTCTTTGGCTAGACAAATCGTCGGAGAGAAACCTTCCGATCAATTTAAATTTGTTTCCACCCTATCGCCCTTATGGCAACCTCGACCCTTTTTATTTTGCTATGTGCTAGAAGGCAGTGACTGAGGGTCTTATTGTCCTGAGTATAACATTAAAGTACATCTAATGGTGAAGTGTCTATTCTGGACTCTGTAAAGTGTGGAGTAGCATTTCATCGCTATTACTCTCAGGAGTACTATTGTTGGATATTGTACAAACGGAAATAGGAATTTCCGGTTGAATTAAAAAGAGGGGGGATGAAGAAGTGTAACAAAAGACTTCATCTGGACAAACGGGAATTTGAACAAAGAGAAAGGACTTCCGGTCAAGGAACAAAAGGATGTGTGGGCGGTCGTCAATACTTAAGCGGTCATCAGGCAGCCCAGAGGCAGACCCCAGAGAGACGGCGAACAGGGCGGACTTAGGACCGTTGACACGGTCGAGCGCTGCTAGCGAGCAGTGAGGCGCGCTCACGACCTTCCACCACAGTAGTAGCGCCCCATTATCAATGCCCGCCACTCACATCCACCACGTACAACCGAGATGAGAGAAATAAAGCCAAATCTCCTACTACATAGTGCATGCCTTGTGATGTCATTTAAGCGACCACTAGATACATCGTCTAAGGGTTAGAAACGATCTCCAGTGTATACCAACAACGTATACGATTCAGAGTAGCGTGAGTTTGAAGATGCCAGTATAGCAACATGTACGATTTGTGGCCCGAGTCGAGGGCTATGCAACAGTATTCTGACTCCGAGTGGTAGTACCGGTTTGGGTCCCAACTATGGGTTATATAGAAAATATGAGTTTAAAAATATGTTTAAAAAATTGAGTTTGAAAAAAACTTTGAATACCATCAAGATTGAATGAAACAAAACGTCATCAGCATAGAATAACCCAACAAGTGTTGACATGCCGTAAAATCCAATCAAACAACCAACGAACCTGGCTATCTACAGACATGAAACCTCCTAAAATCTCCGGAAATCTTCATATTTGGGTCTAATTAAATCCGCTAGGGGTTGAATGGTCTGAATTTGCCCTATTTCTAATATTAATACCTGGCTCCGACACTAACTTTTTTCATGACAATCCGAACAAAAATTGTCAACCGTCCCGAATGGGGTTTGGACCGTCCCGAAATCAACATATTTTTGTTTAATTCATTAGCATCATCTATACTTGTCAGTCATCAGTAGCATAATAACATGTAATAAAACATTAAGAAAAGCTGGAGCAGTGATAATTCTGGATATTTGGACAAAAAATCCATTTCCTAGTGTGTTTTGAGCTAAAAAAATACTTTTTTACTCGTAAATTTTATCGTACTGTTTTGTGAATCGTAAATGAAAGATTTTGTCCTTTCACAGTGTTTAAGGATTTGGAAGGAAGAGAAAGGAAGGGTTAGTAGTACATAATTCGGTCCTTTTAAACTATCTCCCTCCACCATTATTCATTACATGACTTTGAGAATAGACCTGCGGTGCCGTAGCCTCATTTTGAGGTCAGCATTCGGGCAATCACTGGACAGCCAATATTGGAATGTAGTAATAAATTTTAGGAAAAATTGTTACCGTCCCCGGCAAACTGTACTGGATGACGTATTGATCGTCCCGGATGTAATTTTTATCGTCCCCGGGACGACGTTAATGTCGAGCCCTGACTTATACAATATAATTGCGACTGTTTTTGGCACATTATTAATGGGAATAACACTTATCAAAATACAATTGTTCTTGATCAAAGTGGTTATATATCTTTATCTATAAAAGGGTTTTGTAATTTGCTTGAAGCATTGTGTTTATATTGGTTTGTTGGTTGGTTTTGAAGGCTGTCACAATGCAAGTGTAAAGAAAAAAGAAGGTAAATGTGGTGTTGTATGCTAACCTGTGATTTATTCTCAAGAATATTAAGAAATGAGAGTAAACCACAGGTTAACAAACAACACCACAGTTACCTTCTTTTTTCTTTACATTTGCATTGTGATAACCTTCAAAAACCAACCAACAAATCTATATCTATTTCTCTGAATGTTTGAGATGAAGCTTGATGATTAGTATTATCTGCGTTATTCGGACTATTGTCCCCATCTTTATTGTTATTTGTACAACGTTTCGGTCGATATGCCCTGCTGCCTTCTTCAGGTATTTCTTGTCGGACTCGGTAACCTTCTCGGACTCGGGAACCTTCTTTTCGAACTCGGGAACTTGTCGTAATCGGGGGCCATCACGGAACTTTGAACCTAACCCTTTATTCAGTCCACGGAGTTATCCTGTTCTCATTCCGCTAACCATAGCTGGGATAGGAGTTGCGTTAATTACTTTTATATGTTACTGCCTCTACTCAGGATTGAATCTGGAATTCAGAGATAACTGCCACTTAGAACTGTCTTAACCTAACTACCTTATCCACTAGGCCATGTGTCCAATTGTACAAATAACAATGAAGATGGGGACAATAGTCCGAATTACGCAGATAATACAAATCTTTATCTATTTTCAAATTTTCTTGTCCATTGGAACGAGTCGATGAATTTTTTCTGCTTTTCTGCTGTTGACACAATCATCTTTCTCAGCTTAATTATATTAGTTATATTTTTAGTCTTGTGCTAAACTGAACAAAGTTTAGTGAATAACAAAACATGACATTAAAAATTGCCAAAATTTTACTTTAAGTATGCAAAAGTATTTTTTAGTTTTTTACAATTAATTTTATGCAATTAAAAACAATATTAAAATTTCTAAGATAATATCTACATCTAAATGTAGTGGGAATAAGACTGCTGTATCCATACAGAATCTGATTGAGTCCCGTCTTCCCTACTATTTTCCCATAGCTGGAGTGAGAATAGTTGGATTCATACCTTTCCTAAGAGTATTATGTGAAATTCAAACAGCTTCATCCTGGAGTTGAACTTGGGTTGACAATTCCATTTCCTAAGACTCTAACCATTAGACCAAATGCCTCCATCTAGTTTTTCTGGATGTAGCATCCCATTATTTTGTACAGAGGATTTTTGTTATGTCAGATTTCTGTTTGGTATAATTGAAAATGTCTTATGAAAAATAAAGGTATTAGGTCATTTGTTACTCTTTTCCTTTACAGCATCCTTTCTTTTCTGGATATCATCATCATCATCATCATGTCATGCGCGCAGCACGGATATCCATGACAATATTTCGCCAACCTTCCCTATTACTCATGGCCCCTGTGCAGCATCCAGAGTCTTCGCATAGTTGGTCAATGTAGGTCCTTAGCGAGCGTCCTACGTTAGCATGTCCATGTGTTGGCTTCCACAGGAGAACGTCGCTTATGAGCTCACCCCCGCTTCTCCAGCATTGTCCTGCATGCCTAGTCCGATGGTTTATGAGATGGGGGGCAGGTGACCATACAGTTGCTTCTTTGTGGGGTGCTGCTTTCATGACTTGTTCAGGACTACTCGCAACATTCTTGTGCAGGTACCATCTAGCTTATTCTCGAGGCGCTTTGTCAGGGTCCAGGTGGTGCAGCCATACAGCAGCACTGATATAATCACAGCCTGGAAGAATTGTTGCTTTAGTTTGTCAGTGAGATCGGATCTCCATGTTACTGATCGTCTGTTTGTGGCCGCCCATGCCTTTCCTATTCGTGTATTAACATCGCTTTCTGTGGATGAGATATTACTATCTATTTCTGGATATAGCCAGGGCCATCCAAGCGATTACTAATTATCTTATCTTACTTGTGCCATTAGGATCATCCACGTCATCGGTAAACACGTTATCGGTCGGTAGATACTTGAGATGTTTGTTCTTTTTTGGGTCTTTCTTTATAAGGTTATTTTTTTTTTCTTTGTCATACACTTGGGTATTCTTGCTGCTCTGAGGCATTTTCTTAGATGCTGTGCTAATCTGTTGTGGATAGATGTGAATCTCTAGAACCAGAATCAATGTATCCCATAATACCCCGGTGCTTTTTTTTTAACTTCCTGGGGCGTTGCTTTTAGTGAATCCAGGTGTATTTCAGCCTCAGGTCTTTCTTCAATTCCTTGTAATTCCCTTTTTATGTTTTTTTTAACCAATCACCCTTTCTGTTGTGTTCTTTATGTTCCCACAATTTGCTCCAGAAATGTTTAGTCTCATTAGTTGGTTGGTATGTTGGTTGGTGGATTTTACGGCATGTCAACCCTTGTTGGTTTATTTTATGCCGAAGACATTTTGTTTTATTCATTCTTAATGGGTAGTTAATCATTTTTAAAACTCCATTTTCTTTTTAACCACAGTTTCAGAACTCATTTCCTTCTATCTGACCCATAGATGGGACTCTTAAAGTTACTACCACTCCCAATGAGAGTGGACTTGGTTGCAATAGTGATGAAGGGGTACTCTACATTCCCCAGGTCTCCAGAATTGAAACTTAACCAGAGTTTAACACCATACCTGTGACGCAGAGAACCTTAACCACCGCTTTCTGGCAGATAAAAATGGCTGGCTCTTGCCATAAGGGCAATAGAATTGGGACAATCATATAGGTGCTAGGGCTTGACGTGACCATCCGACTGATCGGAGGGGCTTCTCCGACTGCTGGTTTAGCCTAAGTAAGGGCAAAAATTGGAGTGTCGTATGCCATAGACTGCTCAGCAACCAGGGTTCTTTCCTCAAGCATCATGGGCCATTACATATGCCCAACAAGTGACCCCAATGGGAGGGGGTGTTCTTACGCTTCTGAAGCGGTGCAGTCAGTGTATTCTAAACCCCCAGCCGACAGGTGTGAGTAGTAGCAGCCGTATTAGTAGTAGTAGTAGTAGTAGTAGTAGTAGCAGCAGCAACATCAGTAGTTGTAGTAGCAGCAGTAAAAAAGCAGTCAATATGATGATTGCTAAGTGGTCTGCCAATAGCAAATAAAATTATTTAAGATAGCAAGAACCGAAGAAACGCTTCTCAGATGGATGGTTAAAAAATTCGAATCGTAATTCTACATCTTGTTATAATGGAGATCATGTGTTTTTCTGTCTCTAACAGAAACTATTTAACTACTAAAGTCACAATTACCTTACTTATTTACACCACATTCTCCATGATTTTATTTTTATTTTTATTTAAACCTCGATTATTAATAAAATTGCTTTCCATTAAAATTACTGTTGGCCTTATCTACATACTAGATACTTACCATGTACACCAAGTTTTTGGGTTAGGTACAAGGCCCTATTAATGTGGGCCACCCACAAGCCGAGACTCATGGGTGGCAGGTGAAAATTGCATTGATCCCGTCGGCATTCACCCTCAAGAGGGGCGCCTCAGGCACTGGGCAATAAGCCCAGTCCTACCCCTTGAAATCAAGAGGGCAGGTATTGCCGGGGGGATAGCCCCCTAGGATCAATACTTAATTGTAGCCACGCCCCAGGGCCGAAGCCACTGGGTCCCCACCGCGAGAGGCGGGTGGGCATACTAGTATTTCCCTCGTACCCCAGTTGTACGGGTTAGGCACAAGGCCCTATAAATGTGGGACCACCCTTAAGCCGAGACTAATGGGTGGCGTCTGGAAAAATTGCATTGATCCCGTCGGCATACCCCTCAAGGGAGCGCCTCAGGCATCGGGCAATAAACCCAACCCTGTCCCTTTAAATCGAGGGGACAGGTATTGCCTGGGGGGATGCACCCCCGGATCAACGCTATTAATAATCCAGGGCCGAAGCCAGTGAACCCCCCACCCCATTGGGAATTTAGAACTTAATTAATCCTATCATCATCATTATCATGTGACGCTGTTAACACGGATATCCATGACAATCTCTTTCCATCCATCCCTATCACTCATCATTCTCGGGAGATCCTCTATGCAGCATCCTGTATCCGCACAGAGCTGGTCAATGTACGTCTTTACTGGTCGACCCACACTGGCGTGCCCATATGCTGGCTTCCGCAGGATGTCACATGAGTTCATCCTTGCTTCTCCTGCGTGTCTTGTCCGTCTTACTAGGATGGTTAGGGGCGATATGTGGCAGGTGGCCGTACAGCTGTTTTCTTGTGCAGTGTTGTTTCCACGTCTTGTTCAGGATCTCACGCAGCATTCTTATGTAACTCCCATCTAGTATATTCTCTAGGATTAATATTTAGATAAAGTTGAAATTCAAATATATTGGAAGGATCAAAAGTAATAATTGGCTTTGAAATTGAATTCCGTAAATTAATGTTTTTTAATTCTAAATTAATGGTCAACCTATAGTCTAGATCGACTTATCAACGATTTTACGCGAAACGGAACTTACAGATCAACACGAAAAAACTGAAAATTATATGTACCTAAGGCTTACTTGAGTCTCACTAACCAATTAATCATTATTCAGTGAGAATTCCCATTAGCTCTAATTGAATCTAACCACGTAGTAATTACTCAGTGAGAATTGGCATTGGCTTTAATTTAATCTAACCACGTATCAATTACTCAGTGAGAATTGGCATTGGCTCTAATTGAATCTAAGCACGTAGCAATTACTCAGTGAGAATTGCATTGGCTCTAATTGATCTTGAGAATTGGCATTGCTCTAATTGAATCTTAGCGAGAATTGGCATTGGCTAGTAATTACTCAGTGGAATTTTGGCTTTAATTTAATCTAACCACGTATCAATTACTCAGTGAGAATTGGTATTGGCTCTAATTGAATCTAAGCACGTAGCAATTACTCAGTGAGAATTGGCATTGGCTCTAATTGAATCTAAGCACGTAGCAATTACCCAGTGAGAATTGGCATTGGCTCTAATTGAATCTAACCACGTAGTAATTACTCAGTGAGAATTGGCATTGAATCTAACCACGTATAATTACTCAGTGAGAAATTGGCTCTAATTTAGCAATTACTCAGTGAGAATTGCATTGGCTCTAATTGAATCTAAGCACGTAAGCAATTACTCAGTGAGAAATTGCTTGCTCTAATTGAATCTAAGCACGTAGCAATTACTCAGTGAGATTGGCATTGGTCTAATTGAATCTAAGCACGCAGTGAGAATTGGCATTGGCTCTAATTGAATCAGTGAGAATTGGCATTGGCCAATTACAGTGAGAATTGGAATTGAATCAGTGAGAATTGGCTCACATAGCAATTGAATTGGTGAGATTGGATTGGCAGTGTAATTACTCAGTGAGAATTTTCTAATTGAATCTAAGCACAGTAGCAATTACTCAGTGAGAATTGCATTGGCTTTAATTGATCTTTAATTGACTCGTAGTAATTACTCAGTGAGAATTGGCATTGGCCTTAATTGAATCTAACACGTAGTAATTACTCAGTGAGAATTGGCATTGGCTTTAATTGAATCTAACAAGCAATTACTCAGTGAATTGGCTAAATTACTCAGTGAGAATGGCATTGGCCATCTAAGTAATTACTCAGTGAGAATTGGCATTGGCTTTAATTGAATCTAACCACGTATAATTACTCAGTGAGAATTGGCATTGGCTTCTAATTGAATCTTAACACGTAGTAATTACTCAGTGAGATTGGCATTGGCTTTAATTGAATCTGTAGTAATTACTCAGTGAGAATTGGCATTGGCTTTTAATTGAATCTAACACGTAGTAATTACTCAGTGAGAATTGGCATTGGCTTTAATTGAATCTAACCACGTAGCAATTACTCAGTATTGGCTCTAATTGAATCTAACACGTAGTAATTACTCAGTGAGAAATTGGCATTGGCTTTAATTGAAATCTAACCACGTAGCACAGTGAGAATTGCATTGGCTCTAATTGAAACTCAGTGAGAATTGGCATTGGCTCTAATTGAATCTACTCATTTAATCTAACCACGTAGCAATTACTCAGTGAGAATTGGCATTGGCTCTAATTGAATCTAACCACGTAGCAATTACTGAATGAATATGATTAATTGAAAACATTTTTTGTATGTTGGTTATTGTTTTATCAAAGAAGAAGAAGAAGCCAACGGTTTATTTTGACACGTTACACAATATATACAATGTCACATAAAACAAAACAAAACAAAAAACAATAAAAAGTAATGTTGTTTGTTGTCGTAATGTGTGAAGGTTGATTTCTAATTAGAACTGATCCTAGTCTAGAAGTAAACACCTCAGTTGTTTGTTTTTTTTATGGAAATTTTCAAACCAATGGAAAAACAAAATTTCTTTCTCCCAAATGAGTTGTACTAATAAGAATTTGATTAAACTTCAGCTATTTAAAAGTTGGTTCTTGTTAAAGAATAAAACGCGAGATAAAACAGATAATAATGGACAGGTTTTAATTGACGTCAGTTGAATATTTTTAAACGTGTTATAAATAACAATTGCAGGTTTTCTTGTAGAAAATGTTCGCATCCAGGTCAATAATTTATCGATTCCAGACGTTGCGCAATATTTCTTCAAGAAAGACTGAGAATACATTTCAAGATTCATAGGAAATTGGCCCGACCAAAAAGTAGCGGTGTTAATGTTAACATTCAACTCTTGTTAATGGAGGTTATTTCTTTTTAGTATTCATGCTATCGAGTTTCTTCTTCCTTATAACCAGTGCTTTCTTCTTCTTCTTCTTCTTCTTCTTCTCTTCTTCTTCTTCTTCTTCTTCTTCTTCTTCAATTGCTTTGATATTTTCTCCTCTTTATATATATATATATATATATATATATATATATATATATATATATATATATATCTTTTCTTCTCTTTGTATATTATATAATATATAATTATATCATAAATTTAATAACTGCTTCCATTCCGCTTTTTTTCTATTTGCCTTCTTCTTCTTCTTCTTCTTCTTCTTCTTCTTCTTCTTCTTCTTCTCTTCTTCTCCTCTTCTTCCTTCTCTTTCTTCTTTCTTCCTTCCTTCCCTCCTTCTTCTTCTTCTTCCTCTTCTTCTTCTTCTCCTCTTCTTCTTCTTCTTCTTCTTCTTCTTTCTTCTTCTTCTTCTTCTTCTTCTTCTTCCTCCTCCTCCTCTTCTTCTTCTTCTTCTTCTTCTTCTTCTTCTTCTTCTTCTTCTCTTCTTCTTTCTCTTCCTTCTTCTTCTTCTTCTTCTTCTTCTTTTCTTCTTCTTCTTCCTTCCAATTGTAGTTTTACATTTCAGTAGATTATGTTTTTCTTTCGCAATATCCTTATTCTTTATTCTCTGAGTTTTTCTATTTCTTCTATAATTTCTAAACGAAGCTCAACCCTCCTCCACCATCTTCTTCTTCTTTCTCCTCATCCACCGCCGCCGCCGCCGCCGCCACCGCTGCTGTTTTCTGTTATCTCTGCTGCTGCATCTATTGTTGCTCTTCTCACTGCTTATGTCGATAATGACTCCCCCCCCCCACTCGTAATACGTTAGTAAGAAATCAACATGTATTCTTTAATCACTTTCAGACTAGAAGCATAGTGATTGAGACATACCTACCTACATAACATATTGATAGATAGATAGATAGATAGGACGAACTGAAGAGAGATCAGCAAGATCGCGCCAATATATATTTACCAAATCCTCCGCACGAGCAGGATGTGACACAAGGTCAATTTATTAATTAAGCGGAGTTCAACAGGTTTGCATTCAGAGTTTTCCTTCTCCGAGACTAGTTGTCTAACCAAGGTTAAAGAGCCCAGGCTCCCCTACTATTTATCCATAGTTGGAGGGAGAGTAGGATTCATACATTTTCCAAGGATATTAGCGCTAAGTGAAATGTAATTACCACATCCAGGATTTGAACTCGGGGCGACGAGTCCATTTTCCATGACTTTAACAATTACACCACGCGCTTCCATAAAATTGCACCAATATAAATCTTTAGAATAGGGAATTCAATCCTCATGAGATCCTTCGTTATTTACATCTGGTTATCCTCTTCTACCTCTCTCTCTCTCTCTCCATCACACACGCACACATCCACATCCACATACACATACACACACACACACACACACACACACACACACATATATACATATATACATATGTATATATGGGATATATGTGCTTAATTGAAGTCTAACCTAATTTTTTGAAAGTTAATTCATTAATAATTAATCAGGCGGGATTTAACTATTTAAATGTAAGGCTAAACAAATCGAGAAAAATCAATCTCTGTATGTACATTTCGGCCTATTAGGCCTCATCAGCAGAGATATAGATATGAGCTATAGATATGAGGCCTATTAGGCCGAAATGTACATACAGATATTGATTTTTCTCGATTTGTTTAGCCGTACATTTAAATAGTTAAATCCCACCGGATTAATTATTAATGAATTAACTTTCAAAAAATTAGGTTCGACTTCAATTAAGCACATATTCTGCCAAATATTGTCGGCTGAAAAAAAAACATATGTTTGTTTACTTCTCTATATGTATATATATATATATATAAAGTTGCAACATCATTTTCATTGTAGTAGCATTAATAGTTAATCCAAAGTTGCTCAATATATTTCCTAAAATATAGAGCATTTAAAAGAGAGTTCTCCTGAGGAGAGAGTAGCTTTGTTACATTTTTACGGGCCTTATAGCAGAAACTCTTATCCAGTGGAATTGGATCCTTGATAAAGAGTCCCTTGATAATGCTGGGGCGTTAGAATGCACCGACTGCACCTCTGCAGGGGAGTAAGACTCCCCCAATGGGGCCACCTGTTGGCCGTGGGTGGCGACCCGTGATGCTTAAGGATAGAGCCCAGGTGGATGAGCAGTTCATGACATGCAATACTCCACTTTGGCCCTATCTTGGGCTAGACGGGCTGTCGGAGAGGCCCCCTCCGATCAATCGGCTGGTCACACAAGCCATAGCACCTATATGATTTTCTCAACCCTATTGCTCCTATGGCAAGCCCCAACCCCTTTTTATTATATGGGTGCTAGAAGGCGGTGGCTACGGGTCTACATGTCCTGGGAATGACGTTAAACTCTATCTGATGGTGAGGTTCCAGTTTGGGAGGCTTGGGAATGTGGAGCACCCCTTCATCACCATTGCTCCCTGGTCCACTCTGACCCGGAGTGGTAGTACCTGTTAGGGTCCCATCTATGGGTTAAATAGAAAAATGTATAATAAAATTGTATTATCCATTAGGAATTGATTTATTTCAAACTTTATCGGCATTAAATGAGCCACTGAGGTTGATATGCCGTAAAACAAAACAAACCACAAAAACCTTTGGTTACTAAAGTGTTCTCAGTTACTGGTAATCGTATAAGTTCTTCGAGAGTATTGTTAAAGATCCGGCAATCCTATGTGTGTCCTCAAAGTGTGCAATTTGAATTATGACCAATGTGGGGGACTTTAAGTATTCTATCAGGCCAATAGTATTGCTAGTGATTGGTTGGAAATGTCAATCAGGTGACCTTGGCTAGTCTATAAATTTAATTAGAGCACATCTTATATCAAAAGAACTCCAACAACCTTGAACAGCGAAACACTTTTTTCTACAACTATATATTTATCACCATCATCATGTCACGCAAGTAGCACGAATATCCATGACAATCTTTCGCCAACCTTCCTTATCATGCATTGCCCCAGGGAGGTCTTCTGTGCAGCAACCAGCATCCTCGCATAGTTGATCAATGTAGGTCCTTGGTGGGCGGCCCATGTCCATGTGTTGGCCTCCACAGGAGAACGTCGTATATGAGTTCGTCTTTGGTTCTCCGGCAGTGTCCTGCATGCCTAGTCCGTCTCACTCAGATGGTTTGTGAGATGGGGGCAGGTGGCCATACAGCTGCTTCCTTATGGAGTGTTGTTTCCACGACTTGTTAAAGACTGCACGCAGCATTCTTGTGCAGCTCCCATCTAGCTTATTCTCAAGGCGCTTCGTTTGTGTCCAAATGGTTCAGCCATACAGCAACCTGGAAGAATTGTTGCTTTAACTTGTCAGTAAGATCGAATTTCCATATGACTGATAGTTTGTTTGTGGCCGACCATGCCTTTCCTATTTGTGTATTAATATATATATATATGAAAGTACGATGAGGAAATTGATCCGACAGTATGAGGAAAAATATTTAAAGAAAACAAACACAGGATGTCATGAACAATGGAGACTCATTATGTCGATACTTAAGTATTTCAACAATTAATAATTTTCTCATTGTAGACATTAATATTCATATGTAATACGTCATAACCTTTTTTAACATTTACTCGTGAACAATTCACCTTCGACATGCGACGGTTTCTGATCATCAATTTTCACTTTCACATGCAATGGTCGCGTCATCGGCTTTCATATAAAAACGCCAAGTAAATAACGGTAAATATCCTTTCATTACACATTCAACATTCACTGAACATCTTTCATCTTTTACTCAAATTTACAAATATTCAATGTCCTGAAGAAGGTTTTAATTTAAAAAACCCCGAAATACTTAAGTGTCGACAGAAAGAGTTTCCATTGTTCATGACATCCTGTGTTTGTTTTCTTTTTAAACATTTTCCACACACACACACACATACACACACACATATAATATATATATATAGAGAGAGAGAGAGAGAGGGAGAAAGAAAGAGAGAGGAGAGAGAGAGAGAGAGAGAGAATTACTTGGAAAATATATGAATCATCTACCCCCTCCCCAGCCATGTCTAAATAGCTGAGCAGACTGGTTTCTTTAACCTTAGTTAGGCAACCAGACAAGGAGAAGAAAAACTGAATTCAAATCTGGTAAGCTCCACTTAAATAATTGACTTTATTCAAATCGTGCGGAGGTGTTGGTAAATATAAATATGCGCTGTATGAGCAGATTAAATTTGTGTGACTATATATAACAGAAAAGTGGAAGGATGGGAATATTTAAGTAATAAGGGCAATAGAAAATAACTAGCAGTGCCTGTAGATATATCACAGTATGATAATTTTATTACAACGTTACATATGCTTACAACGTTTGATATGCTTACTTAAGAGCTATTGCGAAATAGTTCAATATGTAAAAAGTATAATGATCATGATTTAACTCTCTCTCTCTCTCTCTCTCTCTCTCTCTCTCTCTCTGTCTCTGTCCTCTGTCTGTCTCTGTCTCTGTCTCTGTCTCTCTCTCTCTCTCTCTCTCTCTCTGGCGCGAAAGAGAAGTTTTGGAATTTTGTCAAAATCTGTTCGCATGCGATATGACATCATTAACCATCTTTCTCGACCGCGTCTAAACGTGATTTTTTTTTTAAAAGTTATTTTTTCGAACATTTCAAAAATTCTCCGCTTTTTCCAACGAATTTCATTTAAAATAAGGATTTACTCTGATGAAGGTTGAATTTTCATTTGGTTATTCAAAAATATTAATAGTTTGAATAATGTACACATGGATAAACTCCTGACCGAAACACGTGTTAGTAAAATTGATTAAAATATCCTAGTTTATCAATTCTATACTTTCTTTCCTTTATTTCCTTTTTCAACATACCGTCGGATTCACTTCCAGTTTCTTTTTACACACACACACACACACATACACACACACACACACACACACATATATATATATATACATATATATATATATGTGTGTGTGTGTGTGTGTGTGTGTGTGTGTGTGCGTACGTGTTTTCATAGCAGACTGACATTGTTGAAAGGTATATATTCATCCGAGAGTTTGTATTTGACATAGTTCTAATACACTTGCAAAAGTTATGTCCCTAACTATTCTCCCTCCAGCTATGGGAAAATAGTAGGGGGACTAGGCTCTTTAATATTGTTTAGGCAACCAGTCTAGGAGAAAGAAAATTCTGAATGTTAAGAGAAAGGAAATGAATCCGACGATAGATAAAAGGATATGAAAACAACACAATATGTTGTTAAAGTGAAAAGATTTTATATCATATTCATAGCTAATATTGAACAATATTTCGATTTATAAAAATCATCTTCAGAGCTTATTTATACTCCGGACTTATCATATATATATATATATATATATATATATATATATATATATAAATATAAAAAATATATATAATTATATATATATGTATATATATATATAAATATATATATATATATATATATATATATTCAAGGTAGAGCATCCACCGTGGAATCGCAAGTTTCTAGGTTCGATACCAGTCCTCACCAACTCGAATAAGTAACACAGCTCCGGTAATCTGATCAGTGTGGTAAAGTGTGCTGATGGTAGATGTGGTGCTCCCACTCAGCATTGTGCTACGTAAGAGGATAGCCTCGTCCGTTGTTTGGCTGAGGCCGACAATAGGCCACTCCGCTGACTTTACCACTTATTTATTCATTAAACGTTGGCACCTCTTAGTCTGGCACAAGGCTATCAATTAAGGTAAGTTAAGGTAATATGCATTGGAATAATTGTTAGCCGAATTATGTACCTATACTGAAAAAAACTCTTTCTGAGCGAATTAACTCTCTAGCCTCTACATTAAGAGTAAATTTAGCGGAGTGGCATATAGTCAATATCCATCGAACAGCGATGGAGACTAACCACCTTTCGCTAGCGCTAGAGATGGTTTTGTTTAGGGGGAGCAACACACCTACCGCCAACTGACCACTTTACTGCAAAAATTACCCAATCTGTGCTACTTATACGCTGAGTTGGCGGTTTCCGATATCGAACAATGAACCTTGCGATTTCTTGGCGTTTGCTCGACCGAATGAGCTAAACCAGTAGTCATAGGTAAACTAGCCACATTGATATCTATTAAAAATGGAGATTCGCTCCCGGTTTTAGTCTGTAACAAAAACTACGTCACTGCTTACGTCACATTACCCAAATCGTCATGACATAGAATAGATACACTCAAAATTTGAACAAGCAACATTAGACAGTCCTCATTGTTTTTTTTAAACTAGTTTTAATAAATACATGACTGGAATTATATATCTATATATAGTTTGTTTTATTTTAATACATATTTGAGGTTTACATTTCAAATTGTTTTATTATTTAATCCTTTAATGAATTTGATGATTTTACTTACTTAGGGTACAAACTCGCTGACATTGAATTTTTAACTCCCACCCCTTAGGCAATATGTTTCAAAAATCTATTTTTACATCGCGCGGAGGGTGTTTTTTATTTTGCTAGAATTAATAATGGAGATTCGCTTCCAGTTTTTGTCTGTAACAAAAACTACGTCACTGCTTACGTCACTATACCCGAAATCGTCATAACAGAATAAATACACTCAAAATTTGAACATGCAACATTAGACAGTCCTCATTGGGTTTTTTTAAACAAGTTTAAAAAGATGCATCCCCAGTATCATATATTTATATATAGTTTGTTTTATTTTAATAGATATTCAAAGTTAATAGAACTTAGTTTCGATTTCAAATTGTTTTATTTTTTAACTCTTTAATAAATTTGATGATTTCATGATTTATGGTTCAAACTCTCCGACATTTGATTTTGAACTTCCACCTCCTCAAGCAATATCTTTCAAAAATTCATTTTTCGGAGGGTGTTTTTTATTTTGCTAGTTGATATTAATGATGACATTATATCAAAACTTCTTACCGAAGAGCATAAAACAACTTTTCTCTCTATGCTTATGAGTATTGTCTTCTGTAGTAAAAAAAAGTTAAAGTGCTTTCAACAAAAGATTGCCTTGAATCTTTTTAGTAGTGCATCTGGCTTCATGATAAGCTATACCTCTTCATGCAAATCAAAAACAATTCTTTGTGGCTGCTCTACATTTTTTGGCAATGCGCTACATAACCTTCTCTTTACATAGACGGCATATCTATCATAACCGTGGCTGTCTACACCTTAATCTGAAGCTGTACTTGTTTTGTCTTGTCACGATTCGTGTGGCTATCCTAGAGCTGTAAATGAAAGCAGTTTTACAGAAGAGATCCCTTGTGGCACAAAGTATAATCCTTTCTTGAGGTAGAAAGCTGTAGTATCAGTTTTAATCCTTGTCAGCTGATCCGTGTTAAAGGATCGTCTAATCCTTGTCCGTTCGACTGTACATCCAAAGAGCAATTGAGTGACAATTTATCAATGTCTTTAAATAGTAAATCAAATACATGTTTGAGTGTTTTGATTGGCCGATTCAGCCAAAACTGTTTGGAATAGTTTATAAATTCAAATGATGATCTTCAGCACACCTTATATACAGAAAATGGAAGCGCGTGGTGTAATGTTTACAGTCATGGGAAATGGACTCGTCGCCTCGAGTTCAAATCCTGGATGTGGTAATTGCATTTCACTTAGCGCTAATATCCTTCGGAAAGGTATGAAACCTACTCTCCCTCCAACTATGGATAAATAGTAGTGTAACCTTGGTTAGGCAACCGGTCTAGGAGAAGGAAAACTCTGAATTCAAACCTGTTAAACTCCGCATAAGAAATTGACCTTGTGTCACATCCTGCTCGTGCGGAGGGGTTGGTAAATATATATATACAGAAAATAATCCAACAAGTCGATGTATTTCTGTATTAGTTTAATTCATTTCTTTTTTACCCAATTTTTCCTTATTTAATTTTTCCTTACTGTAAAGAGTTCTAGAAATTGCTTGATTTTTGTTTAATTATACAATTATATCACTTAATTAGTAAAAACCAAAAGACAAATTTTGTGTTTCTTAGTTAGAAACACATTAATGTGTCTGCGAGATTTCAAACCAGAATGACATCTCTTTCCGGAGTCATAAGTCGACACGTACATTTCCAGAAATATTATATATATATATATATATATGAACAATTTTTTTACTCTGTCACTTACCACCTGACCCTAATTGATCCCTTAATTTTCGCACTCCTTTTATTTAAAATAAAAAAAAGTTTCATCCGAACACCGCGTGCATCAAAACCAAAGCAAGTTTGTTTTATTATCATTTTTTTTAAACACAGATTTACCGTCATAACATCACATCTCGTGAACACTATCCACGTAACATAAACGTTAAACAAGCCACAGTTTAAAAAACATTTTTAGCTTTATATTATTCCATCACGTGAAAACGCTTCACGTTTATATAAACGCTAAAAAAACTACTGGTTTCTAAAATCTTGAGCATTTAAAAAAAATCTCAACCATTTGACTACTGGTTTTTAAGATCTCAACCATTTGACTCATCTGATGATTGCATAACCATGAAACTTTAAGTTATGAGTCCAAATCCATTATATTACAATTGATTATATATATATATATATATATATATATATAATCCAAAGATTAGGGGGAAAAATCTTCCTTACAACGTAGTAGTTTTTTAAAATGTCGTAGTTTGTAGAGCTCAATGTGTGCTCTTATTGTCAGGGTCACAGAGAAAAATTATATCCGTAAGAAATAACAGAAGATTTAGATTTTTAGCTTATAGCCTATTTCAGGGAGCCTAGATAAATCATCTAGTACCTCCTATCCTCAGATGCATATATATATATATATATATATATATATATATAACATATATTATATATATAATATATATTATATATATATATATATATATATATATATATATATATATATATATATATATATAGTATATATATATGCAAACAACTTTTAGCTATTTTCAGCCAACAGTATAATTGGGAGAATATATATATATATATATATATATATATATATATATATTATATATATATATAAAGTATACACATAGGTATACATTATTAAATTACACTAAATATATTTTATATTAGATTTATTCTCGGAGTTTAGTTTTTTACTCTGCAATTTAAATTATGTTTACAATTCTGTCTTTTGCAAATATCCTCGACTTTTTAGAGAAATTCTGTTTAAGTTCAGTTCCATACTGAAAACTAATAATTTGAGAAGAATGTTGTTGTTCTGGAAGCTTATGTAATGGACTATCAAATGATCACCCTTTCGTAAATGACCTGGTTGAATGTTGCTTACCCAGAGTGATCAAGTCAAATATATATATCCTCAGCTGTTAACCTTTATTTAATGGATGTAATTGGTTCTTTATTAGGAGGAAGGAAGGAAAGAAATTAACTGGCAGAGAATTGAATTGACGTGCGAGTTGCAGTCGAAGATAGCCAAGCCGCCACGTACCTTATGAGAGAGGGCCGCCCACAAAGCCGTGCTATGCAATGAGTTTTGGTGTACAAGCACTTGACTACAGACAGCTGCATTTACCGTTGCAGCTGGCATTGTTATCTGCATCTAACTACGCAGTTGGCAAAGGCTAGTGCGCGACTGATTTGGAAAAGAGTGAGTAAAGAGCAAAAAAGTTACTGTAACATACAGTCAAATGCTATCTATTATGTCTTATATTATGGATGGTGGCTTTGTTATATAGAAAGAGAGGTACCGGCCTAGGGCGCCCTGTTATGGTGAATGAGTAAGAATAATGAAATGAGATAAAAGTTAACTAACTGTGAAAATACAGATTGATCATAAAAGAAAGAAAGAAAGAAAGAAAGAAAGAAGATACAGATTGATCATAAAAAGAAAGAAAAGAAAGAAAGAAAGAAAGAAAGAAGAATAAGAAGAAAGAAGAAAGAAAGAAAGAAGAAGAAAGAAAGAAAGAAAGAAAGAAAGAAAGAAGATACAGATTGATCATAAAAGAAAAAGAAAGAAAGAAAGAAAGAAAGAAAGAAAGAAAGAAAGAAAGAAGCAGATTGATCATAAAGAAAGAGAAAGAAAGAAAGAGATAAGAAAGAAAAAAAAAGAAAGAAAGAAAGAAAGAAAGAAAGAAAGAAGATACAGATTGATCATAAAAAGAAAAAAGAAAGAAAGAAAGAAAGAAAGAAAGAAAGAAAGAAAGATAGAAAGAAAGAAAAAGAAAGAAAGAAAGAAGAAGAAAGAAGATACAGATTGATCAAGATGAAGAAAGAAGAAAGAAAGAAGAAAGAGAAAAAGAAAAAAAGAAAGAAAGAAAGAAAGAAGAAGATACAGATTGATTATAAAAAAAGAAGAAAGAAAGAAAGAAAGATACTAAAAAGAAAGAAAGAAAGAAAGAAGATACAGATTGATTTATAAAAAGAAAGAAAGAAGAAAGAAAGAAAGAAAGAAAGAAGATACAGATTGAAGAAAGAAGAAGAAAGAAAGAAAGAAGATACAGATTGATTATAAAAAAAAGAAAGAAAGAAAGAAAAGAAGATACAGATTGAATAAAAAAGAAAGAAAGAAAGAAAGAAGATACAGATTGATATAAAAAAGAAAGAAAGAAAGAAGAAAGAAATAAAAAGAAAGAAGAAAGAAAGAGATACAGATTGATTATAAAAAAAAGAAAGAAAGAAGAAGAAAGAAGATACAGATTGATATAAAAGAAAGAAAGAAGAAAGAAAGAAAGAAAGAAGATACAGATTGATTATAAAAAAGAAAGAAAGAAAGAAAGAAGATACAGATTGATTATAAAAAAGAAAGAAGAAAGAAAGAAAGAAAGAAAGAAGATACAGATTGAAAAGAAAGAAAGAAAGAAAGAAAGAAGATACAGATTGATATAAAAAGAAAGAAAGAAGAAAGAAAGAAGATACAGATTGATATGAAAGAAAGAAAGAAAGAAAGAAAGAAAGAAGATACAGATTGATTATAAAGAAAGAAAGAAAGAAAGAAAAAGAAGAAAGAAGATACAGATTGATATAAAAAAGAAAGAAAGAAAGAAAGAAGAATACAGATTGATTATAAAAAAGAAAGAAGAAAGAAAGAAGATACAGATTGATTATAAGAAAGAAAGAAAGAAGAAAGAAAGAAAAGAAAGAAAGAAGATACAGATTGATATAAAAAAGAAAGAAAGAAAGAAAGAAAGAAGATACAGATTGATCATAAAAAAAGAAAAGAAAGAAAGAAGATACAGATTGATATAAAAAGAAAGAAAGAAAGAAAGAAAGAAGATACAGATTGATTATAAAAAGAAAGAAAAAAAAGAAAGAAGAAAGAAAGAAGATACAGATTGATCATAAAAAGAAAGAATAAAATAATGAAAGAATAAAAAAAAGATTTTAAATATTATCTATTTAAAATAGTGAACAGCTATATAGGTGTACGCAATTATTTTGAGTTATGTATATGTGTTCATACATACATACATACATATATGTACACACAGATACATATCTATATGTGTGTTTGTATGAGTGTGTGTGCAGAAATAACAGAAACACACCCACACTGACACAGAAAAGGTGGACGAGCACACACACACACATACACACACACACACACACACACACACATTCGTGTGCATTCACACGCACGATCACACACAAAAAAGTGTTGTATCTGTTCTGAATGTGAATTATTTTTTAAAAATGTAATGAAAAGATGATTTTATTTTTTAGAAAGAAAAGGAAGAAAATTAAATTTAAAATTCATTTTGTCATTTTTCCTGAGATTTTAAATGAGAACTTAGAAACATATTTAGATCTTGCCAGAAAATATCAACTTAAACACACACACTCTGTGTGTGTGTGTGTAAATCTTATTATAATGGAGATTGTGTGTTTTTCTGTCTGTAACCGAAACTATATTCCTACTGAAGTCACAATTCTCTTAGTTATTGACATCACATTCTCCATGATTTTATTTTTATCTAAACCTCAATTATTAATAAAATTGTCTTACATTATTAATACTGTTAACCATGTCTACATACTGACAACATGCAATCATATTTATATATACAACAAAATAGCGGTTTACAGTATGAACGGGAAGGCTAATTTGCATATTGATCTTAAAAAATCGAATTTAATAAATATGCGCTTAGTATTATTGATTTCTATCTGTTTGGTTTTATTTTAATGAATATAAGCCAAAATCTCTTCAATGAATCTTAAATGAAATCCATTAAAAAAACATAACTGTCATTTTATTCGTTACTTCCTCTTTTAACTAAATACTTAAATTAGATAAAATAACAATGAAAGACGAGAGTGATGGAAGAGTAAATTTCAGTTGTTCCATTTTTATTATACTCCCTCTGTTTCAAATCTTTATACTCCCTCTGTTCAAATCAACTGTTTCAAATCTTTATTATACTCCCTCTGTTTCAAATCTTTTTATCTGTATTCTTATTTAGTTTCATTTCTAATTTAATACAATATTTTATTACATTGAAACTTAAATACTTGCACCCGGAGGGTGCATATATTTGCTAGTTTAGATAATTGAGAATATATATATAAATACATAATACTGTGCTCAGTGTGTATCTTCGAAAACACTCACACACACACACACACCACACACACACACACACCGACATATATATATTTGTATCTTTTTTAGAAGATTAATTTTTTATTCTTTTATCATTGGGGAATTGAAAATAAGGCACTCGATTACGAGTATAAGAGTTGGATTTATTTGTTATAGCGTGGAATACATTTAAGATGAGATTGGGACTATTGGTTCCAAAGTAGCTTGTTAACTACTTATCATCATGACAACGCGCCCGCACAAGAATATACAACAAATATCAATTCATTTATATATGCCTATATATGTATGAGCTGTTCTTGTATCCTTACGCTGAATACATATATATATATATATATATATATGTATATATATATATATATATAAGAAGTTTGGTATGTACGTGTCGATGTATAACCCTAAAACGGGAGGTCACACATATTCGAAATCTTGCATAGACCTTAATATTCTTCTAAGAACTACACCAAATTTGGTTATTGATTTTTTTATTGATAAATAATTTTAAAAAATCAACCGATTTGCGGAACTGTCCGTATACTAGCTGCTGCTGCTGATAATAAAATATTTCTTCACTGCCTGCTTTCTATTATATATATATATGAGGAAAAATGAGTAAAGAAAAGAATTGTAAATGGATAAAATGAATTTAATCGATATCACATTAATCGATATCACTTACACATGTGTTTCGGTCAGTTTATGTGTGTGAAAATATTTCGCACACATAGAAGAATCGACCTTCATCAGAGTAAACATTTATTTTGAATGAAAAAATTCGTTGGGAAAAACAACAGAGATTTTTGGAAATATTCGAAAATCGAAAATTTTTAATCGACAAGTTCTTAACATTTCACCGATTTTTTTCAAAACCTAAACTAAGCTCCGAGAAAAATGTTCAACATGTTATTGATAAATAATAACACTTTATTTTTATTTTATTTATTTTTTGTAACAATAAAAAAAAACTATTTTGTACCATAACCCCTAGAAAAAAACAAATATCCAAATCATAACGGTCTATCTTAACTCTATTCTCAGCGTTCCAAATTTTTAAAAAATTCGATTTTCGAATATTTCAAAAAATCTCTGTTGTTTTTCCCAACGAATTTTTTCATTCAAAATAAATGTTCACTCTGATGAAGGTCGATTCTTCTATGTGTGCGAAATATTTTCACACACATAAACTGACCGAAACACATGTGTAAGTGATATCGATTAATGTGATATCGATTAAATTCATTTTATCCATTTACATTTCTTTTCTTTAATCATTTTTCCTCATATTGTCGGATTCAATTCCTTTTCCATTTTCACACACACACACACACACACACATATATATATATATATATATGTGTGTGTGTGGTGTGTGTGTGTGTGTGTGCGTGTGTGTGTGTGTGTTACATAACATTATATAGAAATTAAGCCTGTCCATGATCCGTGTGACTAGAACACTAACCACGACATAAATTCATTAAAATGCGCTCATTAATTCATGTTCATATGTTTGTGTTCAAATTCAGATATGAGCATAGATTTAGAATGACTAATATATGCAGACTAAAATCTCATACGCTCAATATCTTGTTTGAAACCATTCGGCAAAAGGTTACGCAAATGGTTACGCCAATGAGCGCGTGTAAATAGTTTATATTTGTTTTTTATAAATAAAAATTTGTTTTATAAATATTTAAATGAGAACGTGTTAAATTGAAAAAGTACCATTGTTGGCATAAATTAGTTTTAAAATATTGATTAGAAATGTGTATTCGTCCAATTTGACATAAAAAAAGTTCTACTTTTTCATCTGAACAAAACTACAAATCTGGCTATGCAATTTGTAAATTTTATTTGACGCGCGGATCAAAATAATTCAACATTGACAAAAGTTCCCACTCTCTTTCTATTTCTCCTCCCCTTTCTTTCTCTTCCCATATATTCTCTCTCTTTTTACCCCCTCCCCCATTCATTATTCAATCTCTCCATGTTTCTTCTTTAATCCCATCGAAGCTGTCATGCAATGGATGTGTTTCTACGTGACGATGTTTTAGACTCGTACGAGATGACGTCCTCTCTTGTTAGCCTAGGACAACACTGACGTCAGCGCAAACGATAATTTACTTGAGAAACTCAATGTCCCGGTGAGGCATTTGCCTCTTTGCCTTAATATGAAAGTTATTCTCAATGTAACAGGAGTCAAGTGTTTCTATTGTCATCTAATGGAAATCACGGAATCATATTTTAAACACTACTATACTACTACTACTACTACTATTATTGTTGTTGAGGCACGATATAGATTTTTTTAATAGTTCGACGTCAACAGGTAGTTATCATCATGATCATGTCGCGCTATTAACACGGATATCCATGCCAATGTCTCTCAACCGTTTCTATCAGTCATTGTTCTCGGGAGGTCCTCTGCTCAGCATCCAGTATCCGCTGGTCAATGTACGTCTTTGCTGGTCTTTGCTGGACGACCCACACTGGCTTGCCCATCTACTAGTCTCCACGGGAAGGCGTCACATATGAGTTCGTCCTTGATTCTCCAGCAATGTCCTGTGTGTCTGGTTCATCTTACTCGGATTTTTTGGGTGATATGGGGCAGGTGGCCGTACAGCTGTTTTCTCGTGGAGTGTTGTTTCCACGTGATATGCCTCATAATCTATTTATAGCGGACCATGCCTTTCTGTGGATGTGATATTACTGCCTAGTTACTTCAATTGTTCAACCGAGTTTAGGAATTTGCCATCGAGAGCGGGGATGTCTCCTTTGTTTTTAAAAGACACGAACTCAGTTTTATCAGAGGTTACGTATAAGCCGATGTTCCGTGATGCCTCTCCTAGGCTGTGTAACAAGGATTCGGTTTGTGCAGGTGTATTTTCGAGGGGAGGGGGGGAGATCATCAGCATAGTCCGCATCCGTAATAGTCTGTGCGGGACATTCTTCCTAGTCATAACTATTAGCTATCATAAGAAAATAATTATATATTTGCGCATATATAGACTTGTGAAGCACTCTCACTACATTAAGGAATGTAGAATTTCTTTACCTTTTTCCTCAACCTTGATAGGTGGCTGTATCATATTGACTGGTATATAAATACGTATCTATATGTGAGAGCAAAATATACGGACAATATGACCTTTAGGCACCTCTTTTGCAATCTCGATTCATAAGGACATGTTTTTCATTTACACCGTAAAAATCCCGTTGTTTGTTAGGGTTTAGGGCTAGATGTTAGGGCTAGGGGTTAGGATTAGGGTTAGGATTGGAGGTTAGGTTTAGAGGTTAGTTTTATAATTAAAAAAAAATCGTCTGTTAACAAACAAGCGGATTTTGACGGTGTAAATGAAAAACATGTCCTTATGCATCGAGATCGCAAAAGAGGTGCCTAAAGTTTATATGGTCCAAATATACTCATGTATATAAAAATAATATGCCGAGACTACTTATTTCCAACATCATTAGAACCCATAAAAGAAAAAGGCCACAAACCAAAAAAGGTAAGAATCAAGCGATATCCCGCAGAGACTATTACGGATGCAGACTACGCAGATGATCTGTCACTTCTTGCAAATACACCTGCACAAGTCAAATCCTTGCTACATAGCCTGTAGAAGGTAACCCGGAACATTGGCCTCAATGTGAACTCTGATAAAACTGAATTCATGTGTTTTTAAAAGGAAGGGGTCATCTCCATATTCGACGGTAAACCTCTAAAACCGTTGGAACAATTCACGTACCTAAGCATTGATATCTGATCCACAAAAAGCAATGGTAATACACGCATAGCGAAGACATAGTCTGCCATAGACGGATTATCAGTCATATGCAAATATAACCTCACTGATAAGTTAAAGCGACACTTCTTCAAAGCCGTAGTTGTATCCGTACTACTGTATGGCTTCACCACTTGAACCCTAACGAAGCGACAAGAGAATAAGCTAGATGGGAGTTACACAAAAATGCTGCATGCGATCTTAAATAAATCGTGGAAACAACGTCCTACTATGAAATTCGTGTACGACCACTTGCCCCCTATCACACTGCTGGAGGAGCATGGACGAACTCATAAGTGACGTTCTCCTGTGAAAACCTGTACATGGACACATCATCATGGGCCGTCCAGCAAAGACCAACATTGACCAACTTTGCTACTATCGCAACTTGAAGATGATGATGATGATGATTATATATATATATATATATATATATATATTCCGGTTGTAGGTAGCTTACAAAATGTCTAGCCACACCGAAGAGACTTGATAAGTCGAAACACGTATCTGTGGATGACCCTATATATATTCCCCATCCCCTAGGGTTGAGCCCTCTGGGGGGGATCTCCCCGACGGCCGCCAACTCAAGCGTAAACGCAACGCTCTTCTATATATGGAATGGAGCACTCTGTGACGGCCTTTACACACAAGGCGATGTGTGTATTAAAACATTTAAAATCCACTTCCCATTCTGTAAGTGAAGACAGCCTAATTATTAAGGTGCCGGACTGACACCCAGCTGATCGGAATTCAATTCCGGTTGTAGGTAGCTTACAAAATGTCTAGCCACACTGAAGAGACTTGATAAAAATCGAAAAACGTGTCTGTGGATGACCCTATATATATATATATATATATATATATATAGAGAGAGAGAGAGAGAGAGAGAGAGTAATTGCATTTCACTTAGCGCTAATACCTTTGGGAAAGGTATGAATCCTACTCTCCCTCCAGCTATGGAAAAATAGTAGGGCAGACTGGGCTCTTTAACATTGGTTGGGCAACCGGTCTAGGAGAAAGAAAACTCTGAATTCAAACCTGTTGAACTCCGCTTAATAAATTGACCTTGTGTCACATCCTGCCCGTGCGGAGGGGTTGGTATATATATATATATATATTAATGTGTATGTTCGGCACTATTATAATTGAAAAAGCGGTAGTAATCCAACGTACAGTGTTATTAGAAGAGTGCTCAATATCTGTGATAGAGCTTTAATAGATAAATAAATGAACAAATAAAAGGTTTAGCTTTTATTTATTTTCATAGGAACAATCTTTGCGACCGAGCGGTTTCGTGCTAGTGCATTCGTCAGGTAAAACGAAATAGTTTTTGAAAATGAAAGAAATGTTACAAATGGTTAAACATGTGCGTTTTTTTAACTGTATTCTCGTGTTGCATGTTTACGTGGTTATGTGATGTCGGATGCGCCTTTTGGTTTTTATGTGTGCGTATGTTGTCATGCGCATGCGCATGAAAATGCGTATACACTGTGATTTTATGATCGTATCCGCGCGCTTGTGTGCGTATGAATATGCGTATATGTGTTTGGAATCCTTGGTTACGTATATTTTGTGCGATTAATAGAGTGTATTTTTAGTACACTGTTAATAATAATTATGTGTGCATGCAATGACCGTGTTATGTAGTGTGTTAGTGATGCAATGTGAACATTATATTTGTATAATATTATTGTACAATGTAGACTGGTATAATATTTCGTATTGGACGTAATATGACGTAATATAACGGTGTGATGAATAAATGGCTAGTTGGTGTGTTACAGTGAGTGGAGATTGTGATGATCATGGAATTGTATTGTGCTTAATTCATTGACTAAAATGCCAATGAATGATGTACATTAATAAGGGTACTTGTGTATGCATGTGGTAGAGGGAAAGATACTTACGGTTTGGCGGATCTTTTGCGGTATTTACTATTGTGGTTTGGTTATTTTTTAAATATATATATATATATATATATATATATATATATATATAATATTTGGATAGTGGAGGTTATGTATATGTATCGAAGTGTGATGGTAAGTGTTCATTTTCATGTCAGCATTTAGTTGAAATTTCTGATTTTTTGTTTAGTAGGGCGTGTTGTGGTGAATGGGTGGTAATTGAGAGTTTTTCGTGGAGGCAAAGAAGGCATCTTTTTGATGTTTTGCTGTAGGCGGGTGCGACTTTCAGGATTTCCCAGCTTATGTTCGGTGAGATGTGCATATATTTCAAGTTCCAGATATGTGTGGATAGGGATGCATTTGTTGAATATTTCCCGTTTGAAAATGAAAGTTTATGGTTGTAAATTCTTTGTTTTAGGTTTCCTTCAGTTGCTCCTACGTATTGTTTGACTGAGGTGTTTGTTTTTACAGTGGCTCTGTACACTACATTTATTTGTAGACAGTTTCCTTGTAAAGGACACAAATCCTTATCCCTGCAGTTGCACTGGTTGTTAGTTTGCATGGTATTTGGTTGGTTTTCTAACCTTTTGTTGTGGCTTTTTATGATTTGTGATATATTTCCTGTGAACCTGTAGCTGATTTTTAAGGCGTTTTTGTTACAAATGTTGGCTAGAGGGTTGTGTATTGGGAAGTGTTTGTTAATGGGTTTAAAATAATATTTACCAATGTTGGATTTACACATTTGTTGTATGGTGGGTTGAACCAGATAATATTTCTTTGTCAATGTCTTGGTTTGTTTTTTGGAGGTGTGTATTCTAATTTTGTTTGTAACCGCTGATTTTTAATGCATTGTCGTATATATTTTTTATTTTTGTTGAAGATGCTGATGTTAGAGGTGATATCAGATAGCCTGTGGCTAATTGATTTTGGTATTTGTTTGATTATAGATGGTGGGTAGTTTGAAGAGGTGTGTATGTAGGGAAATATATATATATATTGTGAAATATATATATATATATATATATATATATATATATATATATATATAAGGTTTGTTTAGAATGGCTTTTTGCAGATAATTTTTTGGAGAATAAGTGTTTAATTGGAGTCGTACCTAATTTTGAAAATTAATTAATTAATAATGAATTAGGCGGGAATACCTATTAAATGTATGGCTAAACAAATCGAGAAAAATCAATCTCTGTATGTACATTTCGGCCTATTAGGCCTCATCAGCAGAGCTATAGATCGGAAGACCGCCCTGTGCGTGATTTGAAACCGGACTGCCAAGCTGACAGGCCGATCCCATAACCCCATCAACTTACCACAACGTCGTGTAATAAAAGTCACTAGAAGAGGAATGTTAACCTACTCTAAACAAATCATAAAATCTAAGAAGTTCGTTTAGTGATGGGGTTATGGGATCGGCCTGTCAGCTTGGCAGTCCGGTTTCAAATCACGCACAGGGCGGTCTTCCGATCTATAGCTCTGCTGATGAGGCCTAATAGGCCGAAATGTACATACAGAGATTGATTTTTCTCGATTTGTTTAGCCATACATTTAATAGGTATTCCCGCCTAATTCATTATTAATTAATTAATTTTCAAAATTAGGTACGACTCCAATTAAACACTTATTCTCCAAAAAATTATCGGCAAAAAGCCATTCTAAACAAACCTTGTTTACAACTTACCACAACGTCGTGTAATAAAAGTCACTAGAAGAGGAATGTTAACCTACTCTAAACAAATCATAAAATCTAAGAAGTTCGTTTAGTGATGGGGTTATGGGATCGGCCTGTCAGCTTGGCAGTCCGGTTTCAAATCACGCACAGGGCGGTCTTCCGATCTATAGCTCTGCTGATGAGGCCTAATAAGCCGAAATGTACATACAGAGATTGATTTTTCTCGATTTGTTTAGCCATACATTTAATAGGTATTCCCGCCTAATTCATTATTAATTAATTAATTTTCAAAATTAGGTACGACTCCAATTAAACACTTATATATATATATATATATATTATATATATATATATATATATATTTGATATGCCAAGCGTATTGGTAAATCCTCGCGGTGAGAAAAAAACCAGCAAATAGTTTGATTGTAAAAATATACTACCAAACATCAACTGGGGAGAAAAAAAAAAAAATATATATATATATATATATATCAAGCAAAAAATATAAATATAATTTATATATATATATATATATATATATATATATATATATATATATATATATATGCAGATGTTTTTGGTTTATGCATATCTAGTTAGGGAGAACAGACAAGAAAAAATGTATCAATTTTGTACACCCTCAACTAAAGCTTCAACGGCCTACGTCATCTTTGTTTAGATACTACAAAAACAAATATTAAAAATAAAATGCTAGCTAGCCCCATTCTTTAAATGTCCTGGGACAATAAAAAAAAACAGCTTTGTTTAAATCTTATAAAAACAAACTATACCATTCTTGAAAAATAGCTTCAGATGCAAGCAAAAGTTCTCGAAACATCAAAATTGCTTTCAAACAATTTATAAGTTCATTCAATCCCGAATTACATTCCTATTGATAATCAAGATTTATCTTTTTAATTCATACATTCTTGTCTGTTCTTTTTAAGTATGTATGTATATACAATAATATATATACTAGACAAAACGTGGCCCGTTGGGTCACCCATTCAGCTCCGGGTAGATAATAACAATTATGGAATAGTGAGTATGCAAAGCGAATGAAATTAATTTTAAAAAATAGATAATAATAAATACGGTCAGCATCATTTTGTATGTTAAGCTTTCTAAGAAAGGGAATGTTTGGCCTAATCTAACGTAGAAATACATTTCAAATACTCTCTCTCTCTCTCTCTCTCTCTCTCTCTCTCTCTCTCTCTCTCTCTCTCTCTCTCTCTCTCCTCTCATCTCATCTCCTCTCCCAAAGAGAGTAAGATTATATAACGAGGAGGTAATCAAGAGATACATAGAGGGGAAAAAGTGATAGACCGAAAGTAAAGTAAGATATTGGTCAGTTTTTTTACTTAATTGCAAATTACGACTAATTAGAACTAATTAAACGGATTATTTTTTAAAAACATAATTCAATCCTAAAAGTAAGGAATAATTTAGTATAGTTTTCGCGTCAGCAAATTGAATAGGGAAAAGTCTTAGGGAACCAAAAGTTAATTCGCTCAGCATTAGTATAATAATAATAATAATAATAATAATAATAATAATAATAATTGTATATATATATATATATATATATATATTATATATATATATATATATATATATGGAAATACGCTTAGGAAATTAATCCGACAATATGCGAAGAAAATATTTTCAAAAAATATAACAAACACAGGATGTTACGATCAGAGGAAACAAATGTATGTGTCTATACTTAAGTATTTCGGTACACTGTTACAGAAATCTTTATGAGGGAGAAAAATTATATATATATATATATATATATATATATATATATATATATATAAGGACCTACATGAGTCAGGCACTATCTGCCTAGGTTTCTCCTGAATGCTTCTTCAGGATAATTACCCAAACCGGTAGTTGTACCAGGATGAAAGAGCCCTGTCTGCCCTTCTATTTACCCATAGCTGAGACAATATTTGTAGTCATACCGATAGAGATGGTGTGATAGTTTGAGCAATATTCAGCTGAGAAACACTAGATCCTATGATTGGTGGAAACATGAGCATACATCGGAATCATGTTTTAACCTTAAAAATAAATCCATATTTATTTCAATTGAGTTTTTCACATCAGCATTAGCTGATTGTATTTCACTAGAGGCTGAATGACAACAAGTCTCCTCAGGTCTCCAGGACTCTTCTCAGTATTTTAGCCGATTGCAGCAGTGCAGTAGTCTGGATGGTCTCTTTCTCTGATTTCCAGATCCTCCAGTCTTTTTTACAAGTTTGTTGGGACCGTTCCAAATGCACCAACTGCAATTGGTATAACTTTCACACTCATATTCCACAGTTTTTTTTTCAATTCTATGGCAAGGTCCAGGTATTTATCTATCTTTTCATTTTCCTTCAACTTCACCCTGTGATCTGCTGGAAGCGCAAACTCCATCAGCTGATACGTTCTCTGGTCTCCTGGCTGGTGATCCGTCTTTATTATTACGATTGATGTAGTAGTAGTAGCAGTAGTAGTAGTAGTAGTAGTAGTAGTAGTAGAGCTCTTGAAATCATCCCCAAGGTTTTGGAAAAGAGTCTGTATGAATTGGACACCAGGAAGAATCAAGACGATCCAAACAATACCATTGTTAAGATTGGTTAGATTACTGAGAATAGTCCTAGAGTGAACCATCATCTAAGGCAGGTATGAAAGACTCAACGGCAAAGGAGTCCATCCTCTTTTCACAAAGGCTAGACAAGGGAGATTGTTTGCGTATCGCTTCAAATTACCGGAAAATCATTGAAGACAAGATTTGAACTCATAAGCGACGTCCTTTCTATGGAAACCATCCCATGGGCATACTCGTGCGGGTCGTCCAGCAACGACCTACATAGATCAGCTCTGCGTGGATACTGCATGTTGTGCAGAGGATCTTCAGGGATCAATGAATGATAGGGACTGTTGGCAAGAGATTGTCATGGATACCTGCGCTGCAGGAGCGACATGATGATGATGATGATGATGATGATGGTAATAGACCTTTAGGATGGCACTGAACGCATTCAACAAGACTGTGTACCCATTTAGATATTCAAGCTTAGCCTCCTCTTTTACAATTGTGAATCACACAGTGAGAATCGAAGTCCCTATAGTAGTTTATTCTGCTACATTAAATTGTCTACCATTTTCTTGTAGTGAAAAGCCCTATTTACAATTAAAAGATTTTTGAACTGATTTTTGATTTTAAAATATTCATTTGACAATTTTTTTTTTAAATATTGACAAAATCTTTCAAACTAACTCCTCACACAGAACTTGAATTTTCAAATATTTTTCTTTCTACTTTATTATTTATTAATTCATACTCTTGTTCCTTAACATTGCGACCGTCATCATCTTGCAACACCCCTGTTTAAAAATGGCACCGTTCAAATTGGTGTCGCTTATCCACCGAATGCTTATTTCATATGAGTCTCGTCACATCAGCTAAATAATAGACCATTCCGTTTTTATTATGAATATAGAAAAGAAAGAAAGAAAGAAAGAAAGAAAGAAAGAATATAGAAAGGAAAGAAATATAAGAAAGGAAAGAAAGAAAGAAAGAAAGAAAGAAAGAAAGAATATAGAAAGGAAAGAAAATATAAAGAAAGAAAGAAAGAAAGAAAGAAATATAAGAACGAAAGAAAGAAAGAAAGAAAAAAGAATATAAGAACGAAAGAAAGAAAGAAGAATATAGAATGGAAAGAAATATAAAGAAAGAAAGAAAGAAATATAAGAAAGAAGAAAGAAAGAAAGAAAGAATATAGAAAGGAAAGAAATATAAAGAAAGAAAGAAAGAAATATAAGAAAGAAAGAAAGAAAGAAAGAAAGAAAGAGAGAGAGAGAGATAAAGAGAGAGAGAGAGAGTATATATAGGTCCTTCCAGTGGTTATTTCAAGAGAAGACGGACGAAAATGAGACAAATACAGCTGGATTGAAAAAGGTTCCAATTGTAAAGAGTAACCAAAACCAGGTTTAGTGGCGTTGTGGTCTTTTCACTCATCAGAAATAATCTAAGCTTTTGGTTTTATTACACGCAATTAAAGAACTAAATTTTATAATACAAAAGGTTAACAAAAGTGGTGACATTTTGAGATTAATTGTATATTTTTAGGCGTTGCATACAAGAGCACGAAAGAATTGATTCATTGCTATGAAAACCTTTGTATCCTTTGTGTTCACATATGTCTATGTATTACAATATATTATGAATGTAAATAATTATATATATATATACGTATATATATATGTGTGTGTGTGTGTATGCGTGTGTGTGTGTATGTGTGTATCTATATGTGTGTGCGTGTGTGTGTTCTAATTATGAACAGCGACAGTCTTTGTTGTTATTTCTATAGGCAGACAAAAATGTCGCCACATTTGAAAAAGCATTGGCCTTTAATAGCATGTGATGAACATAGTTTTTTTTATTATTTCATATCTATCTCTTTGTAGATAACTTTTAGGAATAAAAAAAATGTATGGTCAATGTTCTAGATACTCTTTCTGTGAATGTGTTTTTAGTCCAAACCAATTCTCCTTTAATAGCACAGTTCCTTACTTCTCTGATTGTGGCTATTTCTTGTTTCCAAAAGTAAAATCCCAGCTCCAGGGTCATTTTTTGGGAGCTGTTGAGAACAGGCAACAGGATGGGATAAACCAACTAAAGGCAGTGTCAGTTGAAGACTTTCATCACTGTTGATCATCAATTATAATTAAGTTAATTATAAGGATTTTGTACCCAATAAATGTAATTATATAAGACGATCAGGTATATATTTTCAGGCAAATGCTACCTTAGATAATTGAAAAGATATTTTAGTAATATCATTCCCGCCATGTCGGCTGGGGCGTTAGAATGCACCGACTGCAACTCTGCAGAGGGGTAAGACTCCCCCAATGGGGCCACCTGTTGGCTGTGGGTGGCGACCCGTGATGCTTAAGGATAGAACCCAGGTGGATGAGCAGTTCATGACATGCAATACTCCACTTTGGCCCTATCTTGGGCTAGACGGGCGGTCGGAGAGGCCCCCTCCGATCAATCGGCTGGTCACGTCAAGCCCTAGCACCTATATAATTTTCCCAACCCTATTGCCCTTATGGCAAGCCCCAACCCCTTTTTATCATATGTGTGCTAGAAGGCGGTGGCTGCGGGTCTACATGTCCTGGGAATGACGTTAAACTCTATCTGATGTTGAGGTTCCAGTTTTGCAGGTTTGGGGAATGTGGAGAACCCCTTCATCACCATTGCTCCCTGGTCCACTCTGACCCGGAGTGGTAGTACCTGTTAGGGTCCCATCTATGGGTTAAATAGAAAAATGTATTTATAAAAAAATTGTATTATCCATTAAGAATTAATTTATTTCAAAACTTTATCGGCATTAAATGACCCACTGAGGTTGATATGCCGTAAAACAAAACAAACAAACAAATAATATCATTCATGAGATGTTTGTTTTAAATACGAGAACTGTTTTAATAGGATTCTTGCAGAATTGTCTCTTAATGTTATATACCCGTTATAACATAGAGAGAGGGGGAGAGAAAGAGAGAGAGAGAAAGAGAGAAAGAGAGACAGAGACAGAGAGAGAGACAGAGAATGCGAGATGATGAGGGGTGAGGGGTCTTACTTGTTAACTCGGCTGTCATATTCTTCAGGGTTGACTCACGGGCTGTTTCTCCGGGTTGCTTTTACTTCTTGTTTGTTCGGGCTCATTTCTTCGGGCTGGTAATTTTTTTTTAATAACTTAACAAGACTTGTTATTTTTCTTTAAGCCTTTTACTTAAAACAACCCAATCCATATCCAACCGATCAATCCAGGGTGAATACTGTAACAGAAAACAGAAGAATGAAATAACCCAACAAGGGTTGACATGACTTAAGGAAGAGCTCTGCTGATGCCAACTGTGTGTCTTTTAGGCAGCAATCGAAGAATTATTCAAAATTCTTAACTGTTCTTTCAGTGATTTTTAAAGATTACGAATCAGAAATTGTCCACTCTTTTCTTTCGTTTAACACAAGGTAGGTAATTACCCAATCCGTTCACCATGGGTGGAATGTGACACAAGGGCACAAGTTCCCTGGCATCCGCCGAGGATCGAATTTCTTTAACACATGGTACTTTGATGATTTAAAGCTGATTTTAGCCCGTCTGATCAGCCTCTCATACTTACCTGAACACGACCTCGGTCGCGGGTCCAGTGTGCTTCGGCCACTGGACCGGTAAAGTAAAATTAATAGCGTCGATCCCAGGGGGCTATCACCCCAGGCAATACCTGCTCCCTTGATTTAAAGGGACAGGGCTGGGTTTATTGCCCAGCGCCTAATGCACCCCCTTGAGTGGGAATGCCAAAGGAATCGACGCAATTTTTGTTCTTTCCCACCCATGAGCTTCGGCTTGTGGGTGGGCCCATGTTAAAGCGAGGCCGTGTGAGCAGCCCATACAAGTGGGGAATAAGGCAAATACGCTTACCTGAACCTCGGGTCCTGTTTCCAGCGGCTTCGGTCATTGGACCAGTAACATATTATTAACAGCGTGATCCCAGGGAATTATCCCCCTAGGCATCTCCTACCCCCTTGATTTTAAGGGGTATTGCTGGGTTCATTGCCCAGTGTCTGAGGTGCTTCTAATGAGGAATGCCAAAGGGATCAACGCAGTTTTTTTTTCTCTGGACACGCATGAGCTTTGGTTTGTGCGTAGTCCACCACGTTAATGGTTCTTGTCTAATGGACATGATGGGGTGTCAGTAAATAACTCAGACTCCCAAGGTTTTGTAATATCTACCAGGAACTGATTCCGCCGTAAAATTAAACTAGTCCATCTAGATTTTAACTGATGATTAGGGCCGGTTTAGTTCAATCGGTAGAGCGTCGGACAAGAAACCATAAGGATTCCGGGTTCGATACTAGCCCTCGACAACTCAGCGTATGAGGAGCACGGTGATCTGTGCTGTAAAGGGAGGGGCTGAAGGTAGGTGTGGCGCTCCAGCCCAGACGCAAAAAAAACAATCTCCTTGGTTTACCGCTAGGGAAAAGGGGATAGACTCCCTCGTTTTCTGGCTGATACTGACTTTAGGCCACCACGACGACTTTACCACTCCCACAGACCCCCCCCCCATATTAAAGGGAAAAGTCTAAGTGTACATGCGGTTAGATTTCTCTTTTTAATCGCTGTGAAGCAATTGACACTGAAGTATCCCTCATCTATATATTAATACTTGTGTTCCTTAAACTTCCGACAGTTATCACTTTTCAACACCCTCTGCTTAAAAATGAGATTGTCCAAATCGTCCCAGATGAAATGCAGAAATGTAAATTCGGATTATCTGATGTCACTTATCCACCGAATTCTTATTTCTTATGAGTGTTGTTACCTCAGCTAAATAATGGATGATTCTGTTTTTATTATAATGAAAGAAAAAAGACATTCTGCATAGAAAAAATATAACAATGGTTACTCAATGCCTGACGAAGATATTAGAAGATCTGAAACACGTGTCGCCAATGTAAAATAATAAACAAAATTAACAAAAACATTATCCATCATTTTTCGGTCTTTCATTTTTATAGAATATTTAATTTTGTACCGTTCGACCCAAAATAACACACACACACACACACACACACACACACACATATATATATATATATATATATATATATATATATATATATATATATATGTATATATATGCCCTCTAACCTCTACGCACAGATAGTATATAAGCATCGATAAATATCGATGGTATATTCAATTCATTTATACAAGTGTTGATGAATAAGTCCATTCTTTGACAAAGTTATTTGCTAAATTCCCATCTGATCTGACCAGTCGGTGGGACGTTAGAATGCACCGACTGCACCTCTGCGGAGAGGTAAGACTCTCCCAATGGCGCCACCTATTGGCAGTGGGTGGCGACTCATGTTGCTTAAGGATAGAACCCAGGTGGCTGAGTAGTCCATGACTTGCAACATTCCACTTTAGGCTTTTCTTGGACTAGACGGACGGTCGGAGAGGCCCCCTCCGATCAATCGGCTGGCCACGTCAAGCCCTAGCACCTATATGATTTCCCCAACCCTATTGCCTTCATGGCAACCCCTAATCCTTCTAATCATATGGGTGCTAGAAGGCGGAGGCTGAGGGTCTACATGTCCTGGGAATGACGTTAAACTCTATCTGATGGTGAGGTTCCAGTTCTTGAGGTATGGCGAATGTGGAGCGCCCCTTCATTACCATTGCTCCCTGGTCCACTCTGACCCGGAGTGGTAGTATCTGTTTAGGTGCCTTCTATGGGTTAAATAGAAAAACATGAGTTTATGAACAAAACTATGTCATGGATTAAGAATTAATTTATTTCACAACTTTGTCGGCATTAAATGCTCCACCGTGGTTGATATGCCGTAAAACAAACCAAACCAAACAAACAATCTAATCTGATGTTTTTACGGTTTACTATTCGATCTATGTGTGTGTGCGTGTATGTGAGAGTGTGTGTGTGCGTGCCATGATATAAAAATCTCTTTCAATATCTTATTATAATGGAGATTGTGTGTTTTTCTGTCTGTAACCGAAACTATATTACTACTCAAGTCACAATTCCCTTAATTATTTACGTCAAATTCTCCATGATTTCATTCTTTTAAACCTTCAGTTATTAATAAAAATTGTTTTACATTATTAATACTGTTGACCATATCTACGTACTAATAACATGCAATTGTATTTATATATACAACAAAATAGCGGTTTACAGTTTGAACGAGAAAGCTAATTTGCATATTGATATTTAAAATTTTATTTTAATAAATATGTGCTTGGTATTATTGATTTCTAATTGTTTGGTTTTATCTTAAGAAATATAAACAACAATCTCGTGGATAAATCTTAAAAGAAATTTATTTACAAGAAGAAATAACTGTAATATTATCCTTTACTTCCTATTCTAACTAAATAGTTAAATTAGGAAAATTTACCAATGAAAGAGGGAGTAATGGAAAATGATGGAAGGGTTAGTTTCAAAGTTGTTCTATTTTTCGATTATACCCCCTCTGTTGCAGATCTTTTTATCTGCATTCTTAGTCAGTTTCATTAGCCTTTCTAATTTAATATGATATTTTATTATATCAAAACTTAAATACTTGCACCCGGAGGGTGCATATATTTGCCAGTTTTAATAATCTACTAATGATTTTATCAAGCTACATAATCTATCGGTGTATCTGGTTTTTCCTCTTAATCGATTTATTTATTCCATTACCCTTCTGTTTCTATAGATCTCATTTAAATCTTACCTATTTTTGTCTCGTCCTATATATCTATCCCTTCACTATCTATCTATCTATCTATCTATCTATCTAATCTATCAATCTATCCTATGTTTGTGGTTTCTTTATCTCTTCTCACGTTTTATACCTATCAAAGTATTTCCACTGATAAATCAATTTTCATAGAGATATCTATATCTTAATCCGACTATCTTCTTATATACTAGCAGCGGCTACCCGGTGTCGCCTGGGTAGGGGGGATTTTTTAAAGTTAGTCCCGCAGATCCATTATTACTTAATCGTGAGTTGAATCCACGTGGAATGCCCCATTTAAATCCCTATGTAAAAAAAACTTAGACCTTGCATTGATCCAGCTACTCTGAAAAGAAATGTTAATGTCTAATATCTAAAATATTAAATGAAAAAAATCCATGATGTTATCATTTAAATTTTATTTTTTAATTATCCTCACGAATATAGATCAAATCTCTGTGATTTTTGCTCAAAAACCAAGCCCTGGTGATATTTAATGTGTATATATTTAAATTTTCCTCCAGACATACATATACACATAACTGCCCTTTATATATGTATAGATAACACAAAATTTACATTCATTTTCACGTCTGTTTAATTCCGCTGTAGTTTTTTATACCGAGATTTGAATCTTTCTAACTCTCCGCTTTCGGCTCTCTACTTAGATGCCATTGTGTGGACGTAAGTATTACTTGATCTTATTCAGTGGCTAAACATCGACAGTTTTAGAATGAAAATAGTAACCAAAGATGAAATATCGACTAAATTCTCTCTCCAGTTCACTGACTTATTAGCATCATATATTTCCCCTGTTTCTCTTGAAGAGAATCATTTTAAAATCTCAAGTTCCCACGTGGTCACACAGATAGCTGTCAATAAATCAATTTCTTTTTTTCTTTATGTATATCAGTGTGCGTATCCATCCCTCCATCCCGACGTTCTTTCTTTCGCCTCGCTTAATCTTCCCATCATGTAAATATTTTGCCCGTTCTATTCAACAACAAAGGCCATTGTAATATCTGGCAAAACAACATCTTTGTTGTCCCATCATTGACCCGATTTGGATAACAGATGAGTGTGCTCTGTGTCATTCGGTGCACCAGGTTTTGCTTCAAATGAATAACAAGAATACTCTCTCCTCTTTACCCATCCCTAATACTCTCTCTCTCTCTCTCTCTCTCTCTCTCTCTCTCTCTCTCTCTTCTCTCTCTCTCTCTGTGTAAAGGAAAAGAATATGACGTGTAAAGAAGAAGGAATTTATAAACTATAAAGAGAGAGAGAGAGAGAGAGAGAGAGAGAGAGAGAGGAGAGAAGGAAGTTTGGTCTCTCTCTCTCTCATTTTCTCTCTCTCTCTCTCTCTATATATATATATATATATATATATATATATATATATATATACTGCGTTACAAATTATTAAAGAAGTGACACTTTTCCCTCCTATCCACAAACTACTGATTGGAATTTAACTAAATGAGCAGAGAATAATAAAAATCTGTATATACACCTACTCTGTAAAATTGTAAGGTTCTACGAAAAGGAACAGAAGTTACTGTAATTTACCTAATTTACTGTAATTATTCATGTGTCAAATTATTAACGAGGTGTAATTAAAAAAAAACCGGTAGAAAAGAAAATAATACTTTTATTGTTTCATTTATAGATTTAAAGACATGAACTCAGTTTTATCAGAGTTCACGTACAGGCCAACATTTCGTGCTGCCTTTTCTAGGCTGTGTAGTAAGGATTCGGCTTGTGCAGGTGTATTTGCGAGTTGTGCCAGGTCATCAGCATAGTCCACATCCGTAATAGTATGTGCGGGATATCGCCTGCTTCTGCTTTTTTTAGTATGAGGCCTTTTTCTTTTATGGGATCTAGTGATGTTCTCAGTACGTAGTCTAGGCATATGATGAATATATATGGCGCTAGTGTATCCCCTTGTAGGACTCCGGCGACAATGTCAAAGAAGTCTGTGTCACCATCTGGTGATCATACCATTGCTTTCGTGTTTTGGTAGAGCATCATTATGGCGTTAACTGTTTCCTTGGGTAGGCCATATGCTAGCAGTATTTGCTCCATTTTCCCTCTGTGTATGGAGTTAAATGCTTTGGAGAAGTCTACAAATAGTAGGGTTGCCTCGAGATTCTTTGCTCGGACCCCTTCTATGATTCGGCGAATGGTCAAGATCTGTGTGGTCGGATGCGGTTAAGGAGAAGGGCATTATATATCTTGGCATCTATGGCAGTAAGGGTAATGCCTCTGTAATTCTTGGCGATTCTTAGATCGCTTTTTTTTGGGAATGGGAGAATGCATCCCTTCGTCCATTTTTCTATCGAATTTTGTCTGTATACTGCATTACATAGTCTAAGTAGTATATCATCAAATTTCTTTATTTTCCAGACCTCAGGTGGTACTTCGTCGAGGACCGTGGCCTTCCTATTTTTAAGCTTTCTTAGTACTTCATTGAGTTCTTCCATCGTGTAGTCCCCTAGCTTAATGTCTAGTTCGTTATTTGTTATTTTTTGTATGTCATTCTCTATGGGTTTAGGGGGGGTCCCAGCAATTTCTGGAAGTGGTCTTTCCATTTTTGAAGTCTATCTTTTTGGCTGTTTGCCTTTAGCTTTGATCTAGTGCTACATTTCTTGCCACTAACTTCGTAAAGCAAGTAATTAGATGCTGACTGAAACATCAAAATGCATACAAACATTTATGGAAATATTACGTGTGATTTTTACAGACAATTTTTTAAAAATGTAAAATTCTGGAATTTTGTTGTGTTGACAGAGTGTTGCATAGCCCTTCTTCGCTACTCTGAATCGTATACCTTGCTGGTATACTGCTTAATGAAATCACAAGGCATGCTGTATGTAGTAGGAGATTTGACTCTTTATTTAATTCCCTCGTGGCGAGTGCGAGTGGCGGGTGTTGACAATGGGAACTACTACTACTACTACTGTTGGGATCTCAGGCACAGAGGGGTGAACGAACACCACTGCCCGCTGGCAGCGATGGTGCGTGACCGGCGCGGTACGCACGTTCTTGTCCTGTCTCACTCCTGACTGGCTCTCGCAACTCTTGGCTGCTCTGCTGCCCAACTGCCCCTGCTGTTTTGACTCAACGCTTAAGTACGTATAATCCTCCCACACATCTCTTTGTTCGGTTGACCGGAAGTCCTTTCACCCACTTCTACTCTCTTTGTTCAAATTCCCGTTTATACAGAGGAAGTCTTTTGTTACCCTTCTTTTGTTATACTAAGATTTCTGTCTAGTGCTATCTATTGTTTCTTTTGTTCAATTTCTTCTTTGTCAGGTTTCGAATTTCCCGTGCAAAATAAATGCGTCGATCCTAAAACATAACAAGAGTACTAGTACTATATTAGAGTGCATTCAACAGGAAAAAGTTTAACATGCAGTCTAGTCAGTCTGAATAATTTACTTCACTCTTGTCACAAATTCACAATGGTTTTAGCATGACATATCATACTCTGTTATGTTTGTTGCAGATCTGTTGAAACCTGCTAATAAATCCAGAGCTAATTCACAAGATAACTTCACTATGGCATTAAGCAAGGAGCTCCGAGGATGCAAGGTTGACATCTCAGAACCTCCACCTGCAGACCAGAGACAAGCGTCACGCGAACCTGATACTAGATATGCCACAGAAACCTTCCTGGTCGGATACCCATCATCCAGCATCAGTGGCTCCCAGTTACCCACAAAAGACAGGCATTCCAGTACTTCCTCCATCTCCAGAGTTTGCCAGAAAATTAGGGAATCCTGTACTTCAAGACCTCGCCAATGAAACAGTGGAGGCTATCATCCCATTCTGGCAGATGGCTAAGATCAAGACCATGACCAAGTACAATGTAGCGCAGCATTTCACGATACTTCACAAAAAGCACAGAATAAAGGTAGAATAGGTTACCTTGGATGGACAAGGAGTGCATTTGTCCTGGAATTAGATAGCCTGTTCGACATAGGAGTTTCAGATGCCATCCAGAAAATAGAGAACAACTGACTGTTATCAAGGGAGAAAACGGACGAGGATATCAGGTTCTATCAGGATCAGAAGACAGAGAAAAAGGTCCACATGTCTGGTCATGACAAGATATTTGAGTTACGGTTCCACATTCCCCAGGAGGGTCATGGAGTGTGTTGACATCTGCAGTACCGCTGATCATCTGGGACTGTCTGACAATCAAGTGACAGCCTTAGTCTCTGCTACATTGAGGTCTGGTGGAGCTGACCTGGGCAAGTTTGTAATTTCAACCTCAACAACAAAACGGGACAGGATGCTGACAAGGTACCACATCAGCCAGAAATAAATGGCAGCATTCAGCGAGGACCATCCCAAGTATGCTGCTCTCCACTGGGATGGCAAGATGTCCTGGGAAGGACCAGCTGCATATCCCGAAGGCAGGCTACTGGGAGTAAAGTGATAGACAGCTGAACAGGAACGGCTCAAGCAGAGGCATCCATGGACTTGCTGGAGGTATGGGAGCTTACTGGAGTGGTCACTGCCATTTTGTTTGACACCACGTTCAGCAACAGTGGAGTACATTGGGGAGCTGCCAAGCTTCTGGAGCAACAGTTTGACAAGAAGGTGTTCTACCTGGCCTGCAGACACCACATTCTATAAGTGCAGGTTGGTGCTGTATGGGAGAATCTGTTTGGCAAGGTTAAGAGCCCAGAGAATCCTTTGTTCAAGCACTTCAGGGACGTTTAGACAGGCCTTACCACAGACAACCCTACAACCCTGTCCATTAGACAAAAATGGTTGAATGAAAAGAAGAAAGAGTGCAAGGAAATACTACAGGAAATCCTGAGGTTGGAGACGCCTCCTAGAGCTGACTACCCTGAAATGGCTGAGATTACACTGATCGTCATTGGAGGCACGCATCCCCGTGGAATCCACTGGAATTGTCCTGGAGCCATTCATCAGGCTAGGTGGATGGCTAGAAACTTGTATTCTATGAAGATGTTCATGTTTGCTGAGCAGCTGGAGTACGATGAAGAAACTGTTGTGAAGCTGGAACGCCTCAATCTCTTCCTAGGACTGTTCTATACTCCCATGTGGATGACATCTACACTTGTTGCAGGTGCTCCTGCAAATGATCTGCAGTTCATGCAGAACACGGTGAAGTTCAAGAGAACAGATCCAGAGATTGCTCAGGCAGTGCTACAAAAACTTGAAAACCACAGGTGGTACCTGACACCGGAGGTGGTGTTGTTCGCTCTCGTCGGTAGCAGACTCAGTGACAAAGAGAAGCAGGACATTGGTGCCAAGCTGCACACCACTGAGAAGCCAAATAGCTTCAGACGAGGGAAACCTGTGTTACCTCAGGTTACAGCCAAGACGACTCTGGCTGATCTAGAGAGTCATCTTCTGTTTGACACCCTTGGCATTGAGTCTGACTGTCTTCTGCAACCTGTAGCGACATCACCAAGGAGTGATGACAGCAAGGCCCTAGAATATATCAGCAATCTAAAAGTAGTAAATGACATCGCTGAGCGGGGAGTCAAGATGATGAGTGGTTTTGCAAACATCATTACCACAGATTCTCAGCAAAGAGAGTACCTTCTACAAGCTGTGGAATACAACCGTGAGCGATTTGATAGCTTCAAGAAGCAAACTCTGAACATATGACTGTTAAGTGTCCTTCTAACATGGACAATAGATTTTTCTGACACTTGAGAATAGTTTTTAGCGTCTTTGTCACACATTTTCTGATGTCAAGATTGTAATATTTATGAAATTTTGATATTTTTCTGGATATGATGTGTTTTTTTTTTCTTGAATGTTTACTTGGATTGTTTTTACAGAAAGAGTATTACAAATGCTTCAATTTGATACCCATTTTGTTGTTCTAACCCAATTGTAACAAGTTTCAGGTGAAAAACTGTCTGGCAGAAGGCAAAATTTGGCATTTTTCTACTATCGCGGGCTTAATATCTTGAGGTCCAATAAGGCAGAGGTTCCTGACATTTTATCTCAAAATGGTTGTGATTTTCGGCTTTTCCAGACCAAAAAGTATGGGAAACCGTGCAGGAGGGTATAAAAAAGGAAAAAGTTGATTTTTGAACAGGTCTAACCAGTCATGTATTAATTAAAACATGTTTTAAAAAACAATGAGGACTGTCTAACATTGCATGTTCAAATTTTGAGTGTATCTATTCTGTTATTACGATTTTAGGTAGTGTGACGTAAGCAGTGACGTTGTTTTTGTTACAGACGAAAACCAGAAGCGAATCTCTATTATTAATAGATAATTCATTGTAAATATTCATTAAATATCTATCATACATATTAATTAAATATAATTGATCTCAGACCGAGTGTTAATCTAAGCTTAGTAAGTGTCTACTGTAATAAATATTTTGTGTAGATAGAGGAATTAATTAATTTAATTATATTCTTTGTAAATAATGACAACATTCTGGCCTCTAATTTGGATTGGAGGATCCTCTTCTACTTCAAATCCATCTGAAATAATTTCTTACAATAACTCATTATATCCGACATTTATTGATCTTAAGTCATTGGGGTGGGTTAAAGTCGATATCAGACAGACAGCGGGGGAGTCTATCCACTTTTCACTAGCACTACACCAAGGACATAATTTTAGGGTATTTGTCGCTCACCCCACTAATGAGGTCGTGACACAAGGACATTTTTATGTGGGCCCACCTATAAGCCGAAGCTCATGAGTGGTAGACACAAAAAATGCGTCGATTCCGTCGGAGATTATAAGGAGATTGTTTTAGTGTGTGTGGTGGAGCGCCACACCTACCATAAGCTCCTTACTTTACCGCACAGATCCCTGTGCTACTCATACGCTGAGTTGGCGAGGGCCAGTATCGATCTAGGAACCTTGTGGTTCCTAACCCTGTCGAATGCTCTACCAACTGAGCTATACCGTATTATTCATCTTAATCTATATAAGTCGAGTCAACGGGGTGGCCTAAAGTCGGTATCAGCCAGTCGGTGAGGGAGTCTATCCCCTTTTCAATAGCGCTAGACCATGGAGATTGTTTTAGCATTTGAGGTGGAGCGCCACATCTACCAACAGCTCCTTACTTTACCGCACAGATCCCTGTGCTACTCATACGCTGAGTTGGCGAGGACCGGTATCGAATTAGGAACCTTGTGGTTTCTAGCCGACTGATCTAACCCTACCGACTGAGCTAACCCGACCGACAACAAAGCGCGGTATGTAACGGTTATAATTGTAGGAAATGGACTCGTCGTCCCGAGTTCAAATTCTTTAGTTATTTACAAAGGTTAGTTTAGACGTAACAAAAAAGCCAGAAGTCTGGGACAACCAATGAGAAACGAACTCACTAACAATGTTCGGTGAATTTAGTTTGCTAACCATTACACCACGTCGGGTGCCCGACTTCAAATTCTTTACGGGGCTGTTTGCATTTCACATAGCACTTATACCCTTGGCAAAGGTATGCATCCAACAACCCTCCCTACAGCTATGGGTAAATAGTAGGGTATACTGAGGTCTTTAATCTAGGCTAGGTAAACACCTTAACCTACCTTGGATCCACCATCACTGACAACCTGTTACTTGATGCTGAACTCAGTTGCCGGATCGGAAAAGCTGCTTCAACTTTTGGGAATCTCACAACAAGAGTGTGGGACAACAGCAAGCTCACTATCCGTACAAAGATACAAGTGTACAGGGCATGTGTTATCATCACCCTCATGTATGGAAGTGAAACATGGACCTTATACTCCCACCAAGAGCGGCGGCTAAATAACTTCTACCGTCGTCTCCGATGGTTGGGTCATGTACGTCGGACGGATGATGGACGAATCCCGAAAGACATCCTGTATGGAGAGCTAACATCTTGTAAAAGACAGATTGGTCGCCCCCTACTGTGATTCAAGGATGCTAAAATGATCTCAGGTGCTTTGGTATTGTCCCTTCCAGCTGGGAAAATTGGGCTCAAGACCGCTCTCGGTGGCGACAGAGTCCTCGTGGGGGACTGTACATGTCAGAAGTCACCCTGATACAACATCATGAAGCTAAGAGGTCCATAAGAAAGCAACGGCAACAAAGCATCGGAACATCATCATCTACAGGGACAACCTACAAATGCAAAATCTGTGGTCGAGAATGTTTCTCAAACATAGGACTTCATAGTCACAGGAGGCGCTGCAACCTCAGGGGCACACAAAAACTTTTATCATAGTCTTTCGAGACTGAATTGCCAATGAAATCTAGGCTAGGTAACTAGTCTGGAAGAACGAAAACTCTGAATTCACACCCGTTAAAGTTTGCTTAAGAAACTGATCTTGTGTTACATCCTGCTCGTGCGGACGGGTTGGTATATATATATATATATATATATTAGATTTTACGATTTGTTTATCATATATATATATAATATATATATTATATATATATATATATGATAAACAAATCGTAAAATCTAAGAAGTCCGTTTGGTGTAGGGTTTATGGTACCCGCCTGTCAGCTTGGCAGTCCGGATCACGCACAGGGCGGCCTTCCTATCTATAGCTCTGCTGATGAGGCCTAATAGGCCGAAATGTACATACAGAGATTGATTTTTCTCGATTTGTTTAGCCATACATTTAAATAGGCATTCCCGCCTAATTAATTATTTATTGATAATTTTCAAAATTAGGTACGACTCCAATTAAGCACATATTCTCCAAATATATATATATATATATATATATAATATATATATATATAATATAGTCTTTTTTAGTATTATCTGCGTTATTCGGACTATTGTCCTCATCTTCATTGTTATCTGTACAAAGTTTCGGCTGATATGCCCTCCAGCCTTCTTCAGGTATTTCTTGTCGGACTCGGGAACCTTCTTGAACTTTGGAACCTTTTATTCAGACTCGGTAGCCTTCTTGTCGTAATCGGAAAACTTCTTATCGCAATCGGAATCTATTATGGAGAATTGAAAATAAAGTGCTCGATTACGTGTGTAAGATCTGTATTTATTTATTATAGTGTACAAAAGGAGTGATTGTTACCATTGGTTTCTAAGCAGAATGTTAGCCACCTTTCTTCAAGACAACGCACCTGTTAAGAAATACAGTGAATGTCAATTCATTTATACATGAGCGTATTTTTTTTATTTGTGGGTGGAGTCTTCGTATTTCTCTGCACTCACCGTTCTTATCCTCCTTTGTCACTTCGTTTATTTCTGCCTTGCTGCATTTCCTTTTATCTGCCTTTATTTGTGAAGGTCAAGATGTATTGTACACTATAATATATATATATATATATATATATATATATATATATATATATATATAATTATGTATGTTATGTTCTTGTGAACGTTTTTTGTTTGTTTTTTGAAGCATTGGGAAAAAGAATAAAAACAAGAAAAACAGTATAAAACTCAGAATTTTTATATTCACTTGTTCAGTTCCTGATTTGATCAATTCCGATATTTCGGGTGAACCTTCATTCTTTTTCAAGGTATATGAGACGGTCTGGAGGTCAAAGAAGTAATTAAATGAAGTGAACGGATTTGGCATTTTTTAGCCGTTAATTTTCTTTTGAAATTGTGTGACGTAACTCATCCGAAATACGATCATGGTAATCGCTCGAAATCTGGCATGTAATTGATCGTGAAAGCCATGCACAACTTAAAGAAAATTAAAGAATAAAAACATAAAAAAATGATATTACGTCACAGCATTAGTCTTCGGCTCCTCGCCGTGTTTTAGGCCGAAATACGCGTTTTCATGGAATTTCTGCATTTTTTACATAATTTTAAAAACATTTTTTATGGTCATTATATATTGTTGTTATTGTCACCTGATGAATGCATGCGATTTTGAATGTATGAAACCTAAGGTTGTGACTGTTCTATTGCCATCAAATGAATAGATATGTAATACCTTTATATATTTATTATATTATATTTAAAAAAATGGACTCTCCTGTCGATTATCGACGTATGAGTGTCCATACACGCAATGAACTCCACACAGAGATTTGTTTATAGTGGTGAAGGCTTGGGTTTGACCATCTACACTTTTTGGCACAGTCGATAGGAAAGAATTGGTGCATCAAAGGTTGCCACAAACCCAATCAACGACCGACCACAGGAATTTTGAATTCAGAGTTATCCCTCTCCTAGACTGGTTACCTACCCATATATATATATATATATATATATATATATATATATATATATCCGGCATTTATTATTTTGTTTTGCATATCTACATTGGTTTTAATACATTAGGAGTTGAATGTGTAATGTCTCATATGGTGTGGTGTGGCAAAAAGCCGAGGTAGAAACATGTTTGAACCTATATTCTGTATTATACAATCTCCAGTTGAAACATGCTTAATGACAGATCACTGCGTGACGCCATTGAATAATGTGTCCGTAGGTCACAAGTACTAGTCGGAGCATCAGCATATTATAAAGTTGTAGTGAATGAGAGAATTTTTGACAGTCAAATGTTATGCACCAGTCAAAATTCATAGAATCAGTTGCTACTTATGGGAGGGTAGGTCGATTTTTCACTTTTGTAAAATATTAAATTGTCCCTCCCTGCAAAAGTTGTGTGTTAGTATACTGAATACTGATACCAAAAATTACCTCTTTTACTTCCACCATTGTTTGAGGAAATAGCATCAAAGATTGTCTCCTAAAATGCACTAAAAATCCTCATTTTTTAAAGGCTATTTAAAAATATGCACATTTTTAATAAACTATTTTCTTTTTCAGTGATCACATTTGACCTGAAAAATATAATCAAAGATTATCAGTTTCTTAATATTTTATTTTCAAAATCCGCCATTTTCGTAGAAAATTTTTTTTTTAACTAGCTCCGAGAAAACTGCTGTTATAACATTCTACAACACGTAGTGAGATAGGGGACCTAGTGGCACAAAGAGGCTATCAATATAAGGGGAAAACACGAGTCATTTCCCTAATTTTAGTGTTTAAAATTCCAAAGGCGGAATCTGGCATGTCCCGGGCGGAACAGGGCGGTTAATATAATTGTATCTGGTGTCTCTAACATGTCAGTGTATTTTCTTAATACTTGAGGCCTAAATAAAAATGAAATCATGAAGAATGTGACGGAAATAACAAAGGGGATTTTTTAGTCCCGCAGATCCATTATTACTAAATCGTGAGTTGAATCCTCCTTATGATGCCCCATTTAAATCGCTATGTAAAAATAGACCTTGCATTGATCCAGCTACTCTGAAAAGAAATACTATCTAAAATATTAAATGAAAAAAAAAAATGCTGTTACTATTAAATTTTATTTTTTAATTATCTTCATGAATATAAATTAAATCTCTATTATTTTTGCTCAAAAACCAAGCCCTGGTGATATTTAATATGAATATATATTTACTTTTTTTGTTAATTGTTTTATTTTCGATATTTCCTCCGGACATATACACACAACTGTCGTTTATATATGTATAGATGATCATCCATTCTAAGAAGAAAGGGCGCGTAATAAATTATAACAATGTCGATAAATGGTGCGTGTTTCTATATATGCATATATTTGATTCGCGTGTTGTAACGGTTACCGTCACAGAAAATAGACACGATGAGACGAGTTTGAATCTTGGACAAGGCTGTTTTAATTTCACATAGCGCTAATACCCTTGGGAAAGGTTTGAATCTAACTATTCCCCCCTACAGCTATGGGTAAATAGTGGAGTAGACTGGGCTATTTAACATTTTTTCTTAGGCAACCAGTCTAGAAGAAAAACTCTGTATTCAAACCTGTTAAACCCTGCTTAAGAAATAATACGCCGATAAAGAGTTGGTTGATTGGTTGTTAAGGTTTTACGGCACGTCAACCCTTGTTGGGTCATTTTATGCCGAAGCCGTTTTTGTTTTATTCATTCTTAAAGTATACTCATTTTTTAAACTCATTTGGATGGGACCCTAACAAGTACTACTAATCCGGGTCAGAGTGGATCTGGGAGTAATGGTGATGAAAGAATACTTCACATTTCCCATAGCTCGAGAATTGGAACTTCACCATCAGATAGAGTTTAATGTCATTTCCAGGACTCGAAGACCCTCAGCCATCGCCTTTTTGCACATATATGATAAAAAGTATTGATACAACGAACAGGGAAATGGATGAAAAAGGACAACAAAGGTGACACAGAAAATGAGGGCATGGATATAAATAATCAACTCGATATTGACTCTAACCGGGAGATTGATCACTCCTGAAGATCGACATTTTGATATTGATGTGACTAGTATTGGTTTCAGTGAGTCACTGGAACCCGAGGTATGTAGAACAGTGAAGTCTGTATCGAAGCTAAGTCGGTAGAGCATTTCAATTTGTGAAGATTTCCAACGTGTCACTGAATTCGGTGATAGGGATGTTGTGGTTGTTGATTAGAAAATTTAAAAGGAAAACACGAGAAAAACGAGAATAAAGTACCTTGGTCGAAATCACAAATGAATACAAAGGAAAGTGAAAAAACAAACTTCGACCAGGAACTCACAAGAAGAAAATATTGGAAGCGTGCTGGGCCCATAACCTGTAAAGTTTTTAAATGCCATCCTTGGCCAGTTGAAAAGGGTTTAAAGTAAGTACTGTGTTATGGAATCCTTTGGTAAGCGTATAAGTCCTATCCTGTGTATAAGTCCGATCCTGCGTATTGGTAAAGGTCCAGTGATTTAATCCTATGTCCTTCGTCCACGAAGATCAGAAGTAATTATGTCCCGTTGCGGTTGGTTTAAGTATTGTATCAACCTCAGAGTACTGCCAGTGATTGGCCAAGAGATGGGTCACATGATTTTGGCCGAGTCTATAAGTAGGAGTGGGCTTTTAACACACCTTATAAGAGAAATTTCTCAACAGGTAAACACTGAATTGTCCAATTGGACACATACCATAGTGGATAAAAGCGTTGGTTTAAGACAGTTCTAAGTGACAGTTATCACTAGACTACAGGTTCAATCCTAGTCAGGGGCAGCAGTAACATAGAATAATAATTAACACAGCTTAACACCTGTACTTCAGCTATGGTTAGCGGAAAGAAAACAGGATACCCCCGTGGATTGAATAAAGGGTTGGGTTCAAAGTTCCACGATGGCTCCAGATTACGACAAAAAGGTTCCCGAATACGACAAGAAGGTTCCCGAGTTCGAAAAGAATGTTTCCGAGTTCATGAAGGTTCCTGAGTCAAACAAGAAATACCTGAAGAAGGCCGCAGGGTACATCGGCCAAAACGTAGTACAGATAACAATAACGATGAGGACAATAGTCTGAACAATCCAAATAATACTAATTATCAAGCCTCATCTCAAAAAATCAGAAAAATGGTTCAAAAGTACTTGGGAAAAAACGAAAGTGTCTGAGGATGACAAATTGGAACAAAAATAGAAACTTCTCTACGAGAAAGGATTCCGTGTAATTATGGTAAATATTAAGATAATGATTTTTTATCTGAAAAGTGGATACTTACGGCCATCATGCAGTGTAACTGACAGGTGTGTAAACATAGCAACTTCTGGATCAGGCCGGGAAAATTCTTTTAAACATTCTTCCCGATGTTTAGTTGCTTGCTCGGTTGGATTTTACGGCATACCAACCCTTGTTGGGTCATTCTATGCCGAAGATGTTTATGTTTTATTCATTCTTGAAGTGTATTTTTAATACCTCTTAAGTAGTCACCCATCTCGGAACTGAACAAGGTTATTGCTTAACTTTGGTAATTTGGTGGGACCCGATGCTTTCAGCCTCAGATTATATAAGTAGGTGCTGCTCTTAAGTGTTAACTCATCTCATCTCTGAACAGGTTCATCGCTATTTAACTTCAGGGATCTGATTTGACCTTAAATCAAAATTTAACGAACTTTGCTTAGTCAGACACAAAGATTAGTTTGTTGGTTGGATTTTGCGGCATATCAACCCTTGTTGGGTTATTTCATGCAGAAGACGTTTTATTTTATTAATTCTTGATGGGTACTCAAATCTTTTTAAACAAATCTTTTAAAACTATTTCTTTTTGTATTTAACGCATGGATGGGACCCTAACAAGTACTACCACTAAATTTGATAGTGTTAAAGGGTAATTAATTTTTGATCTGAAAAGTGGATACTTACGGCCATCATGCAGTGTACCTGGCAGGTGTGTATACATAGCTATCAGGTTTCCTAAGGCAATGTCCTGTTTATATCAACAAGGTTGACGTTAAAACTGAAATCGCTGAAGTTCCTAATTAGTAAATACCTAGACGGATGTCATTCAAGACTTCTGGTTGAATCAATTGAATTCTTTACATGAATACCTTGCAGTTAACCTAAACATCTGTTTAACTAACACATGATCCTTGGCATAAATGCCGCGAGGAGCGGCACATTTGATTCTAGACATAAAGTACAGGTGCTTGACTCTCATCTGAGCAGAACACTAGGAAAACAGAAACATTATCCTGTTTATTACATACATTAATACATTTCTTCTTCTTCTTCTTCTTCTTCTTCTTCTTCTTCTTCTTCTTCTTCTTCTTCTTCTCATTATTATTATTATTATTATTATTATTATTATTATTATTATTATTTACTCCTTTTGAGTTTTCACATCAGTGTTAGCTGATGGTCTTTCACTGGAGTCTGAGTGACAGCAAGTCTCCTCAGGTCTCCAGGACTCTTCTGGGTATTCTGGCAGATTGCAGCAGTGCAGTGTTCTTCCTCTGATTTCCAAACTTTCCAAACTCTTTTCCAATCCTTTTGGGACCGTTCCAAGTGCACCAACCACAATTGGTATCACCTTCACTTTCATATTCCATAACTTTTTTTAGTTCTCTGGCAAGGTCCAGATACTTGTCCATTTTTTCATGTTCCTTTAGCTTTACCCTGTGATCTGCTGGAACTGCAAAATCCACCAGTTGACAACACTAGGTCTGGTCTTCTTGCTGGGATAAGATGATCCGTTTTTATTTCAAAGTCCCAGAGAATTTTATGCGTTTCGTTCTCAAGAACAGATTCTGGTTTATGCATATACCATTTTGTTGTAGGGTCAAAACTTAATTTTTTGCATAATTCCCCGTGGATCACCTTCCCACCCAGTCGTGTCTAGTTTTGTATTCACGTTGTGCAGGTTTGCTACATTCGCAGAGTATATGGTTTACAGTCTCATCTCTATTAACACAAAGTTTACATTTACTATTTTGTTGGGTCTTATCAATTTTCGCTATTATTATTATTATTATTATTATTATTATTATTATTATTATTTTCACTCCTTTTGAGTTTTTCAGATCAGCGTTACCTGATGGTATTTTACTGGATTCTGAGTGATAACAAGTCTCCTCAGATCTCCAGGACTTTGTGAGCATTCTAGCCGATTGCAGCAATGCAGTAGTCTGGATGGTCACAATTCTTCCTCTGATTTCTAGATCCTCCAGTCTTTTTTCCAATTTTATTGTGACCATTCCAAGCACACCAACTACAATTGGTATCACTTTCACTCTCACTTCCCACAGCTTTTCCAGTTCTCTTGCAAAGTGCAGGTATTTATCCATCTTTTCATTTTCCTTCAACTTCACCCTGTGATCTGCTGGAATCGCAAACTCCACCTGTTGACACGTTCACTTTTTTCTAAATCAACATTAGGTCTGGTCTCCTAGCTGGAATAGGGTGATCCGTCTTTATCTCAAAGTCCCAGAGAATTTTATGAGTTTCATTCTCAAGAATGGATTCTGGTTTATGCATTTACCATTTTGTTGTATGGTTGAAATTTAATTTTTTACATAATTCCCAGTGGATCACCTTCCCAACCCAGTTTGCTACATTCACTTAATACAAGGTTTACAGTCTCATCTCTGTCACCGCACAGTCTACATTTAATGTTTAGTTGCGTCTTATCAATTTTGCTTTGATATAATTTGTTCTTATGGCATTATTTTGTGCAGCAATTATTTGTGATTTGGTTTCTCACTTGAGGTTTCCTCTTCTTAACCATATCCAAGTCTTTTTATGTGCAACCCCTCCGATTTGCCGTTTGAAGTGTCCACATAATTGTTTTTATTCCCATCTTTGTTTTCTAGTTTTTCGTTGTTTTTCTGTTTGTCCATATATTACATCTGCTGTTGTTGGCTGCCATAAATAATCTTTCCTTGTTCTTTTTTGTGTATTCTTCGAGTCCTTGGATTGTGACCTCTACGCAGTCCTCTATGTTGGCAAGACCTGTTCTACCTTCTTTTCTTGATACATAATCTATCTTTATCATCTCTGCGGTATAGCCTTGTGCATCGTCATTAATTTTCTAGTCCTTTGGTCGATCTGTCTGACTTCTTATTTTGTCCATTTTAAGAATGGCCCAGGATATCTTATAACGGGGACGGCACAGGTATTTATTCCTTTAATAAGATTTCTGCTGTTAAGCTTGGTTTCTAATAGCTTTCTTGTTCTTCTGGGGTATTCTTTTTTAACTTTTTCTTTCATCTCTGTTTGCTTGATATTGTCTGCTTCTAAAATTCCTAAGTATTTGTAATTGTCTTTTTCTTCAAGTGATTATTATTATTATTATTATTATTATTATTATTATTATTATTATTATACTAGCAAATATATGCACCCTCCGGGTGCAAGTATTTTAGTTAAATTTTATGATAAAATATCATATTAAATTAGAAAGGCTAATGAAACTGAATAAGAATGTAGATAAAAAGATTTTGAACAGAGGGGGAATGATTGAAAAATAGAACAACTTTGAAAGTAATTCTTCCATCATTTTCCGTTACTCCCGTCTTTCATTGGTAAATTTTCCTAATTAAACTGTTTAGTTAAAATAGGAAGTAAAGAATAATATTACAGTTATTTCTTCTTGTTAATCGATTTCTTTTAAGATTTATTGAAGAGATTTTTGCTCATATTCAATAAGATAAAACCAAACAATTAGAAATCAATAATACTAAGCATATATTTATTAAAATCAATTTTTTAAGATCAATGTGCAAATTAGCCTTCCCATTCACACTGTAAACCTCTATTTTGTTGTATATATAAATAGAATTGCATGTTATTAGTATGTAGATATGGTCAACAGTGTAAGTAATGTAAAACAATTTTATTAATAATTGAGGTTTAAATAAAGATAAAATCATGAAGAATATGATGTAAATAATGAAAGGAATTGTGACTTGTATAGTAATATAGTTTCGGTTACAGACAGACAAACCAACAATCTCCATTATAATAAGATTATTATTATTATTATTGTTATTATTATTATTATTATTATTTTTATTATTATTATTATCTTCACTCCTTTTGAGTTTTTCACATCAACATTAGCTGATGGTATTTCACTAGAGTCTGAGTGGCAACAAGTCTCCTGTCTCCAGGAGTCTTCTGAGTATTCTAGCCGGTTGCAGCAATGCTGTAGTCTGTATGGTCTCAATTTTTCTTCTGATGTCCAGATCCTCCAGTCTTTTTTCCAAGATTTTTGGGATCATTCCAAGTGCACCAACTACAATTGGTATCACTTTGATGCTATTATTATTATTATTATTATTATTATTATTATTATTATTAGAGTTTTTCACACCCACGTGGTTCACTGGGGGTTGGGTGACAAGTCTCCTCAGCTCTCCAGGACTCTTCTGAGTATTCTAGCCCATCTTAACAATACTTTTACCTGGATGGTATCAATTCTTCCTCCGATTTCCAGTCCCTCTAGTCTCTTTCTAAGCTTTTGGGAACCGTTTAAAGTGCTCCAACAATAATTGGTATCACTTTCACCCTTATATTCCACAGTTTTTTTTATTCTCTCACAAGATCTTGGACACTTCTCTCACAAGATCTTGGACACTAATATAAATCTATGAAATTAACTCTTTCCAAAAGAAAAATCACTCATTGCTGTAGTTCCATAAGGATTTTAAAGCTAAAACAATGAATGATTATCTTCAACTGTATTGCCCAAAAAGAGGCTACACATAAAAAATACCGTTTAGTTGTGTGATTTGCCTCAATGTAATAATAAATGTATCTATCTATATTTTCATTTTCTTTCATCTTCACATATGATCTGCTGGAACTGCAAAATCTACCAATTGACAAGGTCTCATATATATATATATATATACGCAACGCTCTTCTAAGGAATGGAGCACTTTGTGACGGCCTTTACACGCAAAGCGATGTGTGTATTAAAAACAGTTAAAATCCCCTTCCCATTCTGTAAGTGAAGACAGCCTAATGGTTACGGTGCCGGACTGACACCCAACCGATCGGATTTCAATTCCGGCCGTAGGTAGCTTACAAAATGTCTAGCCACACTGAGGAGACTTGATAAGTCGAAACACGTGTCTGTGGATGACCCTATATATATATATATATATATAGTTAGTAAGTTTTTTGTTATTATTATTGGAGAAATGATTATAAAGTGCTCAATAACTTCTGTAAGAGCTGTATTTATGTATGTATGGTCACCAATACATTTAAAAGTCCGTTTTACCAATGCTTTCGGAACATCACTTTTAGGTGATTATCCGTCATCAGAAACGTTAAAGTCAACGTTTCTGATGAGGAATAATCCCATAAAAGTGATGTTCCGAAACCATTGGTAAGACGGACTTTTAAATGTATTGGTGACTATAGATAAATAAATAAATTTCGCTAGGATGGTCAGCTGTGTACTGTGGCCGAGGCGATAAAAGTGTTTCACTAGTGTTTCACTGTGTCTGCTGAAGTCCCGGTTTCGATTTCTGTCGGAGGGAAATCGTTAGTATATACCGCTGATGAGACTTAATAAAGTCGAAACAGTCTGTACGGTATTCTACACACCGAGCCATCCTTTGCCGGGATTACACTTGTCAAGTTCATTTTCTATAAGAAAAAGTATCGAATTTTATGCGATACATGCGTTGTAAGTGCCTTCAAGTAAAAAATATATATATATATATATATATATATATACTTCGTAGGTGGGTTACCAGGTAATTTGGTATTAGAATGATTCTAAGCTGGTCCTTTCTTCCCACGGTAAAATGTTAGAGAGTTCAGGTCCAATTTAAGAGCTCTATGTTCAATTTTTTAATAAGCAGATCGATATAATTAATAAAGAAAAAAAAGCTTAAAAATCGGCTATTTTGTGGTTATGGTACCATTTCCACACACAGGTATCTGAATATACCAATGAGCTGTATCAGACCGTTAATCTTATTAAAAATGGTATACACATATTTATTTTATATATTTTTCTCTTAATTCCTGTGATGGTATCGGCTTTCCATTCATCTTATGTTTTAGGAGGTGGTTATGTTTCTGTTTGAAGATGTTTATCTGGGTGGCGTAAAGCAATCATCAGCATAGGGAATTGCTAGTAGGTGGCTTAATGTCTGCTCTATTAGGGAATTTTCAGGCTGGTCATTTTCATTTCAAAGTTTGCTTTTTTTTTTTTTTTTTTTTTTTTCATTTTATCTTCTCATGTTTCTTATCATGTGGACTCATCAATTTTAATGAGAGTTATTGAAGTCAATAAGTCTACTGTAGGTTTGAATAACAGTAGCTAACTAAGTACAACTTAAGCAGTGTCCAAGACAGTTGGTATATATAGAAATCAAGAATGACCCATTCATGAATTTGGGTGATTTGTGTCATTGCATTCCTTGAGTTCTGATTGGTTGCTTGGCTGCTTGATTTGAATGACATTGTGGAGTCTTATAAATACCTTGTCATTCTGCAGTAGACTTTGTGACTATTCGGGTTTGTATTTAAGTTACAAACGTTTGTTGCCTTGTCTTCCCAGTTCGACGTTAATTGGAACTTTAATTATTCTTCATCTCCTCTTCCTCCTCCCCCCCATTGCGCGGGCGTAGTGGCATTTGAGGGGGGGTTAGTTCCTTTCGACCCGGCTAATTACAGGGGAGTAATCTTGATAATGCACAGGGTATTTTTGATGGCATTGGCTTAGGGGTTGGAGTGACACTGGGTGAGGCTTGGTCCCTAGTTGAAGTTACCATTCTTTTAGTTTGAGGAACATCCTCAAATATTGGTTCAGGGGGCTCAGGCAAAGCGCTAGGAATAGGGACAGGGGTCACTGGTGCTTGGAGCTTCCTGAGGAATCGGCGATTCCGCAATGTGATTCTACCTGATCCATCAATCCTGATTCGGTATTGGTGATTGGGGAGTGTTTCGACAACTTCGATATTTTGAAACTACCTCATCGCCACAATTTCGTTTCTCTGATTTAGCAGTTTATTTCTTTCTTTATATTTTACAATTTGAATCTTCTCTTCTCGGCATGAATTGCATTTGCCATCCCAACTCCTAGGTCTTGTGAATCTTTTTAAAATCCTCTATTCAATATGCCGGTTTAGTCCTTTATCTTTTAACTTCCAAAAGCCAATTCGAGAGTTATGTTTGGTTCCTTTACTGTTGAGTAAAACGGTGCCTGTGGTTGTAAAATCTGTTTCCAGTTCCCCGCGGAAATTCCGATAAATACTTTTTTGTCCATTTCCTTTTCTTTTGGGAATATGGTCGCCTGGTATACAACATTTTCCGAATTACATTATCCCCTTGACTGGGCAGTCATTCTTAACTCTGCAGTTGCATTTATTTCTGATATTTTGTTGCTATGGTATTTTTCTAGTGCATTTATATTGTGGTTATTGATTATTTTAGCTAGGTTGTTCGTGCAGGAATAACTAATTTTTAGTGTTTTCCTATTAAAGATTTTACTTAGGGGATTATTTTGGTTAAAGTGCTTGTCTACCATTTTAAGAAAGAATTTTCCTATATGGATGTTAGTTAATTTACAGAAAGGGGGGTTAAACCATATAACCCTCCTCTTTTTTCAACATTTACTATTGTATTCGCCACCTTCGTTATTATCTTCATTTTTACTGATATTTTCAGTCATTATCCCTTCTGTTATTTTGGAAATCATTAGTATAATTGATACTTTCACCATTTAATTTCTTATTATGTTTTCTATTTCCGAAATTTACTTTATAATACATCTATCTACCTTATATATATATATATATATATATATATATATATATATATATATATATAGTATAAACAAAAAGTAATAAGACAATCAGGAATATTTCTTGTATGTTGTTTATTCTCAACTAGTTTCGACCTTAGGTCATCGTCAGGAGAAAATTTCTTATTTGAAGAAATTGTTTATAGATTTTTTGAAAGGGAGCATTGTAGAAGAACTATAAAAAAAGTATTTTTGAGGGTTTGACATGCTATTAAAATTCAGGTAGACGGATGTGTTAGTAGTAGCATGTCCATTTGTTCCGTAAAGAACCTCTATGAGGTGGGTTATTTCTTTTTTTTAATGCTCTTATATATGTGAGGGAAGGTTCATGGGAGTTATATATATATATAATATATATATATATATATATATATTATATATATATATATACTAGGTAAGGGCCTAAGTGAAGTATTGCATGTCATGGACTGGTCACCACCTGGGTTCCATCCTTAAGCATTATGGGGTGCCACCCACGACCACCAGGTGGCCCCATTGGGGGAGTCTTACCCCTCTGCAAGGGTGCAGTCGGTGTATTCTAAGACCCCAGACGACAGGGCAGATATAATCATAATAAGATGAGGACAATAGTCCGAACAATCCAAATAATACACTATTTGTTTTGTATCCAATTATTCAAAGCATAAAGTAAGTATTTTGTATCTTGTGTTGCGTGTGTCTGGGGGGTACTATTTCCTAACGAATATCTTCCCTTGAAGGAAATGAATCACCTAAAATGTGATAACAATATGAACAACGAAAAATAAGGGTTAAATTATTTAATTAGTTACAGATAATTTTTCTCACAAATGTCAGTTTCATTTTTACAAAGTCACATTTATTCCTCTCAGATAATCGCCACGTTTGCCTTTTCACAGTTTTATCAATGCATTATATTCATTATCAAAACTAGCAAATATATGCACCCTCCGGTGCAAGTATTTAAGTTTTAATGTAATGAAATATCGTATTAAATTAGAGGCAGACAAAAAGATATGTAACAGAGTGGGGGTATAATAGAAAAATAGAAATGAAACTTACTCTTCCATCACTCCCGTCTTTCATTGCTGAATTTTACTTATTCAACTATTTAGTTAAATTAGGGAATAAAGAATAAAATGACAGTTATTTTTTCTTGTTAATGGATTTCATTTAAGATTCATTGGAGAGATTTTTGCTTATATTCATTAAAATAAAACCAAACAGTTAGAAATCAATAATACTAAGCACATATTTAATAAAATCACATTTTTAATATCAATATGCAAATTAGCCTTCCCATTCACACTGCAAACCGGTATTTTTTGTATATATAAATACAATAGCATGTTATTAGTATGTAGATATGGACAACACTAATAAAAAGTTGAAGCAATTTATTAATAATTGAGGTTTAAATATAAATAAAATCATGGAGAATGTGATGTAAATAACTATGCTAATTGTGACTCGATTAGTAATATAGTTTCGGTTACAGACAGAAAAACAACACATCTCCATTATAATAAGATTAGATAAATTTTGCTTCGCTTCAGTCACTCTGAATATACAAATACTAACAGATGCAAGACGAATTCAATGATACACACACACACACACACAATATATATATATTATATGTGCATTATATGTATGTATATATATATATTATATATATATATATATATATATATATATATATATATGATGTTATCATTGCTTTACGTATTCCTTGTCAGTATATTATGATGAGTCTAATGATATGTACTGATTTTCATTTATTTCCTTAATTTCCTTCATGATTCTAAACAACCCAAAAATTATATACACATAAATAATATTATATATATATATATATATATATATATATATATATATATATATATATATATATAATATACATATAAATAGACTCATCATATATATATTAATATATATATATGTACAAATATATTATATATAATATACTGTATATATACTATATATGTGTTGTTTGTGTATTGTGTGCGTGTCGTGTATATAATATATATATATATATATATATATTATAT
>CM042145.1:64471442-64547247 GCA_023376005.1 Doryteuthis pealeii | reverse complement strand
GTAAAGAAAAAAAAGGGGGGGGAAAATTTTTAAATTTTTTTTTTTTTTTTTCTTAGGTGGGGGCGGCAAATTTTAAAACTAATATTGGGTGGTTTTTTAATTGGAAAAATTTAATTTTTTTTTTTAAGCTAGTGCGTTTGTTTCGTGGGCCAGGAATAACTTTAAATTTTTTTTTCAGTGTTTTTTCCTATCTAAAGATTTTTTACTTAGGGGATTATTTTGGTAAAGTTGGGCTTTGGTCTACGCATTTTTAAGAAAAGAATTTTTCCTATATGGAATGTTTTTGTAGTTAATTAACAGAAACGGGGGGGTTAAACCATATAACCCTCCTCTTTTTCAACATTTACTATTGTATTCGCCACCTTCGTTTATTATCTTCATTTTTACTGATATTTTTCAGTCATTATCCCTTCTGTTATTTTGGAAATCATTAGTATAATTGATACTTTCACCATTTAATTTCTTATTATGTTTTCTATTTCCGAAATTTACTTTATAATACATCTATCTACCTTATATATATATATTATATATATATATATATATATATATATAATATATATATAGTATATAAACAAAAAGTAATAAGACAATCAGGAATATTTCTTGTATGTTGTTTTATTCTCAACTAGTTTCGACCTTAGGTCATCGTCAGGAGAAAATTTCTTATTTGAAGAAATTGTTTATAGATTTTTTGAAAGGAGAGCATTGTAGAAGAACTATAAAAAAGTATTTTTGAGGGTTTGACATGCTATTAAAATTCAGGTAGACGGATGTGTTAGTAGTAGCATGTCCATTTGTTCCGTAAAGAACCTCTATGAGGTGGGTTATTTCTTTTTTTTAATGCTCTTATATATGTGAGGGAAGGTTCATGGGAGTTGTATATATATATATATATATATATATATATATATATATATATATATATATATACTAGGTAAGGGCCTAAGTGAAAGTATTGCATGTCATGGACTGGTCACCACCTGGGTTCCATCCTTAAGCATTATGGGGTGCCACCCACGACCACCAGGTGGCCCCATTGGGGGAGTCTTACCCCTCTGCAAGGGTGCAGTCGGTGTATTCTAAGACCCCAGACGACAGGGCAGATATAATCATAATAAGATGAGGACAATAGTCCGAACAATCCAAATAATACACTATTTGTTTTGTATCCAATTATTCAAAGCATAAAGTAAGTATTTTGTATCTTGTGTTGCGTGTGTCTGGGGGGTACTATTTCCTAACGAATATCTTCCCTTGAAGGAAATGAATCACCTAAAATGTGATAACAATATGAACAACGAAAATAAGGGTTAAATTATTTAATTAGTTTACAGATAATTTTTCTCACAAATGTCAGTTTCATTTTTACAAAGTCACATTTATTCCTCTCAGATAATCGCCACGTTTGCCTTTTCACAGTTTTATCAATGCATTATATTCATTATCAAAACTAGCAAATATATGCACCCTCCGGGTGCAAGTATTTAAGTTTTTAATGTAATGAAATATCGTATTAAATTAGAGGCAGACAAAAAGATATGTAACAGAGTGGGGGTATAATAGAAAAATAGAAATGAAACTTACTCTTCCATCACTCCCGTCTTTCATTGCTGAATTTCTTATTCAACTATTTAGTTAAATTAGGGAATAAAGAATAAAATGACAGTTATTTTTTCTTGTTAATGGATTTCATTTAAGATTCATTGAGAGATTTTTTGCTTATATTCATTAAAATAAACCAAACAGTTAGAAATCAATAATACTAAGCACATATTTAATAAAATCACATTTTTAATATCAATATGCAAATTAGCCTTCCCATTCACACTGCAAACCGGTATTTTTTGTATATATAAATACAATAGCATGTTATTAGTATGTAGATATGGACAACACTAATAAAAAGTTGAAGCAATTTTATTAATAATTGAGGTTTAAATATAAATAAAATCATGGAGAATGTGATGTAAATAACTATGCTAATTGTGACTCGATTAGTAATATAGTTTCGGTTACAGACAGAAAAACACACAATCTCCATTATAATAAGATTAGATAAATTTTGCTTCGCTTCAGTCACTCTGAATATACAAATACTAACAGATGCAAGACGAATTCAATGATACACACACACACACACACACATATATATATATATATATGTGCATGTATGTGTGTGATGTATGTATATATATATATATATATATATAATATATATATATATATATATATATATATATATATGATGTTATCATTGCTTTACGTATTCCTTGTCAGTATATATGATGAGTCTAATGATATGTCACTGATTTTCATTTATTTCCTTAATTTCCTCATGATTCTAAACAACCCAAAATTATATACACATAAATATATATATATATATATATATATATATATATATATATATATATATATATATATATATAATATAAATAGACTCATCTATATATATTAATATATATATATGTACAAATATATATATATAATATATGTATATATACATATATATATGTGTGTTTGTGTATGTGTGCGTGTGCGTGTATATATATATATATATATATATATATATATATATATATATATGTCATTGATTTCACGTATTCTTTGTCAGTATATATAATTAGTCTATTGATATGTGTAGAACATCTACTCTCTCTTGATCTTCATTATTTCCTTCATTTCCTTCATGATTCTAAACAACAAAAAAATTATACACACACACACACCACACACACACACACACACACACCACACACACATATATATATATATATAATATATATTATATATATATATATATATATATATATATAGTATACATATAAATAGACTCATCATATATATATTTATATATATATATGTACAAATATATATATAATATATATAATATATATATATATATATATATATAATATATACATATATATATGTATATATACATATACATACATATATATATATATATAATATCACATATATATATATATATGTGTGTGTGTGTGTGTGTGTGTGTGTGTAAACATAACTCTGGGGCCAGCGGCGGGGGGTCAGCAGAGATAAAATGCTTATTCTCTTGAGGATCAACGGATGGTTGTAGCATTTTGCTTCGTTGTTATTTGCATTCTGGTGGCCAAGTTATTCTTTTGCTAGCGTCAATATTAATGTTAGTTTCCACTGAGCACAATTTTTGGGTGTGACCGTTCCATCTACATTTTGCGATGACGTCAACGAAAAATCCCAAAGGCGAGTTGAATTGCAGAAAATACGAAATACACAAACTCATCCACACAAAAGTACTCAGCAAAGGAGATTAAAATCTATTTAAAAAAAAATAAAAAGATACTCCGAAGAATTAATGTGAAGGAAGGGTTATTTTTTTTTAAACAAAAAGAAGGGAAGAACACTTTTAGAAAATTATGGGATGAATGAAAAATAAGAAAGAATAATAGGCGAGAGGTTGGAAACTATGAAAGGGTGGAGGAAAATGAGGAGGAATCTTTTAATTTTTTTTTTTTTTTTAGAAAGGTTTAATTGGAACGAAGTGAAAAGAGGAAAGGGACAAAGGAATCGAAAATGAAAATTAAGAAAGAGAGAAAGAAAAGGGTGAAAGAAAGGTTGAAGGAAAGAGTACGAAAGAAAGAAAGAAAGAGAAAAAGAAGAGAGAAAGAAAGAGAAAAGAAAGACAAAAGAAAGAGAGAGAAAAAAGAAACAAGAGAGGAAAAAGCGCGAAAGAAAAGAAAAAGAAAACGAGAAAGAAAGAGTTAACGAAAAGAAAGAAAGAAAGAAAGAAAGAGAAAAGAAAGAAAAAGAGAAACAAAGAAAAAAGAAAGAGAGAAACAAAGAGAAAAGAAAGACCGAAAGAAAGGGAAAAGAGAGAAAAAAAGCGCGAAAAGAAAGAGAAAAAGAAAAAGAGAAAGAAGGAGTTTAAAAAAAAAGAAAGAAAGAAAGAAAGAAAGAGAAAAGAAAGAGAGAAAGAAAAAGAAAAAGAAAAAGAAACAAGAGAAAGAAAGAGAAAAGAACGAGAAAAAAGAAAAGAGAAAGAAAGAGAGGAAGAACGAGAGAAAAGGGAAAGAAAGAAAGAGAAAAGAAAGAGAGAAAGAAAGAAAGAAAAAGAAAGAGAGAAAACAAAGAGAAAACAAAGAGAACACAAAGAAAAAAGAGAAAGACAGAGAACCAGAAAAAGAGATAGATAGAAAAAGAACGAAAGAAAGAAAGAAAAAAGAGAAAAAATACAGAAAGTAAGAGAGACAAAGAAAAAGAGAAGGAAAAAGAGAAAGAAAGAGAAAGAGAGAGGGAAAGAAACAAAGAAACAAAGAAAGAGAAATGAAAGAGAGAAAGAAAGAGAAAGAAAGAAAGAAAGAGAGAAAGAAAGAGTTGGAAATAAAGAGAAAGTAAGAGAGAAACGCAGAGAGAAAGGAAGACAGAAGAGAAAGAAAGAAAGGGAGAAAAAAATGGAGAGAAAGAAAGAAAGAAAGGGAGAAAAAACGGAGAGAAAGAAAGAGAAAGAAAAAGAAGAAAGAAAGAAAGAAAGAAAGAAGAGAAAAATAATAAGAGAAAGTATGAGAGAAATAAATAGAACAAAATAAAGAAAAAAAGAAAGAAAGAAAGAGAAAAGAAAGAGAGAAAGAAAGAAAGAAAGAAAGAAAGAGAACAAAACAAGAAAGAAAGAAAGAGAAAATAAAGAGAGAAAGAAGAAAGAAAGAAGGAAAAAAAAAGAAAGAGAAAAGAAGAAGAAAGAAAGAAAGAAAGAGAACAAAACAAAGAAAGAAAGAAAAGAGAGAAAGAAAGAGAGAAAGAAAGAAAGAAAGAAAGAAAGAGAAACAAAACAAGAAAGAAAGAAAGAGAAATAAAGAGAGAAAGAAAGAAAGAAAGAAAGAGAACAAAACAAAGAAAGAAAGAAGAGAAAAGAAGAGAGAGAAAGAAAGAGAACAAAACAAAGAAAGAAAGAAGAGAAAATAAAAAGAGAGAGAAAGAAAGAAAGAAAGAAAGAAAGAGAGATCGAAAAATAAATAAAAAAGTAAAAGAAACAAAAAGGAACAAAACTAAAATGTAATGCTTTTTTTATTACAATTACAAATATGTCAATTAGTTTGATCCTTAATGAATGTCACTTTAATCCTCATTGGGGACTCAAATAGCCTTATGCTAGGCCTTCTTATGATTAATAAGTTAGACTCATTGATCTTTCATGGAGGATGTAAGTTCAATCTTTACTGTATGCTATATTGTGGCTGAATTAGTTGTGTATTTCCTACGGGTGTCAGTTGTCGGAATCAGGTAAAAAAGGCTGATTTTCAAGGCGTGTAGACAATCCCTTCTCACTTGGAGGATTGGAGACACAAAATCTTCCTATCCTCCTTTGTACAACATACGAATACTATAATATTTTTCCATTAGTAAACCATCCCCCGATCAATCGTCAGGCAACATCCACCCCAAGAACCGATATGATTGTCCCGGCCCTCTTGACGTCATGGCAAACCCAAACCCTTTTTATCATATATATATATATCATCATCATCATCATCATGTCGCGCAAGTAGCACAGACATCCATGACAATCTCACGCCAACCCTCCCTATCATTCATTGCCCCCGGGAGCTCCTCTGCGCAGCATCCAGCATCCTCACATAGTTGGTCAATATAGGTCCTGGCTGGGTGGTCCACCCTTGCACACCCATGTTTTGGCTTCCAGAGGAGTATGTCGCTTATGAGCTCGTCCTTGCTTCTCCAGCAGTGTCCCGCATGCCTAGTCCGTCTTACTCGTATATATACTTTGGGAGATGGGGGGCAAGTGGCCATACAGCTTCCTCCTTGTGGGATGCTGTTTCCACGACTTGTTTAAGACTGCATGCAGCATTCTTGTGCGGGTCCCATCTAGCTTATTTTTAAGGTGCTTCGTTAGGGTCCAGGTGGTGCATCCATACAGCAATAATGATATAACCACAGCCTGGAAGAATTTTCGCTTTAGCTTGTCAGCGAGATCAGATTTCCATATGACTGATAATTTGTTTGTGGCCAACCATGCCTTTCCTATTCGTATATTGATATCGCTCTCTGTGGATGAGATATTACTACCTAGGTATGTGAACGGTGTGTGTGTGTGTGTGTGTGTGTGTGTGTGTGTGTTTGTCTGTGTGTCTGTGTGTGTGTGAAGAGATGGAAGTGAATCCAACGGTATGTAGTAAATTAAGAAATTTGAGAAAACACAAGTTTAAATAAAATGAAGATCTAATTATCAGATCGAAACACTGCAGCGTCGACTAATAAACTTACCACTCATTTCATTGAAACCTGTATTTTCTCAAATTTCTTAATATATATATATATATATATATATATATATATATATATATATATATATAGCAACCCCTCCGCACGAGCAGCATGTGACACAAGGTCAATTTCTTAAGCGGAGTTCAACAGGTTTGAATTCAGAATTTTCCTTCTCCTATAACGGTTGTCTAATCAAGGATAAAGAGACCAGTCTGCCTTGCTATTTATCCATAGCTGGAGGGAGAGTATGATTCACACCTTTCCCAATGTTATTAGCGCTAAGTGAAATGCAATTACCACATCCAGGATTTGAACTCGGGGCGACGAGTTCATTTCCCATGACTTTAACCATTACACCACGCGCTTCCATTTTATATATATATATGTGCTAGAAGAGGGCACCTCTCGTAGTGTAATGGTTAGCAAGCTACATTTGCAAACCCGTGTCCGTGAGTTTGATTCTCACTGGGTTCCCCATACATCTGGCCTTGTGTCACATCTAATCTTATCTTAGTGAATGATTAAATGCGCTAGAAGGCGGTGGCTGAGTGTCGTAATTTCTTGGCCATGACATTAAATTTTAGCTAGTGGTGAGATTCCACTTCTGGCGCTCTGGGGTGTGTGGAATACCTCTCTCTCTCGCCATTACTGCCAGTTCCACCCTGAACTGGAGGGGTAGTATCTGTTTGGGTCCCATCTGTGGGTTAAATAGAAGAAAAGGGAGTTAACAAAATGTGTTCAAAAAATAATTATCAATACTCATCAAGAATGAACAGAACAAAACATCTTCGGTATAAAATAACCCAACATGGGTTGGCATGCCGTAAACACCTCCCCCAAAAGAAAGATTTGTAAACTAATTAGTCAGGAGTGCTTAAGTATTAACAGGTAGCTTAGCAGTCCATGACATGCAACACTCTACTTTGGTCCTTACTTAGACTAGACGGGTAGGTGGAGAGACCCCTCCGCTTAATTGGCTGGTCATGTCAAGCCCTAGCACCTGTATGATTGTCCAACCCTATTGCCATTATGGCAAACCTCAACCCCTTTTTTATCATATATGTTCTAGAAGACAGTGGCTGAGGGTCTTTGTGTCCTGGGTATGACGTTAAACTCTATCTGATTGTGGGGTTCCACTTCTGGAGGTCTGGGGAATGTGGAGGACCCTTTGATCACCGTTGTTCCCAGGTCCACTCTAACCCAGAGTGGTAGTACCTGTTAGGGTCCCATCTATGGGTTAAATAGAAAAAAATGAGTTTAAAAAGATGTGTTTTTAAAAAATGAGCTTAAAAATGAATATAAAAATGTCTTTGGCATAAAATAACCTAACAAGGGCTGAACCAGACAAAGCTATACTGTAAGGACGATTGATATCTATATATTAATATTTGTGTTCCTTAAATGTACGACCATTATCATCTTACAAAACTCTCTGGTTAAAAATGAGACCGTCCAAATCACCCGAGATGAAATGCAAAAATATAAATACTGATTATCTGGTGTTGCTTATCCGCCGAATTCTTGTTTTTTTTTATGAGTGTCGTCACCTCAGCTAAATATTAGACCATTCCGCCTTTATTATAAAGAAAGAAAGAGAAAGAAAAGGACATACTACACAGAAAAATATAATAAGAAAGAAAGAAAGAAAGAAAGATAGTAGGGTAAAGATAGAGAAGGGGAGAGTGAATGAAAGTGATGATGCTGATCTGTTTTAATTAAATATGATGAAAAGATGAAAAGAAGGAAAGAAAGATAAAAAAAAGAGTGAGGAAGATTTAAATCAAGATTTTTATACTTTTTACATATTGAACTATTTTACAATAGCTCTTAAGTAAACATATCAAACGTTATAATAATTAAGTTATCATACTGTGCAATATCCACAGGTTCTGCTAATCTATCATAGTTTTATGTTGATAGGGTATGATCGTACTGATAGGGTGGATTTTCAGCTTGTCTTATTATAATGTATATTAATAGCAGCCCAAAATAATGACATAAGAACTAATTGTATCAAAGCAAACAAAATGATAATACGTCAGAGAAGAGCGGGGGTAGATTATGCTCTGAAAAAGGTGAAATAGTTAACCATACAATGCAGCAAACTAATACAAAACAAATACAAGAGTAGGCATGACTGGTTAAGGAAAGATGATCTACTGGGAATTATGCAAAAGACTAAAGTTTGGGAATACTGACAAATGTTACACACACAAACCAGAATCTGTCCCAGAACATAATAGAATATGCATAAAATACTCTGGGACTTTGATATATAAATGGTTCCTAAAATTCCGACCAGAAGGCCAGACCTAATATAAATTATTAACATGAAGAACATAACTAAGGAATTCAATGAAGAAAAAAAAAAAGAATAAGAGAGTTAAATACAGATTATCATACTTTTTACATATTGAAATATTTAGCAATAGCCCTTAAGTAAACATATCAAACATTGTAATAATTAAATTATCATACTGTTGTATATCCACAGGCCCTTCTAGTAAATCTTATCTTATTATAATGGAGATTGTGTGTTTTTCTGTCTGTAACCAAAACTATATTAATACTCAAGTCACAATTCACTTAGTTTTTGACATCACATTCTCCATGATTTTAATTTTATTTTAACCTCAATTATTAATAAAATTGTTTTACATTATTCATACTGTTAACCATATCTACATACTAACAAAGTGCAATTATATTTATATATACAACAAAATAGCGGTTTACAGTGTGAACGGGAAGGCTAATTTGCATATTAATATTAAAAAATCGAATTTAATAAATATGTGCTTAGTATTATTGATTTCTATCTGTTTGGTTTTATTTTAATGAATATAAGCAAAAATCTCTTCAATGAATCTTAAATGAAATCCATTAACAATAAAAAAATAACTGTCATTTTATTCTTTACTTCCTCTTTTAACTAAATACTTAAATTAGAAAAAATAACAATGAAAAACGAGAGTGATGGAGAGAGTAAGTTTCAGTTGTTCTATTTTTCGATTATACTCCCTCTGTTTCAAATCGTTTTATCTGCATTCTTATTTAATTTAATTAGCCTTTCTAATTTAATAAAATATTTTATTACATTAAAACTTAAATACTTGCCCCAGGAGGGTGCATATATTTGCTAGTAATAATAACGGAAACAAGATTAATTGAGACAAATTGGAAGAATATAAACAGAGTTTGTTTATTGAAAGAATAGAAGTTAGAAAAATAATTGAAAATTTGAAAGCGATAAGAAAAAGCCAGTATGAATCATTCCTCATCTGCAGAAATGGGGGTGAAAAAACTTTTAATGAGGTCACCCAGTGCGCTCAGGGTCTTGTTCATAGAATGGCCTAAGCATAATGCATAAAACTTTTCCTTTCTACTGCTTTTCTTTTCTTTTTTCTTTTCTTTTCTTTTCTTTTCTTTTGTTTTTTTTTTTTTCTTCGACAAACCCAAGCGATGGTAGATAAGTACATGTTTACGTCCATGGGATTTCTGATTCATTAATTTGTTTAAACAAAAAAAAAAGGATCGTTTCAGATTCTTTGGGTGTAGGAAGGTTATTAAAAAAAACCCAGTGCAACATTAAATTGACAAACTCATCAAAAGAATTGTATGTTTTTATTACGAAGATAGAAAAGGAAGAAAAAGTACATGCTACACAGAGAAATTATAAGAAAGAAAGAAAAAAGTAGGGGAAAGAAAGAGAGAAGGGATGAGCGCGGGGAAGCAATAAGGCTAATCTGCTTCAATCAAACATAATGAAAAAAATGAAAAGAAGTAAAAAGAAAAAAGAATGAAAGAGTAAAATCAAGATTATTATACTTTTTATATATTGAACTATTTCACAATAGCTCTTAAGTAAATATATCAAACGTTGTAATAATTAAATTACTTTACGGTGGTATATCCAGAGGCCCTGATAGTTACAAATAATGTTATTGTTGAAACATAGTAAAAAAACAAACAAAAAACAACAACAGAACAACAAAGAAAAAAAAACAACAAAAAACAACACTGAACTATACCAAGATCTCTATATCTCAAAGAACAAAACATCCTTTTGCATTATTCGGATTTTTCGGACTATTGTCCTCGTCTTTATTGTTATCTATACAACGTTTCGGCCCATGTTCCCTCCAGCCCTCTTCAGGTATTTCTTGTCGGACTTGTCGAGGCAGACAGTAACATAGAATAATAATTAACACAGCTTAATACTTGTACTCAGCTATGGTTAGTAGAATTCGAACAGTATACCCCCGTGGATTGAATAAAGTATTGGGTTCAAAGTTCTGTGAAGGCTCCCGATTACGACAAGAAGGTTCCAGATTTCGAAGAGAGGGTTCCCTAGTTTGAGAAGGTTCCCGAGTCCGACAGGAAATACCCGAAGAAGGCCGGAGGGCACATCAGCCGTGTAAAGTTTTTAAATGCCATCCTTGGCCAGTTGAAAAGGGCTTAAAGAAAGTTCTGTGTTATGGAATCCTTTGGTAAGCGTATAAGTCCTATCCCGCGTATTGGTAAAGGTCCAGTGATTTAATCCAATGTCCGTCGTCAAAGAATGTCAACGTAATTATGGCCAGTAGGGTCGGTTTAAGTATTGTATCAACCTCAGAGTACTGCCAGTGATTGGCCAAGAGATAGATCACATGATTGTAGCCTAGTCTATAAGTATGAGTGGGCTTTTAACACATATCTTATATGGGAAAAACTCAACAGGCCGAAACGTTAAACAGATAACAATAAAGATGAGGACAATAGTCCGAATGATCCAAATAATTCTAATTAACAAACTTCATCTCAAAAATCTAGAGATGGTTTTAAAATGACTATTATTAATTCGCATTAGCCACTTGTTTTGTGAGCGACATTTAATATTTTACAGGAACAATATTTCGCCTCGTTAAATATCATCGTGTACTGGTTTGCTTAGATCATCATCATCATCATCATCATCATATCGTGCTAACAGCATGGATAACCATGACCATCTCTTACCAACTGCTTCAATCATGTATTGCCTCTATCAGGTCCACTGCACAGCATCCAGCATCCGCGCAGAGTTAGTTAATGTAAGTCCTTGCTGGACGGTCCGGATTAGCGTTCTCGTGTTCTGGCTTCCACAGGAGGAAAGTCGCTGATGAGTTCTACCTTGCTTCTCCAGCAGTGTACAGCATGTCCTGTTTGTCTCACTCAGGTGGTTTGTGAGATAGGGGGCAAGTGGTCGTACAGCTGTTTTATTGTAGAGTGTTGTTTGCTCGATTATTTTAAGATCACATGCAGCATTCTTGTACAGCTACCATCCAGCTTGTTCATTGTTATCTTCAGACGATTTCCCATCAACTGAAACACATAACCTGAGTGAAAAGTAAGGATTAAGCTCTTGAAATGCGTTTTAATTCAGTTAATCGTCTGAAGATGACTTATTTTAAGCTAATAAGTAAGTAAGTAAGTAAAGTCGCCGGGGTGGCCTAAAGTCGGTAACAGCCAATCAGCGAGGGAGTCTATCCCCTTTTCACTAGCGCTAGACCAAGGAGATTATTTTAGCATCTGAGGTGGAGCACCACACCTACCATCAGCTCCTTACTTTACCGCACAGATCCCTGTGCTACTCATACGCTGAGTTGGCGAGGACCGGTTTCGAACTAGGAATCTTGTGGTTTCTAGCCGAACGCTCTACCGACTGAGCAAACCCCAGAGCCCAAGGTTACAGTGACCTGAACGTTGTGTTTATAAACAATAAAGATGAAGACAACAGACCGAAATATCATAATTATTCATGTCTCTATTTTGTCTACCTTGAAAATCAGCAATGAAACTCTGCATCAGATGCCTAATACTCAGACGGGAAAGTCATTTACTCTTGTTTTTTTTTTGTTCTTTTGTGTTGTTTTTTTTTTGTTTTTTTGTTCCACGGATATGCGATATGAATCTGGGCAGTGGCTGAGGGTCTTAATGTCCTTTTTATGCATCTGATGGTGAAGTTCCAATTCTGGAGTTCTGGAGAATTCGGAGTACCCTTTCATCCACATTACTCTGTTACATAATTATTAGTCACCTAATATTTATGGCAATATTGTAGAAACATAATGGTGATTAGTGCAGCCCACGGCCTTGAAGGATGAGTGACAATTCTTGACCTCACTCTCACCTTGCTTTCCAGGGATAAGTTGTGAGAACCGGAAGGCATAGAAAACCCTGTCTTCCGGTTTAAATAATAGTAAGTTTCAGTCAGTTAGAAGGTAGCAACGAGCTCGAAGGGGTAAGTCGTGTTATACACGCGGTCCCTCATCTGCGCAGAATGTCTGGTTGGGGATTTACAAATAAAGTAACATTAAAAGAAAATCGAAGTCTTGTGTTAACTAAAAACTAACAATGACACAGGGCTTCTGATAAGGAGAAATCCCCAATAGAAGACCAGACCGGAATCCCCAAGTCAACACCAGACGCTAGACCAGACCAAGATGATAGACGATCAGAATAGCAAAGCCGGCTAGAAGAGAAGACGACTAGAAGTAAGAAGTAAGAAAAGGGTATACAACATTATATCGATTTAGTGAAGAAGGCGCTATGCAACACCACCCTAATCTGGGGTACCATCTATGGGTTAAATAGAAAAACTGTATTTAGTGGTGGGGTTCCAATTTTATGATAACTATCTGATGGTGAAGTTTCAATTTCGGAGCTCTGGGGTGTGTGGAGTACCCCTTCATCACCATTACTCTAAGATCTACTCATTGGTAGTACCTGTTAGGATCCCATCTATAGGTTAAATAGAAAGACATGAGTGTAACAAAAATTGAGTACCCATCAAGAATGAATAAAACAAAAACGTCTTTGGCATAAAAATGACCCAACGAAGGTTGACATGCCGTAAAACCCAGCCAACCAACGAATGAATATGGTTTGTCCCGAAGACAAGTGTACTGGTTGAGATTAGTTGGGTGCGCAAAAACTTCTTTACAATTTATTTTTTGTTGTTTGTTATTTGTTTATTTTTGTTTATTTTTATTGTTTTTTTTTGTTTTTTTGTTGCAATAAGCTAATCATTTTATCAACATGGTCAATGAAAGAACTAACAAATTTCACTGATCAGCCCCCACCCCCTACATATTCTCATCTTTATTATTCCTGCCTAGGGGCGGGGGGGACTATTTACGTTGTTAATGGGATTACGTCAGAGTTTAGCCTCGTTTCTATAATGCGTTGTAGTTGACATTTCCACATCGGTGGTCGACGGCGCGAAATAGTTACATCCGGGAACTTTCCAACCATCCACCCCTTTCCATACCCCTCCCCGAAACCACAAAGACAATTTCCGGTTTCCCGCAAATCGATCGTAAATTTGGATGTTTTGTTTACAAGTAAAAACAAAAATTCTCTAACTTCGTTCTCAATGGGCGCCCCATACTTCTGGCCTTGTGTGACATATAAACTAAGCTTTGTAAATAACTATATAAGCAGTCTAGGTTACATAGATAGATATGAGTAGTCTGATATATATATATATATATATATATATATATATAGAGAGAGAGAGAGAGATAGATAGATAGATAGATAGATATGAGCAGTCTAATTGATGGTAGCATTCGTTCCGGTCAGAATCAAAGCCGTTTTTTTAAGCAAATTCTCAATTGAACTGTTGCTGTAATTGCCATTCTTATTTATTATCGCATATATCATCATCATCATCATCATCATCATCATCATCATTATCATCACCATCCTCATCCTCATCCTCCTCCTCATCATCATCATTGCTCTTATTATTTGTTCTTTAATAAGCATCTCCCTCCATATCGTCATAGATATCTTGTCATGTGATAATGGTTGCAACTTGGACGTGAAATTACTTTATTTTATAAGTTCGAGTATTTTAATCCTAATGCACGAACAAAACTTTTAGTGTGATATTTTTTATGTGTTACGGTATCATTCATATAAAAGTTGGATTATTATTATTATTATTATTATTATTATTATTATTACGTTACGGTATCATCATATAAAAGTTGGATCATTATTATATTATTATTATTATTATTTTGAGTTTTCACATCAGCATTAGTTGATGGTCTTTCACTGGAGTCTGAGTGACAGCAAGTCTCCTCAGGTCTCCAGGACTCTTCTGAGTATTCTGGCAGATTGCAGCAGTGCAGTCTTCTGAATGGTTTCAATCCTTCCTCTGATTTCCATACATTCCAGACCCTTTTCCAATCTTTTTGGAACCGTTGGTATCACTTTCACTTCCATATTCCATATTCTTTTCAGTTCTCTGGCAGGTCCAGATATTTGTCCATTTTTTGATTTTCCTTTAGCTTTACCCTGTGATCTGTTGGCACTGGAAAATCCACCAGTTGACAAGTTCTTTGTTTTTTTGTTTATCAACACTAGGTCTGGTCTTCTTGCTGGGATAAGGTGATCCGTTTTTATTTCAAAGTCCCAGAGAATTTTATGCGTTTCGTTCTCAAGAACAGATTCTGGTTTATGCATATACCATTTTGTTGTATGATCAAAATTTAATTTTTTGCATAATTCCCAGTGGATCACCTTCCCAACCCAGTCGTGTCTAATTTTGCATTCTCGTTGTGCTAGTTTGCTACATTCGCAGAGTATATGGTTTACAGTCTCATCTCTATTCCCGCAAAGTCTACATTTACTATTTTGTTGGGTCCTATCAATTTTCGTTTTTATATAGTTTGTCCTTATGGCATTATTTTGTGCAGAAATTATAAGTGATTCAGTTTCTCTTTTGAGGTTTCCCTTTCTTAACCATGTTCAAACCTCTTTGTCGTTTGAAGCGTCCATATAATTGTTTTTCTTCCCATTTTTGTTTTCCAGTCTTTGTTGTTTTTCTGATTGTCCATCTGTCGCTTCTACTATTGTTGGCCACCATAAGTAGTTTGTCTTTGCTTTTTCTTGTGTAATCTTCAAGTTGTTGGATTGTGGTTTCTACGCAGTCCTCTATGTTGGCATCACCTCTTCCCCTTCCTTTCTTGACACATATAATCTATCTCTATCATCTCTAGGGTGGAGAGCCTTGTGCATTGTCATTAACTTTCTCGTCATTTGGTCAATCTGTTTGAGTTCTTCCTTTGTCCATTTTAAGAATGGTCCTGAGTATCTTATAACATAATATATTATTATTATTATTATTATTATTATTATTATTATTATTACATTACGGTATCATCATATAAAAGTTGGATCATTTTTATTATTTTTTTATTATTATTATTATTATTATGGAGTTTTCCCACCTGCCGTAGCCGGTGGTTCACTGAGGACTAAGTGACAGCAAGTCTCTTCAGGTCTCCAGGAATCTTCTGGGTATTCTAGCCGATCTTAACAAAGGTGTAGTTTGGATGGTCTCGATTCTTCCTCTGATTTCCAATTCGCCGAAATTCTTTTTAGAGTTATGGGGACCCTTTCAAGGGCACCAATTACAATTGCTACGACCTTCACCTTCCTTTATGTTCTAGTTTTATCAATTCTCTGGCAAGGTCCACATAATTATTTCACTCTTTGTGGGTTTTTCACATCAGCGTTAGCTGATGGTATTTTACTGGAGTCTGAGTGACAACAAGTCTCCTCGGATCTCCAGGACTCTTCTAAGTATTCTAGCCGATTGCAGCAATGCAGTAGTCTGGATCGTCACAATTCTTCCTCTGATTTCTAGTTGTTCCAGTCTTTTTTCCAAGTTTATTGGGACCGTTCCAAGTGCACCAACTACAATTGGTATCACTTTCACTCTTATATTTCACAGCTTTTTCAATTAACTGGCAAGTTCCAGGTATTTGTCAATATATTCGTTTTCCTTCATCTTCACTTTATGATCTGCTGGAACCGGAAAGTCCACCAGTTCACACGTTCTCTTTATTTTATTTATTTTTTTTTTTATCAATTTAATTGTTTGCATAATTCTCAGTGGATTACCTTCCCAACCCAGTTGTGTCTAGTTTTGTATTCCCGTTGTACTAGTTTGCTATATTCGCTTAGTACATGGTTTACAGTCTCATCACTGTCACCGCACAGTCTACATTTAATGTTTTGCTGTGTCTTTTCAATTTTGGCTTTGATATAATTTGTTCAGATACATTATTTTGTGCAGCAATTATTAGTGATTCAGTTTCTGTCATGAGGTTTCCACTTCTTAACCATGTCCAAGTCTTTTCATGTGCAACTTCTCCAAATTGTCGTTTGAAGTGTCCATATAGTTGTTTTTCTTCCCATCTTTGTTTTCGTTGTTTTTCTGTTTCTCCATACATTACATCTTGTTGGTTACCATTAGTAATCTTTCCTTGCACTTTTTTGTGTATTCTTCGATTCCTTGGATTGTGGCCTCTACACAGTCTTCTGGCAAGATCTTTCCACTTTCTTTTCCTGATATATATAGCTTATCTCAGGGTGTAAAGTCTTGTACATTGTCATTAATTTTCTAGTCCTTTGGTCGATCTGTCTGAGTTCTTTTGTCCATTTTAAGAATTTCCCAGAGTATCTTATAACGGGGACGGCCCATGTATTTATTCCTTTGCTAAGATTTCTACTGTTGAGCTTGGTTTCTAAGAGTGTTTTTGTTCGTTTGAGGTTTTCTTTTTTAACTTTTTCTTTCATCTCTGTTTGCTTCATATCGTCTGCTTCTAAAATCCCTAAGTATTTTAACTTCTTTTTCTTCAAGGGATTTTATAGTGTCCTGATTTGGTAGTTGTATTCCGTCCATTAATTCCCCCACCCTTTTATTACTAGCATAACACATTTTTCGATTCCGAATTCCATTCCTATATCTTGGCTATATATTCTAATGGTTCGTACCAGCGTTTCTAGTTCTTTTTGGCTCTTTGGAAAACTTTTTATGTCATCCATGTACATCAGGTGGTTTATTTTTTCCTGTAAGTTACTGAATTTGTATCCCAAGGTGCATTTTCTGAATATATGATTGAGTGGCATCATTGCTATAATAAATAGTAGTGGTGATAGCAGTTATCCTTGGAAAATACCTTTTTAGGTCTTTACTTCTACTAGGGATTGCTCTCCTGCTTTTAATTGGACTCTTCAGTTTTCCATGGATTATTTGATAATATTTATGATGTTGTTGAATATTTTGTACATTTTAGACATTCCAAAATCCAAGTATGTGCGACCATGTCATAGGCCTTTCTTTTAATCCATGCCATTGCAATATTTTTTGCCTATTGTTTACTTCTTTAAGGATGTGTTGATCTATATAAAGTAACTCATATGTTCCTCTTTTTCCTCCGCAGCATCCTTTCTGTTTTTCTGGAAAAGGTTTATGCCAATTAAGTGAAAATTATATTTCTTGCTTTATTACCGCAGTCACTATTTTCCACATCATGGACAGACAGGTTATGGGTCTATAATTGCTAAGTGTATTCCCTTTTAATGTGTCTTTTTGGATTAGGATAGTTATTCCTTTTGTCATCCATTCGAGTACATTTATTTCCTGTAGGCATCTGTTAAGTTGTCGGGCCATTCTCTCGTGGATTGAAGTGAATTATTTGAACCAGAATCCCTGTATGCCATCATGGCCTGGTGTTTTCCAGTTTGCTACATTCTAAGGTGTTGATCTGAGCGTAATTATCTGTATACTTCCTACAGGACCTGCCTCGATTTCCATCAGTTCATTTTTAATATCACTTATCCATTTTGATGATTTGCTGTGTCCCTTTTCTCCCATATATTATTCCAAAAATGTTTTGCTTCAATTGCATCTGAATGTTCAGCTGTGTTTGTTTTTGATCCACCAATTTGTTCGTAAAATTTATTTTCATTGTTTTGGAACGTCCTATTTTGTTTGTACTGTTTTGTTCTATCTCGGTATCTTTTCAGTCTTCCTTCTATAGCTAATATCTTTTGATTTACTTCTTCCATCTTAATTTTTTGTTGTCTTTTCAAATTTTTGGTTGAATGTGTATTTGCCTTTTTTTCATTATTATTATTATTATTATTATTATTATTATTATTATTATTATTATTATTATTATATTATTTCACTCCTTGTAAGTTCTTCACAACAGCCAAAGCTGATGATCTTTCACTGGGTTGAGTGAAAACAAGTCTCCTCATGTCTCCAGGACTCTTCTGAGTATTCCAGTTGATTTCAACAATGCTGTTGTCTGGATGGTCACAAGTCTTCCTTTGATTTCAATTCCTCTAGTCTGTTTTCCAAACTTTGGGGGACCCTTCCAAGGACACCAACTATTATTATTATTATTATTATTATTATTATTATTATTATTAGTAGTAGTAGTAGTAGTAGTAGTAGTTGTTGTTGTTGTTGTAGTAGTAGTATTAGAAGTATTAACTCTTCTTACCTTCTTATTCTTCTCATTATTATTATTAGTAATACTAGCAAGTATATGCACCCTCCGGGTGCAAGTATTTAAGTTTTAATATTATAAAATATCATATTAAATTAGAAAGGCTAATGAAACTGAATAAGAATGCAGATGAAAAGATTTGGAACAGAGGGGCTATGATTGAAAAATAGAACAACTTTAAAACTAACTCTTCCATCATTTTCCCTTACTCCCGTCATTCATTAGTAAATTTTCCTAATTTAACTATTTAGTTAAAATAGGAAGTAAAGGATAATATTACAGTTATTTCTTCTTTTTAATGGATTTCTTTTCAGATTTATTGAAGAGATTTTTGCCCATATTCATTAAGGTAAAACCAAACAATTAGGAATCGATAATACTAAGCACATATTTATTAAAATCAAATTTTTAAGATCAATATGCAAATTAGCCTTCCATTCACACTGTAATCCGCTATTTTGTTGTATATATAAATACCATTGCATGTTATTAGTATGTAGATATGGTCAACAGTCTTAATGATGTAAAACCATTTTATTAATAATTGAGGTTTAAATAAAAATAAAACCATTGAGAATGTGATGTAAATAACAAAGGGAATTGTGACTTGTATAGTAATATAGTTTCGGTTACAGACAGACAAACCCAGAATCTCCATTATAGTACAATTAGTTGTAGTATCAGTAGTATTAGTTGTTGGCTTAGTTTTAGTATTAGCAGTTGTCTTTTTCAATGAATGCTCTTTATTAATAAAAAAAAATCACATTAGTTTTGTTTTAAGTGAATACTTTCGTTGTTGTTTCTGTTGTCGCTTTTGTTGTTTTCTTTTCTTTTTTCTTTTTATTTTTGTGAGAATATGAACCTAAAACTAAAGCTTGATAGCTACTGATAAATTTGTGGGTAGAAACCCGAGGCTGTTTGTGACCCTGGCACCATCTTGCTGTTCAACGGGTCTAACAGAAGCCTGGGATATACACAAGAGAGGAAGTGGTCCCACCTACCCGTCCAGTTACCTTAATTTTAACCAATATCCCCCGTTGCTTTCCACCTAATTCCGACTCTTTACCCACTATCACTAAATAAATAGAATGTTAAAAAAAAAACAGCAATACAATACAATTATACATACACACAAGCACTGATATATATATATATATATATTATATATATATATATATATATATATATATATATATATTCATGTACACATATGTGTGTATGTATATTCAGATATGTGTTTCTGTATTTGTGACTGACACATATGCATATTAAATATGCGGGGAAAAGAATAATATGAAAAATAAACTACACCAATTGTAAATGACGACAAAAAGACAATTTAACACGATAAAAACAAAAATAAAAATAAGGAAATTTGACCCCATGAAGTTCCTTGAAAATGTGGAAGTAGTTTGTTTTGAACACATTCCAGTGTTGAGCCGAGTCAAGGCCGATACATTCATTTTACGATGCACGGTGCAAATGACTTAGAACTGGGGTTGTGTATTTGGGTCTGGCGTATGTTTTGGGTGAAAGGAGGGGGTTGCATTAAGGGCTCCAAGCAATGAAAGGGCTTCGTTAAGGGGTGATGCCAGTGGGTGTTAAGGGCTAGGGTAAGTAAAGGAGTTCTGTTGGAAAGTTTGGAGTTTGGAGTGGGGCTGCTATAAGAGGTTTTGAGGTCTGAAAACAAAACAAGCAGTAGGAAGCTGAAAACAAGGGAACCTTACTGAAAAACATATCTTAGATTTATTATGAAGCAACATAGGGAAAATGGTGGACATGTTGATTGGTGGGAAAGGGATGAAACCTGACACGTTACTAATGGTTTTAAGTGAACGGTGAACATTGAAGGTGAAAAATAAAATAAAAAAAGAAACGAGGAGGAAAGTAAGAAAATGGGAGAAAGAGAAGTGAAGAAAAGAAGGAATTGAAGTGTTGTTTTTTTTTTTTGTTTGTTTTTTTTTTGTTGTTGTTTCTTTCAAAAGAGACTGTGGGAAAATTAAAGTAACATAGATCGGGATAAACAACAACAAAAAAAGAAAACCAAAAAGAAAAAAGAAAACAAAAAAACTGGATAAATTGAGATGAAGAACAAGAAGAAAGAAGAATGAAAAACTAAAAAACAAAAAACCTTGTAAATTCTTTAGAAAACGAAAACATATAAAATATAAGAAAGAATGAAAACAGGGAGAAGGGAATTTGTTTTTTAATGAGGAACTAACGAGAGAAAAATAGAACGAAGTTAATTGAGGATTTTATACTTCGTGTTCCTTAAATGTACGACTGTTATTATCTTGCAACAACCTCTGTTTAAAAATGACACTTTCCAAATCCTCAAAGATGAAATGTAAAAAAGAATAACTCCGCCAAAATAAGTGTCGTCATCTCAGCTAAATAATGGACCATGTTGTTTTTATTATAATAAAAAGAAAAGGAAGAGAAAGGACATCCTACACAGAAAAATATAAGAAAAAAGAAAGAAAAAAGAAAGAGGGTAGTGGAGAGAGTGTGAACGCACCGAGGCGATATTGCTTATATTTTTCAATCGAATATAATGAAAAATACGCCAAGTGCTATTGAAAAAAAAGTAAAAAGAAAAAAGAAGGAATGAATGGAAGATGAGGATAATGAATGCTAAAAGAAGGAAGAAAGAAAGAAAAAAGAGAGTGAAATTAATTGAAAAGAAAGAGAAAAAGAAAGAAAAAGAAGGAATACGTTGCAAACAAAAGGAAAATTTTAATAAAGAATGTGTAAACATGAAACAGAGAATTATAACTTATAATAGTAAACAAATAAAGGGGGTTACGAAAGAAAGAAAGAAAGAAAGAAAGAAAGAAAGAAAGGGATTATGAAAAGAAAGAAAAAGAAAGGAGGTAAAAAAGAAAAAAAGGGAAGAATGAATGAATGAAATTGATTATAGATAAGAAAGAAAGAAAGGAAGAAAGGAAGAAAGGGATTACAAAAAGAAAGAAACAAACCAAGAAACAAAAGAAAAAAGAAAGAAAGAAAAAAGGTAAGAGAAAAAGAAAAAAAAAAAAAGAAAAAAGAAAAAAGAAAAACGTAAAGATAAGACTGTACACTAGGGTAGGTCGATTTTACACTTTAAAAAAAATATAAAATTGTCCATCTCTGCCAATGGTTCTCAACCTTTTTTTACCTATTGAACCCCTTTTTTTACCCTATTTCACTCTGGTGCCCCCCTAGCCATTCGTTGTTTAAAAATCCCATTGTATTTTTATAGTTAAATAAATTTTACTTGCCTGGGTCCCAAAAAATGTTATATGGTCCCCGGGGGTTCATATAGACCCCGGTTGAGAACTACTGATCTATGGGAAAGTTGTGTGCTAGTATACTGAATACTGATGCCAAAAATTAGATATTTTACTTGTGCCATTGTTTGAGGAAATGGCTTCAAAGATAGTCTGCTAAAATTCACAAAATACCCTTGTTTATACAACATTTGACCTAGAAATTGGTGTTGGTGGTGATAGGGGGGGGGCACATTTTCAATTTGAATTTTATTTGAAATATTTAATCCCTTTCATTTTAGTATTATCTGCGTTATTCGGACTATTGTCCCCATCATTGTTATTTGTACAACATTTCGGCCGCTATGCCCTCCGGCCTTCTTCAGGCATTTCTTGTCAGACTCGGGAACCTTCTCGGACTCGGGAACCTTCTTTTCGGACTCGGGAACCTTCTCGGACTCGGGAACCTTCTTTTGATCTCGGGATCTTTCTTGTCGTAATCGGGAGCCATCACGGAACTTCGAACTTAACCCTTTATTTAGTCCACGGGGGTATCCTATTCTCATTCCGCTAACCATAGCTGGGGTAGGAGTTGTGTTAATTATTTTTCTATGTTACTGCCTCTACTCAGGATTGAACCCGGAACCCAGAGATAACTATCACTTAGAACTGTCTTAACCTAACTACCTTATCCACTAGGCCATGTGTCCAATTTTAATAAAATAAACTAGCATTTTCTGATTTCGATATTGAAAGCGGTAAATTTTCTAACCAATTAATAAATATCCACAGGTCCTACTAGTTCAAAATTTTGGATCATGAAATATGGCAATAATCTTAATTTTAGCTGTTAATTCATATATATATATATATATATATATATATATATATATATATATATATATATATATATATATATATATAATTATAAATCTGCTCTGCTTTATTAGCATTGAGCACCTTTCCATGCAAATAATTTTCTCTTTTTTTCATTCACTATTCATTATATATATATATATATATATATATATATATATATATATATATATATATATATATATATATATATATATATATATATATATATAGCCGTTATTCGCCTGTTTACAGACTTGAGTTCTCTGGTGATTGTAAAAACATACTCCGTAGCGATGTAATTGTTCACCATAGACTGACAGCCGCTCTTGGCCGCAAGGAGAAGGATCTTGGCAGACGAATATTCTGTCGGGTTTCGATCCCGGCCTGAGGTAGCTGCTAAAAAGTTGATCCGCACTGATAAGAAGTAAATTTCGAAACATATATCTGTGGAAGATTGATATATATATAGAGATAAAAGTATATGAAAATACACAATGCTGTTAAAATGGAAATATTTTATATCATATTCATAGCTAATATTGAACAATATTTCGATTTATAAAAATCATCATCAGAAATATAAAATCAGAAATAAATCGAAATATTGTTCAATATTAGCTATGAATATGATATAAAATATTTCCATTTTAACAGACCCCGGTGCTACTCATACGCTGAGTGGCCGAGAGCCGGTATCGAACCAGGAAACGTGTGGTTCCTAGGCTGACGCTCTACTGAGCTAACATCGTAAAATGTTTGTTTTTAATAAAACATCAGCTAACCGCACCTACTGACCTAGTCTCAAAAATAAGCAAGGCAACCAGTTAATTGAGTACTTTTTTTTATCTTTTAATAAATAACTTAGTCTTTTTTTTTATCTTTCTTTCATTTTATATGACAAATTATTTGTGGTCGTGTTTTTTGAATTTCAGAACTTCGAAGGGTTAGGCAGAGATAGTGCCGCTAAAGCTGCGAATATTGTAAAAAAGAAAAAAGTGTCGAAAAAAAAGAGAGGCCCGCAAATATACAGGACACTAACAGTTAGAAACGTCAAAGGAGAAACGGTTGATTATGACGACAAAAGAACCATTGACATTAACACGTTTAAAGACTGCTGCAAAACTATGAAAACATTCACCGTAGACAGAGTAGAACCCCTAGAAATGGGAAAATAGGAAAATGAAAGCTTTGAGGACTACCTGTTAAATTAGAAATCGAGTTCTAAAGACTGTGATTTGAACAACGTCACTGAGAATATATATATATATATATATATATATATGCATGTTGAATTAAACAAAAGACACATCTCCTGTTTAACAATTTTATTTGTGATTTTTTCAAGTTTTTGGGTCAATTTTTTAATATTTGCGTGGAATTCGTGGATTAGTCCACCAAAGTTCATGTCCCGAGTACTTTCGGCACATCGAAGTGCCATCATCAGGGGTGATGTGTTCCAGTTTTTCAAATTATAATAATATTAATATTATAATAATATTCTCCTCCTTCCAGCCTCCACACCCATTAATATAATTTGAAAAACTGGATCACATCATGATGGCACTTCAAAGTGCCGAAAGTACTCGGGACATGAACTTTTGGTGGACTAATCCACGAATTCCACCCAAATATTAAAAAGTTGGCCAGAAAACTTGAAAAAATCACAAATAAAATTGTTAAACAGGAGATGTGTCTTTTGTTTAATTCAACTTGTATAAATGAAAGAATGCTGCCCAAATACACACACACATGACCATATTCATTTCTATTCACATCATAACACCAAAATAAAAATTGGTTTAGTCATTGGTTTTTATCTAAGAACTGTTAGGATCTGCACCCAAAAAAATTGAAATGAAGAATTCGAATTCATAGATAAATCTTTCACACAATTCTCAATGAGAATTCATCTACAGATGATAAAAGGAATACACGATATAAAAACGCAAGAAATGTTCCTGGGGGAACCATGTTTAACCCTAACACAGTGTCTTGACCGATACAAATTAAACTACAGTCGGAAAAAATGGAAAAATATGACACATAAAATATCAAGAGTCGTAATTTACTTTTACAAATTTAGAAAACTTCATATTTCATTTATTCCAGAAGACCGTCAAGTAACCACCTGAGACATCGAATTAATCGTTATAGAATCCTGACGATGTAAATGAGATATTCGAAACATTGATGATTTCATATCAATGAAATTCTTTTTATTATTATTTCTTTTTTTATTTCTCTATAAATCAGCTCATATTTGTCTTTTTTTTTTCATTCTCCCTTATTTCCTTAAAAGTTCGCCTCCCGCCCTCTCTCTCTCTCTCTCTCTCTCTCTCTCTCTCTCCCTCTCTCTTACTATATATATATATATATATATATATATATATATAATGGCGTTCCCTTTCATTCCCTTAGAAACTCGTTTCTCTCTATCTCTTTCGTTATATATATATATATATATATATATTATATATATATATATATCGTTCCCCTTATTTTCCTTTTCCTCTCTCTCCCCCTCTCCATCTCTCTCTTGTGCGCGCTATTGCTCTCTCTCTCTCTCTCTCTCTCTCTCTCTCTCTCTCTCTCTCTCTCTCTCTCTTTCCAGCTATCTATCTTTCGTTATCCTTCACTCACTTAGAAACTCGTTTACACCCCCCTCTCTCCCTCTCTCTCTCTCTCTCTCTCTCTCTCTCTCTCTCTCTCTGAATAGGTAATTATTTTAAGACAGCTGCTCACCCCTTGATATTGGCGGATCACAATCTTTCTTCTAATATTTCTTTGAATTTGATTTCGTACTCTTTTACAGTAAGCTTCATAAGCACTTATCAAATGATCCCTCTGTTGGAATATTTTTGTGTATATAAGGCGTGCTGGAATCCACCACTTAAACTTATAGACTCTGTGTGGATACGTGGATTAAACCACAGCCAATCAATAGCTCGAATACGCGGTTAGTTAACGACTCAATCGACGATATGTACAGCCGTTTATTTGCACGTTATTCGACATTAACGAACGGACCTGCAGCCAAAGGATCATACCCAACACTAAAAGAGACCAAGAAATAACGGATCATACCCAACACTGAGGGACATTAACACAAGGGATCTCTGCTGGGGACTGTTCTCGCCTGAAGCTGAAGGATAGCCACAGAAATCGTAACACACGTATAAGAGTGAAATGAAAAATCGTGGCGTTTTTCTTAATCAGAATGATAAGGAAGATTCATTCGTTTTTTTTTTCAACACATGATAACTTAGTATTTATTTAGAATACAATGTTTATGAGAAGCGGAAGAGATTTTAAAAATCTAGGAGAATCAGGGGTTTTTTTTTTACGTTTAATATTTTATTGAAATAACTAGCAAATATATGCACCCTCCGGGTGCAAGTATTTAAGTTTTGATATAATAAAATATCATATTAAATTAGAAAGGCTAATGAAACTGACTAAGAATGCAGATAAAAAGATCTGCAACAGAGGGGGTATAATCGAAAAATAGAACAACTTTGAAACTAACTATTCCATCATTTTCCATTACTCCCCTCTTTCATTGGTAAATTTTCCTAATTTAACTATTTAGTTAAAATAGGAAGTAAAGGATAATATTACAGTTATTTCTTCTTGTAAATAAATTTCCTTTAAGATTTATCCACGAGATTTTTGTTTATATTTCTTAAGATAAAACCAAACAATTAGAAATCAATAATACCAAGCACATATTTATTAAAATAAAATTTTAAATATCAATATGCAAATTAGCCTTCTCGTTCAAACTGTAAACCGGTATTTTGTTGTATATATAAATACGATTGCGTGTTATTAGTACGTTGATATAGTCAACAGTATTAATAATGTGAAACAATTTTTATTAATAACTGAAGGTTTAAAAGAATGAAACCATGGAGAATTTGACGTAAATAATTAAGGGAATTGTGACTTGAGTAGTAATATAGTTTCGGTTACAGACTGAAAAACACACAATCTCCATTATAATAAGATATAAAACAAATTTCCTCTAATTATCAATACTCGTGTTCGCACGACCGTTATTATCTTGCAACAAACTCTGATTAAAAATCAGTCAGTCCAAATCGTCCAACAAAATAGAAATCCTGATTATCTGGGGTTGCTTATCCGCCGAATATATATTTCTTATGAGTGTTGTCACCTCTGCTAAATAATCAAACATTCAATTTTTAACATAAATAATAAAAAAAAAGTACATGCTATACAGAAAATGACATTAAGAAAGAAAGAAAGAAAGAAAGAAAGAAAGTAGGGTAAATATTAAGGGTGAGCAAACGGAAGTGATATTGCTAATCTGTTTCAATCGAACATAATGACAAGATGAATAGAAAAAAAGTTAAAAAAATAAAAGATAGAGCGATATATATATATATATTTGGGAGAATATGTGCTTAATTGAAATCGGACCTAATTTTATGAAAGTTAATTAATTAATAATTAATTAATTAGGCGGGATTACCTAATAAATTTAAGGCTAAACAAATCGAGAAAAATCAATCTCTGTATGTACATTTCGGCCTATTAGGCCTCATCAGCAGAGCTATAGATACAAAGACCGCCCCGTGTGCGATTCGAAACCTGATTGTCAAGCTGACTGTCAAGCGTCTTTACCACCACACAAAAACGGACTTAGCAGATTTCTTCGTTTTGTTAAGGAGTAGGTATTTATATTCCTCTTAAGTGACCTCTACACGACCTTAAGTGACCTCTACATATATATATATATATATATATATATATATATATATATATATAGAGAGAGAGAGAGAGAGAGAGAGAGAGAGAAAGAGAGAGTTAAATGAAGACTATTATACGTTATACATTATTGTTGTTGGTGTTCATGCCTCAAGAGAATTAAGCCCAATGGTAATAAAAAAAAATGATTTATTGGATTTTAAAAGGGCTGGACACAACCTCATTGATATATAGGGTGACCCAAAGACTTTTTATTTTTGAAAGTTAGGCCTGATTTTGGTTCACCCCTCTCTCTCTCTCTCTATATATATATATATGACCCCCCAAAAAAAAGTCTGTTTTTTTATCACCCTATATATATATATATATATATATATATATATATATATTATCATAAAGGTACACGGTAATAACCTACTCGAGTTTCACCATAAGGATCTTCAGGGGTAAATTCACTGGATTAATGAAGATATTGATTAATTGCAGTCGATTTTACGTGTGTGTTTTTTCGCGATAAACGGTTGATTATCGTATTGAGCACTTTATATTTGTTATATCGCTGCCTTATCATTGTGAAACTTGAATCAACTAACCACTTTGCGATGACGGTTGGGGAAACTCGAGTAGGTTATTACTGTGTACCATTATTATAATAAATTTGCTCTACTCACGTATTGAGCACTTTATATTTGTTATATCGCCGCCTTTTCATTGTGAAACTAACTGTGACCATTTTCACCGGTAAGTCACTTTTTCAACAAAGACCATATATATATATATATATATATATATATAAGTAAAGTCGTCGGGGCGGTCTAATGTCGGTATCAACCAGACAGCGGGGGAGTCTATCCCCTTTTCAATAGCGCTAGACCATGGAGATTATTTTAGCATCTGAGGTGGAGCTACACATATACCATCAGCTCCTTACTTTACCGAACAGATCCCTGTGCTACCCATACGCTGAGTTGGCGGGGGCCGGTATTGAACTAGGAACCTTGCGTTCTTATTTAGTGCTAGTCTTGTTATATTAATTGAATGGACATCAAAGTAAAAACTGAACTACTTTTGGAATATCGTAAAACAAAAAAAATAAACAAGGAGTGTCACCGATTAGGTAAAGACGTTGGAAAATGTAGTCATTTAACTATGTGATTTAATGCTGAGAAATCCGTTACTCTTTCAAGTGTAAGATATACGGGCTATAGGTCAGAAAAAGCACCTCAAATACACTTCACCTTGTACTTCACCCACGCAGAAAGCGACCAACCCTCTGGGTTTGCCCACTTTTCGGTAGGGGATGGAGTTATTCGGGGTAAATCCGGATTGCGCAATGAGGAGTGTTGGATCGCCTGTTGCCAACATTCTACACATTTTATACAAACCATCCTGGGCGGATAAAAAGAAGATACATAAACCTAATTCTTGCTCCCTTCACCTGTTAATATAGAACCACACTCCTTGTCCGAGGCGGTTGACCATCATTAATTATATAATCCCCACTCCTCTTTTGTGCGCTGATATATATATATATATATATATATATATATATATATATACACACACACATATGTATATATATATATATATATATATATATATATATATATATATGTTGTAGATTTTACGTCTTCTTGTGCTTCTAGTGCGTATATATATTTGAGATGTATTTTTGTATTTGTATCCGTTGTTGGAAATACATATACCAGGTTTGGGCATAGGTGTGAACCATTAACGTACTATATTATGCTAACTAGCAAATATATGCACCCTCCGGGTGCAAGTATTTAAGTTTTAATGTAATGAAATATCGTATTAAATTAGAAACGCTAATGAAACTAAATAAGAATGCAGATAAAAAGATTTGAAACAGAGGGGGATATAATCGAAAAATAGAACAACTGAAATTTACTCTTCCATCACTCTCGTCTTTCATTGTTATTTTTTCTAATTTAAGTATTTAGTTAAAATAGGAAGTAAAGAATAAAAGTACTGTTATATTTTCATGTTAATGGATTTAATTTAAGATTCATTGAAGAGATTTTTGCTTATATTCATTAAAATAAAACCAAACAGTTAGAAATCAATAATATTAAGCATATATTTATTAAAATTACATTTTGAACATCAATATGCAAATTAGCCTTCCCGTTCACACTGTAAACCGCTATTTTGTTATATATATAAATACAATTGCATGTTGTTAGTATGTAGATATGGTTAACAGTATTAATAATGTAAAACAATTTTATTAATAATTGAGGTTAAAATAATGATAAATTCATGGTGAATGTGACGTCAATAACTAAGGGAATTGTGACTTGAGTAGTGATTTAGTTTCGGTTATAGACAGAAAAACACACAATCTCCATTATAATAAGATGTTGTTACCATAATATGTTAGTAAAGGAATAAATATTAGATTCCTTGACTAAGATATTATGGTAACAACATTAGCATAATATAGTACGTTAATGCTTCACACCTATGCCCAAACCTGGTATATGTATTTCCAACAACGGATACAGATTCAAAAATACATCTCAAATATATAGGGTTATCTACAGACACGTGTTCCGACTTATCAAGTCTCTTCAGTGTGGCTAGACATTTTGTAAGCTATATACAGCCGGAATTGAACTCCGGTCGGTTGGGTATCAGTCTGGCACCTTAACTATTAGGCTGTCTTCACTTACAGAATGGGAAGGGGATTTTAACTGTTTTAATACACACATCGCTTTGTGTGTAAAGGCCGCACAGAGTGCTCCATTCCTCCTTATAGAGAAGAGCGTTGCGTTTATATATATATATATATATATATATATATATATATATATATATATTATTTACGAATTTAATTTAGACACGTACGCAAATACTCGTGGGATTCTACGCATATCAGAGCCATGATTTATTTGTCTCATACCCCACCTGTATGGACTGGGCACTAGGCTCCGTTTTAACGTGGACCCACCCACAAGCCGAAGCCAATGGGTGGGAGAGAACAAAAATTGCGTCGATCCCATCGGCATTCCCCCTCAAGGGGGCGCCTCAGGCGCTGGGCAATAAACCCAGCCCTGTCCCCAAAGGGGCAGGTATTGCCTGGAGGGATGGCCCTCTGGGATCGACGCTATTAATTCAAGCCCACCGATCCAGTGGCCGAAGCGCACTGGACCCCCGTCCCGAAGGACGGGTTGGAGGCGGAATGATATATACACGTATGCGTACTTTAAATGTGTATTTATTTCTATCTATCTATCGATACATATATAAATGATAGTTGGTGTGTATGTATTTCTATATGCATGTATTTCAGGATGAAACTACGAGAATAATACAATTAAGTAAATGTACATACACATTAAATATCACCAGTTTTGCTTTTTTTGTAACAATTATGGAGATGTGATTTATATTCGAAAATATTGAAAAGTTAAAATATGCAAAGAAATACCATTGAAATTCTACTTTAAAATGTCCAGCACTCTCCAAAGTAAACAAATCAATAATCCATGGTTTTGCCCCCTCCCTCTACCGAGCCGACGCCGAGTAGCCACTTCTAGTTTATGAATAAATAAGGGGTAATGTGTATATCGTGTTAATTGTATATCTAACAGTAATTCCAATTAATTATTCATGGTATTTCGAAAAAAATATTAGTATCAAAACTAATAAAAATAGGCGCCCCAGTGGAAACGTATCTAAGTTTTAATATGATAAAAGATTTAAAGGGCCAGCACTGGGTTTATTGCCCAGTGCCTGAGGCGCCCCCCTTGAGTAGGAATGCCGACGGGATCCACGCATTTTCTTCGGTTTGTGGCTGGTTTCACATTAATAGGGCCTTATGCCTAACCTGTACACGCGGTATACGTGGTAAATACAATTAATAACCTGGCCTTCGGAATTAACGCATTTATTATTATTATTATTATTATTATTATTATTATTTATTATTATTATTATTTGAGTTTTTAAATGAAGAAAATCCCAGAGGAAAAAAAATGTTTCTTGATTTTTAATCTATTTTTGTTTTTTTGTTTTTTCCCATTATCAGATGGCTATCTGACGAATCTGGACTCTTTTATAGAGATAACAGCTGAAATAAATTTATAATAGTAAAATGACAGTAAAGAGTAAAGACGGATTTTACGTCGATATTGATCTTTTATTTTTTTTTTTTTTTTAATCGTGCAGAAAAAAATTTTGAAAGCCTAAAATAAAAATAACTCCAGAAATATAAAAAAATAAATGTAATCAATGTTAATCAATATTTTTATAAGACACAATAAAGTTAGTTTGTTTTATTTAGTTTTACGGCATATCAACCACGGTGGGTCATTTAATGTCGGCACAGTTTTGTAAGATTCATAGCGATACTTTGGAAGGAAAATTTTTGAAACTTTATCTTTTTGTAAAAAAACATTTAACGCATAGATAGAGATTAACGTAAAACCTAGGACATTGAGACCATCAGTCACAGCCTTCTAGCACTAATATGATAAAAAGGGTTGTGATTTGCCATATGGGCAATAGGGTTGGGACAATCATATACGTGCTAGGGCTTCACGGGACCAGCCGATTGATCAGAGGGGGCTCTCCGTCAAGTCTAAATAAGAGCCAAATTGGAGCGTTGCATGTCATGTACTGCTCAGTCAACATGATTCCATCCTTAAGCATCACAGGTCACCACCCACGGACAACAGTTGGCCTCATGGGGGGATACCACTCTGCAGAGGTGCAGTCGGTGTATTCTAAAGCCTCAGCCGACAGGGCTTACACAAGAGAATGTAATGTACTTGAATACCGTCCATCGGAACATTATTAAGCCAAAAGTTATCAGAGAAAAAAATATCATTTTTTCATAACTATATTTTTTATGTAATAAAATATTATATTAAATTAGAAATACTAACAAAATTAAATAAGAACAAATATAAAAATAAGAGTTTTATAATTGGCTTGAAGCATTGTGTATATATTGGTTAGGAGGTTGATTTAGAAGGCTATCACAATGCAGGTGTAAAGAAAAGAAAAAATAATAATACGGTAACAATGGTGTTGTGTGTTAACCTGTATTTTATTCTTGAATTTTCGAGATAAAATCTCTTTTTCAAAAGATCACTAGAACTGAAGTAGTCTAGTTATAGCATTACTTTTTTGTTCATAAATGCCATAACTAGACTACTTCAGTTCCAGTGATCTTTTGAAAAAGAGATTTTATCTCGAAAATTCAAGAATAAAATACAGGTTAACACACAACACCATTGTTACCGTATTATTATTTTTTCTTTACACCTGCATTGTGATAGCCTTCTAAATCAACCTACTAACAAATATAAAAATGTTACCCCTATTTTAATGTCATTTTAATTGATTTCTATATAAAATTATATACAGGCTTGCTTTTAATGCAATTGAGAATAACATGATAGTATTAGAAATCAGTCAGAGCAAATAATCATTTATCAAACCCAGTTTGTTAAAATCATTATTTCCACCATATACTATGTAAATGTTTATTTCTTAGATTTATATAACACCTATTGCAGGATTTTAAATGCATTAATAATATGGGCAGTTTTGCGGCAAATCCAACTCAGCTATATTTTAATAGAGACATCGTTAATAGTTAAGATGCTAATTAAGATTAAATAATGACTATTTCAAAATCATTGAGAATGCAACTTCAATAACTAAGGAAATCGTGATGTCAATGGTGACGTAGTTTTGGTTACAGACACACAATCTCCATTATAATAAGGTGATATAAACAGAAACTGGATTGTTGAGTGTTCAGTTCAATATTTCAATGGCAATGATCTTTTCAGAACTCGTTAGACTGTAACTTATTTAATACTGACGCACTGAACTGCCTGTTTAAAACTTTTAACCAACATATTTACTGTGTCACTATGACATTGTGAAACATTCTCTTCGTGTCACAGTTGAATGGATCAAATTTCCTTCCCTTTTTTTATTACTGTAAGGGTGGACAACAGCAACACTGAAAATTTATCAATTTTATCTTTATTTTAACAACAACACCAGAGCTCATTTTTTGGTGATAAACAGAAAATATAAACTTTCTCTATTTTTCTGGCACTATCTATAAATCTACATTTTTCTCACAACCACTGTAATTACATTAAGTATTTACTTATAGACTAACTCTCTCTCTCCTCTCTCTCTCTCTCTCTCTCTCTCTCTCTCTCTCTCCCCTCTCTCTCTCTCTCCCTCTTTCTCAGACACAGACACAGACATACAAACACACTCATACACACAAAACTGTTATACGAGGGTGTGTAAAAAAGTAATGCCATTTTGCTTAGGACAGGTATAATTACCAACGCAGGAACATGTATCATACATCAAAATGAAGATGGCCCTCTGTGGATCACATTCCTACTCCTTCACATAGGTGAGTCAAAAAAGTAATGCCATTTTGTTTAGGACATGTATAATTACCAACACAGGAACATGTATCATATATCAAAATGAAGCTGGTCTTCTGTGGATCACATCACTATTTCTCCACATAAGTGTCTCAAAAAGTAATGTCATTTTGTTTAGGACAGGTATAATTAACAACACAGGAACATGTATCATATATCAAAATGAAGCTGGTCTTCTGTGGATCACATCACTATTTCTCCACATAAGTGTATCAAAAAGTAATGTCATTTTGTTTAGGACAGGTATAATTAACAACACAGGAACATGTATCATATATCAAAATGAAGCTGGTCTTCTGTGGATCACATCACTATTTCTCCACATAAGTGTATCAAAAAGTAATGTCATTTTGTTTAGGACAGGTATAATTAACAACACAGGAACATGTATCATATATCAAAATGAAGCTGGTCTTCTGTGGATCACATCACTATTTCTCCACATAAGTGTATCAAAAAGTAATGTCATTTTGTTTAGGACAGGTATAATTAACAACACAGGAACATGTATCATATATCAAAATGAAGCTGGTCTTCTGTGGATCACATCACTATTTCTCCACATAAGTGTATCAAAAAGTAATGTCATTTTGTTTAGGACAGGTATAATTAACAACACAGGAACATGTATCATATATCAAAATGAAGCTGGTCTTCTGTGGATCACATCACTATTTCTCCACATAAGTGTATCAAAAAGTAATGTCATTTTGTTTAGGACAGGTATAATTAACAACACAGGAACATGTATCATATATCAAAATGAAGCTGGTCTTCTGTGGATCACATCACTATTTCTCCACATAAGTGTATCAAAAAGTAATGTCATTTTGTTTAGGACAGGTATAATTAACAACACAGGAACATGTATCATATATCAAAATGAAGCTGGTCTTCTGTGGATCACATCACTATTTCTCCACATAAGTGTATCAAAAAGTAATGTCATTTTGTTTAGGACAGGTATAATTAACAACACAGGAACATGTATCATATATCAAAATGAAGCTGGTCTTCTGTGGATCACATCACTATTTCTCCACATAAGTGTATCAAAAAGTAATGTCATTTTGTTTAGGACAGGTATAATTAACAACACAGGAACATGTATCATATATCAAAATGAAGCTGGTCTTCTGTGGATCACATTACTATTTCTCCACATAAGTGTATCAAAAAGTAATGCATTTTGTTTAGGACAGGTATAATTAACAACACAGGAACATGTATCATATATCAAAATGAAGCTGGTCTTCTGTGGATAACATCCCTACTTGTTTCTCTCAATAGCAATGTTCCACCTTCGAATGAGAGCATGTATCCCTGCCCAGTAAGATTATGTTGACTGTTCTTTGAGCCACTTCTTCACTACAGATTTCACTTTACATACTCACCAGATTTAGCTCCTTCAGACTATCATCTCTTCGCCCCCATGAAATAGGGTTTGAGAGGCAAACATTATTCCAGTGACATCCGTAGGGAATACGTGGCTCAAATAACAGCCAACAGAATTTTACGGGGCCGGGATACATGTTCTCATTCCAAGGCGGAACATTGCTATTGAGAGAAACGGTGACTATGCGAAAAAGTAGGGGTGTGATCCTCTGACGACCAGCTTAATTTTGATGTATTATACATATTCATGTGTTGGCAATTATACATGTCCTAAACAAAATGGCATTTCTTTTTGACACGCCCACGTACATATGGATGTAAAATGAACTTGATTCCCTAACCTCTAGGAATAAAATAACGATATACAGGTTGAAATGCCGTTAAAACAAGACAACTAATCAAACAAATCGACCTCACATGGGCACTTTCAAACTAAATAATGTCTGTAACCGAAACTATGTCACTACCCAAGTCAAAATTCCCTTAGTTATTTACCTAACATTCTCTATGATTTTATTTTTCTTTAAACCTCAATTATTAATAAAAATGCATTTACCGTATGAATGCTGGTGTCAATATCTTCATATTAGATATTTACCACGCACCCCACGTACCCTAGGCACAAGGACCTATTAATGTGGGACCGCCCACAAGCCGTGACTCATGGTTGGCAGGTGCAAGAAATGCGTTGATCCCGTCGGCATTCAGCTCAAGGAGGCGCCTGGGCAATAAACCCAGCCCTGTCCCTATAAATCGAGGGGGCAGGTATTGCCTGGGGGGATGGCCCCCTGGGATCAATGACCTTAGCGTGTAAGGTCCAGGGCCCAAGACACGGAGTTTGATATGTTGAACATATTTACATATTAATAACATGCAATTGTAACTATATATACAACAAAATAGCAGTTTACAGTGTGAACGAGAAGTCTAATTTGCATACTCATATAAAAAATTAGATTTTAATGTGTTGTGACGAAAGCAGTGACGTAGTTTCGGTTACAAACAGACAGACACCGAATCTCTATTATTATAAGATTGATATTCTTTTGGTAATGAATCGTCAAGTGTCTTTTGGTTGTGTTACAGATTGAAGGCAGGGCATAGTTTTTTGTTGACTTAAAGAAATGTTCCGTCATTACCAGTGACGTAATTTTGGTTACAGACAGACAGACACCGAATCTCCATTTTAATAAGATTGATATTCTTTTGGTAATGAATCATTAAATGTCTTTTGGTTGTGTTACAGATTGAAGGCAGGGCATAGTTTTTGTTGACTTAAAGATATGTTCGGTCATTGGCATTCTCTATAATGGAATGAGGATAGCAGTGGCACCCTGGATTTGTATTAGGATTCTCGCCGGGGGAGACAAACTGTTCCGTCTCCTACTTAATACATCTTGGCACTTGGGCTGTTTATTTTCTGCTCGCGGTCTGCCAGCCAACAGAAGCCGTTCCCGCTAAGCCATTCCCGATGCATTCGTTAGTTGTTGGCAACAGAAATAAACAGTTTTGCATCAACTTCTGCGTCGTAAATTTCAATATTGAAATCAGTCAAATCAAGACGGGGTGGGGGTAACGAGAGAGAAACATGGCAATATATCGATTTCTAATATATATATATATATATATATATATATATATATATATATATATATACACACACACACATATATATATATATATAATATATATATATATATATATATATGTGTGTGTGTGTGTGTGTGTGTGTGTGTGTGTGCATTAAAACATTTTGGCCGAAGATCTTATTGATGGACCGCCCCATCGAAGAACGACCTATGAGAATGCATACCCTTTGATGATGACAATCCTGGCACAAGGCCAACATTTAATGGTTTACATAACTAGCAAAGCGGCCTCTAATTATAGGACTTTCGTTTATTGATGAAAATAAAAGAATGAAATCCGATGTCGATCACTGATTTGATTTTCTACATTCGGTCGATTCTACAGTGCTACGTTAAACAGTGCTACGTTAACTTCAAAGTTTAATTTTCTCCACTCGTAACTCAATTGCCTCATATATCAAATTAATTTTCCCCCGTTAAAATAAAATGAAATGCTATTAATCTGTTCTAGTCAACCCAGTGCTACTATGACTTACAAGTTTAATTTGTTCCGCTAGTAACTCAATTTTCTCGTATACCAAATTATTTTTTCCCAATAAAATAAACCGAAATGCTATTAATCCGTTCCACCCTACCCACTACACAAAAAACTATTTTTGTTACATCTTTTTTATAAGAAAAATAGCACTGTATTTTATAAAAACATGATAAAATAGAATGTAATGAATTATTTGCTGTAATATGTTTTAATGTTTATTTTTTTATGAATGATATTTTTCTTTGGCAAAATAAATTTGGAAACTTAAAAGTTTTTAGTGTTAAGCATATCTGAAGCTCACCCATTCCTTAAATTTTAGTTCTCAACGCAAAGCAAAAACTCGACTGAGTGAAAACTCGTAACTCGGAAGACTTGTAAGTTGGGATCCTTGTTAGTCAAGGTATCATTGTATTTCTTTGTATTGAGGGTCAGTTTTAGATCAAAATAGAAAACATCCCCTCGTAACTTCCTTATTCAGGCTGGGCACATCTTTTTTACAGGGGTGGTAAAAAAATAATGCCATTTTATTTAGGAAAGGTATAATTACCAACACAGGAACATGTATAATACATCAAAATAAATCTGGTCCTCTGTGGACCACATCCCTACTTCTACACATAGTCACCGTTTCTCTCAATAGTAATGTTCCACCTTCGAACGAAAGCATGTATACCAGCCCCGTAAAATTCTGTTGACTGTTCTTTGAGCCACTTCACTACAGATTTCACTTCCTCGTCACTGGAATAGTGTTTGCCTCTCAAACCCTCTTTAAGTTTTAATGTAATTAAATTAGAAAGGCTAAGGAAACTAAATAAAAATGCAGATACAATTATCTAAAATAGATAAAATAGATAATAAAACAATCGAAAAATAGAACAACTTTGAAACTAACTCTTCCATCATTTTTCATCCCTCCCGCCTTTCATTGCTAAATTTTCATAATTTGACTATTTAGTCAAAATAGGAAGTAAAGAATAAGATTATTTATTTCTTGTTGTTAATGGATTTCATTTACGATTTATCCCCGAGATTTTTGTTCATATTGATTAAGACAAAACAAAACAATTAGAAATCAGTAATACCAAGCATATATTTATTAAAATACAGTTATTTTTTCTTGTTAATGGATTTCTTTTAAGATTTATCTCTGAGATTTTAGATAATATTCATTAAGATAAAACCAAACAATTAGAAATCAATAATACTAAGCGCATATTTATTAAATTCGATTTTTTAATACTAATATTCATATTAGCCTTCCCGTTCACACTGTAAGGTGCTATTTTGTTGTATATATAGATTTAATTGTGTGTTATTATAATGTAGATAAGGCCAACAGTATTAATAATGTGGAACAATTTTATCATTAATTGAGTTTTAAATAAAAAATAAAATCATGGAGACATTGATATAAATAACTAAGGGAATTGTGACTTGAGTAGTGATATAGTTTCGGTTACAGACAGAGAAACACAGAATCTCCATTATAATAAGATATCAACAGTTCGTCTTTTTCATTCTCGGATGAAACCATCTTTAAAAATCAATGTTTACAAAATAAATTCAAATGAATCTTATTTGATGCAACAGAACGGAAGAATCTTCGAAATGTTCCTCTTCTCACTTATCTTTTCGCCAAGTATCCTTACCACCCATATCTCTCTTCTCCCAAGAGGTTTTTTAAAATCTTTTTTCAAAAGCAACCGCTCTCCTATCTGACTTCCTCTACATCAGAAGCCGACATCTTAATTTTCCTCTTCAGATAGACTCAAGAGACCAAAACAAAGTTGTTGGGCAAAGTCACCCACAATCGCTGATTTGATCAACAACATCAGGAATAGTTTTAAAACGCTCCCCAAAGAGGATTAATGGCTGAATTCTAACAGCTGTATTACCGAAATGTCGGCGAATTACCTTGGCCCCTTTAAGAAAACACACCGAACGGAAACTGAAAAAAAAAAAAAAAAAAAAAAAAAAATTCTTTCGAGGTGGTTATCGTGAATTTTTCACTCGTACTAATTTTATTGCCCAGCTGAGATTTGTTTCATGTTGTTTTGAAATCTGAGTTACACCTCTAAAAATTTATCGTTTATGGCTTATCAAATGAAGGATTGCTTGTTTAGACTTCCCTTAACTAACCATTTGATGAACACTAAAATACGTGTGTTCCAGCAGATAAACATGTGATATCAGCCCAACCCAGATGCTCTCATATAAAACCAGAAGAATATGATAATATCTAAGTCCTATACTGACCGCACCATCTAAGCAACAAAACCTATTTCGATAGTTATATACAAACAAATATAGACCTACCAATTTGTTAACATGGAATAGAAATTCCATAAATAACAAGAGAACTCCTGGAAACCAAGCTCTGTATCAGAAATCACATCAAGGGAATAAATACCTGGGCCGTCTCCATTATCAGATACTTTGGGACATTTTTAAAATGGACAAACGAGGAACTCAGACTGATTAACCAAAAGACAAGAAAATTAATAACGATGCACTTGTAGACACAAAGATGAGATGATCAACTATGTATTAAGCAAATGTAGCAAACTAGCACAACAAGAATACAAAGTGCGATTGAGTAGGAAAGGTGATTCACTGGTAAATGTGCAAGATACTAAATTTTAACCACACAACAAAATGGTATATGCATGAATCGCATAAGATTCTCTGGGACTTTGAAATAAAGACGGATTCCCAACCAGAAGACTAGAACTAATATTGATTAACAAGAAAGAGAGAACTTGTCAACGGGTAAATTTTGCAGTCCCAGTGGGTAACAGGGTGAAGCTGAAAGAAAACGAAAAGATAGACAAATACCTGGACCTTGCCGGAGACGCAGGAATTCTGTGGAATGTGTGTGAAAATGATACCAACTGTAGTTGGTGCTCTTGAAAGGGTCCTCAAAGTTTGGAAAACAGACAAGAGAAACTGGAAATTAAAGGAAGAATTGAGACCATCCAGACAACAACACTGTTAAGATCAGCAAAAAACTCAGAAGAGTTCAGGAAACCTGATTTGGTTTGGTTTGTTTTGTTTTACGGCATATCAATCTCGGTGGGTCATTTAATGCCGACAAAGTTGTGAAATAAATTAATTCTCAATGCATAATACAATTTTGTTTATAAACTTATGTTTTTCTATTTAACCCATAGATAGGTACTACCACTCCGGGTCAGAGTGAATCAGGAAGCAATGGTGATGAAGGGGTGCTCCACATTCCCCAAATCTCCAAAACTGGAACCTCACCATCAGATAGAGTTTAACGTCATTCCCAGAACATGTAGACCCGCAGCCACCGCCTTCTAGCACCCATATGATAAAAAGGGGTTGGGGCTTGCCATAAGGGCAATAGGGTTGGGAAAATCATATAGATGCTAGGGCTTGACGTGACTAGCCGATTGATCGGACGGGGGCCTCTCCGACCGCCCGTCTAGCCCAAGATAGGGCCAAAGTGGAGTATTGCATGTCATGGACTGCTCATCCACCTGGGCTCTATCCTTAAGCATCACGGGTCGCCACCCACGGCCAACAGGTGGCCCCATTGGGGGAATGTTACCCCTCTGCAGAGGTGCAGTCGGTGCATTCTAATGCCCTAGCCGACAGGGTGGATGTTAACAACTGGATGGTGATTTGTTTGTTATAAAAAAAAATGTCGACCATGAATAAATTTATGAAATTTCCTAATTCCAAATATTATCACCAAACTCTCTTTTCTCGAGTTGATTCTAATTTCTTTCAGCTGTTCCAGTCCTCCCAGTGCTGCCTTGACTTACAAGTATAATTTTTCCGCTCGTAACTCAATTTTCTCGTATAACAAATTAATATTCCCCAATAAAATAAGCCGAAATGCCATTAATCCGTTCCACCCTACCCACTACTCTAATTTCCTTCTTTAATCTTCTACTTGCGTGCGCAATAGCCTTCTTGCTCCCTGATGTTTCTCTATGCAGTCATCATTTCATTCATTGGCAATTCAGTCTCCAAAGACTATGATAAAAGTTTTTGTGTGCCCCTGAAGTTGCAGCGCCTCCTGTGACTATGAAGTCCAATGTTTGAGAAACATTCTCGACCACAGATTTTGAATTTGTAGGTTGTCTATGTAGATGATGATGTCCCGATGCTTTGTTGCCGTTGCTTTCTTATGGACCTCTTAGCTTCATGATGTTGTATCAGGGTGACTTCTGACATGTACAGTCCTCTCTGGATATTCTGCCGCCACCGAGGGCGGTCTTGAGACAAATTTTCCCAGCTGGAAGGGACAATGCCAAAGCACCTATGCAGTAAAACAGGTCCAAAGTCCACTTCACTGGCATCAACCGCTAGAATTAATTCCGTTTTTGGGTTAGAATGTGTAAGGAATAGATCTGATGTCAAAAATTCTTTTATCTTTTGAAATGCATCATGGCACTTTTCACACCAATTATATTTTCTTTCTTTTTTCAATATTCTATTAGGAGGGGGGCCACGCAAATCGTGCATATTATTTATATACTCTTTGCACGGCCTAAAAACATCTAATTTATACATATATAAAGGGAATTTGTGTGTATATATGTATATGTGTATGTTACGAAAATAAAACAATTAACGGCAAAGTAAATATATATATACACATTCACTATCACCAGAACTTGCTTTTTGAGCAAAAATAATTAAGATTTAAATTATATTTGTAAAGATTACTACAAAATTAAATTTAAATAGTAACAGCATGGATTTTTTTTGCATTTAATATTTTAAATAGAAGACACTGATTATTCTTTTCAGAATGACTGCGCTCTTTTTTCCGACACCCCACCAGGATTAATACAATTTTTAATGGGGCATCCTGTGAGGTTTCAACTCATGATTCAGTAATAAGGGATCAACGAGACTAACTTTTAGTCCCTCTCCATTATCCAGGCGACGCCGGATCAAGGCTTCTACTATCTAATAAAGGTATATATGACATCTGATCTGACGAGTACTCCTCTCTTTAAAACATATACGGGAACATTTACAATGCTGGAATAACACATTTGGAAGAAGGTTAACTGCTTCAAATGTAATCCGGTTCTATTGTATGTGACAAATAATCTTGGCCTACAAGGAGAACTGCATATCATCTCAACATTCCATTTGGTCGTGGCTCATTTAGGATCTTGGTTTGCTGCTCGTACAATCTCATGATCTATATTTTAGTGATATCAATATTATGGGGATATCGATAATATTGTCATATAAGATAAACTAAATGGAGGCGCGTGATGTAATGGTTACCGTCGTAGGAAATGGATTCGTCGACTTGAGTTCAAATCCTGGACGATGCTGTTTGCATTTCCCATAGCACTAATACCCTTGGGAAATGTATGAATCCAACTACTTTCCCTCCAGCTATGGATGAATATAGGACAGAGTGGTTTCTTTAACCTTGGCTAGGTACCCAGTCTAGGAGAAAGAACACTCTGAATTCAAACCTGTTAAACTTTGCGCTTGTGTCGCATCCCGCTTGTGCGGAGGGTTTGGTTCGGGTTTCGATCCCGGCTAGAGGTAGCCGTTAAAAAGACCAACTGAATGGCTAACGGTGTAAAGAGAAAATTGTACCTCATTTTAATTGTTTTTCATTAGCATTATGTTATATCTTCATGGATAATGCAGAACCCTATAGAGTAAGTGCAGTTAGGGAATACCTGCAGCGTAATACCATTAACACTGTGCAAAGATTTCTGATGTAATCTCAACATAACGTGAAGTTCAATCTAGAGTCATTCTTTGTTTAAATATTTGCAGAGTTTGAAGACACTCCAGGAAAAAATGGCTCTCTATTCTCCAGATGCAAATCAGGAGATTAAAAAATAGCATGGAGAGGCGAATGGTGCCTTTATCAAATTCTGCCACCTTCGTTTAAGCTCAAGAATATACAAGTGTTTTCATTTTGTCTTTGTTTTGTTTCATTTTTGGTTTTCGTTTTGCTTTTTTTTTTTTTTTTTGGACGTGGTATTATTGTGATCTCGGGAGCTTTGGCATTGTCCCTTCCAGCTGGGAAAATTTGGCTCAAGACCGACCTCGGTGGCGGCAGAATCTCCATATAGGACTGTACATGTCAGAAGTCACCCTGATACAACGTCATGAAGCTAAGAGGTCCATAAGAAAACAACGGCAACAAAGCATCGGAACATCATCATCTGCAGGGACAACCTTCAAATGCAAAATCTGTGGTCGAGAATGTTTTTCAAACATCGGACTTCATAGTCATAGGAGGCGCTGCAACTTCAGGGGTACACAAAAACTTTTATCATAGTCTTTCGAGACTGAATTGCCAATGGTGATGATGATTATTGTGATCAACTGTAGAATAAAAATAAGTGTATCTTTCTTAGAAAATTAATAAAATAATTAAAGCACACATTTTCCATATCATACAATTTTGTTTTTTCAATTTTCTTTTATTCATAATTACATAACATCCTATTATAATGGAGATTGTGTGTTTTTCTCTCTGTAACCGAAACTAAATCACTACTCAAGTCACAATTCCCTTAGTTATTGACGTCACATTCACCATGAATTTATTCTAATTTTAACCTCAATTATTAATAAAATTGTTTTACATTATTAATACCGTTAACCATATCTACATATTAATTTCATTCTATTATATTTATATATACAACAAAATAGCGGTTTACAGTGTGAACGGGAAGGCTAATTTGCATATTGATATTTAAAATGTGATTTTAATAAATATCTGCTTAGTATTATTGATTTCTAATTGTTTGGTTTTATTTTAATGAATATAAACAAATATCTCTTCAATTAATCTTAAAAGAAATCCATTGTAGCGTTAGTTTGTATTCGCCTGGTAGAGTTGTCTGCCCCTTTTAGTTTGATGATGCCTGCTAGGGCACCAGTATTTAAGCGCCGGTTTCAAACACTTTCGCTCTCTTTATAGTTTCAGCAACTACGAGCCACATGGGGTAGATTCTATCTAAACCCTCTCGTGGGGCTCCGCCCCCTTACATTACTGTAAGTCCTCACAGCATGGACTATTCCTAGTCTCATGTCTGTGCCTTTTATTGTATATCTGTATCAATCATGAATGTGTCTATCTTTATTTGTGTACCTCTTTTTGTATGTACTCTGTATTATGAACGTTGTACCAACTGTTATCCATGTGCTGTGTTATTAAATGTTTGTCTATTAACCTTCGTCGGAGTTATTTGTATCCAATGTATGTATAACTTTGCACCTACGTTATACCATTAACAAGAAAAAATAACTGTCATTTTATTCTTTACTTCCTCTTTTAACTAAATACTTAAATTAGAAAAAATAACAATGAAAGACGGGAGTGATGGAAGAGTAAGTTTCAATTGTTCTATTTTTCGATTATACTCCCTCTGTTTCAAATCTTTTTATCTGCATTCTTATTTAGTTTCATTAGCCTTTCTAATTTAATACAATATTTTATTACATTACAACTTAAATACTTGCACCCGGAGGGTGCATATATTTGCTAGTATACAGAATTGACATTTAAGTTTGATAAAAATATACAATTGTAACAGAGTAACTTAGGTACTCGCATATCTTGTTGCATGATGCACGTTCAGTTATCGATCTGGGATAGTGAAAGATGTCATCACAAGGTCAATTTTTAAGCAGAGATTAACAGGTTTGAATTCAGTCTTCCTTCTCCTAGACACGTTGCCACATTACAGTTGGTCTGTTTGATTTTACGGCATCTCAACCCTCGGGTTATTTTATGCCAAAGACGTTTGTTTTATTCGTTATTGTTGGGTATTGAAAACATTTTTTAACTTCTTTAACACATTTTTTATCTATTTAGCCTATAGATGGGACCCTAACATGTACTACCAACCCGGGACTGCAGTTAAAGAGCCCAGTCTGTCCTACTATTTACCCATAACTGGAGGGGGAGTAGTTGGATGTATACCTTTCACAAGGGTATTAGTGCTATGTGAAATGTAAATAGCCTTATCCAGAATTTGAACACAGTTAGTCGTATCCATTTCCTAAGCAACTATTACACTAACAGACACCTCCACAAAGGAATCTAATGTATAGCATGAATTTTGTGTTTTTCCAAGTAAAATCGTCAATGGATAAGGTTAATAAACTAAATAAATAGGGTTCAATTTTCTCTAATGAAATACAGGAAAGTCCAATTTCGATATTGTATAATGGATTTTTTTGTAGAATCACAAAAAAAAGAAAAGAAATTTTAAATTCTCGGTTGGTGAAATTCTGCAAGAGAAAGATGTTTTGGTGATTATAGAAAGAATACAAACATAAAAACTCTCCACTGAATGTGTTTTCTCAGCCACCAAAATTTGAGCTAACGGAAGAGGTCCATTTCCTAAAAGAGCATCTTCCGCAACGCTCCGATCTGAAGAAAAATTTCCATTCATTAATGTTTTCCAGAATACAAGGTTTGTCAAAAAGTACCAAGTTTAAAGCTGTATTTACCAAGATAGAAATGAAGAATAAATGGAACGTTATTTTTTTCCAGAATACAAGATATGTCAAAAAGTACCAAGTTTAAAGCTGTATTTACCAAGATAGAAATGAAGAATAAATGGAACGTTATTTTTTTCCAAAATACAAGATATGTCAAAAAGTACCAAGTTTAAAGCTGTATTTACCAAGATAGAATGAAGAATAAATGGAACGTTATTTTTTTCCAGAATACAAGATATGTCAAAAAGTACCAAGTTTAAAGCTGTATTTACCAAGATAGAAATGAAGAATAAATGGAACGTTATTTTTTTCCAAAATACAAGATATGTCAAAAAGTACCAAGTTTAAAGCTGTATTTACCAAGATAGAAATGAAGAATAAATGGAACGTTATTTTTTTCCAAAATACAAGATATGTCAAAAAGTACCAAGTTTAAAGCTGTATTTACCAAGATAGAAATGAAGAATAAATGGAACGTTATTTTTTTCCAAAATACAAGATATGTCAAAAAGTACCAAGTTTAAAGCTGTATTTACCAAGATAGAAAGAATAAATGGAACGTTATTTTTTTCCAAATACAAGATATGTCAAAAAGTACAAGTTTAAAGCTGTATTTACCAAGATAGAAATGAAGAATAAATGGAACGTTATTTTTTTATGTCAAAAAGTACCAAGTTTAAAGCTTGTCAAAAAGTACCAAGTTTAAAGCTGTATTTACCAAGATAGAAGTGAAGAATAAATGGAACGTTATTTTTTCCAGAATACAAGATATGTCAAAAACCAAGTTTAAAGCTGTATTCGTTATTTTTTTTAGTGCTGTATTTACCAAGATAGAAATGAAGAATAAATGGAACGTTATTTTTTCCAAAATACAAGATATGTCAAAAAGTACCAAGTTTAAAGCTGTATTTACCAAGATAGAAGTGAAGAATAAATGGAACGTTATTTTCTTCCAGAATGCAAGGTGTGTCAAAAAGTTAAGAAAATCTCGATACTTTTTTGACACACCTTGCATTGTTGCATGTATGTTCAGTTAGTCATTTGAGACAAAGAAAAATGACAGGTTTTTAGGCGGAAAAACTTCCGGTAGTTCAAAGGAGTATCGAGAAAAAAATGGGTGAAATAGAAATCGGTTGTGAAGTTCGCTGAGTGGGATTGTATTCGGAATTATCCAAGTGCGAGTAAAAGTCGGTATGACATAAAAGAAACTTCACACATGTGTCGACCCACTCAGTATTTACTCTTTATCAGGAGATGTCAGGAAAACATTATCACTTTTCCCAAAAATATATTTGAATCGGAAAAAAAAACCCTGAGAAAATAGAGGTGTAGAATCATTGTTTTCGTAAGATAATCACGAGGGTTTGTGGTGGTGGTGTTGGTGGTGGGATCTCCAGTAGGATTGATATCAAGGCGCGTATTTTCTCTACGCTGAGAAGATAGAGAGAGAAGATTATTTTTGCTTAAAAAATAATTACGTACATATTTGACACCATGAACTATGCTGTTATCGTTTGAAACGGCCAACTGGAGAGTCAATCCTCATCTGATATCAGCGTGTTTATTTTATTTTAAACTAGAAGCAACTACCCAGCATCACCTGGTTATAGGGAGGGGGCAAAAATCCCTGGTGTATTGATTTGTTCACTTTTGAAATTTACAAATACTGGACATTTTTAAGTAGAATTTCAATGCTATTTCTATGTATTTTTAAATGTCTTCATGTTGCGTACTGAGGTTTTCACGGTACCAAATCAGTATATATGTTGTATACCCTTCATTACTTCTTTACTTCTTACTTGCTTCTATATCTTGGAAATCTATTCTTCTGGCCGGCGTTGGTTCTATCTTCTAACATCTTGGTCTGGTGTTGACTTGGGGACTTCGGGTTTGGTCTTCTATGGGGATTTCTCGTTATCAGAAGCCCTGTGTCATTGTTAGTTTTTAAATAATAACCACAAGACTTCGATTTACTTTTGATCTTATTTTATTGTTAATCCCCAAACCAGACGTCTGCGCAGATCCTTACATCCTACGAGCTCGGCTTCTAATTTCTGACTGAAACTTACTATCCTTAAACCGGAAGACAGGGTCTTCCATGCCTTCCGGTTCTCACGATTTATCCCCGGAAGTCAAGGTGAGAGTGAGGTCACGCGCCGTCACTCACTCTCAAGGCCATCAGCTGCACTAATCGCCATTATGTTTCTAAACTACCTTATATAAGTATTAGGGATCCAATAATTATGTAACATTCAAATATAAATCAAATCTTCATAGTTTTTGCACAAAAAGCAAGAATGAGTAATATTTAATATGTATATATATATATATTTACTGATTGTTTTATTTTTGTAGTTTCGTTCAGACATACATTTATACATACACATCAAGTGTCTTTTATATATGTATATATTGAGGCGCGTGAACTAATGGGAAGAGTCGTAGGAAATGGACTCGTCGACCCGAGTTCAGTTCCTTGGCGAAGCTGTTTGCATTTCACCTGGCGCTAATACCTTTGGGAAAGATATGAATCCATTTCTCTCTGCACCTCTGGGTAAAATAGCAGGGTGGATTGGGCTCTTTAATCATGGCTAGGTAACCAGTCTAGGAGAAGGACAACTCTGAATTCAAACCTGTTAAACTCCGCTTAAGAAATTGACCTTGTGTCACATCCTGCTCTTGCGGAGGGGTTGGTATATATATATATATATATATATATATATATATGAGGTTAAGTAAACAAACAAATGTGTTTATTTTTTAAATTTTTTATATGGCTTTAAGCCGACAATTTTTGGAGGATATGTGCTTAATTGAAGTCATACCTAATTTTGAAAATTAATTAGTTAATAATTAATGAATTTTAGGCGGGCATATATGTTCAAATGTAAGGCTAAACAAATCGAAAAAATGTCAATCCCGCGAAATGTACATTTAGGGAGTGACATTTTCTCGATTTGTTTAGCCTTACATTTGAACATATATGCCCGCCTAAATTCATTAATTATTAACTAATTAATTTTCAAAATTAGGTATAGATAGGGGGATTCTTCTTTTGTTAAAAAGATAATGGCGAATAATTTTTCAATTGTAAACAATGTAGAAGTAATGGTCCTAAAATGAAGAAATAAGTGGAGTTGGGTGAATGGAGAGCAGCTGAGTTGAAATGAGACACTTATGAAATGTGAGGATTTCACGATGAGATTATCATTTAGTCATTTACATAAAAACCAGACTTTGAAGGTGTTAAGTATCTGTCCGCCATCCTTGGCCAGTTGGAAAGAACTAAAAGTAAATAAGTAAGTAAGGCCCGAGCTATAGAACCCTTTGGTAAGTCAATAAGTCCTGTGATAGAGAATCCTTTGGTAAGTGAATAAGTCCTGTGGTATAGAATCCTTTAGGTCCGACGTCCAAGAAGATCCAAGTAGCAGTGAGCTAAGATTAGAATCAGCCAGTATAAATAACGACAACAGCAGCAGCAGAGCACTGCCAGTGATTAAACCGTGGTGGTCACGTGCTTATGACCATTTACCACACGCCTTATATCAAAAAACGCCAACAGATAGGAAGGGACATTTCTGTTGCTCTTAAGATTTCGAATGTCGTCCATTATGTCATGTAACAATCAACCCACGAAATAGATATTTCTCTGTTTATATATATATATATACCAACTCCTCCGCACGAGCAGGGTGTGACACAAGGTCAGTTTGTTAAGCGGGGTTTAACATGTTTGAATTCAGAGTTTTCCTTCTCCTAGATTGGTCAACTAACCAAGAGCTCAGTCTGTCCAACTATTTACCCATAGCTGGAGGGATAGTAGTTTGATGCATACCTTTCCTATGGGTATTATTGCTATATATTATATGCAAAGTTTCGTCCAGGATTTGAACTCGGGTCGACGAGTCAATTTTCTACGACTCTAACCATTACTCCACATCTTATTATAATGGAGATTGTGTGTTTTTCTGTCTGTAACCGAAACTACATTACTACTTAAGTCATAATTCCCTTAAGTTATTGACATCACATTCTCCAGGATTTCATTTTTATTTAAACCTCAATGATTAATAAAATTGTTTTACATTATTAATACTGTTAACCATATCTACATACTAATAACATGTAATTGTATTTATATATACAACAAAATAGCAGTTTACAGTGTGAACGGGAAGGCTAATTTGCATATTGATATTAAAAATGTGATTTTTTTAAAAATGTGCTTAGTATTATTGATTCTAACTGTTTGGTTTTATTTTAATGAATATAAGCAAAAATCTCTTCAATGAATCTTAAAGGAAATCCAATCATTTTATTCTTTACTTCCTCTTACTTCCTCTTTTAACTAAATACTTAAATTAGAAAAATAACAATGAAAGACGAGAGTGATAGAATAGTAAGTTTCAGTTGTTCTATTTTTCGATTATATCCCCCTCTGTTTCAAATCTTTTTAACTGCATTCTTATTTAGTTTCATTAGCCTTTCTAATTTAATATGATATTCTATTACATTAAAATTTAAATACTTGCACCCGGAGGGTGCATATATTTGCTAGTTTATATAATAAATACCGAAGATTAAGTTTGGAAGCATAATAGACTATTTCAGGAGACCTAGAGGAATTGTTAACCTCCGGCTAACAATTAGAGGATTCATTGAGGTCTGTAAATAAGGAGAACTGAAAAACAATTAAGTCGTAAAGGATTTTTCCTCACCCAGTCTATGGATTATATATATATATATATATATATATATATATATATATATATATATATTACTATTCAAGTAACAATTCCCTTACGTCACATTCTATAGGATTTTATTTTTATTTAAACCTCAATTATTAATAAAAATTGTTTGACATTATTAATACTGTTGACCATATCTACTATATTTACCACGTACCCCACTTGTACGGGTCAGGCACAAAGTCCTTATTAACGTGGGACCACCCACAAACCGAAGCTCATGGAGTGGCAGGTGAAAAATTGCGTCGATCCCGTCGGCATTCCCCCTCAAGGGGGGCGCATCAGGCACTGGGCAATAAACCAGCCCTGCCCCTTTAAATCGAGGGGGCAGGTGTTGCCTGGGGGGATGGCCCCCTGGGATCGACGCCGAAGCCACTGTTGACCATATCTACTTAAGAATAACATGCAATTGTATTCATATATACAACAAAATAGCAGTTTACAGTGTGAAGTGGAAGGCTAATTTGCATATTGATATTAAAAATCTGATTTTAATAAATATGTGCTTAGTATTATTGATTTCTAATTGTTTGGTTTTATCTTAATGAATATTATCTAAAATCTCAGACATAAATCTTAAAAGAAATCTATTAACAAGAAAAAATAACTGTATTTTTATTCTTTACTTCCTATTTTAACTAAATAGTTAAATTAGGAAAATTTAGCAATGAAAGACGGGAGTGAGATAAGTGTAAGTTTCAGTTGTTCTATTTTTCCATTATACCCTCTCTGTTTCAAATCTTTTTATCTGCCTTCTTATTTAGTTCCGTTATCCTTTTTAATTCAATACAATATTTTATTACATTAAAACTTAAATACTTGCACCCGGAGGGTGCATATATTTGCTAGTATATATATATATATATATATATATATATATATATATGAGGAAAAAATGAGTAAAGAAAAGCAATGTAGATGGATAAAAATGAATTTTATCGATATCACTTTTAATCGATTTCACTTACACATGTGTTTCGTTAAATCCGTATACATTTTGATAAACAGACCGAAACACATGTGTAAGTGATATCGATTAAAAGTGATATCGATAAAATTCATTTTATCCATCTACATATATATATATATATATATATATATATATATATATATATATATAAAAGGTATCCAAATTACTGGTTGTAAGGGATGATTCCAACTGGGATCCTCAAAATCTTACTGTAAAATCATACTGTATGCTCCTGTAGGTGCAAACATATATTCATATAAGCATTTTTATAAATCCCAAAGAGAGCTCAATGTATAATAATCAATAAATTAGATTAAATACAGAGCAATATTTAATTTTCAAAGAAAGAAAAAAATTAACAAACCGTCATTTCGTAATAAATTTATTTCGTCCAAAAGCTCTTTTAAGAATTTTTAAAAATCTCTCTCTCTCTCTCTCTCTCTCTCTCTCTCTATATATATATATATATATATATATATATATATATATATATATATATATAAGTCGAAACACGTGTCTGTGGATGACTATATATGCTCCCCATCCCCCTGGGGTTGAGCACTTTGGAGGGGATTTCGCTGATAATCGCCAAATAAAGTGTAAACGCAACGCTCTCCTGTAAAAAAGGGATGGAGCACTCTATGGCGGCCTTAACCTACATACAGATGTGTGATTTAAAACAGTTAAAATCTTCTTCGCATTCTGTGGGTGACGATAGCCATGCAGTTAAGCTGTCCGCCTGATGCTAAATCGATCAGGGTTTCTATCCCGGCTGTAGGTAGCTCACAAAATGTCTAGCCACACTGAAGAGACTTAATAAGTCGAAACACGTGTCTGTGGTTGACTATATATATATATATGTATATATATATTTACCACGTACCCATGTAAGGGTTAGGCACAAGGCCCTATTAATGTGGGACTACACACAAGCCGAGACTGTTGGTCCTGTTGGCATTCCCCCTTAAGGCACCGGGCAATAAACCCAGTCCTGCCCCTTTAAATCCTGGGGGCAGGTGTTGCCTGGGGGATAGCTGCCTGGGATCAACGCTGTTAATTACTGCAAACCCGGCCCGAGGGACGGATCTACATAGTACTTACCTCATACCCCACGTGTGCGGGTTAGGCACAAGGACCTATCAATATGGGACCACCCACAAACTGATGCTCATGAGTGGCGGGTGAAAATTGCGTTAATAACGTCGGCATTCCCCCCTCAAAGGGGCACCTCAGGCACTGGGCAATAAACCTAGCCCTACCCCTTTTATTAGTGGAAGCAGGTGTTGCCTGGTCCGTTGGGATCAACGCTATTAACTTGTACTAAGATCCAGGGTGGGTCTACAAACTAATTACATGCAATGTATTTATATATACAACAAAATAGCGGCTTACAGTTTGAACGGGAAGGCTAATGTGCATATTGGTATTTAAAATTTGATTTTAACAAATATGTGCTTAGTATTATTGATTTCTAATTGCTTGATTTTATCTTAATGAATATAAGCAAAAATCTCTGGGATTTATGCCCGAGATTTAAAAGAAATCCATTAACAAGAAATACCTTTACTTTTATTCTTTACTTTTTATTTTAACTAAATATTTATGAAAATTCAGCAATGAAAGACGAGAGTGATGGAAGAGTAAGTTTCAGTTGTTCTATTATTCGATTATACCCTGCTCTGTTTCAAGTCTTTTTATCTGCATTCTTATTTAGTTTCATTAGCCTTTCTAATTTAATATAATATTTTATTACATTAAAACTTAAATACTTGCACCCGGCGGAGGGTATATATATTTGCTAGTAGAAACAACAAATCATCGAAATTGAACAGTTTCTTTCTTTTTTGTTTTGTTTTTTCAATATGAGATTGTGATCTCAAAATATCCAGTGATTACGTGCATCGAGCCATTTGTATTGAAGAGTTTTGGTTAATTTATTTCAAGGGCCGGGTTAGCTCAGTCGGTAGAGCGTTCGGCTAGAAGCCACAAGGTTCTCAGTTCGATACCGGTCCTCGCTGACTCAGCGTATGAGTAGCACAGGGATCTGTGCTACTCATACGCTGAGTCGGCGAGGAGCTGATGGTAGGCGTGGCGCTCCACCTCAGACGCTAAGACAATCTTCTTGGTCTAGCGCTAGTGAAAAGGGGATAGATTCCCTCGCTGATTGGCTGATATCGACATTAGGCCGCCCCGACGACTTTACTTATTTCAATCCCTAGTGTAAATCTAATTGGTTTCTGTCGAGAAAAGGAAATGACGTCACTGTTCGCTAAACACGTGACTATCTACAACGGTCATGAATTGACTGAAAGTAATGTACTAGATATGACCAGTACAGTTTCAGTCAAGCACGATGAAGTCGCCGTGCAAATATCCACGGGTACGAAAATAAGGTCATGGCTGGACAGTAGGGTAGGTCGATTTTTCACTTTTTCAAACTATCAAACTGTCCATCTATGTGAAAGTTGTGTGTTAGTATACTGAATACTGATACTAAAAATTAGACCTTTTACCTCTGCTATTGTTTGAGAAAATAGCATCAAAGATCGTCGGTTACAGCTTAGTTAATGAGGTAAAAACCAGATATCAGAGGTGTCGGTAGTGATAGGGTTGGACACATTCTCAATTTAATTCTGTTATAAATATATAATTCGTTTCATTTTAATAAAATAGGATAACATTTCTGATTTAAATATTGAAAACGGTCAATTTTTCAAACATTTTCTACGCTAAATGTTGCGAAAACGAGGATTTTTAGTGCATTTTAGTAGACGATCTTTCATGCTATTTCCTCAAAAATTGGTGCAAGTAAAAGATCTAATTTTTGGTATCAGTATTTAGTATACTAGCACACACATTTTGCATAGATGGACAATTTGATATTTTATAAAAAGTGAAACATCGACCTGCCCTACTTGACAGTGGAGAACCGAAAAGGGAAACGTAAACACTAAACCACAAGAACATAACGAATATGGACGATGCGGATATCGCCACTTGGGCAGTTCATGTCCCTTGGGGGAAAGAAAAACTGTTCAAAAGTGGCGCATTAGAATAAAAAAGCTTAAAATGTACGTAAGTAAAAAAAATAAAAAAATAAAAAAAATAAAAAATAAAGTGTACAGCGTGAATGATTGGTTTGTTTTGTTTTGTTTTACGGCATATCAACCTCAGTGGGTCATTTAATGCCGATAAAGTTTTGAAATAAATCAATTCTTAATGGATAATACAATTTTTTTTATAATAACATTTTTTCTATTTAACCCATAGATGGGATCCTAACAGGTACTACCACTCCGGGTCAGAGTGGACCAGGGAGCAATGGTGATGAATGGGGTGCTCCACATTCCCCAAACCTCCAAAACTGGAACCTCACCATCAGATAGAGTTTAACGTCATTCCCAGGACATGTAGACCCGCAGTCACCGCCTTCTAGCACCCATATGATAAAAAGGGGTGGGGCTTGCCATAAGGGCAATAGGGTTGGGAATATCATATAGGTGCTAGGGCTTGACGTGACCAGCCGATTGATCGGAGGGGGCCTCTCCGACCGCCCGTCTAGCCCAAGATAGGGCCAAAGTGGAGTATTGCATGTCATGAACTGCTCATCCACCTGGGCTCTATCCTTAAGCATCACGGGTCGCCACCCACGGCCAACAGGTGGCCCCATTGGGGGAGTCTTATCCCTCTGCAGAGGTGCAGTCGGTGCATTCTAACGCCCCAGCCGACAGGGCGGCAGCGTGAATGAGTCACAACGTACCACATCATTGTCTCCGCTGGGCCATCGATGGAGCTGCCCAAGCAGACGTGCCATTCCTGTTCAAAATCTTCATTCGCTCTGCGATAATGATGATGATGATGATGATGATGATGATGTATGTGTGCGTGGGAATATCTGCTGAAATCCATAGGTTTTTATTTAAATACTGTTTCAGAGACTCCTGACTTCGTAGGTAATATTTATAAAACAATTTACCTCAAAGCATTCAAATGATTACATATCATAATAATAACAGCAAACTGATACATAAAAGAAAAATGAAATGATAATCATGGCAGTATATAATATACCTAAATAATGTTTCTTTCTTTGTTTCTTTCTTTTTTTTTTTTCTTTTTTATCCCAACTCACCGATTTTATCGTTTATCTGACTATCTCGTTCGCTTTCTTCATTTTCTGCACTAACAAACTAAATATTTGGTTTTGCTAGAGAAACAATATTTGAGGATTCAACACGGAATTATGCAATTCAAAAAAAAAAAGTCTAGTTGGCATGAGCAACGTTTGCCACACAGTTTCGTTAAAAAAAAACAGAATTGCCACGACTCAAGTCACAATTCCCTTAGTTATTTACGTCACATTCTCCGTGATTTTATTTTAATTTAAACCTCAATTATTAATAAAATTATTTTACATTATTGATACTGTTGACCATATTTACAGGTATTTGCCTCATACCCCACTTGTATGGGCTGGGCACAAGGCCTCGTTTTAACGTGGGCCCACCCACAAGCCAAAGCTCATGGGTGGGAAAGAACAAAAATTGTGTCGATCCCTTCGGCATTCCCCTACAAGGGGGCACCTCAGGCGCTGGGCAATAAACCCAGCCCTGCCCCTTTAAATCAAGGGGTTTGGTATTGCCTGGGGGGCACAGCCCCTGGGATCGACGCTATTAACTTGTAAAGATCCAGGGCCGAAGCCACTGGACCTCTGGCGTTGACCATATTTACATGATATTTTCCACGTACCCCACTTGTACGGGTCAGGCATAATGCCCTATTAACGTGGGACTACCCACAAACCGAAGCTCATGGGGTGGCGGGTGAAAAATTGCGTCGATCCCATCGGCATTCCCCCTCAAGGAGGGGCGCCTCAGGCACTGGGCAATAAACCCAGCCCTGCTCCTTTAAATCAAGGGGGCAGGTGTTGCCTGGGGGGATGGCCCCCTGGGATCGACGCTATTAACTCGTAAAGATCCAGGGCCGAAGCCACTGGACCCCCGGCGTGGGCCGGATCTACATACAAGTAACATGCAATTGTATTTAAATATACAAAAAATAGCGGTTTACAGTGTGAAGTGGAAGGCTAATTTGCATATTGATATTAAAATATTCGCCCTTTAGATTCAAAACAGGGGTGTTAGATCTATAAATTGTTGATACTCAAAAAAAATCAACATGCCCTTATTCTTATTACTTTTCATATATAATATATAAAATCTTATTAAATCATATATATCTTATCATAATGGAGACTGTGTTTGACTGTCTGTAACCGAAACTATGTCACTACTTAAGACACAATTCGCTTAGTTTTATTCTCCATTATTTTATTTTTATTTAAACCTCAATTATTAATGAAATTCTTTTACATTATTGATAATGTTGACCATATTTACAGGTATTTGCCTCATACCCCACTTGTATGGGCTGGGCACAAGGCCTCGTTTTAACGTGTGCCCACCCACAAGCCGAAGCTCATGGGTGGAAAAGAACAAAAATTGCGTCGATCCCTTCGGCATTCCCCTACAAGGGGGTGCCTCGGGCGCTGTGCTATAAACCCAGCCCCGCCCCTTTAAATCAAGGGGGCAGGTATTGCCGGGGGGGGGCACAGCCCCCCAGGGATCGACACTATTATCTTGTAAAGATCCAGGGCCGAACGCACTGGACACCTGGCGTTGGCCATATTTACATTGTATTTACCTCGTACCCCACTTGTACGGGTTAGGCACAAGGCCCTATTAACGTGGGACCACCCACAAACCGAAGCTCATGGGTGGCAGGTGAAAAATTGCGTCGATCCCATCGGCATTCCCCCTCAAGGGGAGCGCCTCAGGCACTGGGCAATAAACCCAGCCCTGCTCCTTTAAATCAAGGGGGCAGGTATTGCCTGGGGGGATAGCCCCCTGGGATCGACGCTATTAACTCGTAAAGATCCAGGGCCGAAGCCACTGGACCCCCGGCGTGGGCCGGAGCTACATGATATTTACCGCGTACCCCACTTGTACGGGTCAGGCACAAAGTCCCTATTAACGTGGGACCACCCACAAACCGAAGCTCATGGAGTGGCAGGTGAAAAATTGCGTCGGTCCCGTCGGCATTCCCCCTCAAGGGGGCGCCTCAGGCACTGGGCAATAAACCCAGCCCTGCCCCTTTAAATCGAGGGGGCAGGTGTTGCCTGGGGGGATGGCCCCCTGGGATCGACGCTATTAACTCGTAAAGATCCAGGGCCGAAGCCACTGGACCCCCGGCGTGGGCCGGAGCTACATACAAATGACATGCAATTGTATTTAAATATACAACAAAATAGCGCTTTACAGTGTGAATGGGAAGGCTAATTTGCATATTGATATTAAAAATTTGATTTGAATAAATATATGCATAGTATCATTGATTTCTTATTGTTTGGTTTTATCTTAATGAATATGAGCAAAAATCTCGGGGATAAATCGTAAAAGGAATCCATTAACAAGAAGAATTAACAGTAATTCTTATTCTTTACTTCCTATTTTAACTAAATAGTTAAATTAGGAACATTTAGCAATGAAAGGCGGGAGTGATGGAAGAGTAAGTTTTAGTTGTTCTATTTTTCGATTATACCCAGCTCTGTTTCAAATCTTTTTATCTGCGTGCTTATGTGATTGCTTTGACGGAAGAACGTCACTTATGAGGTCGTCCTTGCTTCTCTATCACTATCTAAACAGTGATGGAAAAAGATATAATGTTTCATGAAGACATTTCAGATTTTATTTTATCACAATTAGTCTTTGGGGGGTATTTTGGTTTGTCTTGTTTTTTATTTGTTTTTGTTTTTTGTTTTTGTTTTTGTTTTTATTTGTTCCAATTTCTTTCTCTTGTGGTTCATTTTGAATATTCTTATCTCTTGAATTGAATTTCTGAAATCACCGTCTTTTTTTTTCTTTTGCTTGTTAAAAAATTATTTCTTCAATTGATAAATCATTGTTTCCTTAATCCAAACGCATCAGGTTCCACGTCAAATTTAGGTAAACGATTTTTCCCGTTTAATCTTCAACTAATATATTATAACAGTGAAAAGATAAAGTTTATAATGAACAGACTGAGAAGTTTCTTACAACAATATAATAGGCAGATTTACAGCACTTTAATGATACAATATATTAAACGTCTACTTAAATTAATTATGCTCACTTCAATGCAAGAATCCATTTGAATCTGATACTTCATTTGATCATTAGACACCTTTTTCTTATATATATTTTTTAGATATCCTAAACTTGAAGGAATTACCAAATTTCCTATCATATATATATTTACCAACCCCTCTATTAAGAAATTAATATCTCACTTATTTATTTTCGTTTCATGACTAATGCATTAAAATACAATCATCAGATGAAACTTTGGAGCAAGTATTATTAATACTACGAAATCCCTGCACAATGCAATGGATGAGCATACGGTGCAATATATCTATATCTACCAACCCCTCCGCACGAGCAGGATGTGACTCAAGGTCAATTTCTTAAGCGGAGTTTCACATGTTTGAATTCAGAGTTTTCCTTCTCCTAGACTGGTTACCTAACCAAGATTAAAGAGTCCAGTCTGCCTTGCTATTTACCCATAGCTGGAGGGAGAATTGGGTTAATACCTTTCCCAAGGGCATTAGCGCCATGTGAAATGCAAACAACTTCATCCAGGAATTGAACTCGGGTCGACGAGCCCATTTCCTACGACTCTAACCATTAGACCACGCGCCTCCATATATTTCCAATCATATATTGCTCTCTTATCTTCTTTCACAAATAGTCACTGCTATATCGACTTAGCTAAACCAGCAAGTATAGAGATAAGAAAACGAGTCTTGTGACTATGTGACACACACACACGCCTTCGGATCCCCGGGAAAATTCCAAATTATATCAACGCTTTTCTTAAGCACCATCCTTAAGTGGCCAATATTGTGTAGTTCTTTTTTCTTTTGAATTGACACGAAATGACTTGGTGCCCACACACCCTTCGTATCACCAACTGAATGGCGGTGGACTACATCCGGATTAAAGTGTTTGCATTGAGGGACACGCCCGGGAAAGTCTGCCTTGTACGGGATTAAGCCTTCTCGTATCAAACTACAGTCATTTTGGGTGGGTATTCGCAGCAGGCACGGGGAATCCAATGGTTTAAAGTAGCAATACAATGCGCATACGGATGAGACATCTTGCCAATTCAACATCTTGTACAAATAAAATACAATGCATCACGTTCACAATTCGGATAATATTACCTTTGATAAACGACTTTAACTCTTTACTGCTAAACAACACGGGTTATCACAGTTCACATAGTTTCAATTCCCTAAATACAAAATCAATATTTTATTGCAATAACTAGTATAGCTCCTCTAAAAAAAATATCGGGATTAGTTTCGTATGGAGCAGCACTTCTCCTAAGGCTCAGAGTGTAGTTACTGTCACTGTCAAAAGTTCACAGTTATTTTCTAAATGCTTATTATTTTAAACGTTGTTAGCATACTTCCGTCTGCTAAAGACAATGACGTAGTGTCCATTTTTTTTAACTGCGCGAGTAGCTGAACAGGCCAATTTTTGAATGGCAATCTCTGGTGCAGTGACCGCAAGCAAAAAGTGATGCTTCCTGGAGTTGCTGTTGTTTCTCTTTCATTCTGGCTCTCTTTTCTGTGGCTTCTTTCCTCTCTTTTTCACTCCTTTTCTTGCCTTTTTTGACAAGGCGCCAAGCTGCCCGGTTTTTCTGCAAGAACCTCCCATGTGTTGGTGTTGGTGTGGTGTGTCTTTATGTTCTTCTTGTCTTTAAAGCGTAGACGTGGTCTTCTACTAATTCGCCATACTGTAAGTCTTTGGAGATGCGGCGTGTGTCCATCCTCCTTACATGACCAAGTCAGCAGAGGTTCCTCTCGCAGATAGATGTATCACTTTCTTAAAAAACGACAGAAAAACAGTATACATATCTTATCATAATGGAGATTATGTAACTGTTGCAAGTATATTACCACTGACGTCACAATTTCCTTACTTATTTAAGGTATATTCTCAATGATTATAAAATAGTCATTATTTAATCTTAATTAGCATCTTATTTATCAAGGAATCACTACTAATGTCTACCTGAGTTAGATTTGCCGCAACATTCTCCATATTAATGCATTTAACGTCCTGAAATATGTGTTATATATATATATATATATATATATCTAAGAGATAAAGATTTACATAGTATATGGTAGGAAAAATGTGCATAATGATTTTAATAAAACTGGGTTTAATAACGTATTTAAAGCAATCCTATATATAAATTAAGATAACATTAGAATAAGTGTGGTTGTTGTTTTTGGCATCCTTCCGTCAATGAAAGACGATGGGGTAGTGTCCAAATGTTGTTTTTTTTAATTGGAATTACCTAGCCTGGCTGGTTGATATAGTTGTTGCCCAATCAGCATATCCCCCTCTCCACATTACTGCTGTGGCCCAAAGGAATGGTAAGAAACCAAAAAGTCACGGGAGTTGCTGTGTAGCGCTTACATTCAGATTAAGTTAAGTTTAATATTTCTATATTGGTACTTATTTTGTTTCGTTGGTATTTGTAATTTAATATGATATTTTATGACATTAAAACTTAAATACTTCCGCATATTCTTGCTAATACTTATAATTATCATAATCTGTAAGTTCTATATTTATAACATACTAATTAACTTTTGAAGGATATAGAAACCACAGCCCGATCCCAGTTTTTATTCGCTCTCCATGAAGACAAATTTGACTGAAGATTGATTTAATGTACGTGTGGGCAAGAATAATGATTGACCAGTGCCATTGACTTTCATCATGAATGTTTCAGATTACTCCGATTCTCCTCTGATGAAAAGAACAATGCATTATAAGGCACTCTTGTATATTCTATGTCAACTGACAGAGTAACAATGACTATATTAATCTTTGCAGGAATTGAAAGGAGGCGTGAAAAAATACTGCACTCTCAATTTAGCAGGAGACAAACCAGGCAATAAATAGATAGAAAAAGTTACACTGTTGTGGTGATTAAGGGTTAAAACAAGACATCAGTATATTGTCAGTTTACAAAAGTGCTGAAGATCAGTTTGGTAAAACACACAGTTGTTGTTGTTGTTGTTGTTGTTGTTGTTGTTGTTTTACCAGTCTTGGTGAAGAAAAACTCTGAATTGGGCCGGGTTAGCTCAGTCGGTAGAGCATTCGGCTAGAAACCACAGGGTTCCAAGTTCGATACCGGTCCTCGCCAACTCAGCGTATGAGTAGCACAGGGGTCTATGCGGTAAAGTAAGGAGCTGATGGTAGGTGAGGCGCCCCACCTCAGACGCAAAAACAATCTACTTGGTCTAATACTAGTGAAAAGGGGATAGACTCCCTCGCTGATTGGCTGATACCGACTTTAGGCCACCCCGACGACTTTTGCCTTTTACACTCCATTTAAGAAAATGACATTGTATCATATGGAGGGGCTATAAATATAAATATGTTTGAATTCAAAAATTCAACAGGGTGTATTGAGTTCCATTGTAAAAACAGCAAGTACCCTGAATTGATCTATCTATTAATAATGGAGATTCGCTTCCGGTTTTTATCTGTAACAAAAACTACATCACTGCTTACGTCACATTACCCCCAAAATCGTCATAATATAGAATGAATACACTCAAAATTTGAACATGCAGCATTAGACAGTCCTATTGTTTTTTTAAAACAAGTTTTAATAAATACATGACTGGTATTATATATCTATATATAGTTTGTTTTATTTTAATAAATATTTAAAGTTTACATTTCAAATTGTTTTATTTTTTTAATCCTTTAATGAATTTGATGATTTTACTTACTTAGGGTACAAACTCGCTGACATTGAATTTTTTACTCCCATCCCTCAGACAATATGTTTCAAAAATCTATTTTTACATCGCCCGAAGGGCGTTTTTTATTTTGCTGGTACTCCTAATATGCTTATTAATATTTAAATTAATAAATTTCAATATCAATAAAGCAATTAATGTTTTTAGATGTTTCTATCATTTTAACCATTTTCTTCTAGTTGCTTAAAATTAAAAATTCACATCGTTTACTCTAATAAATATTTGTTTGATTTTACTCAAATGAAAAGTATATAAAGATAAAATCCTATACGTTTACTCAAATATAACATTTATATATGCCATATGTATACGATTCTTTCAGTAAGTTCTATTTAGATAGTATTCATACTCTTAAACATGTTCCGCTAAAAATACTGACATGGTTCTTTTTGATACTTTTATTAATTTGACTTGACGTCTTACAAGACTTTTCAAAGTTTTATGCCAAAATTGTCTACAGTTTCTCCACTATTGGTCATTTTCGAACACACACACTTATACACACAAACACACATATGCAAAAAACAACACATTTGGAAGACCAAAGAAAATGTAGCAGCCGCTCAACTTCAGTTCCAGTATTCTTCTGAGGATAATTTTATTTATTTTAATAAACATTGTAAAAAAAAAATAATATATATATATATATATATATATATAATATATATATATATATATAATCTAATGAGTCAGATAAACCTACTAAAAGCTTCGCTTAATGCTCTTCAGGCTAAGTTTCCTGGCGGTTTTGTATATATATATATATATATATATATATATATATTGTTTTATATTTTGGCCAAAATATTGTACCAATAGATTATTTTTGGTTGGTACGATTATCTTGGTCTTTTCTTTTTTTCCAAAAAATTTTTTCTATTTTTACAATCAAACTATTTGCTGTTTTTTTTTCTCACCGCGAGGATTTACCAACAAGTTTGGTATATTATATATATATATATATATATATATATATATATATATATATATTTGGAAAATACATCTGCAAGATGCGTTGGGATGCATCGTCAGTAATGTTTCCTTGTGTTCATTACCAGTTTCGGGTCTTTCAACATTATACTGGTTCCCACAGGAGACCCAGTCCAAAATGGTAAATTTCGGGCTTGCATCCCAGCAATATTTTGCTACTTCATTGTGTGGAATCACTTTTTTAAGTATGGCATTTTGTGTCAGTGTTGGTTTATAAGAGATTCTTTGACCATGCCGAGGGTTAAGTGGTGGTATCCCATTGGCCAGTATATATATATATATATATATATATATATATATATATAGTTGTAGAAAAATTTTCTTCTTGTTTTCAGTCGTTAGAGCGTTCGGCTAGGAATCACAAGGTTCCTGGTTCGATACCGGCCCTCGCCAACTCAGCGTATGAGTAGCACAGGGATATGTGTGGTAAAGTAAGGAACTGGTGATAGGTGTAGCGCTTCACCTCAGATGCTAAAATAATATCCTTTGTCTAGAGCTAGTGAAAAGGGGATAGACTCGCTGATACCGACATTAGACCGACTTTACTTACTTACTTTACTTACTTAAAATATATAGTCAGTTATATTATTAATTTCCATATGTTACATAATCTATGCGGTTACATGAGATTATTATCAATCCCCTGTAATTCTGAGGGGGTGACCCTTTTCATATCATGGCCGGGTCCTTCTATGGAAAATTACAGAGGCCCCCCAAATATGTGAAGTCACGTGGGACCTTTTTCAGAGCCCCGAGTTTGCAGTTGGACGTCAGGCAGTGCAGATGTGAACTGTGACTCACTCTGCATACGCGCACTATGTTAGTTAGCAGATATCTGGTGGGGATTTAACAATAAAATAAGATCAAAAGTAAATCGAAGTCTTGTGTTTATTACCTAAAAACTAACAATGACACAGGACTTCTGATAAGGAGAAATCCCTAACAGGAAACCAGACCGAAATCACCAAGTCAACTCCAGGCGCTAGGCCTTAGAAGATACCAGACCAAGTCAAGATGTTAGAAGATATACCAAAGACGATCAGAAGCATACCAAAACGGCCAGCAGAAGAATAGATGTCCAAGTAAGTGAAGAAGAAGAGTTATGCAACATTATATTATTTAGTGCCAGTAAAGAAGAAGGGTATGCAACACATAGAGTTATGCGACTAGTTTATAAGATTTTAAAATTTCTCACCAAGCCACTAGTTTATTTATACTGCAGAAGTGTGCATTAGACATAGAAGTAAACGACAGACGAACGACCACATTGTAATATAATTCTGCGACTGGATAGACAGTAGAATGTGTGAACATCAATTATCACGAAGAATAAACATGCAATTATTTCGTGATAGCTTGATTTAGTTTCATCTCACTCAAATAATGTTTACTCGAAGGTGCCTGTCAGATTCAGGTATTCTTAACGGAAAAAAATCCTCATTTTCTGTTAACCCTCTCCTGTTCCACTATGAAACATTACTTTATCATTACTAGCAAATATATGCACCCTCCGCTGGGTACAAGTATTTAAGTTTTAATGTCATAAAATATTATATTAAATTGGAAAGGCCGCCCTGTCGGCTGGGGCGTTAGGATGCACCGACTGCACCTCTGCAGAGGGATAAGACTCCCCCAATGAGGCCACCTGTTGGCCGTGGGCGGCAACCCGTGATGCTTAAGGATAGAACCCAGGTGGATGAGCAGTTCATGACTTGCAATATTCCACTTTGGCCCTATCTTGGGCTAGACGGGCGGTCGGAGAGGCCCCCTCCAATCAATCGGCTGGTCACGTCGATCCCTAGAACCTATATGATTGCCCCAACCCCTTTTTATCATATGGATGCTAGAAGGCGGTGGCTGCGGGTCTACATGTCCTGGGAATGACGTTAAACTCTATCTGATGGTGAGGTTCCAGTTTTGGAGATTTGGGGAATGTGGAGCACCCCTTCATCACCATTGCTCCCTGGTCCACTGACCCGGAGTGGTAGTACCTGTTAGGGTCCCAGCTATGGGTTAAATAAAAAAATGTAATTATAAAAAAATGTATTATCCATTAAGAATTCATTTATTTCAAAACTTTATCGGCATTAAATAACCCACTGGGGTTGATATGCCGTAAAACAAAACAAAACAAAACAAACAAACAATAAATTAGAAAGGCTAATGAAAATGCAGATGAAATTATTTGAAACAGAGTATAATCGAAAAATAGAACAACTTTGAAACTAACTCTTCCATTATTTTCCATCACTTCCGTCTTTCATTGATAAATTTTCCTGATTAAATTATTTAGTTAAATTAGAAAGTAAAGGATAAAATTACATTTATTTCTTTTTCTTAATGGGTGTCTTTTAAGATTCATCCCTGTGATTTTTGCTCATTTTTATTAAAATAAAACAAAATATTTAGAAATCAATAATATCAAGCAATTATTTATTATAATCAAATTTTTAATACCAATATGCAAATTAGCCTTCCTGTTCACACAGTAAACCGCTATTTTGTTGTATATATAAATACAATTGCATGTCATTTGTATGTATATGGCCAACAGTATTAACAATGTAAATCACCTTTGTTAATAATTGAAGTTTAGATAGAAACAACATTATGGTGAATGTGACGTAAATAACCAAGGGAACTATGACTCGGGTTTTGATATAGTATCGGCTACAGACAGACATACAATCTCCATTATAATAAGATATGTTTATAGAGTTTGTGTTACATAATCTACGCGGTTGCATAAGATTATTGTCAATCCCCTGTAATTCTGAGTGGGTGACCCTTTTCATATCATGGCCGGGTCCTTCCATGGAAAATTACAGAAGCCCGCCAAATATGTGAAGTCACGTGTGAGCTTTTTTGAGTCCACAGTTTTGCAGTTGGACGTCAGGCAGAGCGGTTGGCCATTTTATGCTCTGTCTAAACTGGAACTCACGCGCGCTATGTCAGTTAGCAAATGTCTGGGTTGGGGATTGAAAATAAAGTAACATCAAAATAAATCGAAGTCTTGTGTTTATTATCTAAAAACTAACAATGACACAGGGCTTCTGATAGAGAGAAATCCGTAACAGAAAACCAGACCGAAATCCCCAGGTCAACTCCAGGCGCTAGACCTTAGAAATGCTAGACCAAGTCAAGATAGATGATAGAAATACCAAAGACGATCAGAAGCAAAGCCGGCCAGAAGAAAATACGACCAGATATAGAAGAAAGAAAGAGATATCTTCTTATTATAATGGAGATTGTGTGATTTTCTGTCTGTAACCGAAACTATATTACTACTTATGTCACAATTCCCTTAGTTATTGACATCACATTCTCCATGATTGTCTTTTTATTTTAAATTCAATTATCAATAAAATTGTTTTAAATTATTAATACTGTTAACTATATCTACATACTAATAACATGTAATTATATTTATATATACAACAAAATAGCAGTTTACAGAGTGAATGGGAAGGCTAATTTGCATATTGATATTAAAAATTTGATTTTAATAAATATGTGCTTAGTATTATTGATTTCTAACTGTTTGGTTTTATTTTAATGAATATAAACAAAAATCTCTTCAATGAATCTTAAATGAAATCCATTAACAAGAAAAAATAACTGTCATTTTATTCTTTACTTCCTCTTTTAACTAAATACTTAAATTAGAAAAAAATAACAATGAAAGACGAGAGTGATGGAAGAGTAAGTTTCAGTTATTCTATTTTTTATTATACCCCCCTCTGTTTCAAATCTTCTTATCTGCATTCTTATTTAGTTTCATTAGCCTTTCTAATTTATTATAATATTTTATTACATTAAAACTTAAATACTTGCACCCAGAGGGTGCATATATTTGCTAGTATAACATTATAATTATTTAGTGCCAGTGAAGAAGGCGCTATGCAACATTTGTTTTTTTATAGAAGTTCAGACTTTTCAAGGATTCAAGGATAGCAAAACCCCTGTAGATAAATATATATCTGAAGACAGAATGTTATCAACCCTGTCGGTTTTACACAGACTGCACCTCTACAGAGGGATAAGACCCTCACCCAAATGTGGCCACCTATTGACTGTGGGTGGTGATTAGTGATGCTTAAGTATGGAACCTTGGTCGCTGAACAGTCCATGAGATGCCACATTCCACAGAGAACCTCATCATCCGATCAATCAGCTGGTCATTTCAAGCCCTAGCACCTATATGATTGCCCCAACCTTATTACTCTTATAGCAATACCCAACCCGTTTTATCATATATGTGCTAGAAGGCGGTGACTGAGTGTCTTAATGTCCTGGGAATGATGTTAAACTCTATCTGATGGTGAGGTTCCAATTTTGGAGCTCTGGGGAATGTGGAGTACACCTTCATCAGCATTACTCCCAGATCCACTTTGAGGGTCTTAATGTTCTGGGTATGATGTTAAACTATATCTGATTTAATGCCGATAAAGTTTTAAATATATTCATTCTTAATGGATACTCAATTTCTTTTATAAATACATTTTTTTATTTAACTCATACATGGGACCCAAACAGGTACTATCAATTCGGGTCAGAGTGGATCTGAGGGCAATTGGGATGAAGTGGTGCTTCAAATTCCCCAGACATCCAGAACTGGAACCTCACCATCAGATAGAGTTTAACGTCATTTCCAGAACATGAAAACCCTCAGCCACCGCCCTTTAGCACCAATATGATAAAAAGGGTATGAGCTAGCCATGAGGGCAATAGTGTTGAGGCAATCATATAGGTGCTATGGCTTGACGTCACAAGCCGATTGATCGGAGGGGGCCTCTCCGACCGCCCGTCTAGCCCAGTCGCTGTAATCTAACGCCTCAGCCAACAGCGCGATTGAAGACAAGAATTCCCCCGTAAATATTCGACAGGATCTAGTTGATAATTTACCTACCAGTGCGAACGATCAGGATGCGACATAGGTCAATTTCTAAAGCGAGGTTTAACGAGTTTGAATTCAGAGTTTTCCTTTTCTAGACTGATTACCTAGGCAAGGTTAATGGCCCAAACTACACGACTATTTACCCATAGTTTTTTTTTGTTTTGTTTTTTTGGAGAGGGAGATTATTTGGATACATACTCATCGCAAAGATATTAGCACTAAGAGAAATGCAAACAGCCTCGTCCAGGATTTGAACTCGGGTTGACGAGTTTACATCATATAGCATTAATTGCAGAAAATGACATCAAGTATAGATAATAGAAAAATGTGCATTAAATAAAATCTCTTTTAGCTTTGGGTGGAAGTCATAAAATGTATTTGATATAAGTAAAACCCATACACCTTCCTTAGTCTACAGTCATGAGATCTTCGGCCACTATTACTACACTATAAACCAGTACCTACGCCCTACGCGCTCAAACATGGCGTCACGCCCACCTACAAATTCCTTAAACACTGAATCAATCCAGCACTTCACAGCATACAACCACCCATGTCCTATAAGATAACAAATAACATATATGTTAAAATGGTTGGGGTTTGTCATAAGGGGAATAAGGTTGGGTCAATAATATATGTGATAGGGCTTGACGTGAGCATCCCACTGATCAGAGTAGGCCCCTTCAACCACCCGTCTAGCTCATGTAAGGACAAAATATCTCTGACTTGTGTTATATGTAAGCTGATATAATGGAATGACCCATCTTCCCCGTACCTCAGCAGTGTTGGTGGTGCTAGCCACTATTTAAGTACTTACAGATCATTCAGTGTGGGAATATGTGAAGGAATATGGACTCTCCTTATAAGACTCCCGTGATCGACCATTCGGTATAACTGGTCATTATGATATAACAAGTGGCGACAAAGATTCACAAAAACACATTATTGAAGTTTCGTTATCAAATTTTAAGGATACAAGTTAATGTAATATTCTGCCTAAAGGTAAGAATCTTTTCAAATTAGATTCATAAAAAAATCGTGTAGCTAATTTGAACTTGAAACGCAAGAAAACAAATTTACAGAAAAAAAAATCGTGTTACAGGTAAAAAAAAGGTAGTTTTTTTCTCGGCAGAACTTTCTTTTAAACAAAAGCAATCTTCAAAAATCTTGTGGATTTTCGTTTTCTCTCGTGTTTAGCATTACGTTTTGAAAAAAGAAGGCTTTTTCGTTTGGCATTTTGTACCTTGTCTGATAGAGAAAAAAAATAAAAGACTTTCTTTATGGTTTTACTATTACGAACCGGGTTTAAGGCTGTACTCACAGTCGGGTCCAGTGGTTTTGAGGTATTTTTGTGGAATGTAATACCTTTTCAAACAAAATTCTTATGCAGCTGCACAAGAATGTTGCGTGCAAAAGTAATCGTTGATAAATTTTAATAAACTTTTCCTAACACTTATTTACTATAAATTACCATACCACAAATATTTTATAAATTATCAAATAATTCCACATTTATTATATAACGCAATATTATATAATAATAAATATACCTAAAACCCTTTTCTTCTCGTATTATCTGGCCTCAAGTTTTCAAGCAATGAAATCACATTCTTCATTATATACACTGTAACTTTTAACTTAACATAATCTGCAAATACAAACATATACACAACCAAACAGAACCATCTTACGAAAACATCAAAATGAAAAATTACGTATAAAAATTATCTATTATCAAAGTTAGGTTCTTTTTATTAACGATTACCTTTTTAATACTTCACCGTTTTTTTTTTCAAAACAATAACACAAACTAGGCTCCGAGAAAAAAATTTCAACATGTTAGGGATAAATAATAACACTTTATTTTTGAAATACAAAATTATTTTCTACCATGACCCCTAGAAAAATCAAATATCCAAATTCTAACGGTCTATTTCAGCGTTCCAAATGTGATTTAAAAAAAATTCTATTCGAACATTTCCAAAATTTCTCCGTTGTTCCCCAACGAATTTTTTCATTCAAAATAAAATTTCACTCTGATGAAGGTCGAATCTTCTCTGTGTGCGAAATATTTTCACACAGATGAACTGACCGAAACACATGTGTAAGTGATATTGATTAAATTCATCTTTTATTATCCATTCTATTCTTTCTTTTCTTTATTCATCCTTCCTCATATTGTCGGATTCATTTCCAATTTCCATTTTTACACACACACACACACACACACACATATATATATATATATATTATATATATATATATATATATATATATTGTTAAATAATGCAGCCATTTTCTGGCTGCAAGTCTTATCCTTTGTTTTTTCATATTGCCGGATTATTGCTTAAATATCTGGCGAGAATTGGCTGATGTATTCGCCATATGTCATAGACCGAGTACTTTCTGCCCTATCGTGGGCCATCTTCATTTATTTATTTAACAATATATGCCTACAAGAAAAAATGCTGCCTAAATATATATATATATATATATATATATATATATATATATATGGTTGGCAACCTTTCGTCTAATTAAAACGATGGCGTAGTGTCCGTATCTTTTTTTTTTTTAATAATTTACATACAGCTACGTGAGTGGCTGAACAGACCGATCGTTGAATGGCAGTCTCTGGTGCAGTGGCTACAAACAAAAGGTGATGCTTTCTGTAGGTGTTGGGGGTGCTGCTGTTTCTTTTTCTTTTAGTTCTCGTTTCCGTGGCGGCTTCTTTCCTCCTACTCTCTCTCTCTCTCTCTCTCTCTCTCTCCCTCACTCACTCCCCTTCGTTCCTTTTTTAACGAGGAGGCGCCAGGTCACCCGGTCTTCGGCACAAGCCTCCCATGTCGATGTGGCATACCTTCATGTCTCTCTTGCGACATCTTTGAAGCGTAGGTGTGGTCTGCCTGTCGATCGGGTGCCCTCCACTAGTTCACCGTACAGCAGTTCTTTAATATATATATATATATATATATATATATATATATTGTGAATAATATGGGTGTTATATTTCTAAGCAGTTAGTAGTAAATATCATAGAGCGTTTACATTTGAGTTAAGGAAGCGTGGACATGGAATCAAGATCTGGTTACCAACAGTTTCTCGCCTATACGATCTTCAGACTTTATATATATATATATATATTATTATAATGGAGATTGTGGGTTTGTATATCTGTAACCGAAACTATATTACCATTCAAGTCACAATTCCCTTTGTTATTTACAGCACATTCTCCATGATTTTATTTTTATTTAAACCTCAATTATTAATAAAATTGTTTTACATCATTAATACTGTTGACCATATCTACATACTAATAATATGCAATTGTATTTATATATACAAGAAAATAGCAGTTTACAGAGTGAATTGGAAGGCTAATTTGCATATTGAAATCAAAAATTTGATTTTAATAAATATATGCTTAGTATTATTGATTTCTAATTGTTTGGTTTTATATTAATGAATATGAGCAAAAATCTCGGAGATAATTCTTGAAAGAAATCCATTAACAAGAAGAAATAACTGTAATATTATTATTTACATCCTATTTTAACTAAATAGTTAAATTAGGAAAATTTACCAATGAAAGACGGGAGTAAGGGAAAATGATGGAAGAATTAGTTTCAAAGTTGTTCTATTTTTCAATCATACCCCCTCTGTTCCAAATCTTTTTATCGGCATTTTTATTCAGTTTCGACCTATTAGGTCTCTTCAGCAGAGCTAATAGGTCGAAATATATATTCAGAGATTGATTTTTCTCGATTTGTTTTGCCTTACATTTAAGTAGTTAAATCCCGCCTAATTAACCATAAATGATTTAACTTTCAAAAAATTAGGTCTGACTAAAATTAAAAGCACATATTCTCCCAAATACACTGTCGGCTGAAAATAGCTAAAAGTTGTTTACATTTGCATATACATATATATATATATATATATAATATATATATATATATATATATATGTAAGTATTGTGATGGGTCCAACGGGAGAAAATTAAATATTTTATAAAAAAGAAGATCCGCAAAATGGATCATGTTTTGAGAAAAAATTTATTTATTTTCATCTTAAAATAAAAAAAGAAATTTTCTAAAAACATAATCCATTTTGCGGATCTTCTTTTTATTATATATATATATATATATATATATATATATATATATATATATATATATATATAGTTGTTTCTTTATAGTATCATTGAAGCATTGTGTGTGTGTGTAATATAAAGATTTTGAAGGCAATTTACAATGCAATATGTGTTGAATTTATTTAACTTTTGTTTTTATTTTTTTCAAAACTAAATATTTTCGGAAGTAAAATTCCATCTTCAGAGTTATTGAAAGTTGAAAGTATTGAAAGTACTAGGTGATTTTTTTATAGTACTTATCCCACGGCGATATTGTAATCCTTCTGTTGTTTAAGAAGTTGATGAACGCCGTATATTTGAAAAAAAATTTTTTCCGTGATGTTAAATCGGCTAATTCCGTGATGTTAACTCGGCTCGGCTGTTCCTGCGCGTGGTAAATGTTCGAAATTCTTTTAATTTTTACTATAAATATAAGCCTTGCTCGGCATATTGAAATAAAGTTTGTTTCTTTATAGTATCTTTGAAGCATTGTGTGTATGTGTAATGTAAAGATTTTGAAGGCAATTTACAATGCAATATGTGTTGAATTTATTTAACTTTTTTTTTTTAAACTAAATATATATATATGCAAAACTATATTTATAGAGAGAGAGGTTTGTGTGTGTGTGTGTGTGTGTGTGTGTGTGTGTGTGTGTGTGTGTGTGTGTGTGAAAGAAGTTATGATTAATGTATTTACATCTGCATTTTCTTACTCTGAGCCTCATCGTCTCATTTTTTCCGAATTTCTTGATTTTTGCTTCCTCATCGTTATTTTCTTTTACTCTTTCTTTTCTCAGCTTCAATTACTCCTCGTCTTGTCTGTAAATTTGTACCCAATGACACAACCTCCATTATCCCATTTGCGCAAGCACCGATAAGCTCTCCGTTCTTCAAATAAAGTGCAATATGATCATCAATAATCATTAAAATTATACATTATATATATATATATATAGTGTGTGTGTGTGTGTGTGTGTGTGATGTTAGCGTAAAAAATTAATAGACTTTGTATGTATGGATATGCACATATAACTAAGATCAAAGAATGATAATTATGTGGTCTTTCTAGTATTAGAGTCTAGTATTTGGACCTGTGGAAATCATCGAAATATTGTCGCTCTAGAAACATGGATATTCATAACAACCTCTCGCCAAACGTCTCTATCAATGCTCTCGAGAAGCCCTTCTGCACAGCAACCTGTATCCGCATACAGCTGGTCAATGTAAGTTTTTTGCTGGACGGCACACACTAACGTACCCCTGTGCTGGTTTCCATATGAGAATGTCACTCATGAGTTCGGCCTTGCTTCTCTAGTAGTCTTGTTCCTTCCACTCGGATGATTTTGAGTGATAGTGAGCTGGTGGCCATACAGCTGCTTTTTGTAGGGGTTGGCTCCACGATTTGTTTAGTATCGTGCACAGCATTCTTGTGCAGCTTCCATGTAGCTCCTTCACTAGTCGCTTCATTAGGGTCCAAGTGGTGTTGCCATACAGTAGTACTGATACAACTATGGCTTGGATTAATTGTTACTTTAACTTGTCAGAGAGATCTCACCTGTGAAAATACCAGAGTTATTTTGAAAGCTATAGCGTAAAATATGCCTGTAAAACTCTTTAATATTTCGAAAAGTATAAAATTGATAATTCATTAAAAGTAAATGCAAAATAAATTATGTCATTGAATAACGTTAAACTGATGGTTCCAGATCTGGAGGTCTGGGGAATGTGAACCCCCTCCCTCATCATCATTGCTCCCTGATCCACTCTGACCCGGAGTGGTAGTACCTGTTATGGGTTAAAAATTGAAACCCATAAACATTGAAAAATATGTTTATAAAAAGATGTAGTATCCATTAAGAAGGAACTTATTACAAAATTGTGTTGGCACTAAATGACTCACCGAGATTGATATGCCGTTTAAACAAACCAAACCAAACCAACCAAAATAAATTAAAAAACTAACAGGCGAATAAATGCATAGATTATTATTTTGATTTTTCAAATTAGAAATTTAGAAACATCACAGACATAAGTACCAGTTTGTAATACTTAATCCTCTACAAGGTGCACAGATACTACATCCTCATCTGAGCAGAATTTACAGCCACAGAATCAAAGTGAAACTATTTTTTATATAGTAAGATGTGTGTATGCACGTGTGCGTGGGTGTATGTGGGTGTACGTTAGTTTATGTGAGTGTGTGTGCGTGGGTGCTTTAGTGTATGTATGGTGTATGTGAGTGTGTGTGTACGTATTTGTGTGTGTGTGCGTGTGTGTGTGTGTGTGTGTGTGTACCCTTTTCCAACATGTTGTGGCAGTAATGTTTCAAAATATATTCCTTTACGGTGAATTAAGTTCGTTAAAATTTATGAAGGGTAAAAAGACGCAGAAAATTATAATCAGTAACATCTTATTTTTTATTTCTTTTTCTTGTTATAATTTTTAGTCATTATTTAACATTTTATATTAATTACATTGCGAAACCATAGAAGATGATTACTTTATTTGATACAAGCGAGTCATTTAATTTGGCACATTAGCAAAATTCACTCGCATACACATATTTTTAGAATTGAATTTCTTTAAGAAAAACAAACAGGAATGTATTCAAAATTAATTTTTTAAAAAAAAGAGAATTTAAAAAAACAGGTCAAAAAACAATGTCTAACAAGAATTATATGTATATAATATAAAAACTTGAGATAAAGAGAGATATAAACAAACAGAAAGAAAGAAAGAAAGATAGAGAAAAGAAAGGAAGAAAGAGAGGAAGAAAGAAAGAAAAAAGAGAGGACGAAAGAAAGAAAGAAACAAACAAAACAAACAAAAAAGAAAGAGTCATTAAAGTAGCAAGAAAAAAGAAAGAAAATTCTAATAGAAATTAAAATAGACAGAAAGAAAGGAAGGAAGAAAGAGAGGAAGAAAGAGAGGAAGAAAGGCAGAAAGAAAGGCAGAAAGAAAGAGAGGAAGAAAGGCAGAAAGAAAGAGAGGAAGAAAGACAGAAAGAAAGAGGGGAAGAAAGGCAGAAAGAAAGAGAGGAAGAAATATATCAAGAAAAAAGAAAGAAAATGTTAATAGAAAGAAAGAAAGAAGAAAAAGACGAATAATTACAGCTCGTCTGAGCAGAGAGAGAGAGAGAGAGAGAGAGAGAGAGAGAGAGAGAGAGAGAGAGAGAGAGAGAGAGAGAGAGAGAGAGAACGGAAAGAAAGAAATAGAGTAAGAAAAAAAGAAAGAAAGAAATTAAAATAGCAAAAAA
>CM042145.1:64466442-64468942 GCA_023376005.1 Doryteuthis pealeii | reverse complement strand
TGGGTTATTTTTTTTTAATGCTCTTATATATGTGAGGGAGGGTTCATGGGAGTTGTGTATATGACTATATTGTATATACATATAAATGTATGAGTGTGTTTACATATATGTGTGTGAATGTGAGTGTGTGTATGTATCTCGGTACTGTGCGCGTGACTTCTAGATTTCTATTACAGTAAAAATTAATAGATTTTTACATGTGGATATAAACATATCAATATTTGACATACAACCAATTGTCATTATTGAAGCAGCGTTTTATAGAAGCAGCCATGTTTGTGAAAATAACGTTGATTGACACTCAAAACTTTGTTATTCAATTAATCTGAGGAAATATTTTTCTCAAAACTTTGTTATTCAATTAATCTGAGGAAATATTTTTCTCCGAGACAAATATCCAGAAACACGGAATTATCTAAAAAAAAAAAGAAGAAAATCCTGGGATCCATTGCAAAGATAGTCCATAATGTGAAACACATATATGTGTGCGTACGTACGTCCGTGAGTGTATGTGTATATGTGTGCATGCGTACGTCCGTGACTGTGTGTGTATATGTGTGCCTACGTACGACTGAGGGTGTATGTGTATGTATGTATATGTGTGTATGTACGTCCATGGGTGTATGTGTATGTGTGCATATGTGTTCGTACCTACATTGGCGAGTGCATGTGTATGTATATATGTATTTTATGAAGCGCGTGGTGTAATGGTTAAAGTCATGGGAAATGGACTCGTCGCCTCGAGTTCAAATCCTGGGCGTGGTAATTGCATTTCACTTAGCGCTAATATCCTTGGGAAAGGTATGAATCCTACTCTCCCACCAGCTATGGGTAAATAGTAGGATAGACTGGGCTCTTTAACCTTGGTTAGGCAACCGGTCTAGGAGAAGGAAAACTTTGAATTCAAACCTGTTGAACTCTGTTTAAGAAATTGACCTTGTGTCACATCCTGCTTGTGCGAAGGGGTTGGTAAATATATATGTGTGTGTGTCCAGGTACGTCCAGGAGTCTATGTGTATGTGCGTATATGTATGTTTACGTACATCCGTGTGTATGTTCGTATATGTGTGCGTACATCTGTCCGTGGGTGAGAGTAAGGGTATATATGTGTGTGTAGCTACTTCTGTGAGTGTACATCTATGTGTGCATACGTACGTAGGTTAGCGAGTGTATGTGCATGTGTATACGTACGTCCGTGAGTGTATGTGTAAATGTATATGTGTGCGTACGTACGTCCATGAATGTATGTGTGCGTACGTATGTATGTGTATGTATGTATATGTGTGCATATTTATGTGTGTATATGTGTGCCTACATACATTCGTGAGTGTATGTGTAAATGTTTATGTGTGCGTACGTACGTCCTTGAGTGCATATATATGCGTGTGTGCGTACATCCATGTGTGTATATACATGTGTGTATATGTGTGTGTATGTGCGTCTCTGAGTGGATAAATGTATATAAGGGTGCGTACGTCCGTACGACCGTCAGTGTATATGTATGTGTATATGTATGGATACGCACGTCCTTGAGTCTATGTATACATGTGTGCGTCCGTCCGTGGATGGATGTGTGTGTATATGTGTGCATGTGTACGTCCGTGAGCGTATTTGTATGTGTGTATATGTGTGTGTACATACATACGTCAGTGTATGTGTATGTGTTATATGTGTGCGTACGTACGTACGTCCGTGAATGTATGTGTATGTATGTATATATGTGCGTATATGTGTGCGTACGTATGTCCGTGAGAGTATGTGTATGTGTATATATACGTGCGTACGTATATCCGGGCCGGGTTAGCTCAGTCGGTAGAGCGTTCGGCTAGAAACCACATGGTTCCTAGTTCGATACCGGTCCTCGCCAACTCAGCGTATGAGTAGCACAGGGATATGTGCGGTAAAGTAAGGAGCTGATGGTAGGTGTGGTGCTCCACCTCAGATGCCAAAACAATCTCTTTGGTCTAGCGCTAGTGAAAAGGGGATAGACTCCCTCGCTGATTGGCTGATACCGACTTTAGGCCGCCCCGACGATTTTACTTTACTTTATATCCGGGAGTGTATATATATGCATGTATATGTTCTTAAAAATGTGCCTGAGGCGCCTTATTATAAGCCTTGAGAAATATCATTCGAGACATTATTTTTATTTGCCTGTATTTTTTAGGGGAGACATGGTGTGAATAACTTTGATTTTTGGGCTGTTGTCCTCATCTCTAATGTGGAATATATAAACACAGCATTCAGGCCGCTGTATCCACGGGTTTTTTTTCAGGTGTTCCTGTTACACTGTAAGATGATGACTTTAGTCTAAGATAAACAGGAAACACCTGAACAAGGCCCGATGATACAGCAGCCGTTGTGGTTATATATTAGGGTAGGTCGATTTTTCACTTTTTTAAAATATCATATTCTAAACTTGTGTGTTAGTATACTGAATACTGATACAAAAAATTAGATATTTTACTTGCATCATTGTTTGAGGAGATAGCATGAAAGA
>CM042145.1:64458942-64461442 GCA_023376005.1 Doryteuthis pealeii | reverse complement strand
GATCAGGGAGATTATTTTAGCAAATGAGGTGGAGCGCCACACCTACCACCGGCTCCTCACTTTACCGTACAGATCCCTGAGCTACTCATACGCTCTACCGACTGAGCTAAACCGGCCCGACGATGAAGTATCCATATAATTGTTTTATTCTTTCCATTTTGTATTTGCTATATTTATTAATGCTGTTTTTCTGTTTGTTCTCGAGTTATTCCTGTAACCAGAAAATGGTAACTGTCTCTCTTTGATCTTTTTCATATATTCTCCGAGTCTTTGAATTCCTTCCACTACACTTTCATTAAAACTGAGGAGTTGTCTTCCTCCTTCTTTTCTTGTCGCATAGAGTCTGTCTGTGTCATCTCTCGTGTTTATTTTTTTATTAGATGAAGTATTATTAACCCTTATTTTCCTTTTACTAGTATTTATTTTATTTTATTTCTAGTTTCATCGCAATAATACAGACCATCTGTTAGAAAAAGCTACTGAAGACCTTATTTCTAATCCACGCTGTTTACATATAAGTAGGGAAGGCGGCCTTAAATACTTTATGCTAAGAAAACAGATTGTTATGAGCAGAAGGCTAAGTGAAGACATTTCCAAAACTGTGCGGTTTGTTGAGTTCTCAAGTTCAGTTGTTGTGGTTTCAGAGTTCACAATTCAGAGGAAGGGGTAAAATCACCAATAGCTGACAAGGAATTAAGCAGCCGTGATTAAGAAAGTTAATCATGACTTTTCTGTCATCTAAGACCAAACATAAGGTCTATTAGGAAAACCTTAATCAATGTAAAAGAAAGTATGAGTCACGACTTAAAGTCCATTAGTTATTACTGTGATGTTGGTTGGATGGTTCGTTGGTTGGTTCGTTGGACTTTACGGCATGTCAACCCATCGGGTCATTTTATGTTGAAGGCATTTTGATTTTGTACTCAATTTAAAAAAAACTGATTTAACCCATAGATGGGGCCCTAAGCAGTACTACCACTCCGGGGCAGAATGGACCTCGGAGTAATGGTGATGAAGAGTACTCCACATTCCCCAGAACTCTAGAACTGGAACATCACCATCAAATAGATTTTAACGTCAAACCCAGGTCATCAAGACCCTCGGTCACTGCATTCTATCACATATAAGATCAAAATAGCGCGTGGTGTAATGGTTAAAGTCATGGGAAATGGACTCGTCGCCCCGAGTTCAAATCCTGGACGTGGTAATTGCTTTTCACTTAGCGCTAATACCATTGGGAAAGGTATCAATCCTACTCTCCCTCCTGCTATGGGTAAATAGTCGGACAGACTGGGTTCTTTAACCATGGCTAATTAACAAGTCTAGGAGAAGGAAAATTCTGAATTCAAACCTGTTGAACTCCGCTTAAGAAATTGACCTTGTGTCGTATCCTACTCGTGCGGAGGAGTTGGTAAATATATATATGATCAAAATAGTTGGGGCTTGCCATGGGGGCAATTGGGTTGGGACAATCATATAAGTGCTAGGGCTTGACGTGATTGGCCTAAGTGAGGACCAAAGAGGAGTGTTGCATGCCAGGGACTGCTCAGCCACCAAGATTCAATCATTAAATATCAAGGGACGCTAACCACGGCCAAGAGATAACCCCAATTGGAGGTTTTACCCTTCTGCAGAGGTACAGTCGGTGTATTGTAAAACCCCAGCCGGCAGGGATTCATTGCTGTGAATAGTGCTGCGTGACTGTAGACCAGTCAGTGTTCCCATGCAACTGATTGATCGATTGATATGTGGCATGTCAACCTGTATATGGTAATTTCATGTCAAGAGGTTTGGGAATCACGTTCATTGTACGATCGTGCGAGGATTGTTCAAAAAGATCAAATCATCACTGAGAAATAAGATGATATTATGAAAATAAAACTAATTCAGCTTTATGTCTTGATTTTTGTGCTGGTGAGGCCAATACAACACGTGAGAGGTGTGCGAAATATCTAAAAACAAAGGCCTGGGCAATTGGGTACGTCGATTTTACAGTTATCTTTAATATCAAATATTAATGTCCATTATATTTCCATCTATGAGAAAGTTGTGTGTTAGTATACGGAATACTAATACCAAAAATTAGATCTTTTACTTGTACCATTGTTTGAGAAAATAGCATCAAATATCGTCTGTTAAAATTCAAAGACAAATCATTGTTTTCACATTTGGCCTCGAAATCGATGTCGGTGGTGATGGGGTGGGGGACATTTCCAATTAGAGATTCTGTTTATAATATTTACGTTGTCTCATTTTAATAAAACAAAATAACATTTTTTGATTTAAATATTGAAAACGGTAAATTTTCTAACCAATTTCTAGGCCAAATGTAAAAACGAGGATTTTTTTTTTGGGAATTTTAGCAGACGATCTTTGATGCTATTTGCTCAAACAATGGTGCAAGTAAAAGATTTAATTTTTGGTATCAGTATTCAGTATACTAACACACAACTTTCGCATAAATGGACAATTTGATATTTAAAAAAGTGAAAAATCGACC
>CM042145.1:64432406-64446342 GCA_023376005.1 Doryteuthis pealeii | reverse complement strand
AAGAGAGATACAACCAATATATATATATCACACATATATATATATACCACACACATATATATATATACACACACACACACACATATATATACACACACACATATATATATACACCACACAACACACACATATATATATATATATGAAATAAATATTTTTAGGAAAAACAAACACCATGATGTTTATAATATGTTGTCTGGTCGTGATAATATGATTCAATTAATTATTTATATATATATATATATATATATTATTATATATATATATATATATATATATATATATATATATATATATATATATATATATATATATATATATATAGACGATAAGGATACACACATACGTACGAACCATTATTTATATGATCGTAAATATTTGCCAGAACTTAACTATTTGTTTTGGTATTAATTCATATATTATACAAACACCCCACTTAAAGATCATTTCTAAAATGCCAAAAAATCTTGGTGTTGGGTGGAGGAATTGGGTTTGCTGGTTGACTCATGTCATTATTTATATTCACTTTGATCTACTTTCTTTTTTTTTTTAACCGAAAGTCAAGATTCAACGAAAAGCCGGTGAGTGGGTGGTCGTCAGCTATTTCCGTGGGAAGGAGGCGCCGTTAATGAAGAAACATGGATTCCCAAAAGAGAAAAAAATCCAGAAGCAAATCAGCGGCAAAGAAACAAAATAACTTCCAAAATTCAGCACACTTTTATTCCCGGCCTCGAGTGTGGCCATACCAAAAAAAAATTTTATTAGAGTTTTTCACACCAGCGTTAGCTGATGGTATTTCACTGGAGTCTGAGTGACAACAAGTCTCCTCAGGTCTCCAGGTCTCTTTGTTGGTATTCTAGCCGATAGCACCAATGTAGTAGTGTGGATGGTCTCAATTTTTCCTCTGATTTTCATGTCTTCCAGTCTTTTATACAAGTTTGTTGGGACCGTTCCAAGTGCACCCACTACAATTGGTATCATTTTCACTCTCATATTCCACAGTTTTTTCAATTCTCTAGCAAGGTTCAGGTACTTATCCATCTTTTCGTTTTCCTTCAGCTTCACCCTGTGATCTGCTGGATCCGCAAAGTCCACCAGTTGACACGTTCTCTCTTTTTTTTTTGTTAATCAACACTAGGTCTGGTCTCCTGGTTGGGATAGGATGATCCGTCTCTATCTCAAAGTCCCAGTGAATGTTATGCGTTTCATTCTCAAGAACAGATTCTGGTTAATGCATATACCATTTTGTTGTATGGTCAAAGCTAGGCACGACTGGGTTGGGAAGGTGATCCACTAGGGATTATGCATCATTATTATTTTCACTCCTTTTGAGTTTTTCACATCAGTGTTAGTAAGGTCCAGGTATTTGTCCATTTTTTCATTTTCCTTCAGCTTCACCCTGTGATCTACTGGAACTGCAAAATGCACCAGTTGACAAGTTCTTTCTTTTTTTTTAATCAACACTAGGTCTGGTCTTCTTGTTGGCATAAGGTGATCCGTTTTTATTTCAAAGTCCCAGAGAATTTTATGTTTCCTTCTCAAGAACAGATTCTGGTTTATGCATATACCATTTTATTGTATGGTCAAAAGTAAATTTTTTGCATAACTCCCTGTGGATCACCTTCCCGACCCAGTCGTGTCTAGTTTTGTACTCCCGTTGTGCTAGTTTGCTACACTCGCAGAATAATGGTTTACAGTCTCATTTCTATTACCGCATAGTCTACATTTGCTATTTGTTGGGTCTTATCAATTTTTGTTTTCATATAGTTTGTCCTTATGGCATTATTTTGTGCAGCAATTATTAGTGATTCAGTTTCTCTTTTGAGGTTTCCTTTTCTAACCATGTCCAAGTCTTTTCATGTGCAACCTCTTTGAGGTGTCCATATAATTGTTTTTCTTCGCATTTTTGTTTTCTAATCTTTGTAGATTTTCTGTTTGTCCATCTGTCACATCTACTATTGTAGATGGCCCAGGTATTGATTCCTTTGATCAGATTTCTGTTATTATTATTATTATTATTATTATTATTATTATTATTATTATTATTATACTCTTGTTTCTAAAATGCATGAACGTTATCATCTTCTGGTTAACGTGTGGTTAAATATAAGACCGTACAAATCTTCAAGGGTAGATTATGATTATCTGGTGTCGCTTATCATCCGAATTTTTATTTATTAGGAGTGTCGTTACCTGAGCTAAATAATGAACCATTGCATATTTATCATAAAGAAAGAAACGAAAGAAAAATACATGCTACACAGAAAAATATAATAAGAAAGAAAGAAAGAAAGAGTGTAGGAGAAAGATAGAGAAATAGTTACTCTGAGCTCATAATAGAATTGTTCAATAACTTCACAAGAACAATTCAAGGTGGGGGCATAGACACTGACAAGAGAGGCATATCGGCCATTGTTGAGAGGAAGGCGCAACACCATAATTCGGTTAGACACACCTTGGGGAAACTCATCTAGCCTTTGGATTAGCTCAGATTTAATTGCAAAGCCAACCCCCGACTCTTGCTTTGGTTCATTAGGTTTCCCCCTCCAGAGGAAGGTAGAACACATCTCACTCCGTCGAGCCTCATCTGGTAGCCAAACTTCAGACATCGCTATGATATCTAGAGAACGTCTGCTGAACACCCTAGCGAGAAGGGCAGGACGTCTAGCAGGATGGTTGCTGTTTGCTGTGTCTTGCATTGTTCTGATGTTCCAACATGATATATTTATACGTAAATCCTGAGCATGTTTTTTTAGCTGTCGCTGCTTTATATTTTATTATTTCTTTACCGCTATGTTGAACATCCGTCAGACGCGGTAAATTGACCAGATTGTAATTTGGCAAGCAATGTTTAGGACATCTTTTCTAGTCCCGCCTCGCATTCGAATGAGCAGTGCTATCCTAAACAGGGCTGCTCAGCCACTCATAGCTCTGCCCAAACTCAACCATTGACAGTTTGATTGGGAAACGACATTAAGTTAAGCTCTGAGCCGCCAGTGTGCAGGTTTGAAATTACATACTTCCAGTTAGTTAAAACTGTACGCTTCGCTAAACCTCCATCGCCACTGGACTTTTAGGAAAAAAAATTAAATCTTTTAAAGCAGGAAATACTTGCGCTGAAGAGAATATTTTTAGTGGTTATAGTGTGCATGAAACTAGCTCCACTTCTTGGTAATAAGAGTCAGAGAGACAGTGTGGCGAATAAATTCGACAAGACTGCAAGACAAGGATACTTTAAGTGGTCTTCCTATGCGTCTGGATACCAACCCAGGTATTTCTAGGTCTCCGCGTAATGTAACCAGTTAGAGGGCCGTTGAGCAAGAAGCTTCTTCTGCACTTTGGCAGCTCTTGATTTTCGTACTGCTGGGTGTCTAGCCACCCTCCTCACCAGGCAATCTGGGTAGGGTTACCGGTTTAGTCGCCGATGATCCGACTATGAAACAGATTGTACTGGATTACATAGTACCCGTAGCGCTTTGGGCGACCTGACTACATATATAGATATATATGAAACCCAAATATGGGTTTTGATGAAGTGAATATTCTATTTCAGATTATTCATAAATATATGTATTTCTGAACGCTGTCGATCGAAGTAATTGAATCGAAGTCTAATATATATATATATATATATATATATGAAGTAAAATAAGGAATGAAAGAACAAAACTCATACAAAAATATGTAGTATATTTCTCTGGAACGGTAAGTTCCGCTTCTTCATGCCTTTATAAAGACTTGAGGAAGCGGAACTTAACGTTCTTATTTTACCTCATTCTGTCGAATTCATTCCAATCCCATTTTCCTCATATATATATATATAATATATATTATATATATATATATATATATATATATATATATATATATTTATTTACTCCTTTTGAGTTTTCACATCAGCATTAGCTGATGGTCTTTCACTGGAGTCTGAGTGACAGCAAGTCTCCTCAGGTCTCCAAGACTCTTCTGAGTATTCTGGCAGATTACAGCAGTGCAGTGTTCTGAATTATTTCAATCCTTCCTCTGATTTCCAAACTTTCCAAACCCTTTTCCAATCCTTTTGGGACTGTTTCAAGTGCACCAACTACAATTGGTATCACTTTGACTTTCATATTCCATAACTTTTTCAGTTCTCTGGCAAGGTCCAGATATTTCTCCCTTTTTTCATTTTCCTTTAGCTTCACCCTGTGATCTGCTGACACTGCAAAATCCACCAGTTGGCAAGTTCTTTCTCTTTTGTTAATCAACACTAGGTCTGGTCTTCTTGCTGGGATAAGGTGATTCGTTTTTATTTCAAAGTCCCAGAGAATTTTATGCGTTTCGTTCTCAAGAACAGATTCTGGTTTCATATATTATTATTATTATTATTATTATTGTGTTATAATTATATCTATTGTTATAGTTATTATTATTGCTACTAACTCGTGCTATTAATATTTTAAACTGTGTAAACATATGAAATACCAGAGGTGGTCACCATTAGAATAGGCTCAGTTCTAATTAGTGATCAACCTCCACACATCTATCATATGTTGTATGTGCGTGCGTGTGTGCGTGTGTGTGTATGTGTGTGTGTGTGTGAGATATTATGTGTGAAAATAAACATATTTCTTTATTTCTTTCTAAACAGCTTTAGTGACCGGTAAAAAAAACCAAAAAAAACTTTGAAAATTCAAGACGCAAATAATAGAATTAAATTCAAACGTAGAACATGAATAAAGAAATATCTAGCCAACTACATATTTACGCGACTTCGAAAAAAGATTGTATAAATCCTTTATAAATTTGTAAAATAAACAATGAATTTAAAACATCAATGAGTGAATAAAAGTAAAAGAAATATTAAGATAAATACATACATTCTTTTCTTATTAAGCTTAGTAATACTGTTAAGTAATTTAAATGTCCTGTAAATACGTATTCTCTGTTATCGCTGTTTAATTTTAAAAGAAAAAAACAGAATTCCAATTATTTTACAATATATATAAAATTACAGAAACTTAAAGAGAGAAATAAATACAATACAATAAAAAATATACAACTCTTTTCTTTATGTTAAGAAATGTGACATTACCGAGTACCGCAATTTTAAGTGAGCAGCAGTAAATATCAATTTCCACACAGTTTTACATAATTGCGTATGAAATTGTCGTGATACACCTAATAAGTAAATAAACGAAAAATAATAAAAATAATAATTGTCACTTCCCTTATATGCTTTAAAAACAATAAATTTATCGTTAATTCCTCGAGCGGCGAAAAGTCATGTCCGATTCTCTTGCTGTTCAGCATTCATCTATATTCATATATATATATATATATATATATATATATATATATATTATATATATCTTCTATTATTATACTAAAGCTGAGATTATCAACTTTCTTTTCCTAAAGGATTTTTTTCTATTTATGCTATGGATACAATATTTATACTTAGATATTCCTTGGTTTTAGGACTACTCATTGTTTAAAAAAAATCAGTTTAATTGTTTTTAATTAGCCGTAATTAGCAATTAAGTCAACAACAGACCAATCCCTGTCTTATATTATATACGATTCTCTTCTTCCCCTGTATATAGAGTTAACGTGAGTGGGAGACTTAACGGGAGTAGAGAGTTAACGGGGGTAGTCGAGTTAACTGCGTGTCATTGTCTTATTACTAAAAAATCAGCACTTAAACCCCCTACTAGCTCTTCCTATCTCTAGGTAGATTCACCCCTCCCTTTCTCCAGACCACACAAAAATTTTGGTTTGTTTCAATAAAACAAAACAAAAGTATCTTTTTACGGCATGATTTCAATATTAGTTGAGCGTAAATTTCACGAAATTGAAATCATGCTTTAAAATATATTTTTTAATTACTTTAATTATTAATTTATAGAATACAGGTCTAGTATATCTATATATATAACAGAAAGTTTGGTATGTACGTGTCGACGTATAAGTTAAAAACTGGAGGTCACTCATATTCGAAATCTTCCATACACATTAATATTCTTCTAACTAAGAAACACTCCAAATTTGGTTGTTGATTTTTCCAGATTAATGGATATAATTAATTAATTAATTAAACAAAAATCAAACGATTTGCGATAATCATGGCATAGCTGCTGCTGCTAATATAAAAAAATCCCTTGACTGCTACTTATATTCAGCAATGGTTCCGCTGCTGGTAATTTGAAGTTGACAAATTTGTGCCCTGATCGTTTCAGCTCGGAATTTCCAGCGTATCAACGATCTAATCTTAAAAATATTAATTTTGTAAGAAAGAGAAGAAAATAATCTTTCTAAATATTTAATTTGTATGTGGTTTTATTGATTGGATTATTTTTTACAGCGAAGTAAATAACAATAATAAATGAAAGCATTTAATTTAACGATTAATAATAACCCAACTTTGTTTTTATTATTAATACTTTCATATAAAATAATATATATCCATTTCTAATCACTGATTAAAAATGGATATATATATATATATATATATATATATATATATATATATAGTATGAACAAAAAGTAATAAGACAAACAGGAATATTTCTTATATGTTATTTATTCTCAACTAGTTTCGTCTTTAGGTCATCGTCAGGAGAAAATTTCTAATTTGAAGAAATTATTTTTAGATTTTTTGAAAGGGAGCATTATTTTATGAATGCTCTACTTATGAAGAACTATAAAAATTGGAGTATTTTTGAGGGTTTGACATGCTATTAAAATCCTGGTAGAAGAGTGTGTTAGTAGTAGCAAGTCAATCTGTTCTGTGAAGAACCTCTTTGAGGTGGGTTATTTTTTGAATCCTCTTATATATGTGAGGGAGGGTTCTTGGGAGTTGTATATATATATATATATATATATATATATATATATATATATATATTATTTTAAATGCAAGTATAAGCAATTTAATGTTTTTGTATGTACAAAAGAGTTTTAGAAAAAATAAAAAATAAATTGTAATACGGGCAAATTTAAAAAGAAAAAGAAACTTAACTCACATTTCGTAAATAAAACAAACAGTAAAAGTATAAAGAAATATCTCAATAAATACATGCATATAGTTGTCGAAAGATTATTTATATTTACATTTTTTTTTAAATTGGTAACAATTAGTTTAACATTAGAATATGATATACAATGTACTGTAACTTTTACGAAAAACAAAAGAGATGTATTGGGCGATTTCTTATGCTAAACATGTTCTATTTGATCATTACTTAAAGAGTTAATAACAGTATTTGATAACAGTCTTAGCCTTTTACCAAAATCTAGACATGAGTTAAACAATACGAGGTAGTTAAGTTAAATAACTTATTTGAATAAACTTAACTTACATTTCATAAATCGTAAACAAACAGTAAAAGTATAAAGAAATATCTAAATAAATACAGACATATACTTGTCGAAAGTTTATTTATATTTACATTTTTTAATTGGTAACACTTAGTGACTATACTTTCAAATCGTAGTCAAAATTATAACGGAAAATTTTGACGACGATTTGCAATAACAAACTAAAGTCATGTTAGTAACTTTTTTTTTTATTTCATTTATTTAACGATGTTGTACAGCGTGTCTTGTCAACGTGCCTCCAAATTCACGACTCTAAAAAGGTATTTGTTACGCGGCGGTCGTCTTGTCGATGAAAAGGTACAACGCGTGAGATATAAGGGCTTAGCTTTTATTTTCGGGCTTGTCTCGTGGTTTGTTTCGGAGAGGAGGAAAGGCAGAGAGAAGAGAGAGAGAGAGAGAGAGAGAGAGAGAGAGAGAGAGAGAGAGAGAGAGAGAGAGAGAGAGAGAGAGAGCACTGTTAAATTACTGTGATCCCAAACTAGGGACCAAAGACCCGTCCGTACTCTACGCTACCGAAAAGCAAAAAGAGGACGATCTTGTTGTTCGTCGTTCATCGTCACCACGTGACTTCCGGTTCCGGTCAACACCCGAAACTTCATGTTGGCTTTCAATTCTCCATTCGGATGTCATGCCTCGGTCAAATTCCCAAGCACTCGTTTTGTGTCCATTACTAACTTTTTTAAAAACTTTTACTTTCTCTTATTTCTTCTTCCTCTCTTTCTATAGCAGTCTTTTACTCTCTCTCTTATTTCTTCTTCCTCTTTTTCTATAGCAGTCCATCCAAAACTCTGGACCTTCATAATCACGTTACTAATGAATCTTGAAATATTTTAAAACTGCACATAATTATTTTAGTTTAGAAAATATTTCAAGATTCGTTAAATAAATGAAATAAAAAAATTTCTAACATGACTTACAAAAAACTAGTCAAGTACTTTGAATCAGATTTTTAAAATTAATTTTAATGTCAAAATTTCGTTTGTGTTGCAAATCGTCAAAATTTTCCGTTTAATTGTTTTATTTGATTTATTTAATGAATATTATATAGTTTGATATTGCAAATCGCCGTCAAAATTTTCCGTTTTAATTTTGACTACGATTTTAAAAAATTTGATAAATCATTTTCCTCTTATTTTCTCCCTTAATTGTGTTTTCTCCTCACTCACTCTCCGGTGTTCCTATTTTTTTAGTCAGTTCGTGGACCGGGTACTTCAGCTAGTATATATATATATATATATATATATATATATATATCGATATCATTTGATCTTCACTCGCTGAATCCAAGATAAAATTTTATAAACGTGTGGAGACATGTCAATATGTATATCTTCCAAATTATATCCAATTTCGTGGTGTAATGGTGTAATAGAAGAAACAGACAGAACACCCCGAGTTCAAATCCAAAACGAGGCTGTTTTAGCGCTAATACTCCTGATAAAGGTATGAATCCATCTATCTCACTCAAACTATGGCTTTTTAACCTTGGTATGGCAACCAGTCTGTGAAAAAGAAAAAGAAGACCAGCTTAAAAATGACTAAATGCAGAAGGGTTAGGTAAAAAATATATATCCAGATTTGTGAGAATACAAGACGTAATTTGGAAGATAATATATAAAGACGTGCGTTCACGTATCGTTACTGCCCGGAACGGAATGTGTTGTATGGCCGTATATAAGCCTCTAACATTCTCGGGTATATAATAGAGAGAGAGAGAGAGAGACAGACAGACAGACAGACAGACAGACAGACAGACAGATTTGAGATGGTAGATCTTGGTAGACTTCTTACTGGTTATTTACTGCCTCTTCGTCTAGGTACTTTTACTTTGAACGCCAATTTCTTTGGGCTGACTTCTATCTAGAGCTTCTGTGCTGGCTGGGCTTAACATGGTCTTTAGATTGAATTAACTACAATACTTTTTTTTTTCGATCAAGTTTTTATTTATTAACCCATGATTGATTCCGCCACGGGGAAAAGATGGATCCCGGGAGAGTCGACAATACGTCTGCACTCTTTGAAAACCGGGCCGCATCTGCTTAACTTACTAAACTTATTCTCACGTGTGTGTCATGGCACGCAATCGCGCGCCTCTAACGGGTAAAAGTTTATTAACCACCCACCGAGTGATTTTCCATAGGACTCCCTGATTTTAAATCAAACAGACTTTAATTCAAATATGTCTAGCTACAGGTCAGTTCACAATTTATGAACTCTCATAAATGATAACACATGTATCAAGAAAGAAAAAAAACAAAGGGAAAACGAATTGCGCGCCTGTTTTATTGGTGCCTGCAACAAGTTCATAAAAAAGTAAAGTAAAGTCGTCAGGGTGACCCAATGTCGGTATCAGCCTGACAGCGAGGGAGTCTATCCCCTTTTCACTAGCGCTAGACCAAGGAGATCGTTTTTGCGTCTGAGATGGAGCACCACACCGACCATCAGCTTCCCACTTTACCACGCACAGCTACCTCTGCTACTCATACGCTGAGTTGGCGAGGGCCGGTATCAAACTAAGAACCTTGCGATTTATAGTCCAGTGCTCTACCGACTGAGCTAAATTGGCCCATCACAAGTTAATACAACCTACTTTATTATTCTGACTTTATTGTGATATAATATAAATTACAAGTACTTTTATAATTTGCTTGAAGCATTGTGTTTATATTGGTTTGGTGGTTGGTTTTCACAATGCAAGGGTATTTGCGTCTCACCCCACTTATGAGGGCGTGACACAAGGGCAGCCGAAGTTCATGGGTGGTAGGCACGGCATCCCTCATGCGCTGAGCAATAAATCCAGCCCTGCCCCTTTAAATCAATGGGGCAGGTATTGCCTGGGAGGAGAGCCCCCTGGGATCGGCGCTGTTAATTTAACCCACCAGTCTAGTGGCCGAAACACACCGGACCCCCGCTTATGGATATACTATCAATTATGCACAGTTAGTGTTGAGAATATTATTTGAATTAAAGATAACATTTGTTAATGCAAGTGTAAGGAAATATGAGGTAACTATGATGTTGTTTGTTTACTTTTGATTTATTCTTAATATTTCGAGGTACAGATCCCTTCGTCAGAAGATTTCTGAAAGCTAAGTATGGGGCTGTTATAGCTTGTTACTAGGATGCCTGGAGATATCTTCCAAATTCTTTGCATGTGTGTATGTGTAAGTATGTGTGTGTGCGTGTGTGTGTTCATGTGTTTTTGTCAGTCCAACAATATCTTAGTATCATTCCAGGCTTGGCCCATCTTTTTTCTTATTATTAGGTAGGCCTCAGTAGTTTGTTTATTTGTGTGTGTGTGTGTGTGTGTGTGTGTGTGTGTGTGTTTTCCAGGCATTATTGTGTCGTATTGCAGAATACAGGCTTCATTTAATGTTATACATATTTAGACACAGTAATATTTCATATTCTTTTCATTTACTTCCATGTAATTTACACAACATACTCAGTTCATATTAATAAATGATTTTTATTTAAAGATTTAATTTAAGAGAGTGACCTAAAGCAATCATCCGGGATGTGCCCAGAGTTATGGTTGACACGGCACCGCACTAAACTAATGGTAAAATTAATTCAAGTTTCCTCTGACTAATTCTGTTTAATAAATGCATTTCTTTATGTGAAAGGAAACTACAAGTGTGAGTCAAAAAGTAATGCCATTTTGTTTAGGACAGTGTTGCAGATTAACTATTGTTTCAATTCTTTTGGCGCGAAAGAAAATTCAAAAAGACAAAGGAATTGAGAAACAAAGGATGTTCCAGACAGAAGTCCGGATAGAAGAAAGAAGAAAAGTGATAAACATCTAAGGCTTGCTGCTTGACCGTGTCAAACAAACTTTCCGGAAAAATAACAAAAGAAGGATAACAAAAGACTTGACTGTGTGACAAATCTAGGATTGCAAGTCACGCCCTACAGTTACGCTGTAATTTGAATAGACCAGAGCATGCTGGGTAAACATTGAAAAAGTGACGGTTAGACCGAGAGTTGAGCAGTTGAGATTTGGTAGCCGCCGAGTTCAGTCGCTCCCGTCGACTCTCCGAAGAAGAGATTTGTTATAACTACGGTTCATTTCACAATTCATTCAGGCCGGCGCTATCACGACTCGCACCTCCTTTTCATCCACGCCAACCGAGGAAAAAAAAAGTCCATCTTTCTTTTGTATACCTGTGTTGGTTTTTAATCCAGTGTACTACACACCAGCGCTGTCAATTGATACAGTATATAACAACAGGAACATGTATGATACATCAAAATAAAGCTGATCCTCTGTGGATCACATCCCTACTTTTCCACATAGTCATCGTTTTTCTCAATGGCAATGTTCCACCTTCTAATAAGAGCCTGTATCCCTGCACCGTAAAATTCTGTTGACTGTTCTTTGAGCCACTTCTTTACCAGATTTCACTGGAATAATGTTTGCGTCTCAAACCCTCTTTCATGTCGTCGAACAGATGATAGTGATTATTCCAATTAAATATCTATATATCAATACACGTGTTCCTTAATTGTACGATCGTTATCATCTTGCAAAACCCACAAATGAGACCGTCCATATCGTCCAAGATGAAATTCATGAATGTAAATTTTAGTTATCTGGTGTTGCTTATCTGCCGAATTTTATTTCTTATGAGTGTCGGTACCTCAGCTAAATAATGGACCATTACGTTTTTATTATAAAGAAAGAGAAGAAAAAGACTTGCTACACAGAAAAAAATATAATAAGAAAGAAAGAAGAAAGAAAGAGATTAGGAAAGAAAGAAAGAAAGAAAGAAAGAAAGAAAGCGATTAGGGAAAGAAAGAAAGAAGAGATTAGGGAAATAAAGAAAAAAAGAGAAATAAAGAAAAAAAAGAGATTAGGGAAAGAAAGAAAAAAAGAAAGAGATTAGGGAAAGAAAGACAGAAAGAAAGCGATTAGGGAAAGAAGAAAAAGAAGAAAGAAAGCGATTAGGGAGAAAGAAAGAAGAATTAGGGAAAAGAAAGAAAGAAAGAAAGCGATTAGGGAAAGAAAGAAAGAAAGATTAGGGAAAGAAAGAAAGAAAGAAAGCGATTAGGGAAAGAAAGAAAGAAAGAAAGAAAGCGATTAGGGAAAGAAGAAGAAAGAAAGAGATTAGGGAAAGAAAGAAAGAAAGAAAGAAAGCGATTAGCGAAAGAAAGAAAGAAAGAAAGCGATTAGGGAAAGAAAGAAAGAAAGATTAGGGAAAGAAAAGAAAGAAAGAGATTAGGGAAAGAAGAAAGAAAGAAAGAAAGAAAGCGATTAGGGAAAGAAAGAAAGAAAGAAAGAAAGATTAGGGAAAGAAAGGAAAGAAAGAAAGAGAAGCGATTAGGGAAAGAAAGAAAGAAAGAGATTAGGGAAAGAAAGAAAGAAAGAAAGAAGCGATTAGGGAAAGAAAGAAAGAAAGAGATTAGGGAAAGAAAGAAAGAAAGAAAGAAAGCGATTAGGGAAAGAAAGAAAGGAAAAAGAAAGAGATTAGGAAGAGAAGATTAGGGAAAGAAAGAAAGAAAGAAAGAAAGAATTAGGGAAAGAAAGAAAGAAAGCGATTAGGAGAAGAGAAAGAAAGAAAGAGAAGAGATAGGGAAAAAGGAAAGAAGAAAGAAAGAGATAGGGAAAGAAGAAAGAAAGAAAGCGGAGAAAGGGAAAGAAAAGAGAAAGAGATTTAGGGAAAGAAAGAAAGAAGAAAGAATTAGGGAAAGAAAGAAAGAAAGAAAGGAAAGAAGGAAGAAAGAAAGAAAGAAAGAGATAGGGAGGGAAAGAAGAAAGAAAGAAAGGCGATTAGGGAAAAAAGAAGAGAAAGAAGAGATTAGGGAAAGAAAGAAGAAAGAAAGCGATTAGGGAAAGAAAGAAAGAAAAGAGAAGATTAGGGAAAAGAAAGAAAGAAAGAAAGAAGCGAAAAAAGAAAGATTAGGGAAAGAAAGAGAAAGAAAGAAGAGAAAGAAAAAAGAAAGAAAGAAAGAGATTAGGGAAAGAAAGAAAAGAAAGAGATTAGGGAAAAAGAAAGAAAGCGAAAGGAAAGAAAGAAAGGGATAAAGAAAGAAAGAAAAGAGATTAGGGAAAGAAGAAAGAAAGGAAAGAAGAAATTAGGGAAAGAAAGAAGGAAAGAAAGCGATTAGGGAAAGAAGAAAGAAAGAAAGAGATTAGGGAAAGAAGAAAGAAGAAAGCGATTAGGGAAAGAAAGAAAGAAAGAAAGATTAGGGAGAGAAAGAATGAAAGAAAGATTAGGGAAGAAAGAAAGGAAGGCGATTAGGGGAAAGAAAGAAAGAAAGAAAGAACGATGAAAGGGAAGAAAGAAAGAAAGGAGATTAGGCAAAGAAAGAAAGAAAGAAAGCGATTAGGGAAAGAAAGAAAGAGAGATTAGGGAAAGAAGAGAAAAAAAGAAAGAGAGTAGGGAAAGAAAGAAAGAAAGAAAGAGATTAGGGAAAGAAAGAAAGAAAGAAATGACGATTAGGGAAAGAAAGAAAGAAAGAAAGCGATTAGGGAAAAGAAAGAAAGAAAGAAAGAGATTAGACGGAAAGAAAGAAAGAAAGAAAGCGATTAGGGAAAGAAAGAAGAAATAAAAGAGATTAGGGAAAAGAAAGAAGA
>CM042145.1:64368975-64432306 GCA_023376005.1 Doryteuthis pealeii | reverse complement strand
AAGAGGAGATATACAACCAACCAACAACCAACCAACCAACAAACAACAACTACTACTACTACTAACTACTAACTAGCTGCTTAATGTAATAGTGGTATTAGGTTTGGATTTTTTAAGCAGATACGTCATAGCTTGTATTCATTCCAATGAAACATCTTTATATATTGAGAGAAACGCAGCAAATTCTGGCAATAGAAGAGAAAAATAAAGCATATAATAGCAAGGTTTCAAATTTTCTGATGCGCTCCATTATTTGTCACTGTCTATGAACCCACTTTAGTTTTAGTCCTTTCTTCAATAACGAACTCATTATCTTTACAGAAGCAAGGAAATTGACACGGTAACATACATTCAAAATCTCAATGTGTAGGTTTTGCATAAACAAATCAAAGAATAAGTGATTGCCAACAGTCAGGCATGTAGAGAAAGCTTAACCGATAGAATCAGCATCAAGAATGCATGCCGCAAGCAAGGATTCCTATGATTCTCTTTCGTCATCCGTCCCTATCGCAAATCACTCTTGATAATTCCTACAGACAGAATTTTTGCTGATCGACCAAAAAGTGGTGTAGGATGGCATAGGAGAACGTCGCTTGTAAGTTCGTCAACATTCCCAGCATGTCTAGCTAACCTTAATTGGATGGTTTGTGAGATAGAGGAAGTCGCTATACAACTGCTGTTTATGGAGTGCCGCTAACAGGATTTTAAGTTGCTGCTTCCAGGCTTTTTCTCCATGCGTTTCATTTAAATGGTGCAACCACACAGTTGTACTGACACAGCTACAGTTTGGAGGATTTATTATTATTTAGATTTTCCCCACCTGCTTGTAGCCGGTGGTTCACCGAGGACTGAGCGACAGCAAGTCTCTTCAGGTCTCTAGGATTCTTCTGGGTATTTTCGCCGATCCAACAATGCTAAAGTTTTGATAGTCTCGATACTTCTGATTTCTACTCCCACCAAATTCTTTCTAGAGCTTTGGGACGTTCCAAGGGCACCCAAATTACAATTGGCGCAACCTTCACCTTCATATTCCACAGTTTCTCAGTTTCTGGTACGGTCTAAGTATTTGTTTATCTTTTCGCTTTCTTTCATTTTCACTCAGTGGTCGGCCGGGAAGGCAAAATCCAGATGACAGGTTCTTCTTCTGGTCGATCGATACTAGGTCCGGATTTGTCCCAGATTTTATTATTATTATGGTTTACTCCTTTTGAGTTTTCACATCAGCATTAGCTGATGGTCTTTTCACTGGAGTCTGAGTGTTACCAAGTCTCCTCAGGTCTCCAGGACTCTACTGAGTATTCTGGCAGATTGCAAGCAGTTTCATGGTTCTGGATGGTATGAATCCTTCCTCTGATTTCCAAACTTTCCATACCCTTTTCCAATCATTTTGGGACCGTTCCAAGTGCACCAACTACAATTGGTAACACTTTGACTTTTATATTCATAACTTTTTCAGTTCTCTGGAAAGGTCCAGATATTTGTCCATTTTTTCATTTTCCTTTAGCTTTACTCTGTGATCTGCTGGAACTGCAAAATCCAGCAGTTGACAAGTTCTTTCCTTTTTGTTTATCAACACTAGGTCTGGTCTTCTTGCTGGAATAAGGTGATCCGTTAATATTATTATTATTATTATTATTATTATTATTGTTATTATTATTATTATTATTATTATTTGTTTAAGTCATCTATAGCGACTATTAAGTTCGATATCGATTACAATTTATCGAAATTATATTATGATTAACTTAAAATGAACAAATAAGAGAACTAATCGGTGATACGATTTTGATAGAAATTATAATGACCAAGTATATTTTGATATAATGGGATTAATATAAAATCGCCACCCCCGCGTCATGTGACTGTGTAAGGTTAACCGACATACACCAAACGGAACATTAGATTCTTCTTCTTCTTCTTCTTCTTCTTCTTCTTCTTCTTCTTCTTCTTCTTATTATTATTATTAACCGGGCCTGTGGATATACCACACTATGATGATTTAATTATTACAACGTTTAATATGTAACTTTAGCTATTGCGTATATTTTAATATGCAAAAAATATAATAATCTTGATTTAACTCTCTCTCTCTCTCTCTCTCTCTCTCTCTCTCTCTCTCTCTGACTCTCTCTTTTTTCTTCTTTTCTCGCTCTCATTATTTTTGTCTTTCTGTCCTTCTTTTCAGCGTTCAATTATCTTCGATTAAAACTGGTTAGCGTTATCGCTTATGTGCGCTCACCCTCACTATATATTTCCCCTACTCTCTTTCTTTCTTTCTTTCTTTCTTTTTATAAAAATAAGAATAACATTCGACGGATTAGCAACACCAGATAATCAATATTGATATTTTTGCTTTTAATTTGGACAATTTTGGACAGTCTGATTTTTAATCAGAGGGTGTTTGCAAGTTGATAATGGTCGTACAATTAATGAGCACGAGTATTGTTATTATTATTATTATTATTATTATCATCAAGAAAGAACACCCTCCGGGCGGTGAAAAAATTCATTTTCAGAAAGATATTGCCTGGGGGGTGGGGAGAGTTAAAAATTCAATGTCAAAGAGTAAGTAAAATCATCTAACTTATTTATTGAGTAAAAAATAAAACAATTTGAAATGAAAAATTTGTTCTGATAACTTTAAATATATATTAAAATAAAATCAACTATGTAAAAAATATAATAACGGGCATGTATTTATTAAAACCTTAAAAAAAAACCCAATTAGGATCGTCTAAGGTTGTATGCTCAAATTTTGAGTGTATTTATTCTATGTTATGACGATTTTTGATAATGTGACGTAATCAGTGATATAGTTTCGGTTACAGACAAATAGAGGCCTCATCTCTATTATTATTACTAGCAAATATATGCACCCTTCGGGTGCAAGTATTTTAAGTTTTTAAATTAATCAAATATTATATTAAATTAGAAAGACTAATGAAACTAAATAAGAATGCAGATAAAAAGATTTGAAACAGAGGGAGTATAATCGAAAAATAGAACAACTGAAACTTACTCTTCCATCACTCCTATCTTTCATTGTTATTTTTTCTAATTTAAGTATTTAGTTAAAAGAGGAAGTAAAGAATAAAATGACAGTCATTTTTTCTTGTTAATGGAGTTCATTTGAGATTCATTGAAGAGATTTTTGCTTATATTCATTAAGATAAAACCAAACAGTTAGAAATCAATAATACTAAGCATATATTTATTAAATTCACATTTTTAATAACAATATGCAAATTAGCTTTCCAATTCACACTGTAAACCGCTATTTTCTTATATATATAAATACAATTGCATGTTAATTGTATGTTGATATGGTCTACAGTGGCCTCGGCCTCTGGACCATTGATACAATTAACGGCGTCGATCCCAGGGGGCCATCCCCCCAGGCAACACCTGCCCCCTCGATTTAAAGGGGCAGGGCTGGGTTTATTGCCCAGTGCCTGAGGCGCCCCCCTTGAGGGGGAATGCCGACGGGATCGACGCAATTTTTCACCTGCCACTCCATGAGCTTCGGCTTGTGGGTGGTCCCACGTTAATAGGGACTTTGTGCCTGACCCGTACAAGTGGGGTACGCGGTAAATACAGTATGTTGATATGGTCTACAGTGGCCTCGGCCTCTGGACCATTGATACAATTAACGGCGTCGATCCCAGGGGGCCATCCCCCCAGGCAACACCTGCCCCCTCGATTTAAAGGGGCAGGGCTGGGTTTATTGCCCAGTGCCTGAGGCGCCCCCCTTGAGGGGGAATGCCGACGGGATCGACGCAATTTTTCACCTGCCACTCCACGAGCTTCGGCCGTGGGTGGTCCCACGTTAATAGGGACTTTGTGCCTGACCCGTACATGTGGGGTACGCGGTAAATAAAAGATATGGTCAACAGTGGCTTCGGCCTCTGGACCATTGATATAATTAACGGCGTCGATCCCAGGGGGCCATCCCCCCAGGCAACACCTGCCCCCTCGATTTAAAGGGGCAGGGTTGGGTTTATTGCCCAGCGCCTGAGGCGCCCCCCTTGAGGGGGAATGCCGACGGGATCGACGCAATTTTTCACCTGCCACTCCATGAGCTTCGGCTTGTGGGTGGTCCCACGTTAATAGGGACTTTGTGCCTGACCCGTACAAGTGGGGTACGCGGTAAATACTGTATGTTGATATGGTCAACAGTGGCTTCGGCCTCTGGACCATTGATATAATTAACAGCGTCGATCCCAGGGGGCCATCCCCCCAGGCAACACCTGCCCCCTTGATTTAAAGGGGCAGGACTGGGTTTATTGCCCAGTGCCTGAGGCGCCCCCCTTGAGGGGAATGCCGACGGGATCGACGCAATTTTTCACCTGCCACTCCACGAGCTTCGGCCGTGGGTGGTCCCACGTTAATAGGGACTTTGTGCCTGACCCGTACATGTGGGTACGCGGTAAATAAAAGAATTGGTCAACAGTGGCTTCGGCCTCTGGACCATTGATATAATTAACGGCGTCGATCCCAGGGGGCCATCCCCCCAGGCAACACCTGCCCCTCGATTTAAAGGGGCAGGGCTGGGTTTATTGCCCAGTGCCTGAGGCGCCCCCCTTGAGGGGGAATGCCGACGGGATCGACGCAATTTTTCACCTGCCACTCCATGAGCTTCGGTTTGTGGGTGGTCCCACGTTAATAGGGACTTTGTGCCTGACCCGTACAAGTGGGGTACGCGGTAAATACAGTATGTAGATATGGACAGCACTAATAAAAAGGTGAAGCAATTTTATTAATAATTGAGGTTTAAATATAAATAAAATCATGGAGAATGTGATGTAAATAACAAAGGGAATTGTGACTTGAGTAGTAAAATTGTTTCGGTTACAGACAGAAAAACCCACAATCTCCATTATAATAAGATTATTATTATTATTGTTGTTGTTGTTGTTGTTGTTGTTGTTTTTTGTGTTTTGGTAGTAGTGAAACATTTCTGACTGACTCACTATTTAGAAACATGTGGAATTAGGAAAAACATTCACGAGAAGCGAGGAAAACAAGCCGTTGCTCTTGATGGTTAGTCAGTGTTATGAGAAAATCTGTTGTATTTGCAAGGCATTAGAAATGCCACTTTTAGCTGCTTCTCTTTTGTCGTCTATTCATGACAATCTACAAAAGCTCATTCTGTGTGTGCTCATTTGATATACGAGCAAATTTGCTTGGCCGACCCGCAAATGTCAACGGTGTATGTGTTGTGCATTAGCAGTCGCTTCCGGCACCTGTGTTCTTGTTTAAAATGAAAAGGACAATTTGAAAAAAAAAAATGAGGAAAGGAAAGAAAAGAAAGAATCAAGTCACAAGTCCCGAGCGTTTTCCTCTCTGATTTATAATTATTTCTTCTTCTTCCCACATGCCATTAGGCAAAAAAAAAAAAACTCTGATCATTTAGCCTCAATGTATTTATCATTTAATGCGCAGTAACCATTTTCTGGGTGAATTTTACCACCGAAAAGCTCTGAGCGACAAATAATAGGAAACTAAGAACAACGACATTAAAAAATAATAAGGAAATAAAGTAGAAATGTTATTTGATATTTACTGAGCTAAGTATGACACAAGGTCAAGTTTTAGGAGTTTTAGGAGAAAAATAACGTACGAAGACAAACATTGGTTTCTGGTTCCAGAGTTTAGAACAATTTTTGATTACTGAACAAGTATGAATAAAAAAAATACGTCTCGCGCATAAAATAACCCAACAAGGGTTGATATGCAGTAAAAAAAAAAGGCATTTGTTGCCTTAACGACATTAAAAAATCATAGGGAATTTTGGTCGATTGGTTTTTACGGCATGTCAACCCTTGTTGGGTTATTTTATGCCAAATACATTTTGTCTTATGTATTTTTAATAGGTACTGTATTTTTCTTTTCAAACTGTTGTAGAGTAGCTAGCACCCCTTCAGCACTCTACCAGATGAACTGGCTCATAGTTTTTAAATAGCCTACGGTTAAAGTGGATTAACAAGCTGAATAATAGCCAGACTGAATTTACTGCGTTGGCTGTACCGAATTTGACCCTCCTCTAATTAGTGTAATTTTTGTCTTGTTAATTGTTTGTACTTATTTGTTCTATGTTTGTATGTATCCGTTGGCACCGGATGCTGATGATGAATAAATGTATTAAGCACACAATTCTTCTGTGTTTCTTTTCCACCTCGACGATACAACACAAATTCAATTTTTTAAAACACATTTTTCAAACTCATTTTTTCTATTTAACTCATAAATGGGACTCTAACAGGTAATACCAGAGTGGATCTGGGAGTACCGGTGATCAATGGGGTACTCACACTTCCCACAGCTTCATAAATGAACATTCCCCATTAGATGCAGTTTAACATCATACCCAGGATAAAATAAAACAGGAAATAAAACAGAAATATTACTCTATATTCATTAAGTTGGGTAAGGCAAAGGTCAATTTATGGAGTTTATAGGAGATGTAAGGATTAAAGTTCCAAATGCAAGCCTTCAAGCCTTCACAAAACGTTTCCATCACGTCGGGGTCACCAGTTGTAAGATTCAAAGTGATAATACTTGAAGATAAAACTCCGACAACGGTTGATAGACAAAACATTTTTTATACAGCACAAGAATTAACAGGGTACATAATACATAGAGGTGTACATAAACATACATACATAAGTAGTATAAATACATGTACAAGAATAGAGATAATTACACATTCATGAATGGTAAAATACAAGATATCTAGGTATTAAAGAGATACCTAAATGTACATAAAAATATAGTTACGGATACATGACTAAAGGATAGTCATATATCGTATACAAGACTTACTAGCAGTGAATGGCCAGTGTTAAGGGCCGAAGCCCCAACGAGAAGTGGGTAGACAGCGTCTAGGTGGTGTCTCGTAGGTCGGCAGGCAAAGAGAGAGAGAGAGAGAGAGAGAGAGAGAGAGAGAGAAGAGAGAGAGAGAGAGAGAGAGAGAGAGAGAGAGAGAGAGACACGTTCAAACCAGCCGCTTAAATATCAAAGACTCCTAGCGGGAACCAGCGAAACTAAACGGCAGACAACTCCACAGCCAAATCCGAAAATAACGCCACAGAGAAAAGTAAAGGATGGAAATTTAAAAAAAAAATGGTTATTTACTAAGTGTAGTTTACTTGTAGCCCAAGGTCAGAAGTGTAAGACACCCCGTGAGTTCTGAATTTATGATTAATAATCTGCGAGTCAAATAATATATCCATTACAACAGGTGAGTTATCCAAAAAGGTATGATGTCATTGGTATGACGTTAAGCTGCATATAATGTTTAAGCTCCAATTCTGGAGCTCTGGGGAGTGTGGAGTATCCCTTCAATGTCATTACTTCCAGGTCCACCCTGACCCGAAGTGGTAGTACCTGTTAGGGTCCCACCTATTGGTTAAAAAGAAAAAATGAGTTTGAAAAAATGTATTAAAAATTGAGTTTAGAAAATTTTTTTATTACTTAACAAGAATGAATAAAACAATACGTCTCGCGCATAAAATAATTCAACAAGGGTTGATATGCCGTTAAAGACATATCTCCAACAAACCAACAAACCAACTAAAGCAACCTAAAGGGTTAATGTTATTTATTAGGTTGATGTAAAAGTTTCCCGCCTTTTCAACATTTCCTATAAATCTATGGAATCATTCCTATAAATTCATAGAATCATTTCCTATAAATTTATAGAATAATTCCTATAAATTCATAGAATCATTCCCTATAAATTCATAGAATCAACAACATATATCCTTGTATTTTAGGATCTCACAACACGTTTTGGCTACATTTTAAGTTCGATCAGAAGAGAACGAGTCCGTGATTGATTCAGTATTTTGAACTTATTAGAACCGCTGATCAGAAAAGGAATATTGCTTGAAATGAAATATATGACATGTATAAATTAAGGGCCGGTTTAGCTGAGTCGGTAGTGTGCCTGACTGGGAACTACAAGGTTCCCGGTTCAATACCAGTCCTCGCCAACTCAGTGTATGCAGCACATTACATTCTCGATTATTATTATTTTTTTTATTTAAACCTCAACTATTGATAAAATTGTTTTACATTATTAATATTGTTGGCATTATTACCTACTAATAACATTTATATATACAACAAAATAGCGGTTTACAATGTGAACTGGAAAGCTCATTTGCATATTAATGTCAAAAATTTGATTTTAATAAATTTGTGATTAGTATTATTGATTTCTAATTGTTTGGTTTTATCTTAATTAATATGAGCAAAAATCTCTTCAAGAAATCTTAAAAGAAATCTTTTAACAAGAAGAAATAAATGTAATTTTATTCTTTATTTCCTATTTTAACTAAATAGTTAAATTAGGAAAATTTAGTAATGAAAAACGGAAAGATTGAAGAGTAACTTTCAAAGATGTTCTATTTTTCGATTATACCCACCTTCTGTTTCAAGTCTGTATTCTTATTTAGTTTCATTAGCCTTTCTAATTTAATATAATATTTTATTACATTGAAACTTAAAAAATTGCATCCGGAGGGTGCATATATTTGCTAGTTTTCTTAATTATTGGTTCATTTCTAAGCCTTTTAAATGACATGCTACACTGATGTACTACATATGAACAATTTCTCTGAAAGTCCATGTCTTGTTTATCCATCATCTTCTGACATTTTACCAATTCTTGGTGACCCTCAAGATAATCGTTTTTCAAGTTCAACAATATCACTGTAATAACATTTCCGATAATATATATATATATATATATATATATATATATATATATATATATATATATATATATATATAATCTATTTAAGTTTAAAAGAAAAAGAGAAAAAGTACTCATAAAAGATATTTTCTTAAAAAAAAAATAATAAAAAAGAATTATTTATTTTTTCTATCAATACTAATACATAATTTAAGATAATCTTTATTTACTTATTTACTATAAAAAAATAATTTAAATTAGAGAACAAAGGGGATAAAGGGGAAAAAAAGAAAAAGAAGAGAAATAACACAAAAAAAAAGAAAGAGAGGGAGAAAGAATAAGAATGAAAGGTGAAAGCGAAACAAAAGCTAAGTATGTAAAAAAAAAATTTTCTATTAACGGTTTTTTATTATTTGTTCATTTTTGTTTTTGAAATTATGACATGCTCACACGGTTGCTACACATTGCAACACATTGCAACATCTTACCGGATGTCAGCCTTGTTTCTCAACAACTTTTAAGAAAGAAAAAAAAGAAAGAGAGAAATAAGAAATTACAGTTATTCGCCCATTCATAAAGGAGGAGAGGAAGAAAGAGAGGAAAAAAAGGAGAGGAAAAGGAAATAAGAAGAGAAATTATAACCACACAAATAAAAAAAAAACATAAGCACGTCATTTCTGAAATAAAACTCTGATGATAAAGCTTCGCTTTGAAATCGATTAGACATATAAACATCTTTTTGTCTTTATTTTTTACGCATTGTATTGCCTTCGAATTTTATTATTTTATAACATACTTAACAATGCTTCAAGCAAATTACCAATTACTTTTATATATATATATATATATATATATATATATATATATATATATATATATGAAGGAAGGGTGGATGGGTTCAGGATCCGACGATATGCTGTAGATAGAAGGAAAGTGGTCAAGAAATGAACAACTCAACATATATATGAACAACTCAATATATATATATATATTATATATATATATATATATATATATATATATATATATGGATCTGCTGAATCATTAAAGTAAGCTTAAATGATCAATTGACGAGAGTTCACTGAGTATTTTTCCCATGAAGATAAAACGCTTTTAGATGTGCATTTTGTTTTTATACAGCTCTGATCTTTCACAGAAATTAATGAAATTATTATTTCTTTTGCAAAAACAGAAAGATTATGCATACACGAACAATAAAGTTTCGATAGAACTTCAAAAACATATATAATATCTTTCTAACATTATTCAAATGATGGATCAAGGGAGATAACCATGGATCTAATCTAAAGCGCAGTATGAGACTGTTGTGTGTCATCCTGTACAAACTAAAGACACACATGACCTAATCTGCAAAACAATTTAACTAAACATTCTACTACAAGTACCCAACTAACTTTATTTGTAAAAATTGAGCTGAAACAAATTTCAAAAAGCAATAGTTAATCCTTATGAATTTTCAAGTCATTGCAAGTGAGTTCCATTCTCACTGGGTGCACCATAAGTGGATCTTGATAGAAAAAATATCTTCATTTTATTTTCTGCTTACCTGTAGCTCTTAGAGGTTTACTACGATGGTAAGTAAAAAAAAAAAAAAGGTAAAAAGTAATGCCATTTTGTTTAGGACAATATAATTACAAACAGGAACATGTATCCTTCATTAAAATGAAGCTGGTCCACTGTGGATCACATCCTTACTTCTCCACATAGTCAACATTTCTCTCAATAGCAATGTTCCACGTTCGAATGGGAGCATGTATCCCTGCCCCGTAAAATTCTATTGACTGTTCTTCTAGCCACCTCTTCACTACAGATTTCACTTCCTCGTTACTGGAATAATGTTTGCCTCTCAAAGCCTCTTTTATGGGGCCGAAGAAATGATATTCTGAAGGCGCTAAATCTGGTATAGTTGTAAAGTTGTCCACTCGCATGTGGCGATTTTCTCCCTGGTCTTGATACTTGTGTATGGTCGGGCATTGTCAGACAGAAGGAGGAAATTGCCAAGTTGGGTCTTATTCGTCGGATATTTGTTTTGAGCCTCGTTATCGTCTCAGTGTAGGACTTAGTTTTGTAAAAAAAAACTCACATGAAATAAAGACAATGGCATTACTTTTGGATTCACCCACGTATATATATATATATATATATATATATATATATAATATATATATATATATATTAAAGTCAACTTGGTTCTAATGACGTTGAGCTTGATGGAGATTTGAAATTTGGAAGAGATCGTAATCTTCCGTTAAGATTTCAAATTCGGTAGAGATCGTGTAGTTCCGTTGAAACCCGTGAGTTGATAAATTGCGGGACGTTTGAAATCATTTAAGATTTTTTTTTTCCTTTTAAATTTATTTTCTTTAATTTTTATAAATCTCCATCAAGCTCAACGTCATTAGAACCAAGTTGACTTTAAAAAGCACAGATGGAACATTTCCAACTCTATAATAAACTCTCTGAAGATGGATTTTATCCGAAAATTAAGATCACAGGAATAAATATGTTTTTCAACATGAATCTGCATTATTTTGCCTTCAAAAAAAGAAAAAATATATATCGTATTACATTTATAAATAATGCTTCTATCTAACTATAAAAACAAGCAAAAAAAATTTATATTTCAATATGCCCTGAGCGGGGAATTGTTTTTATAGTATTAAAAAGGAAAAAAAAAAATTCCTTTATAAAAAAAAAAAAAATTAAAGAAAATAAATTTAAAAGGAAAAAAAAATATCTTAAATGATTTCAAACGTCCCGCAATTTAACAACTCACGGGTTTCAACGGAACTACACGATCTCTACCGAATTTGAAATCTTAACGGAAGCTTACGATCTCTTCCAAATTTCAAATCTCCATCAAGCTCAACGTCATTAGAACCAAGTTGACTTTAAAAAACACAGATGGAACATTTTCAATTCTATAATATATTATAGAGTTGAAAATGGGTCTTCTGGTTGCGATTAAGTAATCCGTCTCTATCTTAAAAACCACATAGGATTTCATACGTCTTATTCTCTTGAGCTGATTCTGGTTTGTGCATATACTATTTAGTAACATGGTCAAAATTTAATTTCTTACACAATTCCCAGTGTTTCATCTTTCCCACCCAATGTTGCCTGTCTTTTACTTCTTTTGTGTTTGTTTGTTGCATTTGCTTATTATGTGATTAACCATTTCATCTCCACACATCTGTAATCCTGTTGTTTTCTTCTCTATATTCGCTTTGATATAATTGTTACTTATGCTATTATTTGTCTCTGAATGTTTGTGATGAGGCTTGATGATTAGTATTATCTGCGTTATTCGGACTTCCCCATCTTTATTGTTATTTGTACAACGTTTCGGTCGATATGCCCTCCGGCCTTCTTCAGGTATTTCTTGTCGGACTCGGGAACCTTCTTGTTGGACTCGGGAGTTCAAAAAGAAGGTTTCCGAGTCGGGAGAAGGTTCCCGAGTCCGACAAGAAATACATGAAGAAGGCCGGAGGGCATATCGGCCGAAACGTTGTACAAATAACAATAAAGATGAGGACAATAGTCCGAATAACGCAGATAATACTAATGACATTATTTGTCTCTGAATTAAACATATTTGCCCCGAATTTCACAAAAATGACCAAACTTGTTCATTTTTATTAAATCCGGGGAAAATATTTTAATAAAAACAACCAGAATAAAATCACCAAGAATAAATAAAAATCCAATGATAGAACAACCGAGACTGAACTAATAATTTCTTTCTTCTTTTGGGCGAGTTTGAAAACAATGAACCATGAAGCTGTTAAATTCCCATGGTAACAGCAATCCACAGCAATACGGAAGCTTTTATTTAAGAAGACATGTACTATCCGTGAACGCCCCCCCCTCTGTTGCAGGAGAGGGGGGCCCCCAGAAAAGCAAGTTTCATATGCTTTCTATGACTAGAACTTTATATAAATTGACATGAATTAGGGTGGAGCTTCATATATTTTATATGAAGACTACTTTATGAAAATTGATATATGTGGTATCATAGATTGAGTAGAAATGTTTTAGATTTTTGAGGGGTATGAGATATAATATCGGCACTATTAAACTTTCTTATTTTTTAATGTATAATAATTTACAGAACTAAAAATACAAAACAAAAACAAAAACAAAACAAAACAAAAAACAAAACAAAACAAAGCAAAAACAAAAATAATAAACAAAACAAAAAAAAACAAACAAACAAAAAAGTCCAAACAAATATGAAACGGTCAAGAAAATTCAAGAGTGACGTTCCATGTTAATGTGTGCTGTAATTAGTCATTCTTTGCTATTTTTGGGTAATCTTCGAGTCCTCAAATTGTTGCCTGTACACAATCTTCAATGGTTACATAATCTATGCGGTTGCATAAGATTATTGTCAATCCCCTGTATTTCTGAGGAGATGACCCTTTTCATATCATGGCCGGGTCCTTCTATGGAAAATTACAGAAGCCTGCCAAAATACGTGAAGTCACGTGGGACCTTTTGAGTCCCCAGTTTTCAGTTAGACGTCAGACAGTGAAGATGTACTGCCGAACTGTGACTCACTCTGCATACGCGCGCTATGTTAGTTAGCAGATGTCTAGTGGGGATTTAACAATAAAATAAGATCAAAAGTAAATCGAAGTCTTGTGTTTATTACCTAAAAACTAACAATGACACAGGGCTTCTGATAAAGAGAAATCCCTAACAGAAAACCAGACCCGAAGTCCCCAAGAAAGTCCAGACCTTAGAAGATTCCAGACCAAGTCAAGATGTTAGAAGATATACCAAAGATGATCAGAATACTAAAGACGGCCAAGAAATAGAAAGAGGTATGCAACTTTATAATTATTTAGTGCCAATGAAGAGGCTATGCAACACAATGCTTGAGAGTCTTCTTTCTCCATTTCCTCTTGACACATAAAGTCTGACTATGTCATCTACCGGGTGTATTGCTTTGTGCATTAAGGTAGGTTGACTTTTCGCTTTTTGTAAAATTTCAAATTCTCTCTAACATCGAAAGTTGTGTGTTGATATGTTGAGTACTGATACAAAAGAAAAACAGATCTTTATTCATTATCTCTTCCCTATACTTATGTCCTATCTATATCGCAGATCCATTACTACTGAATCGTGAGTTTGATCCTCATTGGGTACCCCTACTCGCTACCTTGGGTCCCATCCTATCCATAGCAAAAAAGTTGAATACCTACTTATACCTACCCTCTACTTTTGACATATAATTTTATTGTAGAGTAGGTAACACCCTTTCAGCACTCTACAAAATGTACTGGCTCATAATCATAAAATAGCCTACGATTAAAGTAGAGTAACTTGCTGAATAATATTCAGTCTGACTTTGTTGCGTTGGCTATACCGAACAGACCTTCCTCCTTTAGTTTGAGTTTGTCTTGTTAATTGTTTGTACTTATCCATTCTGTGTTTGTATGTATCCGTTTAGCACCGGATGCTGGTGCTTAATAAATATGTTAAGCACTGCGTTCATCTGTGTATCTTTTCCACCTAGCGATACAACTATTTTTATTTATTTAAAAACACTTTTTCTCAGATGTATGGGTAAATGTTTAGAAATGACCGCTTTTGTGTGTTGCGCCCTGTAGTCAGAATTTGGCAAGAATTACCTTCCAAAATCGACATAGATCCAATTTTTAATTAGTCAGTTATAAACATTATTGTTTACATAACATTCTTCAGTCCACCATTCGTTGATTGGCACAACTGACGTAAGCATGTCAAAGAAACTTTTTCTTGATGTTATATTTTCACATTAGAATTCGTATTTGTATTAAGATGTTTGCGAATTTTGTTGATAGGTACTATATCATGAAATGTACATGTGATTTCAATTTGCAGTGACGTTGAACATGTATATGTGCCTAAGGGCATAAAATTACTAACGGTATTTGGCCAAAGTATACAAACAAAAAGAAACACTTTGATAAAATAAAATGAGAGGAACTGAATGCTTATAAATGTGTGCCGAGTTCTTGCTTACCGCCGCCAAACACTATTCTGTTGAGTAAGCATCTGCCAAAATGTTGGGCATATGTAATGGCGGTTTTCTTTAGCGAAATTTACAGAAATTGAGATGCTTTCTTTTCTTGCTGCACAGACGGAATTCTTGTAATTGTTGAATGGGTGCTGGGAATATTTACGTTTAGATTAATGTGTGAAGCTCGATTAAAATTAACACACTTTATAGCTGATATTCTAACTGTTATGATATTGTAAATCTATATTAGGGTAGGTCGATTTTTCACTTTAAAAAAATATCTAATTGTCCATCTATGCGAAAGTTGTGAGTTAGTATACTGAATTCTGGTGCAAAAATTAGATATTTTACTTGTACCATTATTTGAGGTAAAAAGCATCTAAGATCATATGTTACAGTTTAATTCATGAGGTAAAAAGCAGCATATCAGAGGTGTCAGTGGTGATGAGAAGGGGGCACATTTTCAATTTGAATTCTATTCATAATATTTAATTCGTTTCATTTTAATAAAATAAAATAAAATTTCTGATTTAAATATTGAAAATGGTAAATTTTCTAACAAATTTCTAGGTTTAATTTTTTGAAAACGAGGATTTTTAGTGCATTTTGATAGAGGATATTTGATGCAATTCCCCGAACAATGGTGCAAGTAAAAGATCTAATTTTTGGTTTCAGTATTCAGTATAATAATACACAACTTTCGCATAGATGGACAATTTGATATTAAAAAAAAAAATGCAAAATAGACTTACCCTAATCTATATATCAATACGCGTGGCCATTAAAAATAAAACATTACATCTTGCCACAACCCGCTGGTTAAAAATTAGACCGTGCAAATCGTCCAAGGTGAAACGTAAAAATGTATATCCTCATTATCTGGTGTTGTTTATTCACCGAATCTTATTTCTTATTAGTTTTCGCACCTCAGCTAAATAATGGACCATTCCGTTTGTATTATAAAGATCGAAAGGGGAAGAAAAGAACCTGCTAACACAGAAAAAATATAGAAGAAAGAAAGAAAAAAGAATTGGGAAAGATAGAGAAAGAGGTGACGCAGTGTTAGATAGTTAAATAAAGATTTTTATACTTTTTAAATATTGAACTATTTTTCAATAGCACTTAAGTAAACATATCAAACGTTGTAATAATTAAATGATCATATTGAGGTATATTCACAGGTCCTGCTAGTCTTAGATTAAACGTATAAAAATGGCTTGCCGTAAAGTAATAAATAAGTAGTAAATCTCACAGAACTAAATTTAATTTCCACTGTATGCTCAATACTTGTAACCTTGTGCCATACTAAGCCAAGTAAATATTGATAAGGCCTCACAGTAGTGTAATGGTTAGAAACATTGTCGCACCGACCATTACTACTGAATTGAAATCGATCCTCACTGGGTGCATCATACTAAGCTGAATTCAATAACTATTAATCAGTCTTTTTATAAACATTTTTTTCTATTTAACCCATAGATAGGACCCAAACAGGTACTACCACTCCGGGTCAGAGTTGACCAGGTAGCAATGGTGATGAAAGGGTGCTCCGCATTCACCAAACCTCCCGAACTGGAACCTCACCATCAGATAGAGTTTAACGTCATTACCATGACATGAAGACCCTCAGCCACAGCCTTCTAGCACCCATATGATAAAACGGGTTGGGGCTTGCCATAAGGGCAATAGGGTTGGGGCAATTATATAGGTACTAGGGCTTGACGTGACCAACCAAGTGCCTAAGTGGTGTCAGAGACTGCTCAGTCACCTGGGTTCCATCCTTAAGCATCACAGGTCACCACCCACGGCCAACATATATATATTTACCAACCCCTCCACACGAGCAGGATCTGACACAAGGTCAATTTCTTAAGTGGAGTTTAACAGGTTTGAATTCAGAGTTTTCCTTCTCCTAGACTGGTTACCTAGCCCAGTCTCCCCTGCTATTTACCCATAGCTGGAGGGAAAGTATAATTCATACCGATCCCAAGTGTATTAGCGCGAAGTGAAATGCAATTACCATGTCCAGGATTTGAACTTGGGGCGACGAGTCCATTTCCCATGACTTTAACCATTACACTACGAGCTTCCACGGCCAACATATAGCCCCATTGGGGGAGTGTTAAGTTTCTGACCGACATACTTGGCCAGTTGAAAAGGACTTAAGTAAGTAAGTAAGTAAGTAAGTAAGTAAGTCCTGAGCTATAGAATCCTTTGGTAAGTGAATAAGTCCTGGGTTATGTAATCCTAATGTCAAGGGACCAGTGATATAATCCTATGTTCCATCGTCCACGAATGTTCAAGTAGTTGTAAGCAGCTAAGATTAGAACAAGCCTGTATAAGTAACAATATTAGGCTGCTTACAACGTTAATTGAACATTCGTGGACGATGGAACTAGATTATAATTCACTGGCCTTGACAATTAGGATTACATACCAGGACTTATCAATTACCAGGATTCTATAGCTAGGACGTACTACTTACTTACTTACTATTACTTTTAAGTCCCTTTTCCAACACTGCCAGTATTCGGTCAGAAACTTAACCTCCCCAATGGGGCTATATGTTGGCCGTGGAAGCTCGTAGTGTAATGGTTAAAGTCATGGGAAATGGACTCGTGCCCCAAGTTCAAATCCTGGGACATGGTAATTTGCATTTCACTTCGCGCTAATAACACTTGGGATCGGTAATGAATTAACTTTCCCTCCAGCTATGGGTAAATAGCAGGGAGAACTGGGCTAGGTAACCAGTCTAGGAGAAGGAAACTCTGAATTCAAACCTGTTAAACTCCACTTAAGAAATTGACGCTTGTGTCAGATCTGCTCGTATGGAGGGGTTGGTAAATATATATATGTCCGTGGGTGGTGACTGTGATGCTTAAGGATGGAACCCCAGGTGACTGAGCAGTCTCTGACACCACTTAGGCACTTGTTGGTCAAAGTCAAGCCTAGTACTATATAATTGCCCCAACCCTATTGCCCTTATGGCAAGCCAACCGTTTTATCATATGGGTGCTAGAAGGCTGTGGCTGAGGTCTTCATGTCATGGTAATGACGTTAAACTCTATCTGATGGTGAGGTTCCAGTTCGGGAGGTTTGGTGAATGCGGAGCACCTTTCATCACCATTGCTACCTGGTCAACCTGACCCGGAGTGTAGTACCTGTTTGGGTCCTATCTATGGTTAAATAGAAAAAAATGTTATAAAACGACTGATTAATAGTTATTGAATTCAGCTTAGTAATGATGCACCCAGTGAGGATCGATTTCAATTCAGTAGTAATGGTCGTGCGACATGTTCTAACCATTACACTCACTGTGAGGCCTTATCAATATTACTTGCTTAGGTATGGCACAAGGTTAAAGTATTGAGCATACAGTGGGAAATTAAATTTAGTTCTGTGAGATTTACTACTTATTTATTACTTTACGGCAAGCCATTTTTATACGTTTAATCTAAGACTAGCAGGACCTGTGAATATACCTCAATATGATCATTTAATTATTACAACGTTTGATATGTTTACTTAAGTGCTATTGAAAAATAGTTCAATATTTAAAAAGTATAAAAATCTTTATTTAACTATCTAACACTGTCGCTCACCTCTTTCTCTATCTTTCCCATTTCTTTTTTTTCTTTCTTTCTTCTTATATTTTTTCTGTGTAGCAGGTTCTTTTTCTTCCCTTTCGATCTTTATAATACAAACGGAATGGTCCATTATTTAGCTGAGGTGACGAAACTAATAAGAAATAAGAATTCGGTGAATAAACAACACCAGATAATGAGGATATACATTTTTACGTTTCACCTTGGACGATTTGACGGTCTAATTTTTAACCAGGGGTTGTTGCAAGATGATAATGGTTTTATTTTTAATGGCCACGCGTATTGATATATAGATTAGGGTAAGTCTATTTTGCATTTTTTTTTTTTTAATATCAAATTGTCCATCTATACGAAAGTTGTGTATTATTATACTGAATACTGAAACCAAAAATTAGATCTTTTACTTGCACCATTGTTCGGGGAATTAGCATCAAATATCTTATCAAAATGCACTAAAAATCCTCGTTTTCAAAAATTAAACCTAGAAATTTGTTAGAAAATTTACCATTTCATATTTAAATCAGAATTTTATTTTATTTTAATTAAAATGAAACGAATTAAATATTATGAATAGAATTCAAATTGAAAATGTGCCTCCTTTCTCATTCACCACTGAAACCTCTGATATGCTGCTTTTTTACTCATTAAACTGTAACATAATAATCTTAGATGCTTTTTACCTCAAAAATGGTACAAGTAAAATATCTAATTTTTGTACCAGAATTCAGTATACTAACTCACAACTTTCGCATAGAGGACAATTAGATATTTTTTTAAAGTGAAAATAATCGACCTACCCTAATATGAATTTACAATTCATAACAGTTAGAATATCAGCTATAAAGTGTGTAATTTAATCGAGCTTCACACATTAATCTAAACGTAAATATTCCCAGCACCATTCAACAATTACAAGAATTCCGTCTGTGCAAGCAAAAAGAAAGCATCTCAATTTCTGTAAATTTCGCTAAAGAAAACCGCATTACATATGCCAACATTTGGCAGATGCTTACTCAACCAGAATAGTGTTTGGCGGCGGTAAGCAAGAACTCGGCCACATTTATAAGCATTCAGTTCCTCTCATTTTATTTTATCAAAGTGTTTCTTTTTGTTTGTATATTTGGGCCAAATACCGTAGTAATTTCATGCCCTAGGCACATATACATGTTAACGTCACTGAAATTGAAATCACATGTACATTTCATGATATAGTAGCCTATCAACAAATTCGCAAACATCTTAATACAAATACGAATTCTATGTGAAAATATAACATCAAGAAAAAGTTTCTTTGACATGCTTACGTCAGTTGTGCCAATCAACGAATGGTGGACTGAAGAATGTTATGTAAACAATAATGTTATAACTGACTAATTAAAAATTGGATCTATGTCGATTTTGGAAGGTAATTCTTGCCAAATTCTGATACAGGGCGCAAACACACAAAAGCGGTCATTTTCTAAACATTTACCCATACATCTGAGAAAAGTGTTTTTAAATAAATAAAAATAGTTGTATCGCTAGGTGGAAAAGATACACAGATGAACGCAGTGCTTAACATATTTATTAAGCACCAGCAATCCGGTGCTAAACGGATACATACAAACACAGAATGGATAAGTACAACAATTAACAAGACAAACTCAAACTAAAGGAGGAAGGTCTGTTCGGTATAGCCAACGCAAACAAAGTCAGACTGAATATTATTCAGCAAGTTACTCTACTTTAATCGTAGGCTATTTTTATGATTATGAGCCAGTCCATTTTGTTAGAGTGCTGAAAGTGTTACCTACTCTACAATAAATTATATGTCAAAAGTAGAGGGTAGGTATTAAGTAGGTATTCAACTTTTTTGCTATGGATAGGATGGGACCCAAGGTAGCGAGTAGGGGTACCAATGAGGATCAAACTCACGATCAGTAGTAATGGATCTGCGATATAGATAGGACATAAGTATAGGAAGAGATAATGAATAAAGATCTGTTTTTCTTTGTATCAGTACTCAACATATCAACACACAACTTTCGTTAGAGAGATTTGAAATTTACAAAAAGCGAAAAGTCAACCTACCCAATGCACAAGCATACACCCGGTAGATGACATAGTCAGACTTATGTGTTCAAGAGGAAATGGAGAAAGAAAGACTCTCAAGCATTGTGTGCATAGCCTCTTCATTGGCACTAAATAATTATAAAGTTGCATACCTCTTTCTATTCTTTGGCCGTCTTTAGTATTCTGATCGTCTTTGGTATATCTTTCTAACATCTTGACTTGGTCTGGAATTTCTAAGGTCTGACTTTCTTGGGGACTTCGGGTCTGGTTTTCTGTTAGGGATTTTCTTTATCAGAAGCCCGTTGTCATTGTTAGTTTTAGGTATAAACACAAGACTTCGATTACTTTGATCTTATTTTATTTTTAATCCCCACTAGACATCTGCTAACAACATAGCGCGCGTTTGCAGAGTGAGTCACAGTTCGGCAGTACATCTTCACTGTCTGACGTCTAACTGAAACTGGGGACTCAAAAGGTCCCACGTGACTTCACGTATTTGGCGGGCTTCTGTAATTTTCCATAGAAGGACCCGGCCATGATATGAAAAGGGTCATCTCCTAGAATACAGGGTTGACAATAATCTTATGCAACCGCAATAGATATGTAACCATGAGATTGTGTACAGGCAACAATTTGAGGACTCGAAGATTACCCAAAAATAGCAAGAATGACTAATTAACAGCACACTTTAACATGGAACGTCACTCTTGAATTTTCTTGACCGTTTCATATTTTTGACTTTTTTGTTTGTTTGTTTTTTTTGTTTTGTTTTTATTTTTGTTTGTTTTTTGTTGTTTTTTGTTTTTGTTTGTTTTTTGTATTTTTAGTTCTGTAAAATTATATACATTAAAATTAAGAAGTTTAATAGTGCCGATATTATATCTCATACCCCTCAAAAATCTAATATATTTCTACTCAATCTATGATACCACATATATCAATTTTCATAAAGTAGTCTTCAATAAAATATGAACCTCCACCCTAATTTCATGTCAATTTATAAAGTACTAGTCATAGAAAAGCATATGAAACTTGCTTTTCTGGGGCCCCCCTCTCCTGCAACAGAGGGGGGCGTTCACGGATAGTACATGTCTTCTTAAATAAAAGCTTCGTATTGCTGTGAATTGCTGTTACCATGGATTTTAACAGCTTCATGGTTCATTGTTTTCAAACTCGCCCAAAGAAGAAAGAAATTATTAGTTCAGTCTCGGTTGTTCTATCATTGGATTTTTATTTATTCTTGGTGATTTTATTCTGGTTGTTTTTATTAAAATATTTTCCCCGGATTTAAAAAAAGAAACAAGTTTGGTCATTTTGTGAAATTGGGGCAAATATGTTTATTTCAGAGACAAATAATGTCAGTACTGCGTATTCGGACTATTGTCCTCATCTTTATTTATTTGTACAACGTTTCGGCCGATATGCCCTCCGGCCTTCTTCATGTATTTCTTGTCGGACTCGGAACCTTCTCCCGACTCGGAAACCTTCTTTTTGAACTCCCGAGTCCAACAAGAAGGTTCTCGAGTCGACAAGAAATACCTGAAGAAGGCCGGAGGGCATATCGGCCGAAACGTTGTACAAATAACAATAAAGATGGGAAGTCATAACGCAGATAATACTAATCATCAAGCCTCACAAACATTCAGAGACAAATAATAGCATAAGTAACAATTATATCAAAGCGAATATAGAGAAGAAACAACAGGATTACAGATGTGTGGAGATGAATGTTAATCACATAATAAGCAAATGCAACAAACAAACACAAAAGAAGTAAGACAGGGCAACATTGGGTGGGAAAGATGAAACCTGGGAATTGGTGTAAGAAATTAAATTTGACCATGTTACTAAATAGTATGCACAAACCAGAATCAGCTCAAGAGAATAAGACGTATGAAATCCATGTGGTTTTAAGATAGAGACGGATTACTTAATCGCAACCAGAAGACCCATTTTCAACTCTTATAATATTTATAGAATTGAAAATGTTCCATCTGTGTTTTTTAAAGTCAACTTGGTTCTAATGACGTTGAGCTTGATGGAATTTGAAATTTGAAGAGATCGTAAGCTTCCGTTAAGATTTCAATTCGGTAGAGATCGTGTAGTTCGTTGAAACCCGTGAGTTTGTTAAATTGGGGACGTTTGAAATCATTTAAGATATTTTTTTTTCCTTTTAAATTTATTTTCTTTAATTTTTTTTTTTTATAAAGGATTTTTTCCTTTTAATACTATAAAAAACAATTCCCCGCTCAGGGGCATATTGAAATAGAAATTTTTTTGCTGTTTTATAGTTAGATAGAAGCATTATTTATAAATGTAATACGATATATATTTTTTCTTTTTTTGAAGGCAAAATAATGCAGATTCATGTTGAAAAACATATTTATTCCTGTGATCTTAATTTTCGGATAAAATCCATCTTCAGAGAGTTTATTATAGAGTTAAATGTTCCATCTGTGCTTTTTAAAGTCAACTTGGTTCTAATGACGTTGAGCTTGATGGAGATTTATAAAAATTAAAGAAATAATTTTAAAAGGAAAAAAAAATCTTAAATGATTTCAAACGTCCCGCAATTTAACAACTCACGGGTTTCAACGGAACTACACGATCTCTACCGAATTTGAAATCTTAACGGAAGCTTACGATCTCTTCCAAATTTCAAATCTCCATCAAGCTCAACTTCATTAGAACCAAGTTGACTTAATATATATATATTATATATATATATATATATATATATAACGTGGGTGAATCCAAAAGTAATGCCTTGTCTTTATTTCATGTGAGTTTTTTACAAACTAAGTCCTACAACTGAGACGATAACGAGGCTCAAACAAATATCCGACGAATAAGACCCAACTTGGCAATTTCCTCCTTCTGCCTGACAATGCCCGACCATACAAAAGTATCAACCAGGGAGAAAAATCGCCACATGCGATGGACAACTTTACAACTATACCAGATTAGCGCCTTCGGAATATCATTTCTTCGGCCCCATAAAAGAGGCTTTGAGAGCAAACATTATTCCAGTAACGAGAAGTGAATCTGTAGTGAAGAGGTGGCTAGAAGAACAGTCATAGATTTTACGGGGCAGGGATACATGCTCCCATTCGAACGTGGAACTTGCTATTGAGAGAAATGTTGACTATTGGAGAAGTAAGATGTGATCCACAGGGACCAGCTTCATTTTAATGAAGGATTACATGTTCCTGTTTGTATTATATTGTCCTAACAAAATGGCATTACTTTTTTACCTTTTTTTTTTTTTACTTACCATCGTAGTAAACCTCTAAGAGCTACAGTAAGCAGAAAATAAGATGAAGATAATTTTTCTATCAAGATGCACTTATGGTGCACCCAGTGAAATGGAACTCACTTGCAATGACTTGAAAATTCATAAGGATTAACTATGCTTTTTGAATTTGTTTCAGCTCAATTTTTACGAATAAAGTTATTTGGGTACTTTTAGTAGAATATTTAGTTAAATTGTTTTGCAGATTAGGTCATGTGTGGCTTTAGTTTGTACAGGATGACATACAACAGTCTCATACTGCGCTTTAGATGAGATCCATGGTTATCTCCCTTGATCCATCATTTGAATGTTAGAAAGATATTATATATGTTTTTGAAGTTCTATCGAAACTTTATTGTTCGTGTATGCATAATATTTCTGTTTTTGCAAAAGAAAAATAATAATTTCATTAATTTCTGTGAAAGATCAGAGCTGTATAAAAACAAAAATGCACATCTAAAAGCGTTTTATCTTCATGGAAAAATACTCAGTGAACTCTCGTCAATTGATCATTTAAGCTTACTTTTAATGATTCAGTAGATCTATATATATTATATATAATATATATATATATATATTATATATAATATTGAGTTGTTCATATATATGTTGAGTTGTTCATTTCTTGACCACTTTCCTTCTATCTACAGCATATCGTCGGATCCTGAACCCATCCACCCTTCCTTCATTATATATTATATATATATATATATATATATATAAAAGTAATTGGTAATTTGCTTGAAGCATTGTTAAGTATGTTATAAAATAATAAAATTCGAAGGCAATACAATGCGTAAAAAATAAAGACAAAAGATGTTTATATGTCTAATCGATTTCAAGCGAAGCTTTATCATCAGAGTTTATTTCAGAAATGACGTGCTTATGTTTTTTTTTATTTGTGTGGTTATAATTTCTCTTCTTATTTCCTTTTCCTCTCCTTTTTTTCCTCTCTTTCTCCTCTCCTCCTTTATGAATGGGCGAATAACTGTAATTTCTTATTTCTCTCTTTCTTTTTTTCTTTCTTAAAAGTTTGTTGAGAACAAGGCTGACATCCGGTAAGATGTTGCAATGTGTTGCAATGTGTTGCAACCGTGTGAGCATGTCATAATTTCAAAAACAAAAATGAACAAATAAATAAAACCGTAATAGAAATTTTTTTTACATACTTAGCTTTTGTTTCGCTTTCACCTTTCATTCTTATTCTTTCTCCCTCTCTTCTTTTTTTTGTGTTATTTCTCTTCTTTTTCTTTTTTCCCCTTTATCCCCTTTGTTCTCTAATTTAAATTATTTTTTATAGTAAATAAGTAAATAAAAGATTATCTTAAATTATGTATTAGTATTGATAGAAAAATAAATAATTCTTTTTATTATTTTTTTTTAAGAAAATACTTTTATGATTACTTTTTCTCTTTTTCTTAAATAATTAAATATTAATATATATATATATATATATATATATATATATATATATATATATATATATATATATCGGAAATGTTATTACAGTGATATTGTTGAACTTGAAAAACGATTATCTTGAGGTCACCAAGAATTGGTAAATGTCATAAGATGATGGATAAACAAGACATGGACTTTCAGAGAAATGTTCATATGTAGTACATCAGTGTAGCATGTCATTTAAAAGGCTTAGAAATGAACCAATAATTAAGAAAACTAGCAAATATATGCACCCTCCGGATGCAATTTTTTAAGTTTCAATGTAATAAAATATTATATTAAATTAGAAAGGCTAATGAAACTAAATAAGAATACAGACTTGAAACAGAATGTGAGTATAATCGAAAAATAGAACATCTTTGAAAGTTACTCTTCAATCTTTCCGTTTTTCATTACAAATTTTCCTAATTTAACTATTTAGTTAAAATAGGAAATAAAGAATAAAATTACATTTATTTCTTCTGTTAAAAGATTTTTTAAGATTTATTGAAGAGATTTTTGCTCATATTAATTAAGATAAAACCAAACAATTAGAAAGCAATAATACTAATCACAATTTATTAAAATCAAATTTTTGACATTAATATGCAAATGAGCTTTCCAGTTCACATTGTAAACCGCTATTTTGTTGTATATATAAATGTTATTAGTAGGTAATAATGCCAACAATATTAATAATGTAAAACAATTTTATCAATAGTTGAGGTTTAAATAAAAAAAATAATAATAATCGAGAATGTAATGGTAATGACTAAAAACAATGAAAACCTGACAAGAATGAATAGAAGAAAATATCTCCGGCATAAAATAACCCAAAAAGAGTTGACATGCCGTATAAGCTCACTAATCAACCAACCACACACATACACACACACTGGGAAGTCCTCTTGGTGTAGTAACTAACATACTGGATTGAAACCTGACCAACTTGCAACTGCGCAAAGCTGCATTTAGTAGAGATGGGATGGAAGAACATAAATAAAAGATCGTCGTCGGGGTAGCCTAAAGTCGGTATCAGCCAGACAGCGAGGGAGTCTATCCTCTTTACCGCACACATCCCTGTGCTGCATACACTGAGTTGGCGAGGACTGGTATTGAACCGGGAACCTTGTAGTTCCCAGTCAGGCACACTACCGACTCAGCTAAACCGGCCCTTAATTTATACATGTCATATATTTCATTTCAAGCAATATTCCTTTTCTGATCAGCGGTTCTAATAAGTTCAAAATACTGAATCAATCACGGACTCGTTCTCTTCTGATCGAACTTAAAATGTAGCCAAAACGTGTTGTGAGATCCTAAAATACAAGGATATATGTTGTTGATTCTATGAATTTATAGGGAATGATTCTATGAATTTATAGGAATTATTCTATAAATTTATAGGAAATGATTCTATGAATTTATAGGAATGATTCCATAGATTTATAGGAAATGTTGAAAAGGCGGGAAACTTTTACATCAACCTAATAAATAACATTAACCCTTTAGGTTGCTTTAGTTGGTTTGTTGGTTTGTTGGAGATATGTCTTTAACGGCATATCAACCCTTGTTGAATTATTTTATGCGCGAGACGTATTGTTTATATTCATTCTTGTTAAGTAATAAAAAAAATTTTTCTAAACTCAATTTTTAATACATTTTTTCAAACTCATTTTTTTCTTTTAACCAATAGGTGGGACCCTAACAGGTACTACCGCTTCGGGTCAGGGTGGACCTGGAAGTAATGACATTGAAGGGATACTCCACACTCCCCAGAGCTCCAGAATTGGAACTTAAACATTATATGCAGCTTAACGTCATACCAATGACATCATACCTTTTTGGATAACTCACCTGTTGTAATGGATATATTTTGACTCGCAGATTATTAATCAAAATTCAGAACTCACGGGTGTCTTACACTTCTGACCTTGGGCTACAAGTAAACTACACTTAGTAAAAACCATTTTTTTTAAATTTCCATCCTTACTGTGGCGTTACGGATTTGGCTGTGGAGTTGTCTGCCGTTTAGTTTCGCTGGTTCCCGCTAGGAGCCTTTGATATTTAAGCGGCTGGTTGAACGTCTCTCTCTCTCTCTCTCTCTCTCTCTCTCTCTCTCTCTCTCTCTCTCTCTCTCTCTCTCTGCCTGCCGACCTACGAGACACCACCTAGACGCTGTCTACCCACTTCTCGTTGGGGCTTCGGCCCTTAACACTGGCCATTCACTGCTAGTAAGTCTTGTATACGATATATGACTATCCTTTAGTCATGTATCCGTAACTATATTTTTATGTACATTTAGGTATCTCTTAATACCTAGATATCTTGTATTTTACCATTCATGAATGTGTAATTATCTCTATTCTTGTACATGTATTTATACTACTTATGTATGTATGTTTATGTACACCTCTATGTATTATGTACCCTGTTAATTCTTGTGCTGTATAAAAAATGTTTTGTCTATCAACCGTTGTCGGAGTTTTATCTTCAAGTATTATCACTTTGAATCTTACAACTGGTGACCCCGACGTGATGGAAACGTTTTGTGAAGGCTTGAATGCTTGCATTTGGAACTTTAATCCTTACATCTCCTATAAACTCCATAAATTGACCTTTGCCTTACCCAACTTAATGAATATAGAGTAATATTTCTGTTTTATTTCCTGTTTTATTTTATCCTGGGTATGATGTTAAACTGCATCTAATGGGGAATGTTCATTTATGAAGCTATGGGGAGTGTGAGTACCCCACTGATCACCGGTACTCCCAGATCCACTCTGGTATTACCTGTTAGAGTCCCATTTATGAGTTAAATAGAAAAAATGAGTTTGAAAAATGTGTTTAAAAAATTGAATTTGTGTTGTATCGTCGAGGTGGAAAAGAAACACAGAAGAATTGTGTGCTTAATACATTTATTCATCATCAGCATCCGGTGCCAACGGATACATACAAACATAGAACAAATAAGTACAAACAATTAACAAGACAAAAATTACACTAATTAGAGGAGGGTCAAATTCGGTACAGCCAACGCAGTAAATTCAGTCTGGCTATTATTCAGCTTGTTAATCCACTTTAACCGTAGGCTATTTAAAAACTATGAGCCAGTTCATCTGGTAGAGTGCTGAAGGGGTGCTAGCTACTCTACAACAGTTTGAAAAAAAATACAGTACCTATTAAAATACATAAGACAAAATGTATTTGGCATAAAATAACCCAACAAGGGTTGACATGCCGTAAAAACAATCGACCAAAATTCCCTATGATTTTTTAATGTCGTTAAGGCAACAAATGCCTTTTTTTTTACTGCATATCAACCCTTGTTGGGTTTTATGCGCGAGACGTATTTTTTTATTCATACTTGTTCAGTAATCAAAAATTGTTCTAAACTCTGGAACCAGAAACCAATGTTTGTCTTCGTACGTTATTTTTCTCCTAAAACTCCTAAAACTTGACCTTGTGTCATACTTAGCTCAGTAAATATCAAATAACATTTCTACTTTATTTCCTTATTATTTTTTAATGTCGTTGTTCTTAGTTTCCTATTATTTGTCGCTCAGAGCTTTTCGGTGGTAAAATTCACCCAGAAAATGGTTACTGCGCATTAAATGATAAATACATTGAGGCTAAATGATCAGAGTTTTTTTTTTTTTTGCCTAATGGCATGTGGGAAGAAGAAGAAATAATTATAAATCAGAGAGGAAAACGCTCAGGACTTGTGACTTGATTCTTTCTTTTCTTTCCTTTCCTCATTTTTTTTTTCAAATTGTCCTTTTCATTTTAAACAAGAACACAGGTGCCGGAAGCGACTGCTAATGCACAACACATACACCGTTGACATTTGCGGGTCGGCCAAGCAAATTTGCTCGTATATCAAATGAGCACACACAGAATGAGCTTTTGTAGATTGTCATGAATAGACGACAAAAAGAGAAGCAGCTAAAAGTGGGCATTTCTAATGCCTTGCAAATACAACAGATTTCTCATAACACTGACTAACCATCAAGAGCAACGGCTTGTTTTCCTCGCTTCTCGTGAATGTTTTCCTAATTCCACATGTTTCTAAATAGTGAGTCAGTCAGAAATGTTTCACTACTACCAAAACACAAAAACAACAACAACAACAACAACAACAATAATAATAATAATAATCTTATTATAATGGAGATTGTGGGTTTTTCTGTCTGTAACCGAAACAATTTTACTACTCAAGTCACAATTCCCTTTGTTATTTACATCACATTCTCCATGATTTTATTTATATTTAAACCTCAATTATTAATAAAATTGCTTCACCTTTTATTAGTGCTGTCCATATCTACATACTGTATTTACCGCGTACCCCACTTGTACGGGTCAGCACAAAGTCCCTATTAACGTGGGACCACCCACAACCGAAGCTCATGGAGTGGCAGGTGAAAAATTGCGTCGATCCGTCGGCATTCCCCTCAAGGGGGGCGCCTCAGGCACTGGGCAATTGCCCCGAGGGGGCAGGTGTTGCCTGGGGGATGGCCCCCTGGGATCGACGCCGTTAATTATATCAATGGTCCAGAGGCCGAAGCCACTGTTGACCATATCAATGCACAATTGTATTTATGAAAATAGCGGTTTACAGTGTGAATTGGAAAGCTAATTTGCATATTGTTATTAAAAATGTGAATTTAATAAATATATGCTTAGTATTATTGATTTCTAACTGTTTGGTTTTATCTTAATGAATATAAGCAAAAATCTCTTCAATGAATCTCAAATGAACTCCATTAACAAGAAAAAATGACTGTCATTTTATTCTTTACTTCCTCTTTTAACTAAATACTTAAATTAGAAAAAATAACAATGAAAGATAGGAGTGATGGAAGAGTAAGTTTCAGTTGTTCTATTTTTCGATTATACTCCCTCTGTTTCAAATCTTTTTATCTGCATTCTTATTTAGTTTCATTAGTCTTTCTAATTTAATATAATATTTGATTAATTTAAAACTTAAATACTTGCACCCGAATGGTGCATATATTTGCTAGTAATAATAATAGAGATGAGGCCTCTATTTGTCTGTAACCGAAACTATATCACTGATTACGTCACATTATCAAAAATCGTCATAACATAGAATAAATACACTCAAAATTTGAGCATACAACCTTAGACGATCCTAATTGGTTTTTTTTTAAGGTTTTAATAAATACATGCCCGTTATTATATTTTTTACATAGTTGATTTTATTTTAATATATATTTAAAGTTATCAGAACAAATTTTTCATTTCAAATTGTTTTATTTTTTACTCAATAAATAAGTTAGATGATTTTACTTACTCTTTGACATTGAATTTTTAACTCCCCCCCCCCAGGCAATATCTTTCTGAAATAAATTTTTTCACCGCCCGGAGGGTGTTCTTTCTTGATGATAATAATAATAATAATAATAATAATAACAATACTCGTGCTCATTAATTGTACGACCATTATCAACTTGCAACACCCTCTGATTAAAAATCAGACTGTCCAAATTGTCCAAGATTAAAAGCAAAAATATCAATATTGATTATCTGGTGTTGCTAATCCGTCGAATGTTATTTCTTATTTTATAAAAAGAAAGAAAGAAAGAAAGAAAGAGAGTAGGGAAAGATATATAGTGAGGGTGAGCGCACATAAGCGATAACGCTAACCAGTTTTAATCGAAGATAATTGAACGCTGAAAAGAAGGACAGAAAGACAAAAATAATGAGAGCGAGAAAGAAAGAAAGAAAGAGAGAGTCAGAGAGAGAGAGAGAGAGAGAAGAGAGAGAGAGAGAGAGAGAGAGTTAAATCAAGATTATTATATTTTTTGCATATTAAAATATACGCAATAGCTATAAAGTTACATATTAAACGTTGTAATAATTAAATCATCATAGTGTGGTATATCCACAGGCCCGGTTAATAATAATAATAATAATAATAATAATAGAAGAAGAAGAAGAAGAAGAAGAAGAAGAAGAAGAATCTAATGTTCCGTTTGGTGTATGCCAGTTAACCTTACACAGTCACATGACGCGGGGGCGGCGATTTTATATTAATCCAATTATATCAAAATATACTTGGTCATTATAATTTCTATCAAAATCGTATCACCGATTAGTTCTCTTATTTGTTCATTTTAAGTTAATCATAATATAATTTCGATAAATTGTAATCGATATCGAACTTAATAGTCGCTACAGATGACTTAAACAAATAATAATAATAATAATAATAATAATAATAATAATAATAATAACGGATCACCTTATTCCAGCAAGAATACCAGACCTAGTGTTGATAAACAAAAAGGAAAGAACTTGTCAACTGCTGGATTTTGCAGTTCCAGCAGATCACAGAGTAAAGCTAAAGGAAAATGAAAAAATGGACAAATATCTGGACCTTTCCAGAGAACTGAAAAAGTTATGGAATATAAAAGTCAAAGTGTTACCAATTGTAGTTGGTGCACTTGGAACGGTCCCAAAATGATTGGAAAAGGGTATGGAAAGTTTGGAAATCAGAGGAAGGATTCATACCATCCAGAACACTGAACTGCTGCAATCTGCCAGAATACTCAGTAGAGTCCTGGAGACCTGAGGAGACTTGGTAACACTCAGACTCCAGTGAAAGACCATCAGCTAATGCTGATGTGAAAACTCAAAAGGAGTAAACCATAATAATAATAAAATCTGGGACAAATCCGGACCTAGTATCGATCGACCAGAAGAAGAACCTGTCATCTGGATTTTGCCTTCCCGGCCGACCACTGAGTGAAAATGAAAGAAAGCGAAAAGATAAACAAATACTTAGACCTTACCAGAAAACTGAGAAAACTGTGGAATATGAAGGTGAAGGTTGCGCCAATTGTAATTGGTGCCCTTGGAACGGTCCCCAAAGCTCTAGAAAAGAATTTGGGTGGAGTAGAAATCAGAAGAATAATCGAGACTATCAAAACTTTAGCATTGTTGGGATCGGCTAAAATACCCAGAAGAATCCTAGAGACCTGAAGAGACTTGCTGTCGCTCAGTCCTCGGTGAACCACCGGCTACAGCAGGTGGGAAAATCTAAATAATAATAAATCCTCCAAACTGTAGCTGTGTCAGTACAACTGTGTGGTTGCACCATTTAAATGAAACGCATGGAGAAAAAGCCTGGAAGCAGCAACTTAAAAAATCCTGTTAGCGGCACTCCATAAAACAGCAGTTGTATAGCGACTTCCTCTCATCTCACAAACCATCCAATTAAGGTTAGCTAGACATGCTGGGAAATGTTGACGAACTTACAAGCGACGTTCTCCTATGCACTCCTACACCACTTTTGGTCGATCAGCAAAAATTCTGTCTGTAGGAATTATCAAGAGTGATTGCCGATAGGGACGGATGACGAAAGAGAATCATAGGAATCCTTGCTGTCGGCATGCATTCTTGATGCTGATTCTATCGGTTAAGCTTTCCTACATGCCTGACTGTTGGCAATCACTTATTCTTTGATTTGTTTATGCAAAACCTACACATTGAGATTTGAAATGTGTACCGTGTCAATTTCCTTGCTTCTGTAAAGATAATGAGTTCGTTATTGAAGAAAGGACTAAAACTAAGTGGGTTCATAGAGCAGTGACAAATATAATGGAGCGCTATCAGAAAATTTGAAACCTTGCCTATCTATATGCTTTAATTTTTTCTCTTCTATTGCCAGAATTTGCTGCGTTTCTCTCAATATATAAAGATGTTGTCATTGGAATGAATACAAGCTATGACGTATCTGCTTAAAAAATCCAACCTCTAATACCACATATTACATAAGCAGCTAGTAGTAGTAGTAGTAGTAGTAGTTGTTGTTGTTGGTTGGTTGGTTGGTTGGTTGGTTGTATTTTCTGCACGTCAACCAGTGTTGGGTTATTTTCTGCCGAAGATGTTTTGTTTTATACATTCTTTATAGTATTCAAATTTTTTTAACTCAAGTTTTTAAAACAAATGTTTGGTTTGGTTTGTTTTGTTTTCGGCATATCAACCTCAGTGGGTCATTTAATGCCGATAAAGTTTTGAAATAAATCAAATCTTAATGAATAATACAATTTTTTATAAATACATTTTTCTATTTAAACCATAGATAGGACCCTAACAGGTACTACCACTCTGGGTCAGAGTGGACCAGGGAGCAATGGGGATGAAGGAGTGCTCCACATTCCCCAAACCTCCAAAACTGGAACCTCAACATCAGATAGAGTTTAACGTCATTCCCAGAATGGGCTCTATCCTTAAGCATCACAACCCATTTTTAAACTGATTTTTTCTGTTTAATCCATAAATGGGACCCTAACAGGTATGACCACTCCAAGTCAGAGTAGACTTGAGAGTAATGGCGATGAAGGGATACTCCACACTCCCTAGATCTCCAGAATAGAGAATGTATCATTAGATGCAGGTAATGAACAAAACCTGCAAATGGGTGTTTTTCTTCCTAAATGGACGTCTCTCTCTCTCTCTCTCTCTCTCTCTCTCTCTCTCTCTCTCTCTCTCTCTCTCTCTCTCTCTCTCTCTCTCAGCATCAATCCAATATCCATCTTTCCTGATATCCAAGAAACGATAGGACTCGTTCAATGACAATATCATGTTTATTGTGGATATTATTCATCTTAATGTTGATCTCCCATCTAAATCTGGCATCCTGGTTTCGATATCCATAAATGCTACTGCTTAATATGAAGTTTATCATGGATAGTTTATGTATGTACTTTTTCCCCTCTTCATAAATCTTTTTAAAGTGATTTTTGGTTTAAGTTCGTTTCGCCATTCTAGTGAGTTAAAATCATCTCAGGATGATCAATTGATACCGATAAATTAAACTTAGCAAATAGATCTAAAAATAAAACTGCCAATTTATTCCCTCGGAAACGTCAACAAAAACGGAGAACCCAATAACACTATTCGATAGTACAATCAATTTTCAGTGACAAAACCTGATTTTCCACATCATTTACCGTATTTGATTTACATCAACTTTAAAAGAATTAATCAAATACTAATTGATCCTACCTACCTAGAGCCTTCAGCTTTGTAGACTTGAAAATGTGATTATCAGTCCCCACGCAATCAGCTATCACCTCTGGCAGGTGTGGTGTGTAGGCCCTAGCGCCATTATCAGCTATGCATTTTCGCCAACAAAAATGTAGTCCATCTTTCATCGGCTCGATTCGCGTGAATGAACTGATAGAAGCACTCTCCATTACGGGTGGTTGATATTTTATTGTCCGCTGAGGCTGTAGAATACACCTACTGCACCTCTGCAGAGGGGTAAGGCCTCCCCTCCTCCAAATCGAGTCTTCTGTTGGCTGTGGCTAGCGACCCGTGACGCTTAAGGGTGAAACCCTGGTGGCTGAGCAGTCCATAACATGCAACACTCCATTTTGGCCCTTACTTAAGCAAGACGGTCGAACGGAAAGGCCCCTCTGATCAATCGGCTGGTCACATCAAGCCCTAGCACTTATGATTGTCCCAACTCTATTGCTTTTATGACCACCCGCAACCCGTTTTATCATGTGTGCTAGAAGGCTGTGGAAGAGGGTCTTATACTGGGTATGACGTTAAAATCTATCTGATATGTGAAGTTCCAATTGTGGAACTCTGTAGAATGCGTATTACCCCTTGGTCAACATTACTACCAGGTTCACTCTGACCCGGAGTGGTAGTAACTGTTAGGGTCCCATCTATAGGTTAAATAGAAGAACGTGAGTTTAAAAAATACATTTTAAAAAATCAGTTTAAAAAGAATGAATAAATCAAAAATGTTTTTGGTATAACAAGGGTTGACATGACGTAAAACCCACAAACCAACCAACCAACCAGCCGACCAATCAACCAACATGAGTAATTGGGTGGGAGGGTCAATTTCTAATCTCATGACACCAATATCTACCTCGGACATCGGGGGGGGGGGAGACGCCATCATAAAATATGAGGTATTACTTTCGGAATCACTTCCGTATATAGATATATTTATGAACGTCTAATGGATACTGTGAACGTAATTACCTTTTGCTTCTCATACACGCATGAACACATAAACATTTACGTACTACTTGTATAAGGATAGTTCATACATAACTTGCATGGGAAACCCGTTAAACTCATTAATATAGTAATGGCATGCTAACTCCTATTCCATGACAAGACGCCCCCGTACTAAGTTTAATTTGGCTCAAGGTCAGAATTCAATGACGATAGAAATAATAATAATAATAATAATAATATAATAATAATAATAATAATAATAATAATAATAATAATAATAATAATAATAATAATAGTCAAACTGAATCGCTTATAATTGCTGCACAAAATAATGCCATAAGGACAAACTATATCAAAGAAAAAAATTGATGACCCAACAAAATAGTAAATGTAGATTATGCGGTGATAGAGATGAGACCGTAAACCATGTACAATGCGAATGTAGCAAACTAGCACAACGGGAGTATAAAACTAGACACGACTGGGTTGGGAAGGTGGTCCACTGGGAATTATGCAAAAAATTGAATGTTGACCATACAACAAAATTGTATATGCAAAACCAGAATCTGTTCTTGAGAACGAAATGCATAAAATTCTCTGGGACTTTGAAATAAAAATGGATCGCCTTATCACAGCAAGAATACCAGACCTAGTGTTGATTAACAAAAAAGAAAGAACTTGTCAACTGGTGGATTTTGCAGTTCCAGCAGATCACAGGGTAAAACTAAAGGAAAATGAAAAAAAATGGACAAATATCTGGACCTTGCCATAGAATTGAAAAAGTTATGGAATATGAAAGTCAAAGTGATACCAATTATAGTTGGTGCACTTGGAACGGTCCCAAAATGATTGGAAAAGGGTTTGGAAAGTCTGGAAATCAGAGGAAGGATTGATACCATTCAGAACACTGCACTGCTGCAATCTGCCAGAATACTCAGTAGAGTCCTGGAGACCTGAGGAGACTTGGTGTCACTCAGACTCAAGTGAATGACCATCAGCTAATGCTGATGTGAAAACTCAAAAGGAGTAGATAATAATAATAATAATAATAATAATAATAATAATAATAATAATATATGCTCCTTAATCTTCCGACCGTTATCACGCAACACTCTTAAAAATGAGACCGTTCAAATTGCCCAAGATAAAATGTAAAAATATAAATCTTGGTGATCTCTAGTCGCTTTATCGTCGAATTCTTATTCCTTAAGAATGTCGTCACCTTAGCGCAAATAATGGGCCATTGCGTTAACAGTATGAAAAAAGAAAGGAAAGAAATAGGACATACTACACAGAAGAATATAAGATGATAGAAAAAAGTAAAGAAAGAGTGGGGGGAATATATAGAGAGAGGTGAGCACGCAGAAGAGATAACACTTATCAGTTTCAATTGAAGATTATGAAAAATCGAAAATCGAAAAGAAAGACAAAAAAGAGTGAGAGATAGTTAAATCAAGATTATTATACTCTTTGCATATTGAGTTATATTGTAAAAGCTCTTAAGTCAATATATCAAACATTGTAATAATTAAATTATCATACTGTGATATATGCACAGGTCCTGCTAGTAAAGAATAATGTGTGGTAAGAATAATGATATTAGCAAAAAGATATATATATATATATATATATATATATATAGAGAGAGAGAGAGAGAGAGAGAGAGAGATGGATCCTCACATGAGCATTTTTAAGGGTCAGTCAAGTAATTTGAATCGTAACACAACAAAAATAGCACATCGTAGCGAGGTTTTTATTAGAGCAATTCAATAATACGCTTGAGTTTCCAACATAGAGAATCAAGTAATTAATTTTATATACGATTATTTGTAATTTTCAACTGAACAAGTCATAAGAAATATGTTGGGTCTACATTCACACTGGGTTTAATTTTTTTTTAAATTAATCATCTATATCATCGATATAACAAAATAATCATGAAAGGCTAATTACATACACCGAAAAATGTATCCTACATCAAAATGAAGCTGGTCCAGTGTGGATCACATCCCTGCTTCTCCACATAGTCACCGTTTCTCTCAATAGCAATGTTCCACCTTTGAATGAAAGCAAGTATCCCTGTCCCGTAAAATTCTGCTGACTTCTTTGAGCCACTTCTTCACTACAGATTTCACTTCCTTGTCACTGGAATAATGTTGGCCTCTCAAACCCTCGTTCATTGGGCCGAAGAAATGAAAAGATTATTGTCTGAAAGTGCTAAATCTGGTGAGTATGGAGGATGCGGTAAAACTGTCCACCCAAATGAGGCGAATTTCTCTCTTGTCCTGATGCTTATGTGTGGTCGATCATTGTTATGCAGAAGGAGGACATTGTCGATTGGCAATTTGGGTGTTACTCTTCAGATTCTTACTCTGAGCCTCGTTAGGGTCTCAATTTAGGCCTTAGTGTTATATATAAAAAACATTTTATATATATATATATATATATATATATATATATATATATATATATATATATATAAAACTTTATTTTATTATATGTGAGTTTTTCAGACCAGCGTTGGCATATAGACCTTCAGTGACATCAAGTTTCCTCATATATCCAGGACTCTTCTGAGTATTTTAGCCGATCTTAACAATCCTGTTTAGATGGTATCGTTAGGTGGTGGACTTTCACCGGAGTTTCAGTGACATGTCTCCTCGGGTATTCAGGACTCTTCTGAGTATTCTAGCCGATCTTATCAATACTGTTGTTTGGATGGTCTCTTTTCTTCCTCTGATTTCCAATTCCTTTTCCAAACCCTCGGGGATCGTTCCAAGATCACCAAATACACTTGGTACGACCTTCACTTTCATGTTCCCCAGATTTTGATTTTTACTGTTTGTTTCACCCTTGTATTTAACAATATATGCAAAAAAAATGGCTTCTTGTTACATTCTCCAAATGATTTGGTTTTGTTTTGTTTTACGGCATATCAACCTCAGTGGGTCATTTAATGCCGATAAAGTTTTGAAATAAATCAATTCTTAATGGATAATACAATTTTTTTATAAATACATTTTTCTATTTAACCCATAGATAGGACCCTAACAGGTACTACCACTCCAGGTCAGAGTGGACCATGGAGCAATGGAGATGAAGGGGTGCTCCACATTCCCCAAACCTCCAAAACTGGAACCTCACCATCAAATAGAGTTTAACATCATTCCCAGGACATGTAGACCCTCAGTCACCGCCTTCTAGCATCCATATAATAAAAAGGGGTTGGGGCTTGTCATAAGCGCAATAGGGCTGGGAAAATCATATAGGTGCTAGAGCTTGACGTGACCAGCCGATTGATTGGAGGGGGCCTCTCCGACCGACCGTCTAGCCCAGATTGGACCAAAGTGGAGTATTGCAAGTCATGAACGGCTCATCCACCTGGGCTCTATCCTTAAGCATCACGGGTCGCCACCCACGGCCAATAGGTGGCCCCATTGGGGGAGTCTTACCCCTCTACAGAGGTGCAGTCGGTGCCTTCTAACGCCACAACCGACAGGGCGGTCTCCAAATAAAATGAAAGCAAAAAATCAAAAACAAATACCAAAACTATCCAGTTTTCCCCATTGAAAGTCACTTGTGTTTCTGGTAATGAAATGAATGTGGCACTTTGACCGTATGCATAGGCAGGGGGATACATTAATTATTTGACTATTTGCACGTCTTTTCTTTTTTCTTTTACCACAAGAATTCTTACTTTGCTTGCATTCTTTTCTTTCCTCAAAATACGACCCTTTCTAAAATCTTTCAAAAACAATGTTGATGTATATTCTGAATAAATGCTGATATATGTACAAATGATGTTGTATATATACAATTTGTATGATACTTATACATATGATGTGAAAATAATGAGGGAAAGAAAGAAAACTGGAATTTATCGAAATTATATATATATATATATATATATATATATATATATATATATATATATATATGTGTGTGTGTGTGTGTGTGTGGTGATTGCCACTGCTTCACAAAAGAATACTATATATATATATATATATATATATATATATATATATAGGAACTTCTTCCCCATCCTAGCTAAGGTTAGAGCCCCTATTGTTGTCTGAAGAGAACATATATTTTACTTGTCTTGTCGTACGTTTTCTGTCAAACATGACCCGTTTAGATATAAGTATATGTACCAAACTAGAAATGCTGATACGTAAGAAAATGTATAACCAAAAATTCCCACAGTTCTCCATTCTGAAGACCTCAGTCTGATTGCAAATTTGAAACCCAGTTTTGAATTTTTCTGTATTCAATGTTGATTCATATCGAGCTGAGAAATTAAAATGTCACCAAACCATATAGATGTGTGACACTGCCTGTTGTTCCTTTTCAAATTTTATGAAACAACAGAAGTGTAAAAGACGATGATGAAGCGTATGTTTCTTTTTTAAATAACTAGCAGGACCTGTGTTGATATACCACAGTATGATAATATAATTATTACAACGTTTGATATGTTTACTTAAGAGCTATTGCTTAAATAGTTCATTAAGTAAAAAGTTTTATAATCTTGATTTATCACTCTGTCACTTTCTTTCTTTCCTCCTTTTTTTTTACTCCTTTGCTGCTCGGTTGATACCGACATTAGGCTGCCCCGACGAGATTGAAATAGATTAACAAATCGACCCTCCATATTTTCCCTTATTCTCTTTCTTTCCTCTTATATTTTTTCTGCAGCATGTCTTTTTTCTTCACTTTCTTTCTTCATAATGAAAATGTTATGTCCCTGAGCTGAGGTGAAAGTACTCATAAGAAATAAGAAATCGACAGTGTTAAGTTTCCCTCGACCCAAACATAACTAGCTAAGGACGTTACGTTTGTAAATGGAACCACCTCTAACCACATTTGTATAATGACAAAGTCATTTCATTATATTCCAATGCTTTTTACATATACATTCAGGATTATAGTATTCCTTTATTATTACCATTTCAATATTTGCGACTTTTTCACAACTAACATTATCCGGTGTCCATTCATTTGAGTCTGAATACAACAGGACTCTTCTGAGTATTCTAGCTAATCATAATAATGATGTTGTCTGTGTTAAGTTTCTGACTGCCCAGTGGAAGCGTGCTGGGCCCATAACCTGTTAAGTTTCTGACCGCCATCCTTGGACAGTTGAAAAGGACTTAAGGTAAGTAAGTCCTTAGCTATAGAATCCTTTGGTAAGTGAATAAGTCCTGAGTTGTGGAATCCTACGTAGTGTCAAAAGGTCCAGTGATATAATCCTATGATCCGTCGTCCACGAAGGTTCAAGTAGTTATGAGTAGGTATGACCAGAACAGCCGGTATAAATATCAATATCAGCAGCAGAGTACTGCCAGTGGTTGGCTAATAGGTTGGTCACATGATTATCGGTGAGTCTATAAGTAAGAGCAGACTTTTAACACACGCCTTATATACAAAAATCTCAACAGACTGATAACAACATGCGATAATCAAGACGACTTAGACGGTCTCATTTTTAACCTGAAGGTGTTGCAAGATGATTACGGTCGGAAAATTAAGGAACAAGGGTATGAATATATAGATGTTTTTTAGAACTTCAACAATGAGGAATTTGGAGGAATAACCCCGCAGTGAAGACGAAGTGGGGTTCACAAAATATTTTTAAACCTCATAGTACAATTAATTATAAACTTCGTAAGCATTCAATTTTTTTTGTTAAAAGTTAAGACACCAAAAACCTCTTCTTCTTCTTCTTCTTCTTCTTCTTTCTTCTTCTTCTTCTTCTTCTTCTTCTTCTTCTTCTTCAGATCTTTTTTTGCAATATGCACAAACCAAAAAGCCATATTTTAATTTTGTGTCATTAAATCTTCCGTATCTAGTTTTATTAGAATTTATGTGTCATTAAATCTTCAGTATCTGGTGTTATTAATATTCATTTTGAGAATCTGTGTTACACCTCAAAGATACGTGGTTCAAAGTTAACTGAGCTGAAAAAATGTAAAAGTTTTTTAAATAGAATAACTGGTGCATTATATATTTTATTCATTAATATATCAACACTGAACATTTCATTAAATTCGGTTAATTCCCTGATTTTTGGTATTTTCTTTCTTTCGTCGGGGTGACATACGATGGTGGAATTTAGGTCCATTGACATCGATTCAACTACAGTATGAGTAAAGTCACTTCAGAAAAAGTTTAATAGCAAAATAAAAATTAAATACCATTTCTCCTATAAAAACTACGTGTAGCCCAAAGACAGTTTCATAGAAGAAACAAACCTCAAAAAAATATTTTTTTGAAGACGAACTATATGCCGTTGCTGTGTGAAAACATTTATCGAGAAAGTTTTTGGTGAGAAAGAAAAAACTTAATTGATTTGGGATGGGAAATTCCTACTAACGCAACTCAATTAACAAACATGGCACAATCAGATTTTGTTCCTTGGAGTTAGAAAAAACTAATAGAAAACTTTATTAGATCAAATCAAGAGTCGTTTTATCCATGGTAAATTTTGAGCATATATATATATATATATATATATATATATATATATATATATATATATATATATACAACTCTAACCACTAGCTCACGCGCCTCCATATATATATATATATATATATATGTGTGTGTGTGTGTGTGTGTGTGTGTGTGTGTGTGTGTGTGGAGGCGCGTGGGCTAGTATGAATCCATATATTCTCCCTCCAGCTATGGGTTAAATAGTAGGGTAGACTGGGCTCTTCAGCCTTGGGTAGGTAACCAGTCTAGGAGAGGGATAACTCTGAATTCAAAATACCTGAGGTCGGTCGTTGATTGGGTTTGTGGCAACCCTTGATGCACCAATTCTTTCCTATCGACTGTGGATGGTCCAACACAAGCCTTCACCACTATAAACAAATCACTGTGTGGATGTTCATTGTATGAACACTCATACGTCGATCGACGGGAGTGTCCATCATATATATATATATATATATATATACTAGCAAAAGTACCCGGTCCCTGACCGAACTAACAAAAAACAGGAGTAAGAGAGACCACATATTTGGTAAAAGTTTTATCAAATTAAAAAAAAATTGTATAGTAGTATGATTGTTTATTTTAGGAATTTTTTCTTTTTGTTTACATTTAAGATATTATTTTTAAGAATGCATCCCTAAACTTTATTAAAGATTTAATGATAAACTAAGCTAAGAATTAGTCTATTTCAATATTCGTTTATTTTAAGAATAGTTTTGTTGTTGTTGTTGTTGTTGTTGTTGTTTACATTTCATGAAACAATTTATTTTTGAGCGAACTCCCTTGCTTGTTGCTGGTAGAAATGAAATGTATCCGTTTAATTCCTTCTTTTTTACCGTATTAAAATGCTAAAAATTACGTGAGTGAGAATTAAATCAAGATTATTGTACGTTTTACATATCGAAGTATTATCAATAGCTCTCAAGTAAACATCAGACGCTGTAATAATAAAATCATTATACTTTGGCATATCCATCGGTACTGCTAGTTTTAGTTAAGATGCTGAGAATTCTTGAACTTTGGATTCCTGGGACAATTTGGCAGTTAAAATGATAATATCAAAATGGAGACATCAAAGCATGAATGGTTATCTATGAAAAACCGGAAATCCCCTGATATCCTACGGTATTTTCGCTTTTATCGCTTTCGTTCGTTCTGTTTAAACAATTTTCTTCTACATTTTACCGAAAAAAGGATTTGTCGAGATGTGAACCCAGCTTGATTTACCTCGAAATTAGAGATCACCAATCGTTTGCCATATTTTCATCTTTTTAACTTTTTTATCTTTTTACTTTTTCCTGTTTCTTTAATCTTTTTTTTTATTTTGTTAATTTCTTTTTGTTGTTATCTTTCTTTTTCATTTCTTTTGCTATCTTCTTCTTCTTCTCTTCTTCTTCTTCTTCTTCTTCTTCTTCTTGTAAATGCCTTTCTTCTTTTATTTATTTTCCTTCTTACATTTTCTTATTATTTATTTTCCGGTCTTACATTCATATCACAGTTAGACCTATGTACAAATGAACACAAATAAAAGCACACATACACTTACACACACACAAACACACACACACACACACATACGCAAGTATATATATATATATATATATATATATATATATATATATATATATATATATATATACATATATATATCAATAAATATTAATATTAATAAAAAATATACAAAAATATACATATATCCTACATAATAAATATATAAACACATACACATATATATACACAGATGCATATACACATAGACATAGATATATACACAAACATATATATATATACATACACAAATATACATATATATATACACACTAAAAAGATATTTAAACATACATATACTACACATCTACCCATATGTATATATACATATATACATACAGATACACACATGCTAACACACATTTATACATACAAAAAAGAGAACAATTTAAAAGAAAAGTAAGAATATCAATCAGGTTAAAATTAAAATCGAAATTAAATAAATAGAATACATTAATTTAAATTGGTTTGAAATAAACAAAATTAAAATCAGACTAGTTAGAGCCCCTTCAAAAAATAATATCATATTCATACTATCCAGTTCATACTGTAATTTTACAACACCAGTGTCACCAGTATTACTATCATTATTATCATCATTTTAATATTATAGTACATCACATTGGTTTGATAAATTATTACATATTATCCATACGCGTCAATATTTTATAGAGTCCAGTAATATAAAAAGGTATTACATAGATTAATGTACTATTTTCATGGTTTCAATAAATTATCTTCTATATAAAAAAACCTAGTATATAAGATTTTCAACTATATAAATACAATAAAAATATTGTATTTAAATCATTTGCTGATTGATGAAACCCAAAATGAATTGCAGGCATACTCTCAAATTAATATCAAATGTAGTATTAGAGTACTACATAAACCACTTCTAAAGAATATATTATTAGTTAAATATATATATGTGTGTGTGTGTGTGTGTGTGTGTGTGTAGTATCCAACATCTACCATATATACATTGGTCCAGTAAATATATTCAAACATAATTAACATTAATTTAATTTAAAACATTCTATAGTAGAGCTGGAAGAATATTAATGGTTAGTTAAGGAATTTAAGAGTCCATATAAGACCTTTTACATAGGTAAATTACCAATTAAATCAATATTATTCTACTACCATGTCAATAAATATTATTCATTTGTTGATTATTCTAATGGTTTATACCAGGGTTTCTAATTTTCTTTTTCTTTTTGCAAAAATATATTATCCATGAACGTAAGAAGGTTTATTTTTCCTGACTGTTAGTAAATTTGTAACCTCCTGTACATTTTCTAAGTATATTATTGAGTGGCATCATTGCTATAATAAATAGTAGTGGGCATACTGAGTCTCTTTGGAAATTACCTCTTTGGATTTTTACTTCTGCCAGGCATTGCCCTTCTATTTTATAAATGAATTTTCCAGTTTTCCATAGCCCTTTGTAGTCGATCCATACCATTACAATATTTCTGCGCCTAGCTTTAACTTCTTTAACGATGTGTTGAACTATATAAAGTAAGTCATGTGTTCCTCTTTTTTCTCTGCGGCATCTTTTTTGCTCTTCTGGGAAATGGTTTACGCCAATTAAGTGAAAAATATATTTCTTGTTTTATTACCGCAGTTAATATTTTCCATATCAGGAGTAGACAAGTTATTAGTTAAAATTGCTAAAGATGGTTCCTTATTGTGGGTCTTTCTGGAATATGGTAGTTATTCCTTTTGTCATCCATTCGGGTATATTTGTTTCTTGAAGTCATCTGTTCAGTTGTTGGGACAGTCTCTCGTGGATGGAAGTTATTATTATTATTATTATTATTATTATTATTATTATTATTATTATTATTCCCGAGTTCCACAAGAAAGACCTGAAGATGGCCGGAGTGCACATCGGCTGAAACGTTGTCCAGATAACAATAATAATGAGGAAAATAGTCCGAATAATCCAAATAATGCAATGGATTTGACTTTGAAAAATTGCCCTTGTAAAATACACGATAACCACGTAGAAAGAAATAATTAGTTTTTGCTTTTGTGCACTTGCCGACCAACCCAAACTGCGTCTGTCCATGTTTCTTTCTTAATGTCGATATTGCCCAGAGGCCATTCTTTGTCAAGGCGTTCAAATCTGTGCGAACTTCTCTGTTAACGAAGTGTAAAATTTGGTGGTTTAAGCAGCCCACTTCTCTTCTTAACTATCAGTGGCTGTCCGCCATTCTTGCTGATTTCAGGATTGCACTGATGGAAAACAACGCTCAAAGTCTTACTCTGCCAAGAGCAGAGATTCGGTGCACATTGAGATAACAACAGTCAAGGGTTGTTGGCCCTCAGGAACTACAGGCGTAAAACTGCGTAATATATACTCTAGGCAGACGTGTAGATGTAAACAAACGACGTAGTAAAATATATTAATGAATGGCATAATCTCTTTATAGTGGACATCGTTATGATCCTTTTTCATACCAACATGATCTTCAAAAATCTTTATTCGCAGCATGATAATTTAATTATTAGAACGTTTGATATGTTTACTCAAGAGCTATTGCAATACTTCATTATCTATAATGCATAATAATTTTGATCTAACTCTCTCTCTCTCTCTCTCTCTCTCTCTCTCTCTCTCTCTCTCTCTCACTCTCTCTCTTTCTCTCTCTTGCACACACACAGACACGCACACACACACACACACACACACGCTCTTTTTTTCTTACAACCTTTGATATGTTTACTTAAGAGCTATTGCAAAATACGTCAGTATTTAAAAAGCAGAGTAATCTTGATTACTCTTTCTTTCCTTCTTTTCGTCTTTTCATTATGTTCGATTGAAACATATTAGCGTTATCCTTTCCGCGTATTTACCCTCTATTTCTATCTTCCTCTACTCTCTTTCTTTCTTTTTTTCTTTTTTACTATATTTTCCTGTGTAGCATATACTTTTTCGTCCCTTTGTTTCCTTATAATAAAATCGAAATGGCCCATTATATATCTGAGCTGACGACACAAATAAGAAATAGGAATTTGGCGGATAAGCAAAACAAGATAATCAGGATTTACATTTTTGCATCTATTTTTGCAACAATTTTACGGTTTCATTTTGGTAATCCTTAACTTGTTACTCGTAAATTCCTACCATAAAATAAACTGAACCCTCATTTTATGTCCGTGTTTTTGCAATAAATGTTTTATTTTTCTTGCACCCGTTATTTTACAATACGGAATATATTTCCTTTATTTAAAAACATTTAGTGCACACATATTTAAAGCATTTATTGCAAAAACACGGACATAAAATAAGGAGTCAGTTTATTTTATAATAGGAATTTACGAGGAATAAGTTGAAGATTACCTTCATTTTTAACCAGAGTGTATTGCAAGGTGATAACGTCATACTTTAAAGGAACACCAATATGAATATATAGACTTAAAGTTCTAAGTCTCGTTTTTATTTTGTTTTGTTTTTTTTGTTTTTTTTTTTGTTTAGTTGGTTTTTTTTTCTTGTTTGTTTAAGTTTTTGGCGAAGGTTGAGGTCATTGCTTGTCCATACTATCCAATTTATACCAGCAAAATTCCGTCGCTAAATTCCCAAGTGAATTGGAATTTCGATTTGTAACTTACTCTAGTTTAATGGAATCCCCTTTTTGCTAGTGCTGGACCAAGGAACTTGTTTTTGCCTCTTAGGTGGAGAGTGACACCGACCATCCGCTCCCTACTTTACCACACAGATCCAATCTTTGCTACTCATTAGCTGAGTTTGTGAGAGCCGGTATCGAATAGGGAACCTCGTGGTTCCTATGTGATGCTCTAACGACTGAGCTAAATCGGGTTACGGTTCCTTCTCTCTAAAGCCCTTGATAAAGCCCTTGATCATTTTCTAAGCTTCACTAGGCCTGGGACAAGATCACAATAGAATGACACTGAAGATTATATATACTAGCAAATATATGCACCCTCCGGGTGCAAGTATTTAAGTTTTAATATAATAAAATATCATGTTAAATTAGAAAGTCTAATGAAAGTGAATAAGAATTCATGTAAAAATATTTTGGAACAGAGGGGGTATGATTGAAAAATAGAACAACTTTGAAACTAACTCTTCCATCATTTTCCCCTACTCCCGTCTTTCATTGGTAAATTTTCATAATTTAACTATTTAGTTAAAATAGAAAGTAAAGAATAAAATTACAGATATTTCTTCTTGTTAATGGATTTCTTTTAAGATTTATCCCCGAGATTTTTGCTCATATTCATTAATATAAAACCAAACAATTAGAAATCAATAATACTAAGCATATATTTATTAAAATCAAAGTTTTAAGATCAATATGCAAATTAGCCTTCCCATTCACACTGTAAACCACTATTTTCTTGTATATATAAATACAATTGCATGTTATTAATATGTTGATATAGTCGACAGTCTTAATGATGTAAAACAATTTTATTAATAATTGAGGTTTAAATATGAATAAAATCATGGTGACGTAAATAACAAACGGAATTATGACTTGTATAGTAATATAGTTTCGGTTACAGACAGAAAAACCCACAATCTCCATTATAATAAGATATATATATATATATATATATAGATGTTTGGTACTTGAAAACTTATAAACTACTGAAAGTAGAGGAATCATATGTAAATTGGGGAGGTGATATTTTATTATCAAATTTAATATAAAATAAGAGGGGATACGAAGGCCTTTCCGACCGGTACTTTTTCAAGTATTTACACCGGTTGACAATTAAAAGTCAGAATGTAAAGAAATTGATAAGAACAAATGGGGTAAACCAGAGAGTGGGGGGGGGGGGCAAAAAAAATGGGGAAAGGGGGGTATGTGAGTGTGTCCTAGGTTAAACCAGGGTTATGTATACCTCCCAGTAAATAGATGGAGTGTCTCGGTGTTTGTCTGCACAGAGTAGGTCTGAGAAAAGAAATACTAACAGCCTCAAGGACTGCTAGATGTTGTTTAGACCTGGCTCTGTGCAAGACTGAGAAGCACTCATCTGTATAATCAGTCAAACAAGCATTTATAGAAAGGTGCTCAGCGATTGCTGAGTCAAATGCTTGGGATAGCCCGGATGTATTGTTGGCGATGGCATTGCGAAGTATTCGGGGGACGTGTTGCTTCATTCTAATTTCGAGTCTTTGGGATGTACGCCCAACATACACCAAATTACATTGGCATTTAATATATTTTTATATATATATATATATATATATATATATATATATATATATATGGTTGGCATCCTTCCGTTTACAAGAGACGATGGTGTAGTGTCAAGGTTTTCTATTCATTTTTATTCATTTTTTTGTTAACTTGAACTACATAGCCTGGGCGGGTTCATATGGAGGATGAGCTCTCCACACTGCCGCTGTGATCCAAAGGAAAGGTAAGTGACCAATGCAGTTTGGCAACGGTAGTGCCGCAGGAGTTAATGGGTAATATTGGATTTCAGCATCACACCACCTTAGGGACTCCGGCTCCTGAATATATAAGATCAATCGGCTGGTCATGTCAAGCCCTAGCACCTATATGATTTTCCCAACCCTATTGCCCTTATGGCAAGTCCCAACCCCTTTTTATCATATGGGTGCTAGAAGGTGGTGACTGAGGTCTACATGTCCTGGGAATGACGTTAAACTCTATCTGATGGTGAGGTTCCAGTTTTGGAGTTTTGGGGAATGTGGAGTACACCTTCATCACAATTTCTCCCTAGTCCACTCTGACCCGGAGTGGTAGTACCTGTTAGGGTCCCATCTATGGGTTAAATAAAAAAAAAGTGAGTTTATAAAAAAATTGTATTATCCATTAAATCACGAACTGAGGTTGATATGCCGTAAAACAAAAACAAAAACAAACCAAACCAAAATCCGAGTCAAGTTTGCTAACAATTGTTTCACAATAAATATTCTATCGTTGTTGCCATAGATTCATTTCAGATGTTATCATGGCATATGGAGATGTTTTTAGGAGGTTGAGTACTGCTTCGTTCCCGCTGTAATTTAATTCAACTACTGATATTTCAAAAGTAGATAATCACAGCTATAACTGATCTATATCAGTTGGAGATGCCCGGTGTAATGGAAAGAATTGTAGGAAATGGACTCGTCGACACGAGTTCAAATCCTGGACGAGGCTACACCCTTGAGAAAAGTATTGATCCAACTACTCTCCCTCTAGTTATGGGTTAATAGTAGGGTAGACTGGGTTTTAAACCTTGGTTAATCAGCCAGTCTAAGAGAAAGAAAACTCTGAATTCAAACCTTTAAATCCGCTTGGGGTGGTCACTAGTATAGGCTCGGTCCTAATTAATGATCTATTTCACTATTTCTTTAATCGTCAAACACTTTTTTGGTATTATTAAAGTTAAAAGCGCTTCATCATATTTCCTTCTTTTCTAAGAAAATATATATATATTAAAGCTCTTGTTCTTTAATCTTCCAACTATTATCATCTTGCAACACCCTCTGGTTAAAAATCAGACCATCCAAATCGTCCAAGATTCAATGCAAAAGGGTAAATCCTGATTATCAGGTGTTGTCTTTTTTCTTTCTTTCCTTCTTTTCATCTTTTCATTGTGTTTGATTGAAAGAGATTAGCGTTATCGCTTCCTAGCGCCCACGCCCTCTCTCTATATTTGACCTACTCTATTTCTGTCTTTCGTATTGTATACTTTCAGTGTAGCATGTCCTTTTTCCCTTTCTTTCTTTATGGTAATAATTATTTAATAAAAAAAGGAATGATCCATTTAGCTGAGGTAACGACACTCATAAGAAATAAGAAGTTAAGAAAGTGGACTGATATCCAAGTGTTACATATTAGATGCCTAATATTTATGGCAATAGTGTAGAAACATAATGGCGATTAGTGCAGCCCACGGCCTTGAAGGATGAGTGACAACGCTAGACCTCATTCTCACCTTCCCTTCCGGGGATAAATCGTGAGAGCCGGAAGGCATAGAAGGCCCTGTCTTCCGTTTAAGGATACTAAATAACTCAGTCAGTTAGAAGGTAGCAGCGAGCTCGAAGGGGTAAGTCGTGTTATACACGCGGTCCCTCATCTGCGCAGATTGTCTGGTTGGGGATTTACAAATAAAATAAGATCAAAAGTAAATCGAAGTCTTGTGTTTATTACCTAAAAACTAACAATGACACAGGGCTTCTGATAACGAGAACACCAGACGCTAGACCAGACCAAGATGATAGACGATCAGAATAGCAAAGCCGGCCAGAAGAATAGATGTCCAAGATATAGAAGCAAGTAAGAAGTAAAGAAGTAATGAAGGGTATACAACCTTATATCGATTTGGTACCATTGAAAACCTCAGTATGTAACACAAGTTCAAATACTGAACGAAGATGTTTGCTTCGTCATATAGCTCGGATACCATTGGGGGAGAGGAAAGGGTGTGAATCCAATAGTCTATCTCCAACTATAAGTAGAAATTGAGCAGACTAGGCTCTTCAACCTTGATATGCCAACCAGTCTAAGAGAAGGAAAAGGTCTATTGTCTTAGACTATTTTCCGAGCAACACTACACACACTGTATTAATAATTAAACCCTAGCAGGACTGATTAGAAATGAATTTATGTCTTTTTCAACGGCTTTAACACCAATTACCGATTCCATTTTTCACCGTTAACCGTTAGGCCATACAAACATAGATAGATAGATTGAAGGGAGCGAGATAGATAGATAGATAGATAAATAAATAAATAGATGGAAGATAAAGAGATTGATTAGTAGATAGATAGATACTGAACAGACTGGAATAGATAGATAGATAGATAGATAGATGGAAGAGAATGAGAGTGATTAGTAGATAGATAGATACTAAAGAGATTGGGATAGATAGATAGATAGATACATACATAGATACTGAACAGACTGGAATAGATAGATAGATACTGAACATAGGAATAGATAGATAGATAGATAGAGATAGATAGAAGAGAATGAGATTGATTAGTAGATTGATAGATACTAAAGAGATTGGGATAGATAGATAGATAGATAGATAGATAGATAGATACTGATCAGACTGGAATAAATAAATAGATAGATAGATAGATAGATAGATAGATAGATGGAAGGGAATGAGATTGATTAGTAGATAGATAGATAGATACTAAAGAGATTGGGACTAGATAGATAGATAGATAGATACATAGATACTGAACAGACTGGAATAGATAAATAGAAAATATATAGATAGATAGATAGATTTTAATAAGTCATTGATGAATACATTAATTAAACTTTCTCGAAATCATATCATTTTGTTTACTATGAGGCTGGAGTTTTGTAATCTGTTTCTATTAGCACATGTCAACCTGTTTATTAAGGATGGATTATAATTTGAGTCTGCCATCTTTATTTGACAGTTTTATTAACGAAGAATTAGGAAGACGAAGAGAGAAATATGAAGCATCAAATTCACACTACCAAAAATGGATCGCAATTCTTTTCAGAGAGCCATTAGGAATTTAAGATATTGTTGTACCGGCCGTTCCTACAGTGGAGAATATACACCGGTTCTCACTATAAATAGTGAGACACCGAGTGAAAAGGTTGTACTGTTACCGTTTAACGGCAAGCTAGCCGTTCCTGTACCATTATTGTAAATACACTTGTCTTATTTTACCCTACCTCGACTTGACTTTTTTTTACTGTTGGATTAACATCACAACAGATATACAACAATGTTTAGTTGAAAAATAATTCTCAAGAAACTGACTAGTATATATTTTAGATATATAGATAGATTGATAGATAGATTGATATGTTGCATAGCGCCTTCTTCAGTGGCACTAAATAATTGTAATGTTGCATACCTCTTTCTTTAATTCTATTTCTTGGCCGTCTTTATTATTCTGATCGTCTTTGGTATTTCTTCTATCATCTATCTTGACTTGGTCTGGCATCTTCTAAGATCTTGCGTCTGGTGTTAACTTGGGGACCTCGGTCTGGTTTTCTGTTAGTATGTTCCTGCTGGCTGGTCGTCATTTCTTAGTCTTGTTACCAAGACATTCATTAACCACAAGAACATATTAATTATCCAAACTTTTATTTCCTAAACTATACATAATCCTCTAACTAACATAGCGTGCATGAGTTCCAGTTTTAGGCAGGACTAAAATGGCCGACTTCTCTGACTGACGTCTAACTGAAAACTGGCGACCGAACAGGTCCCACGTGACTTCACGTATTTTGGCGGGCTTCTGTAATTTTCCATGGAAGGACCCGGCCATGGTATGAAAAGGGTCATCCCCTCAGAATTACTGGGGATTGACAATAATCTTATGCAACCGCATAGATTATGTAACGGATATGAATAGACTCAGATAGATTGATTGATTAATTGATTGAATGACTGTGAAAGTTTCCTTTTTCAAATGTATTGTTTTAAAAAGGAAATTTGTAGAATTTTAAGCCCGATATATCTATATTTGGTTGGTTGGCTGGTTTTGAAGGCATGTCAACCTATTAGATGATTTTATGTCAAATACGTTTTTGTGTTATTTATTCTTAGTGGGTATTCAATTGTTTTAAACTCCTTTTTTTCTAAACACATTTTTAAACTGATGTTTTTTTTCTATTTAACCCCTAGATGCGACCCTAACAGGTATTACCGTTCCAGGTCAGAGTGAACCATGGAGTAATGGCGATCAGAAGGCACTCCACATTCCCCTAGAGCAACAGAACTGGAACTTCAACATCAGATAGAGTTTAACATCATACCCAGGTAAATAAGACCCGCAGAACCACCTTCTAGCATATATATGATAAAAACGATTGCGGGGTTGCCATAAGGACAATAGGGTTGGGACAATTACATAGTTGTTAGGGCTTGAGGTGACCAATCGATTGATGAAATTAACCCAAGATGCGTTGAGATGCCATTAAAATCAAGGCAGGGTTTAATCAAAGTCTACCGATGCAGGTTATAAATTAATCTGCTGTTATTTTTAAGGTCTTTTAAAGTGTCCTTAATTTTTATCTCTGAATATGAGATTATGTTAAAGTTTAATCTTTTCGTAGCATTGTGGGTTTTATTTGAAAGGAGTGATGACGTGTTACTAGTGTAAGGTTCAAGGTTATATTATGAATTATAATTGGTATTATCTGCGTTATTCAGACTATTCTCCCCATCTTCATTGTTATTTGTACAACGTTTCGGTCGATATACCCTCCGGCCTTCTTCAGGTATTTCTTGTCGGACTCGGGAACCTTCTTTTCGAACTCGGGAGCTTTCTTGTCGTATTCGGGAGCTTTCTTGTCGTAATCGGGAGCCATCACGGAACTTTGAACCTAACCCTTTATTTAGTCCATGGGGGTATCCTGTTCTCATTCCACTAACAATAGCTGGGGTAGGAGTTGTGTTGATTATATTTTTAACTACCTTCACTTAGGATTGGACTAAATAAAGGGTTAGGTTCAAAGTTCCCTGGTGGCTCCCGATTACGACAAGAAGGTTCCCGAGTTCGAAAAGAAGGTTCCCGAGTCCGAAAAGAAGGTTCCCGAGTCCGACAAGAAATACATGAAGAAGGCCGGAGGGCATATCGGCCGAAACGTTGTACGAATAACAATAAAGATGCGGAAAATAGTTCGAATAACGCAGATAATACTAATCTTCAAGCCTCACCTCAAACATTCAGAGAAATAAGTTATAACTGGTTGAAACAAACGACTCTGACACGGGGTGTTACACATAAAGGACTTTAATAAAAGCACATGGAGAAACATTTATGACATAGAATACATGTACGTGACAAAGATAAATAAAAGGGATAAGATACAAAGTTATGGACAGCTATGAAGAGTCCATAGACTAAAGTCACTTACTAGTGGCTGTAATGGGGGCAGAAGCCCCCACACGAGAAGGTGTAGACATAAACGTCTAACTCAGTGTGAGAGTTCCCGGAGAAGAACGAGGAGATTTTGAAACAGGCGTTTAAATACAAAAAAAAACCCGGTGGTAAAAACGGGAACCCAGAGGGAAGATAACTCTTCCAGGCAAGGGAAGACAACCCAACACTAATAATGGTAATATACTTATCTCTTTCTATCCTGTTCTCTTGGCTGGTTGTTGGATAATTCTTATACGGTATAACTTTGATTTCTTTGAGGTACCTGTGGCTAATAAAATCGTATAGGCCAGTTCATGATAACTATTATATAAAAAGAAAGAAAGGAAGAAAGAAGAAAAAGAAGCATGAGGATAAAATGGAGTGTATATATGAGAATATTCACAAGAATGAAAGAAGGAAAGAAAAAAAGGAAAGAAAGAAAGAAATGAAAAAGAAACACGAGGAAAAATTGATTGTATATGTTAAAGAACATTCTGAAGAAACGAGAAAGAATGAAAGAAAAACAGAAAAAATAAACTTCATTATATATAGGGTAATCTAAGGAGCGGATGGTAGGTGTGGCGCTCCACCTCAGATGCTAAAACAATCTCCTTGGTCTAGCGCTATGGAAAAGGGGTAGACTCCCTCGCTGACTGGCTGATACCGACATTAGGCCGCCCCGTCGACCTTTTTTTATAGGCCGGTTATACATAGGGTGAGTCGCATAGGCCAGTTCAGTATAATTGTTATAGAAAAAAGAAATTTAACACTTTTGAAAAAACAAATGATGTTATGTAATTGCTGACATAAATCTGTTTCGACCAAATCGATAAATTGGTCATCTTCACGAGCAAAATAGACGGGAAAAAAAAAAATATCCGTTAGAAGACTGTTTAGAAACGAACGCTACTTTTTATATAATTTTACAACAAACTCTTTTGAGTTTTACTATAAACTATAATGCTTCTGATCTTTAAAAATTAAAAATAAAATTAATTTTATTTTTAAAACAGAACACGCATTTGAATATAGCGTTCGTTTATAAACAGTCTTCTAACGGATATTTTTTCTTTTTTTTTGGGGTGGGGCATCCAGTATTTTCTGATTTCATCAGAACTGAAACCAGAGTTGAAACCCTTTCAATAGAAGTGACGGTCTGATGAAACTCATGATATAAAACTCAATTATTGTTCAGAAAAGTGAGTATCTTTATGCGAGTGTAGGCGTTGATTCATATCATATAATTATGAATATTCATCAGGTGTTATATTCGTATGCTTTCTATTGGCCTAAATAAGACAGTCATAAAATTAACAGTTTAATCCCAGTACTTATTCGAATATCAGAGTTAAGCAAGCAATAACAAAATCACGATGCCAGCGTCTTGCTACTTGAACAGCACGATAAGAAATTCTAATTTAAACAGAGAAAACACATATTACACTCATCCAAGGTAAATGACCGTTGAACGATACTTTAACCCTCGCAAAGCTCGAAAAATAATCTGATAATAATAAGAAGTGCCGATTCATATGCAGCTCTGTCAGCTCTAAGGGTTGTTGACATCCTTCTGTCTGCTAAAGACGATGGCGTAGTGTACAACTTTTTTTATCTGCATCTGCGCAAGTAGCTGAGCAGGCTAATTTTTAAATGGCAATCTCTTGTGCAGTGACTGCACGCAAAACAGGATGATTGCTGGGGTTATTGTTGTCTCTCCTTCTTTCTGGCTCTCTTTGCTGTGGCTGCTTCTTTCCTCTATTTTTCACTCCTTTTCCTGCCTTGTCTGACAAGGAAACACCAGACTGCTTTGTTTTCTGCACCTAACCCCCATGTTTTGGAAGTTAATGTGGAATGTCTTTCTTGCAGACGTCTTTGAAGTGTAGGCATGGTCTTCCTACCGGTCACGAGCCTTCTACTAATTCGTCATACAGTAGGTCTTTGGGGTTGTGGCCTTTGTCCATCCTCCTGACATGATAAAGCCAGGACAGACGCCTATCGCAGAGGATGGTGAACATGCTGTTCATGCACTATATTCTGCCAGTCGATGTGTAGGGTGCGGCGTAGGCACCTGAGGTGGAAATTTCAAGTTTCCTCTCGTGGCTTGAATTCGTTGCATAGGCTTCACGACGGTTGAAGAGTTTACTGAGAACGCGTGCTTTATCGACGTGCAGTTTGGTATTCTTTGTGAGGCTTGCATTGTTGCAGATACTCGTGCTCAGTTTTGCAATAACTGCTGCTGGTCTCGCGATTCTGCTGCTGACTTCAGCATCAATAGAGACTGAGTTGACGATGGTGGACCCGAGGTACTTGAAGCTCTCTATGGCTTCCAAGCTGCACATATTGATAGTGATGTTCTGAGGAATGTCTGCGCTTTGGCTATGAGTGAAACCGCCCAGGGGTAAACGGGTGGGACCGTTCACCGCGATCGCGGGGGGACTCAGTCCGGTGCTGCTGCCACTGCTAAAGGCGGACGTTTGCTTTTGCGCTCGCGTCGACGACAGGGGCGGACTTGTTCCGTCTCGCGCTTGGCAATTATGTCGCGGGCGCTTCGGCGCGACCACCCGCACGGTCGGCACCGGACGCACTTCCCCTCCGGTCCGTCGTCGCGACCCGTTCTCGGCGTGCAGGTCGACGCGCGGTGTCCGTAGGTGGAAAGCGATCAAAACCCTCTCGTCGGTTCGCCGGCGTTAGGGTCGCCTTCCGCCGGGCCCGCGACTGTACTGCCCTTTTCTGCTGGGAACGGAGGAACCGTAACGCGATCCATTCACACGTGGCGATCCGGCCTACCGTTGGGCTAACTCTGGCGCGTCTCTGACTTTCCGCCCCACCGTCTTATTTAGATTTATGGTAAGTCCGAACTCTTGAAAGCAGGTGCAAGGCGACTGACAAGCTGTTGCAGGTCGTCCTCAGTGTGTGACGTCAAGGCTGCGTTGTTGGCAAACAGCATTTTATGAATGAGAACCTTTCTGACTTTCGTCTTTATGAATGAGTAACCTCCCTTGACTTTCACTTTGTAATAAGCTGGTAGCTATTTTGAAAGTCTCTGTGCGAAATAAACAAATCATAGAAACTTTTTCGAAAACAATACAACTTTAACACAAAAATATCATAAAATGTATTCTTAATAACAATTAAGTTCATTTCAGATAATGAGCATGCACAATTTTATGTGAGGTAATTTTAACAACTAAAGGTGAAAATTTTACCTAAGAAGTTGGCAACAGTTGGTTGGGTTTTATGGCATGTCAATCCTTATTGGGTTATTTTATGCTGAAGATGTTTTGTCTTATTCTTGATGGGTATTCAATTTTTTTTAAAACTCAATATTTTTTAGACATATTTTTTAAAACTCATTTTCTTTCTATTTAACCCATAGATGGGACTTTAGTATGATCAAAGAAAAAGAGAAGAGACGAAAGAAAGAGGGAAAAATAGACAATGAAAAAGAATGAGCAAAGGAGGAGGAAAACACAAAATAAAGAAGAAATAAAATGAAAGAGAAAATTATTAACAAAGAAAAAGAAAGAGAAAAGATAGAAGGAGAAAATGAGAATGAAAAAAAATAATAAAAAACTTTCGAAGACGGGTGATGTTGATCAACTTGCCATCATCTCTGGTGTGTATGTAGACATCCTCGCTGCAATCCCTGAAAGCGTACTGGAGAAGCATGGAGAAAAAGATCCTGAGCAATGTAAGTGCAAGTTCACATCCCTTCTTCACTCCGCTGCTGACTGGAAATTAATCCGTGCCGAGTCTATAAGTTTAAATGGTGGATTACAGCTATGGTAAATAGCAGGGCAGACCGGGCTCTTTAACCATGGCTTGGTAACCAGTAAGGAGAAGGAAGACTGAATTCAAACCTATTAAACTCCGCTTAAAAATGACCTTGTGTCGCATCCTGCTCGTGCGGAGGGTTGGTAAATATATATATACATAAAATAATACAACATTTTTTAGATCGCTCGCAGAATTCTTCGGCAGCTCCTATCTGGCTTATTCTCTTATTATTCGCTTCGTTTGTGTCCAATTGGTGCAGCCATACAATTGCACTTATACAGCTACGGCTTTAAAGAATTGTCGCTTTATATATCGGAGGTGCGTGGTCTGATGGTTAGACTCGTATGAAATAGGCTTGTCAACCCGAGTTCAAATCCTGGACTATGCAGTTTGCTTTTCTCATATAGCTAATACCATTGGGAAAGGTATGCATACTAATATTCTCCCTCCATGTATGGGTAAATAGTAGGCCAGAATAAAAATCAGTCTAGAAGGAAAACTCTGAATTCAAGCTGTTAAACTCCGCTTAAGAAATTGACCTTGTGTCACATCCTGCTCGTGCGAAGGGGTTGGTAAATATATATATTGTGTGTAAATACATTTGTGTTTACCTAAATCTTAATAGTTTTGAGTGCATCTTCCCCATTTTTAAAAAGTTTAGACATGTATATTGTAAGTAAGTAAAGTCGTCGGGGCGGCCTAGTGTCGGTATGAGCCAATCTGCGAGGGAGTTTATCCCCTTTTCACTAGCGCTATACCAAGGATATTGTTTTTGCGTCTGAGGTGGAGAGCCACACCTACCATCAGCTCCTTACTTTACCGCACAGACCCCTGTGCTACTCATACGCTGAGTTGACGAGAACCGGTATCGAACTAGGAAACCTTGTGGTTTCTAGCCGAACGCTCTACCGACTGAGCTAACCCGGCCCTTGTATATTGTACATGCTAGTAAAATCAGTAACGGATCCGTGTTTAATAAGATACCTTGTCAATGCGTTTTGAATGCGAACGCCATATGTAAGCAATTACAAAAACAAGGGTATTAATATAGAGATTGTTTAATAAAATCAAATGTTTTTGAATGTTCTAAAATATGCGCAGTTGATAAGAACAAGAATTCTATCATAAAATTTGGGGAAATTTTATCCGTAGCATATTTGTAGATCTCTTGTAAGAAACTGAATTCTGCCATTACGTAGCTCTGCTGAATATTGGTACCTACATGGCCACACCCAAAACAAACGTCCAGGTGGCCTTTTATATATATATATATATATATATATATATATATATATATATACACATACATTTTTGTGTGTGTGTGTGTGTGTGTGTATTTGTTACTTTGATCTGTCAATTTGTCTATTTCATTTCTAATAAATTAGTCATTTCAAAGTCTCTCTCTCTCTCTCTCTCTCTCTCTCTATATATATATATATATATATATATATATATATATATATATACATTGTGTGTGTGTGTGTGTATTTTGTTCCTTTGATCTGTCAATTTGTCTATTTCATTTCTATTAAATTGGTCATTTCAAAGTCTCTCTCTCTCTCTCTCTCTCTCTCTCTCTCTATATATATATATATATATATATATATATAATACATATGTGTTGGTGTGTGTGTGTGTATTTGTGTGTGTGTGTGTGTGTGTGTGTGTGTGTGTGGTTTAAATGTACCTGTTTACTATGTTAATCGTTTCCATCTCTATCTACTACCATGATGCCAAAGTTACAACCGAATCTTACAGACTAATTCCTTAGTATGAAATAATTCGTCACTCTCGAGTTGGCCCACTAGTTTAGCCTTCTACCAGACTAATCTAAGCTTAATAAACAACAAATGGAAGATTTACTATATCACAATATTTAACCATCCATTATTAATGCAGTGTATTTGATTTTTAAGAAGGTGCCCACAAATGTATCCCAGAATAAAGTAATCAAGACTTAGTAAATACCGTCGGTTCATTTTTGTAGCGTCATTAACAGCGTTGAACCCGGGGGGGGGGGTCTATCCTCCCAGGCAATACCTGCCCCTCGATTTAAAGGGACAGGACTGGGTTTATTGCCCGGTGCCTGAGGCGCCCCCTGAGGCCGAATGCCGACGGGATCAACGCATTTTTTTCACTCGTCAGCCTCGAGTCTCGGCTTGTGGGCGGTCCCCCATTAATAGGGCCTTGTGCCTAACCCATACACGTGGAGTACATGGTAAATATAGTATGTAGATATGGTCAACAATATTAATAATGTAAAACAATTTTTATTAATAATTAACGTTTAAATTCTCCGTAGACCTTATGGTCTACGGAGAATTTGAGGATTGAAAAGAAAACCGTAATTGGATTTCTAAAGAAAGAGAAGAAAAAGAAATAAGAACAAAAAGAGGTTAAAGTTCCGAAGGGTGAACACTCAACGGGGGTGGGGGGCAGCCATTGACCGACCAATGACCCCGAAACTAGAATTAAAAATAAAAACGGAAGTCCCAGTTTCTGGGGAGGAGCGAAAGTGGATGTGACCCCTACCCCGGGACCACAAACGGAAGTAAAGATAATACGTCCTCTTTTTCACCGCTTGCTTGGGGTCCGTCGTGATATATCTAGGGTAGCAAAGAACAACGCGCATGAACATGATTTACGATAGAATAGCTTGACCTTACTCTCTCACTCTCCTTCTCTCTGAAAAAGAACCCAAGAGCCTAGAAATAAATAAAAAAAAACCTTTTTGACTATACGACTTGCGTATATTGTTACTTTGAACTAACGACTGCTACTACAACTCGAATTTGACCCCTATGCGACATTTTTCTCCCAATCTATTAGATTATCTATTGAGTGCATTTTTTAATCAATTGAGATTCCATAGGAAACCTTGCTGCCTTAGTAGTCCATACCATGCAATGCCCACTTTGGCCATTATTTAGGCTTGACGGGCGGTCAGAGAGGCCCCCTCCGATAAATCGGGTGGTAACGTCAAGCCCTAGCACCTATATAATTGTCCCAACCCTTTTACCCTTATTGCAACCCCTAACACTTTTTATCATGCATGTGCTAGAATACGAGGTCTGAGGGTCTTATTGTCCTGGGCCTTAACATTTTATGGGGAATTTCTGGAGCCCTGGAGAATGTGGAGTACCCCCTTCATCACCATCACTCCAAAGTCCACTCTAAACCGGAGTGGTAGTACGTATTAGAGTCCCATGAATGGATTAAATAGAAAAACACAAGTTAAAAATAATGTGTTTAGAGAAAAATTGAGTTTGAAAAACAAAAATGAATTTAGTTACGTCTATCAAGTAAATAGAAAAACATGAGTTTAAAAAATGTGTTTCAATAATTGATTTAAAAAAATTGAATACCCATTAAGAATGAATAAAATAAAATGTCTTAGGCATAAAATGATCCAACAGGGGTTGACATGCCGTAAAACCCAACCAACCAACCAGAATCACATAGATTAAATTTCTCCAGCATCACGCCATATGTAGCAGTCAGTACAACAAGTAAGAAATCTTAGATAAGTAAAAAGTAAGCAACTCAATTTTTTATTCGCATTTTTATTCGCTTTTCTCATTCACTTTTACGATAGCGCAACGTTTGTTCTAACAACAAGCATTTCACTTCTTCTTTTTTTTTTTTTTTGTGTCATTGGGAACAATTTTCAAAACTTTAAACTTTCAATTAAAGTTAAATAAATTCAAAACTCGTATGTATGAGAACATAATTACATTTTTACTACAAATGATTTTTTTTACTATTTCTCTGAATTTTTCAGATGAGGGTTGATAATTTGGATTATTTGGACTATTATTCTCATCTTTATTGTTATCTGTACAACGTTTCAACCGATATTCTATCCAGCCTTCTTCGGGTATTTCTTCTGGGACTCGGAAGCCTTCTCGAATTCTGAGATCTTCTTTTCGAACTTGGGCAGCTTTTTGTCGTGATCGGGAGCCTTTACAGAAGTTTGAACACAATCCTTTATTCAATCCACGGGGATAACCTCTGTTCATTCCGCTAACCATAGATGAGAAAAAGTATTAAGCTGTCTTAATTAATATTCTATGTTACTGTCGGCCTCGACAACTCCAACAAGAAATACCTGAAGAAGGCCGGAGGGCACATGGACCGAAACGTTGAGGACAATAGTCCGAATAATCGAAATAATACAAAAAGATTTTTTGTTCTTTGAGATATAGAGATCTTGATATAGTTCAGTGTTTTTTTTTGTTTTTTTTGTTGTTTTTTTATTTATTTTTTTAAAATACTATTTTTATATATTCTTAATATTATTTGTCATTAATAGAACCTGTGAACACACAGCAGTATGATAATTTAATTATTACAAGGTTTTATGTATTTACTTTAGCGCTATAGCGAAATAGTTCAATGTGGAAAAAGTATAATAATCCTGATTTAACTTTCTCACTCTTTTTTTTAAACTTCTTTTCATCTTTTCATTATGTTTGATTGAAGCAGATTAGCGTTATCGCTTCCATGCGGTCAACCCCTCTCTCTTTCTCGAAACTATATTACTATTCAAGTCACAATTCCCTTAATCATTTACGTCAAATTCTCTATGATTTTATTTTTTATCTAAACGTCAATTATTACTAAAAATTGTTTTACATTATTAATACTGTTGACCATATCTACATACCATATTTATCACGTACCCCACGTGTATGGGTTAGGCACAAGGCCCTATTAATGTGGAACCACCCACAAGCCGATACTCATGGGTCATGGGTGGTGGGTGGAAAATGCGTTGATCCCGTCGGCATTCCAACTCAGGGGGCGCCTCAGGCACCGGGCAATAAACCCATCTCTGTCCCTTTAAATCGAGGGGACAGGTATTGCCTGGGAGGATAGACCCCCCCCCCTGGGCCAGATCTACATACTAGGTATTTACCACGTATCCCACGTGTACGAGTTAGGCACAAGCCTCTATTAATGTGGGACCACCCACGAATCAAAGCTCATGGGTGGTGGATGCAAGAAAAAAAAGAATGTTAAACGTAATAATGGTAATGCGGTGTCTGCACATCCCAATCATCAGCTCCCTCACTTTACCACACAAATCACTGTTCTACTCATACGCTCGGTTCATCCGGACATACATACACACCAACTGCCCCTTACATATGGTTTGGTTTTGTTTTGTTTTACGGCATATCAACCTCAGTGGGTCATTTAATGCCGATAAAGTTTTGAAATCAATTCATAATGAATAATACAATTTTTTTTTATAAATACATTTTCCTATTTAACCCATAGATGGGACCCTAACAGGTACTACCACTCCGGATCAGAGTGGACCAGGGATCAATGGTGAGGAAGGGGTGCTCCACATTCCCCAAACCTCCAAAACTGGAACCTCACCATCAGATAGAGTTTAACGTCATTCCCAGCACATGTAGACCCGCAGCCACCCCCTTCTAGCACCCATATGATAAAAAGGGGTTGGGGCTTGCCATAAGGGCAATAGTGTTGGGAAAATCATATAGGTGCTAGGGC